>JADMNL010000030.1:178027500-179227500 GCA_016271365.2 Neoceratodus forsteri
TGGAAACTAAAACCCTTAACATAGGGTGATTAACAACCATTAACATCTCTGTTAGACCAACAGTGGTCTCACACAGTAAAAACTTTATATATAAAAAAAATTATAGTTGTTTTAGTAGTACCTTTCTTTTAATCTTAGTGTACTATGTTCATAGATACATAGATACATAGACAGTGTCGGCAGATAAGGGCCTATGGCCCACCCAGTCTGCCCATTTGAGCTTGTAAGTTCAGTTTGTTTTCCTAGAAGTCTGTTGCACCTTACCCCTGACCTCCAGAATTCCTTCATGTCTATCCCATGCATTCTAAATCCGTGATTGTTTCAGCCCCACCACTTCCTCTGGCAGGGTGTTCCACTTGTCCACCACCCGTTCTGTGAAGAAATTCTTTCTCATGTTTCCTCTGAATCGTCCTCCCTCCAACTTCATCCCATGCCCTCAGTCTTGGAACATCTTTTCGCTTAAAATAGTGTTTTCCTGCACCCTGTTCCTCCTGTAAGATACTTGTATGTCTGTATCATATCCCTCTCTCCTCCTCTCCTCCAGGAGTACCTGTTCAGTTCCTTCAACCTGTCTTCATAGGACTTGTGATGCAATCCATGCACCATCTTTGTTGCCCTCCTCTGAACCTTCTCTACCCTGTCTATGTCCTTACGTAGGTATGGTCTCCAGAACTGTACACTGTACTCCAGGTGGGGCCTCACTAGTGTCTTGTATAGCGGAATTATGACCTCCCTTTTCCTGCTGGTAATGCCCCTGCCTATACATCCCAGCATCCTATTTGCTTTACCTGCTGCCTTGTCACACTGTTTCCCTACCTTGAGGTCATCAGAGATGATAACCCCAAGATCCCTTTCCTGCTGGTGCATGCTATATCCTCACCCCAACTGATTTATTGTGCCAGGTTTTGTGCTCCATATGCATTATCTTGCACTTCTTTGCATTGAATTTCAACTGCCAAACCCTGACCATTCTTCAAGTTTCTGCAGGTCGCTTCTCATTCTGTCTACACCCTCTGGTGTGTCTACTCTGTTACAGAGCTTTGTGTCATCAGCGAACAGTGAAATTCTGCCTTCTAGGTCCCGCGGCATGTCACTGATGAAGATGTTGAATAGGACCGGTCCCAGCACTGATCCCTGTGGTACCCCACTGGTCACTCTTCCCTCTGTGGGTGACAGCCACTTACCACCACCCTCTGTGTCCTGCCACCCAGCCAGTTACCTACCCACCACACTACTGTCCTGCCCACACCCATATTCCCCAGTTTGTGTAATAGTTTTCTATGTGGCACAGTGTCAAAGGCCTTGCAAGTCCAGATAGGCCATGTCCACTGCCCTCCCTGATCCACCTCCTAGTCACCCAGTCAAAAATTCAATGAGGTTGGTCTGACGCGGCCTCCCCTGGTGAAACCATGCTGCCTTGGGTCCTGTAGTCCACTGACAACCAGATGTTCCACCAATCTCTCCTTCAGTAGTGCTTCCATGGTCTTCCCCACTACCGAGGTGAGGCTGACTGGTCTGTAGTTCCCTGCTTCCTCTTTGTTCCCACTTTTGTATAAGGGGACTACATCTGCTGTCCTCCAGTCTTTGGGTACCTCCCCTGTTTCCAGTGATCAGCTAAACAGGATAGCCAGAGGTTCAGCCACCACCTCTCTTAGTTCTTTAAGGACCCTGGGGTGCACCCCATCTGGCCCCATTGCTTTATCAACTCTTATTACTTCCAGTTCCTTCAGGACCCTTTCTCGTGTAAAGGGACTTGTGTCCATTTCTGCACCATTCTCACCCCTTGTACTCCCTTCAGACCCATTACCCTCCTCTTCCTCAGTAAAGACTGAGCAGAAATACCTGTTCAGTATGTCAGCTTTACTGTTGTCATCCTCCACGAGGCCCCCATCCTCCCTTCAGTCTCACTATCCTCCCTTTGTCTTTCTTTTTCAGTTATGTACCTGTAAAGGTTTTGTCCCCTCTACCCACTGATTTTGCAATGTGTTCTTCTGTCTGGCTTTGGCTTCCCTTACAGACCTCCTGCCTCCCTTGCTGCTTCTCCTGGTACTTCTCCCTATCCCCTTCTGCCTGTGTCTTTTGTATTGCCTGAATGCAATCTTTTTGGCTTTCACTTTCTTTGCTACCTCTTTGGAAACCATAATGGTCTCCTCTTCCTTTTCCTCTTGCTAACCTGCTTAATACATAATTCTGTTGTTCTTGTAATCCCCATTTTAAATACTGCCCACTGTTCCTCAACCCTGATTCCTGTCCCATTCCCTTAATGCCTCTTTCAAGTATCTCCCCATTTTCCCAAAGTCTCCCCCTAAAATCCAGGATACGTGTTTTTATGTGGTTTGGTTCTGCTCTTTCTGTGATTTCAAACCACAATGACTGGTGTCACTGTTTTCCAGGTGCTCCCCACTGTTACCCCCATCACACTGTCCCTGTTTGTGAGCACAAGGTCCAGTATCGCCTTCTGCCGAGTTGGTTCCATGACCAGTTGCTTGAGGAAGGCACCTGAAGGGTCAGGATAAATCTGCTCCTAGTTGATGCTGCTGCTGGGATGCTCCAGTCCACGTCTGGAATATTGAAGTCTCCAACCAGTACTACCTCACCCTTGTCTGCCATCCTTTGGATGGCTAGCATCAGCTCCCTATCTGTTTCTTCCTCCTGGGCTGGTGGTCTATAGACCACACCTGTACAGATGGCAGTCCCCATTTTCCTTTCCAGCTTAACCCACAGTATCTCTCCCCTATTTTGTTCCTCCTGGATCTCTGTGGCCCTTATGTCATTTTTCACATAGAGTGCCACTCCTCCTCCCTTCCTGCCTGCTCTGTCTCTTCTGAATATGTTGTAGCCAGGTATGGCCATCTCCCAGTCGTGGTTATCATTACACCAGGTTTCAGTGATGGCCACAATGTCCAGTCTGACTGCACCATGACAGCCTCTAGATCTTCCATCTTGTTGCTAGGCTCCTGGCATTTGCACATGGCTTTCATGATTTGACCTCCTTAGACTGTCTCACTGTTCTACTCCACCCCTTTCACGGTCATTGTCATTTATCCCTGGTTCTCCTTGCTGTCTGCCGGCTCTGCTGAATTTTGCCCTTTCTGCTTATCTACCTCTTGGGCACTAATCTCCATCTTTCACACTGCTTTGCAGAGATAGCCACTCCTCTGGTTCACTGGTTCCACTGCTAGCTGTGGGGGTGAGCAAGTAGGTACCCTCCTTGCTGGCCTGCCACCCCTTTGCTAGTTTAAATGCTTGTCAATGTAGCATTTAAACTTATCAGTGATGCTTGGATTCCCTCCAGGATGGATGCAGGCCTGTCAGGCCTTGACAAACCTCCATCCCTCCAGGTGGGTCCCCAGTCACCAATGAATCCAAACCCTTCCTCACAGCACCAGTTCTTCAACCATGAGTTAAAGTTCCTGGTGCATGCACTCCTATGCTCTCCTTGCTTACAGGTAGTACTGAGAAAGTGACAGTAGCTACTTGCTTGAGACCCTCCCAGTTTCTAAACTCTTCCTGAACTTCCTTTGGCTCCCCATTTGCCAGGTCATTTAGTACCTAGGTGGATAATGACATCCAGCTCACCCTCCCGTCTTGCCTCCCAGTGATCCCCAGGATCTTCCTTCCATCCCTCCATGCGTGGCACCTGGTAGCACCTCACCTCCCTGTCCTCCCCTCCTGTGTTCCTAGCTGGATCCCTCTTATGATGGAGTCCCCACCAGGATTCGCTTCCTCCTCCTCTGGGGTCCACTGCTTTCCCCTGAGGTCACCTCCTTGGCTAACCTCCACATCCTTTCCTTCCACTTCTCTGGGTACCTGTATTTGGTTGTCCTGTTTGCCAGTGTGGCATATGAGTTCTTGGAGTGGAATAGGATCTGGATGTGCCTCTGCCTGACTGCTCTAACCTCCCTGAGCCCACTGTCATCCAAGTGCTCCTTGTTCTCGGCATCCTTTGAGGCAGTTGCATTGGACTGGGTGGTCCCTGGATAGGGTGATGGTACTCCTGACCCAGTTTACTTCGCTCTGAGTCTGGCTACCCCATCCGCAGTCCAGATAGATGCATGCAGATAGGGCAGCACCTCAGTGTCCAGAAGGTCTGCCTGAATATGGCTGCCCCACAGCCACTGCATTGCACCACTCCCCACATTATACTGCAATTCCACTACTTGTCTGCTACTGAAGCTCTCCTAGTTCCCTTTTTATTAATTTACTATCCTAAAAATCCTGCCACTGTTCCCCTATAATATTTGAAAATACATACACTTCTATCTAAGCTCTTTATCCTTACAATCAAAAGGTAACTACAATCACAATAATATTCTAGTGTTGCTTCCTAAATTATTTCCCCGGTCCCGTCTCTTTAGAAACAGAAAATGCAAAAGAGGGTGGGGTAGCCAACTACACTTGTGGTGTGTGATGTTATTCTACACCCCCCTGTCTCTAAATTAGAGACTCAGAGCTGATTGTGATATTCGCTCTGAATTGTACGACGCGTCACTGATATCAGAAGCCCTATCCGTCCTTCCAAGACCCATCCCATCTGTTTTTCCCCCTATAGTCATCACCTAGTCCCCCCCCCAATAGCCCAGAACAGAGAAGGCCACCTCTATAAATGAGAAAAGGCAACTCATGGCAGCAATTTTCCAGGGGGAGGTATCAGTTGCCCCAAGCATTCGGGGTTTACCTCAACGAGTCCCCAGACACTTACCCCAATCTATGTTTTCTCCAGCACTGAATTCAGCATTCCCTCGAACCCTCACCCCAGAGGAGAGGCCTAAGTTATGAGTTCCCATGAAGCGAAGTGAATTCCCCTTTGGAGTTAGATACCCCTTTCCCCTTAGATATGAGCTAGGGTGGTTGTAACTATTATTCGTATGTACCCAGAGAAATGATCCTTCCCTCCCTCTTCCCTTCCCAACTAGTTTTGTATAAGCCTTGAGGACCTTCTATGAGTTTATTGACCCCCTGTTGGTTTAACCCTCCCTTTTACTAGCCCCCTGATTAACCACATAATGATGCTGTCTTTATTTTGAAGAGTTAGTCCAGCTACCTTCACCCGTTGCTAACCTAGGTTTCCCTCCTTCTCTGGTCCTCTTTACCATTTCCCCAATTGAAGTCTCCTCTAAAGCAATTACAACCCTTTTAAAAGGGAAGAAAGGACCTGCTCTCAAAACAGCAACTTATTTACATAGTGTTCTGATAGATAATTGTTCGGTTTTCTTGTGGCTCTTCATCGGTCTCTCAACCGCTGCGTTCTCTGATATGAGTGTGGCATGAATTCCCCTCAGTAAAGTGGTGATGCTCCAGCGAGAGGGCCGAGGTCTGGTCGTTTTCCTCCCTTCTCCGCTCTCTGGATAATTTTCTCCACTTCTCTCACCAGCATCCTCGGTATTGCTCCAGGCTGTGGTCTCTTAAACCCTCTGCCCACTGTGTACCAAACATTTTGTTGAAGTTTTCGTTCAAATGCCTCCATTTCTAGATCTGGCAGCGCGATGCCCCATTCTTTTAGCAGTGGAGTCGCTTCCAACAGGCTTTCAAAGGTTTTGGGGCCTGATTCCACATGAAGCCTTAGCCTGGCCGGGAATAATAGTTGCGCTTTAATCTTTTTCTTTTCCCTGACTTCTTTCAGGACCGCTTTCACCTTTAATCTTTTGGCTTGCAGTGCTGGGGGAAAATCCTGTTCAAGAAATATGCTATTCCCCTGGTACTTCAGGTTCCGAAGTCGCCACACTTCTCTGAGGATCCATTCTCTAGACTGGAACATCACCATCCTGACTACCCATTATCTGGGTCTTGCCTCCGCGTTGCTGGGCTTCGGAACTAAGGAGCGATGAGCTCTATCCAGGGTTAGATCTAGGTCAGGTGGGATCGCTAGTGTTGATCGCAATAAGTGTTGCATAAAGTCGATGGTGGTCGCAAATCCTTCCTCTGCCCCCTCTGGAACTCCGTGGACACGAAAATTATAATGGCAGGAGTAGTTTTCGATGTCTTCTAGTCTGGCCTGAGTCTCTCGCTCTTTTTGCAGCAAATATACTAGGACTTTATTTTCTGTATCCTGCAACTCCGATATCTCTGAGATTTTGGTTGCATTTTCAGCCACTTTGCTATCTATTTTCTTGACATCTTGTCACAAGTCTGCAAGGGACGACTTGATTTTCTGTACAGAGGATAGTATTTTTTGGAGGGTCCGCTCAGCCTTTCTGGGAAGTAGAAGTTCGCTGTCTTCTGTGTCGACCGAGGACTCTGAGAGGATGCGGTCGCGTTTTGTGCAGGCCGTGAAGCCTTCCATTTCTTCATCCAGAGTAAGTTGCTTTAACTTTGTCTGGGAGTTGTTATTTTTAGCCATTTTCGGTTTATTGCTTCTGGTAGCCATTCTGTAATGGACACTTAGTCCCCTAAATTGAATAATGAATAGCTTGGGGAGGATTAATCTTAGTTTAGTAGACGGGTCCTTGGATTTTATTATCGGATATGTACCTGTGTCACTCCAAGCTGCCAAGTAGTTCCTTACATACAGAACTGAAATGCGGAAGTGGAACTGGAACAATGTTGTTTCTTTTTGTGACGAGAGAGCCTCCTCGCACCACGGTCACCAGCTCTTTTCTTTGTCCCTGCACAAACCAAACAACCAACAACATACTCATAATTTAACAGAATTGTTTTATTACACCAGCTAAAGGTGTTTCCTTTTTCCAGGAGCAGTTTGGTTACCGGTTTTAGGACTGGACTTGCAAAGTGTTACTGTGAGCACTGCGAGTCATGGTCAAATGAACAACAAGCAATCTATTTTTATTTTTTTTTAAACTTTCAATCTTTATTGTATTTTCAGAATAAAAACAGTAAGGAGGTAATACAAAAATTCCAAGGTATATACATAAATAAATATAAGGGGGGTTAAAAGCAAAACATATAGTGCACTTACTCCAAGTAACATAAAATATTTCATGATCTGCCCAGAATAGCAAGGCAGAAGCAATAGTTAATCAGTTCAAAGCCATACATATACTGAAATAGGAAATAAATACAGCACACAGAAATAAATTATGGTATAAAATCAGAGTGTACAGACATAATGTACAAAACCCATTTTCTCCAGTGAATTTCAAAAGCCTCTTGTGATTTATTGATTAGGGCAGTGAGTCTCTCCATCCTATACATTTCCATCATCAGTTGATGCCATATCTCCAGGGTAGGAGGAGAGCTGGAATTCCACTTTTTTGTAATGGCTTTTTTAGCAGCCAAAAGGGCCAGATTTAGGAATTTCTTGGAGAAAGCATCGGAGATTACCGGGGGGTAAAGGCCAAATAGGAAGAGTCGTGGAGACAGAACAAAATTTGGGGATAGTATCTGATGGAGAGCTCCAGTGAGCTGTGCAAAGAAAGGCTGAAGGACCTTACAGGACCAAAACATATGACCTAAGGTGGCAGGTGAGGATCCACACTGTCTCCAGCAGTCAGGCTTAGATTGCTTAGAGTATTTCTGGATCACCACAGGGGCTCTAAAATACCTAACGGCTAGTTTCCATGCAAAGTCTTTCCATAGCCCAGAGTTAATACCTTTGCACATATTCTTCACATAGCTTTGCCAGCTGAGAGGAGATATTACCACTAGCAGATCTCTTTCCCAGGCCATCCTGATTTTGTCTAAGGGCTTGTTTTGCAGCTTGCAAAGGGCCCTGTATAGGGTGGAAATCAAATGTAAAGGGGCAGGTTTCCTTTCTACTGCTGCCACTAAGATAAGCAAAAGTTCGGCCGGGGGATTATCCTCCCACAGCAGCTTCCCTAATGCCTTCAGAAAACTCCTGGTCTGAAAATATCTAAATCTTTCATTATAGGCAATGTTGTATTTTTGGGTCAGTTCTGTGAGAGAGAGGATCTTATCCTTCGGCATAAAGTGGTACACCAGGTGCAAGCCCTTCGTACACCATTTGTCAAAGCCCTTATCCATTTTGCCTGGAGGGAAGGCATCCAGATAAGGGAGGGAAAACATAGCCGGTCTCCAGGGTTTGAAATCTCCGTCTGACATAATTTTTTGCCAGCATTTGAGTGTTGTCTGGGTGAATGGATTGACTACAGTTTCTACCTTGATCGTGGGAGAAAAGGCTAGTAGGGTGTTATAGATATCTTTGAGTTCTGTTTCCTGTAACTCCACCAATTTCCAAAGGGATGTATATGTCTTATCCATCCAGTATAGAGGGATTCTTAATTGGCAAGCTAAATAGTATAACTTGAAATTTGGTAAGGAAAGACCTCCCAAGTGTTTGGGAGACTGTAGCACAGTCAGATTGATCCGGGGCTTATGATTCGCCCAAATAAATGCAAAAATTTTTTTCGGCAGAGTCCTGAAGAAGGCATCTGGGATTAGCACAGGAAGGGTTTGGGCTAGGTATAAAAAAACCGGGTAAAATTACCATCCTAATTGATTCTATTCGTTGACTGACAGACAAAGGGAAGGCACACCATCTTACCAGGTCAGAAGCGGTCTTGGCTAGGAAGGGGGAATAGTTTAATGCGAATAAATCACAACCTGGGGGTCCTATTCGGACACCTAGATATTCGATATTTTCTAGATGCCATTTAAAATTATATGTCCGCTTCAGGTCCCCCCGCGGAACAAAGTTCCACGCCAGGACCTCAGTTTTACTTTCGTTGATTTTATAGCCAGAAATAGCTCCAAATTTATCCAGAGTGTTCCATAAATGAGGAAGAGCAGGCTCAGGGTCAGTCAGATACATTAAAAGGTTGTCTGCATATAATGCCAGTTTATGCTTGGTAGAGTGTACCTCTATTCCTGTTAACCCATCTCTCTGCCTCAGGGCCTGAGCCAAAGGCTCCAAATATATCGCAAATAATAAAGGGGAGAGGGGACACCCCTGTCTTGTGCCACGGGAGAGAAAGGATTGGAAAAGGAGCCATTTAACCGGATATATGCCCTGGGACGAGAATACATAGCTTTTGTAGAGTTAACGACTATTTGGGGGATTCCAACCCTTCTCAGTACCTCCCACAGAAAAGGCCACTTGACCCGGTCGAACGCCTTCTCCGCATTGAGGGAGAGAAGGAGAAAACAGGTTCCAGAGACCCCCACTCTGTGTAGTAGTTGTAGAGTTCTCTTAATATTGTCCTGTGTCTGACGTCCAGGAACAAAGCCTGTCTGATCTAGATCTATTATCTCTGGTAGGAAAGTTTGAAATCTTTTTGCTATTATAGATGCAAATATTTTATAATCGACGTTGAGAACTGAGATGGGCCTGTAAGAGGAGCAGGAAGTTGTATCTTTGCCAGGCTTCAGAATACTGGATATATATGCATATCGCCATGAGTCGGGGGGTGGGTTCTCCCTGTTGTATGGCCCTGCAGGCCTCAAGCAACGAGGAGGATAAGTCTTTTCGAAAGGCTTTGTAAAATTCCCCGGTATAGCCGTCAGGACCCGGACTCTTATTGGCTTTAAGAGCCATAACGGCCTGATCCAGTTCTAATTTAGTAATGGGGCTCTCCAGAAATTGCTGCTGCGTTTGGGATATTTTAGGTAGATTAAGTTTCCCCATAAAGGCATCTAATGCTTGAGGGTTTGCGGAATGTTCAGTGCCATAGAGGCCACTATAATGTCTCTGGAAGACCTGCTCAATTTCCCGGGGGAGAGTGGCTAGTCTTCTTGAGACCGGGTCCCTGATTTGGCCAATATTTGATATGGCTTTTTGCTGCCTGAGTCTGTGGGCTAATAGACGGGTAGCCCTGGGGCCCCCCTCGTAGTATTTTTGTTTAAGGAGTTGTAGAGCTTGCTCAGTTCGTATGTCCAGGATTGCCTGGATCTGCTGTTTAGTAGCTTGTATAAGAGGGTAAACTCCAGCATTCCCGGACGCATGCGAAGTTTGGAGACTTTGTAATTGGCTATGCAGTTTATCTAATCATTGCTGCTGCTGTTTTCTGTGAAAGGCAGCATATTTAATTATTTCCCCCCGTAAAACCGCTTTGAGGGTGTCCCACAAGACTCCCTTCTTAGTGTCCTGTCTGTTGTTATCTTCTAATATCAATTTTATTTTGCACTGTACCAGGTCTGTAAAGTCTTTACTGTTTAGTAAGAAGTTATTAAATCTCCAAAGGGTATTAATTCTTTCCTTATTCCAGGTCATGTTTAATGTTAGTATCAAGTGATCTGATACCATGGAGGGGGTTTGAGTACAACTCTGCATTCTATATAAATGCTCTTTAGAGACATGTATATAATCAATGTGGGTGTACACTTTATGGGGTGCAGAGTAACGTGTGTATTCTCTCCTGTTGGGATGGAGGTTTCACCAGATATCTATCCAGTGCGCCTCTGAGAGGTACATCTGCATTGCTCTATGCGCAGGGGATCTTTTAAAAGGCCTTTTAGCAGAGGAGTCAAGACATGAGGTAGTAAGGTTATGGTCCCCTCCTGTTATCAAAACTCCTCTGCTTCTCTCCATTACTCTCTGGAGCAACATCTTCCTAACTACTGGTCCCTCTCCCAGGGGGATGTATCTAGAGGCGAGAGTGAGCTCCTGCTCCTCCAGCCTACTGACAGCGATAGCAAGGCGGCCTTCTTGGTCAGAGTAAGAGCTTATTAACTGGAAGGGGACACCCTTGGGAACCAAAACAGCAGCTCCTCTCCTCTTCCCCCTACCATACACCGAGGCCACGATTACAGAAAACCCAAACTTTGTTAGTTTTTGATGTTCCTGCTTGCTTAAGTGGGTTTCCTGTAACAAAAGGAAGGAAGGTTTTAGCTTTTTAAGGGAGGAGATCACCCTATATCTCTTAATGGGGTTGTTTAACCCGTTGACATTATGTGAGCAAATTTTAACTATAGAGGCTCTATCCATTAGTGGATCGGGGAGACATGCACTGCTGCTGTATATAAAATGAAAACAATGAAGGGTTGCTCTGGTTTCTACTAGTAAATAGCTCAGGAAGCAATTGATACACCTTTAGTATCCAATGTATGGCATAGCAATAGCAGACCCGATTGAACTGAGGGAATAGCCTCTTAACTCAGCTAATCTTGTAGAAACCTGAAAGTATGTGCACATGGGGGTATAAAAGAAAATGGCAATTAACTTTAACAGGCCATAACCAGGCCAACATATGTACAGTTGCACTTCCATTAATGGAGGGTGTAAAAATTACCCCTCTAATGAAAAAGGACCGTGCCCTAAGTTCGGGAAAAGGCCCTGTGGGAGGAATTATGACCTACAATGAGGTCAGGCCTCCCCAACCCCTTAAACATTCGGGGTTAAGTAGTTGGGACGTCACACCGAAATAAAAAATTATCACGGCTATTATCGGTCGAATGACCCGAAGGTATGCCCTGGGTGGACATAATTGGGTCGCTGCACGAGGTTATGTTGTTACATGCCTGCCTTCGTAACCTGCGCCTTGAAAGATTTAGTTTTTAGCTGTAGGCGCTCACAGGTCCTTAGAGGAAGCCTTAAATTACCAACCAAGAGAAAGGACTCCCACTATTGTCACTTCAGTAGTAAACAAATATAAACAAAATTTCAGTTAGAAACATGGTGATAAAGCTTTTGTTTGCAAAGTCAACAACCAAGTAACGAGAGAAAAAGGCTAACTGGTGACAGTTCCCTAGCATCTACCCCTGGCGGTATTCAGATTCCCACAATTTGGGTAGCAAGAAAGATTTACTTAAGTTCCACAAGTCTCCGGTAGATCAAAACATCCTCAGGTATCAGGATTATGGGAGACCAGTTTTGGATCTTTTACCGCGGGACTTCTCAGCCCGATGTAGTGTTTGAGTTCTTGTAGAGAACGAAATCTTCCACGCCTTCCTACGTCTCTACGAGTATCTGCGTGATCTTGCCAGCGGGGGCGGGGGGGACGTTTCTGCAGTTGCACAAGACCAACCGATTGGAAATTCCAGCCTCTCTTATTCAGTTCCAAGGAGATTTCTTCTGGGCTTGAGTAAACTGTGGTTCCGGATTCCCAAAAGACCCGGAGCTTGGCTGGGTAAGGTGTCTGAAATTTAAAGCCCTTTTCTCGTAGTAACTTTAGAATTGGTGCGTAGGCCATCCTTTTTCTCATGATGTCAGTAGGATAATCATTATCAAAAAGTAGCCTGGCCAAGTTGTATGTAACGTTCTTTAGGGCCCAGGCTGTCCGCAAGATCTGTTCCTTGTCTCTATAGCTGGAGAGTTTGAGAACTACTGAGCGGAGTCTCGCCAAAGGATAAGTGGGCTTTCTTGCCAGGGCTCTGTGTGCTCTCTCTATTTTGAATTGGAGTGTGGGAGGGAGGGCTAGGACATCTTTCAACATGTCGGTTAGGAAATCCTCCATTCTGCCAGTCTCCGACCCCTCTGGGAGCCCATAGATGTGGAGGTTATCCCTCTGGGACCTAGCTTCAAGGTCAGTGATCTTCTCTTGCATAGTTTCATATTGATCTATCAGATAATCTACAGCAGTATGGAGTCGATGTGTTTCATCAGCTATCTCTCCAGAGGCTTCCTCTGAACGGTCAAGTCTTTCTTCGACCTCCGAAAGGCGATTTTGTAATAATACAAATTCCTTTTTATTTTCAGCCCAAAATGCCTTGATTTCAGAGAAGCGTTTCAATGGGATCGCGAGCCTCTCTGTTTCCCTGTCTGTATCTGGATCTTGGTCACCCGCCATGCTACTCGCAGGAGGCAGCTACTGACTGTCAACAGGCCTCTTCTGAAATCTGGAAACATCCATCTTATGCCGGGGTCTTCCTGAGCGCGAGTTTGCTTTAGTTTTGCTCCCCGTCATGTTTTGGCTTCTTAAGCTGGTATTTAGGATTGGTATGATGAATTAGGGGAGAAATAATTGGCAGGTTACTCGGGAGCTTTTCCTCTGTGCTGCCATTCCCGATGGTGACGTCACCGGAAGTCACAACAAGCAATCTATGCGCAAACAGGCCTGGCACTCTCAAAAGCAGCAGAACAAGATTTCCTTTAAAAAGTAAACACGTTGTGACGTCTTGTTTAATCCACTGAATACTTTTTTAATAAAGCAGTTCTGGCTTTAGCAGCAGCATGACCCACCTGGGCAGTGCCTCCTGCCTCCATGTTATAAGGGTTATTGTATGCTTACTGCCTCAATGTGTTTACTTTTTAAGGAGATCTAGTTCCATTTTTTTGTATGCTCTGTGTCGCGTAGGCTAGGATTTTATTTTTACCAAATTTGGGTATGTTTTTAGGAGTAGTGTCGAATCCCGCGACTCGAAGGAACAGGCCCAGCATCAGAATTCAACTGACAGGTAAGGGGCCTTTTGAAGATGCCTTGTTTTGTGTTCTGGGCTGTGGTAATGATTTCTCATAGCTCGGTTACTAATGCTTGCGGTGGTGGTATTCAAATTGTGGGTTTGCAGAAATTAGCTGTTATAATGGGAGGATGCGGGGTGGGGGGCATCGGTTACTAGGTTTGGCATGTCGGGTTTCATTCTGCCATCTCAAGAGTTTCCCACTCATTAAAATTAGTGTAAGAATGATCCTGGAGTGAACTGTGGGACATGAGGAATAAGTAAGCTATTTCTAAATCTGGCGCTTATTTTTTTTTTCTCCGACCACTTGACACACAGAGAAAGACCTTGTCCATAAATGTAAGGACGTAATTCACATGGATTTCTGTGCATCGCTGAAAAAGAGGAACGGCAGGCTAGGTGTTGGTATCCTAGGCATTAATTAATGCCTGCGTAAGCCTAGTGGACCAACTGGGATGCACATTTTACGAGACACATTTTATAAGAGAGTTACAAAACACAGTACCTTTAATTGCAGATTTGGGTTCCTCTTTGTTGATGGTTCAAAGCGCTAACTCAATGTTGTTTTCTGCTCCCAGTACCTCAGGTGGTCGCAGGCTCCAAGGACAGGCTGTAAAACAGTTTGTAAGGCAGGCAGCAAAGCAACACATTTTCCCAAAGCGTTTGAAAAGATTCAGTTCCAAACGATTGTAAATGCAAACGGACATTATTTATTGTTCTTCTCCAGAAATGCTCAAGCAGTAAACACAACAATTGACAGGACTCTCAAATGATTTCTAGCACAGTTCCACATTTTCTATGGCACTCAGCCACGGCACATACTTGGGGGACTCAGGGTTTGAACCTAAGACCTAACAACTTTTCCCTTTCCATTCTGTGCCAGATGGGCTCGGATTCCACTCAGCAACATTTTCTCTGCCCTTTTACTTTAATTTCTTATTGACACCCCGCCTGTGGGAGCAGAGGCACAGTTTATTTACTTTTAGGCCAGCTTTCCTCTCAAGGGAGGGAGGGGGGTACAATGTTACACTTTACAGGCACTTCCAATCCTTTCCACAAGCGGCCACCCACCTGCAGATCCACAGGCAGGTTTCTCACAGAAGCAGGGGCCTAACTCTTCCCTCACTACAGTCCCAAAACATAAGCAGCACAGTACCTTAAATGGACACTTAAGGCAAGGGGTGTCTCTTCACCTACCCCACTAGATACATCGCTGCCATCTCAGTCTCAACAGGCCCTCCATGGCAGCCACTCTCTCTGACTCCTTTTAGAGCCTAGCAGGCTCTTCACGATCCTTCAGATTGCTGCTCCTTTTTTTGATGCTGTAGTTCCCCCATCTGCCACTTTGGGGTAATCCCTCTACATGTTTGGGAACCAGGAGGCATTCTCCCCCTCCCCGTCTCCGGGCCTCTCCAGCCACAACTGTAGGCTGCCCCATGCGGGCCTGTGAGCAGGTGCCCACTCCTCCTCGACAACTCCTCTCACTCCTCCTCAAACACTCCTTGAATCTCTCAATTCACTCCAACAGCGCTTTTTTAAACAACAAAGCGCACGCGCCTGAGCAGAGCCCAGCATATGCGCATGTGCACCTCCCGCGATGCGGACTGGGCATCTTAATTAATAACCCCCGATTGGCACAGGGTTTACACTCCTCCACTCCCCCACCCACACACACACAGAAATGCTTCACCTCCCGGGGAAGCCATCTCCATCCTGGCTAACCATGGCTGCTGTACACCGTGGGATAATGCGCATTCTCCCACAGGCCATCACATCCAAGCTCCACCAGACTGTTTGATAGTAGTCTAAATAGAACTAAGTGGGCAAACCCACCTACCTGCAGTTCTCTGGCTCCATTAGGGACACGGCTACTCGACCTGATCGTCCCAGCAATGGCTGTTCCAGACTGACATCCCACCCCCTGGGGACACCCCTATCATGACTATTTCCCAGCTCCAATACTGTTATCTATTGGACCCTTCAGCTGTACCCAACCGGGCCTAAATTGGCACCCCAAACACTTTTTAAAACACCAAAACATTTTCTATCTAACTGCTAGGAATATCCTAAGTTACACTACACCACCGGGGGTGGCAAGCTAACCTCTATATCGTAATACTATCTGCAAAAACAGGTGACTATCTATGATCTGACTACACATTTTAGAAACAGGACATGTTCCCCCCACAGAAAAGTCTAGCTGCTACTCTCATTAAATCAACTTTACATGCTACATTTCTACATTCTAGTCTACCTAACAGTGGGAAGGGGATGCACACTTTTACCCATTTACTGTCCTTTGCAAACTGTTCAGGTGCACATTAAAGTCTCTGGATAACTGTCTTTGTATTTTAAAAGTCCAAACAATCCCATTTTCACCACCAGTGGGTAAGTGTGCTTAATTACTATGGGGTCCCTACTTAACATTTCCTAAAAACTTCTAGCTAAGTACTTAGACCACACTGCAAACGATTTTCAATAAGATTGTACATGAGAGTAAACAAAATTTCAATTTGTAAAACTGGAAAAAGATTCAAAACACTATCTAAAGAGTCTTGTAGTTTTTTTTTTCTTACCCAGCACAAGCTGATCAGGCTACTATCTATGCTAAAAGCAATTGTTCAGATTTTCTCAATGTCAGTACAAAATAAACAGTCTAAGAGTAGCAGTAGTCCCTCAAACACAGTGTATTCAGTGCCATGGGGTGTTTTGGCATCTAAGGTGTTTTTGGTTTCGGGGGGGGGGGGTACGGTATTTAGCTGCAGGATACTCTGGTACAAAGTAGAAACAAGGGTCTGGTTTGATGCATTCTCCTCCTCTACAATTATGGCTCACAACAAAATACTTTAGCCTGTGTCCAACTCTGTCCTGCACAAGAGCAAACATTTTGAATAAAGTCCTTCCCATGCTGAAGAGCTGTACATGGTTCAAGCTATTCTATTTACTTTGGTCCTGTCATAGGCTGCATCTTTGATGTCCACCTTATTCCTAACATGCACCTTTTCCACAGCCCCCGGAATACCCAATCTGATCCCCTGCATTCAATTAAGTCCCAAAGTCTCTCACTGATGTAGGGGTAATCTGTTCCAGGGTTCTCTATTTTGATGTACTGTCTCACCCATCTTTCTGCCTGGCTTAAGTGGGGCAAAGACCTAATGCTGTGCTGTGGGGCCACTCCTCTCGGTAACCACATTCCTTCCCTGCAGTTAAGGTCCAGTTGATGTCTGGCACCCATGTCTATTAAATGCTTCTTGCAGATGTCTGGGAGCAATATCATGAGTTCATGAATTCCTAAAATTGGCATTGCATAAGGCTTGTGAATATCCCTTTCTATCACCTTGTCCTCAAACATACGGGTAATACTTTTGTCTGGCTGGTCATAAATAGAAATGGCTTCCATAGATCTGGCAATACTTTCCTCATCTGACCCATCACCTTCCTCTGCAGCTTCTATGACCACCTCTGAATGGTCATAGCCAGTGATTTCTTCCTGCACCTTGGGGAGTGGGAAGTGCAATTTTAAATGCTGAGCTTCTTGTAAGTTCTTTGGCAAGGTTCTCGCCCTCACCATGGGTTCCTGGTTGAGTTTGGCTTTAGGTAAACTTTTCTTGGCTTCCTGCTTGCTTCGCACCACAGCTTCAGATGGACCTGACTGCTCAGTCACATCCCTCACGTACCCTGTAGCAGCACTCCGAATGCGTGAGACCCACCCTTTGGCCCTCCCTCTGCCACTGGGAAGTTCTGGAGGGTTCTGTGTGATAATGGTGAGTGCTGAACGGCGACCCACATTATTGTGACATCAGGGCGGCAAAAACAGTTTCACCACCCTGACATCCCTCGGCGCCCAGGAAGAGCGAGCCAGGGACTTCAGCATTGCTTTCTGTGAGGGCTACCCCCTATGAGATTCACAACTTCGGGGGCATGTCGGAGGCAAAAGCAAAAAAGCAAGTTTGGGGCCAGGCGCAACAAAACCACAGTAGCGCCCAGACCCAGACCCAAACCCGGAACCCAACGCACCGCAAGCGGAGGACAACCCCCGACGCAATGGCGCAGCTTGGCAGCTGACTGCAATGCCACCCCCTACATCCCCTCCACCCCCACCTAGGCCATGCTCGCTGTACTCACTCCCCCTGCACGTGTGTACATATAGTAACATCCTGTCGCTACAGTCGCCCACCCTACCATCCAGTCGCCCCCGTCATTCAGGCTTTCGACCACATTGTGTTGCCGTTTCGAAGATGCCTGTAATTCAGCGCCCGTCATGAGCTGCCGTTCTGGGCACTCGTCGGTGGTACAGGGCTAGGCAGACAGCTAAGCCCTGGTACCACCTCTGGTTCTGCTCCTTTTTTGATGACCACGACCTCCTCCCACTGCTCAGATGGCTCCACAGTTGTGGCCATACTAGCCACAGAGGACAATCTTCCGGCCGATTGTGGCCATTGCCAGGGTGCAGGAGTTGATGTCTCAAGAGCCACATATTGTCTTTCTGGATGCTGCATTTCTGCAGGTCTCACCAACCTGGGCACATTCCCACAAGCACACGATACACAGACGGGCTGCCTAATAACCCCACTTCCACATTGTCCACAAAAGATGCATGACTCACCCAAACTGCTCCTTTCCACAACGCTCCATAGCCAGTTGACTAATCCCTCTGGAACGTTGATGTTCCGACCTCTGAACCCAAGGGCATAAGCCATACTTGCTCTCAAAACGTTCAGTGTAGGAGAGTAATCCACAACAGTTTGCCTACACAAGTCTGTCTAACTGCAAAGATTTTATTTTAATTCTTCCAGTCAGCAGAACTTTTCTTCTTCTGGCAAAACTCTCCACCATTGAGTGGTGGACACTAAAATTATTTAACTCTGATAGCAAAACTCCTTTCTCCTCAAGGGTTTCTAGCAATCTGGGCTCAGACCACCTGATCTTCCTTTTCTATTGATGCATCTCATTAAATGCATCCACCAATCAAATCGCCTCCTTTTCTCATTTACATTCGTCACGTTTTTTCTTCATGTGAGGAGACGCCATTTTGTCTCCTCATGATGCAACAACACAGTGGCTTAAACTTCTACTACAGGCTACGGCCCTCTAACATTCCAATCCTGCATAGCTGCCATCCCTCGTGCCAGGTAGGTGCTTGCACTTCTTTTCCGAATCCCAGATGACGGCCTCCATTTTTGTAACCCCCCTTCTCCTCCTATAACTTTTCAGGTGACACTTTAAATTCACTGTGGAATGATAATTATTTTACTTTTACTCACTCCTGCTCAAGCACTTTTGGGGCTTCACTCGAGCAAGCAGCAGCTTCAGTCCAGGCACAGGTATCAACTCCGAACATACCCCACTCCCCTCTCTGTCTAGGGGTTTTGATGGAATAGCTGTCTCTGGGAAAGGGGAGGGGTACCATCTTGACTGTAAGCACATAGGAGGGGCACAAAACACAGTACCTTTAATTGCAGATTTGGGTTCCTCTTTGTTGACAGTTCGAACTCCATTGAAGCGCTGACTTGATGTTTTCTCCTCCCAGTACCTCAGGTGATTACGGGCTCCAAGGACAGGCTGTAAAACAGTTTGTAAGGAAAGCAGCAAAGCAACACATTTTCCCAAACTGTTTTAAAAGATTCAGTTCCAAACGATGGTAAATGCAAACAGGCATTATTTATTGTTCTTCTCCACAATGTGCTCCATAGTGGATATACATTTTGCTTATGTTGCTCAGTTTTGCTATTCACCTGAAGAAGGGATATGTGAGCCCCCAAAAGCTTGTGTATAATTCCATCTTTATACAAGACACTTGTTGGTCCAATAAAAGGTATCAAACCTTCCATCATCTCTTGTTCTTCTCCAGAAATGCTCAAGCAGTAAACACAACAATTAAGAGCATTCTCTTTTTTTTTTCCTTATGCTTTATGTTTATTGCTTTTCATAGTACAGACATACAAGAAAGTCTTACCCTGGTTTTGAGTACAGGATATTAGTGTACATTGAATAACTACGATATTTATCTCAACATCCATTGTTACATCATATGAGGGCTGGTATCTAGGTTTTAAACATATTCAAACAAGATACATATTCAAATAACCAGGCAGCAAGAACATGGACATTAATTGCAATTGCATACGATAAATGTCCAAGTGCTTATTTAGCACATATACTGTACCCCTCAGGGCATTAGTTTTGTCCATGTAACACTGTTCTTAATAATGTTCCAATAATCCAGCAAACATCCCTCAGAGAACCCCCAGCACCATCTCAGAGTCACTTAAAGATTATTTTACTTTTCTTACTGCATTTTAACTGAGTCCCCAAAGTCTCCCCTTCATATCAAGCCAGCAATATGTACAGAAAATAGAATGTATGTATATTTAAACAGACATACTAAGAAAGATATTTTACCAGCTACTAGCGAAAGCAACAAGCACTAGGCTGAGACTAATTGGGGGTTCTATATTGCACGTGTCAATAGGCCCACCACATAGTGGTCAACTTACTAAAATGGCAGATAAGTCCAGCTTCAGTCCCCTTCATCAGAGTCATTATTTCATTCCTGCTGAGCAAAATCCTTTTGTATTGCAGCCAGTCGTTTTCCTGCTTCAGAAGAATCCGTGTATATATATGTTGTCCCCGCGTACTAGATTCTTAGACTGGCTGGGATTTGTAGTGCATGGGAACCCCCCAGGGCTCATAGTCCCGAATGAACTGCTTCAAACACCTTACAACGTTGTCGAGTGGAAAAACTCAAGTTTGGGAAACAGTTCACTCTCTACCCAGATGATAGCATAACTGCTCCCTTCATTTTAGCTGCTGCTAGCATCTTATCTTGAATATGTTGCCCCATAGTCACCGCCAAGATTGCACGCAGTTGATCTGGAGAAGGTTCACGGCATCTGGGTGTGATTCGGTACACCTTTACCATTTCCCCTGTTATTTCAATGTCCCAGAGTTGAGGAATTAGTGCCTCCATATAGCTCATTAAGTCTTGTCCTTCCAAATTTTCTGGGATTCCTAGAAAACGGAGATTTGCTGAGCGAACCATGTTTTCAAGTTGTTCCATGTGGAGTCTCAGGAGTTTATTTTCTGAGATAACTCCCGAATCGGCCATGGCTGTATTGTTAGTGGATTCAGCAGCTCTTTAGGCAAGATCAGAAGTCTTCGCTATTTTCGTATCGGTAGCTGCCAGATGATCTGTTAATAAGTCCACTTTTTTGTCCAGCCACTGGATTGCTTGCAATAGTGCCCCATTAATTGGTTCAGATGTGTTCACCTCGTGGCTTGGAGCCTCTGCCGTTAGCTGATCCCCTGGCCTGTTCGCCTTTGCACCGTCACTGACTTGTGGAGGCTTTTTCTTTGGGTGTACCATTTTGGAGGCGTCAAATTTGATATCAATCTGCTCCTCTCTCAAAATCACACCGATTGGTATATGTTTTAAGAATCAGAAACCTCTTTTGAAGGGTATTTGCTCTGAGATAGAGATCTGAATCAGGGAGCTCCCTGAGAGGCATCTGTTCCCTTCGGCTGTTGGCTCCGACACCCCCAATTAAGAGCATTCTCAAATAATTTCTAGCACAGTTCCACATTTTCTGCGGCACTCGGCCACGGCACATACTTGGGGGACTCAGGCTTTGAACCTGGGACCTAGCAACTTTTCCCTTTCCATTCTGAGCCAACTTGACTTTGATTCTTCTCAGTAACATTTTCTCTGCCCTTTTACTTTAATTTCTTATTGACACCCCACCCGTGGGAGCAGAGGCACAATTTCTTTACTTTCAGGCCAGCTTTCCTCTCAAGGGAGGGAGGTGGGTATGATGTTACATTTTACAGGCACTTCCAGTCCTTTCTACAAGTGGCCACCCACCTGCAGATCCATGGGCAGGGTTCTCACAGAAGCAGGGGCCTAACTCTTTCCTCACAACAGTCCCAAAACATAAGCAGCGCAGTACCTTAAGTAGACATTTCAGGCAAGGGGTATCTCTTCACCTACCCCACTGGAGACATCACTGCAACCTCAGTCTTAATGGGCACTCCATGGCAGCCACTCTCTCAGCCTCCTTTTAGAGCCTAGAAGTCTCTTCATGATCCTCCTGTGATTGCTGCTCTTTCTTGCTGCTGTCATTCTCCCATCTGCCACTTTGGGGGAGTACCTCTACTTGTTTGGGAACCAGGGGGGCAATCTTCCTCACCCTGTCCCCGAGCCTCTCCAGCCCCAACTGTAGGCTGCCCCCTGTGGGCCTGCGAGCAGGCGCCCGCTCCTCCTTGATGACTCCTCTCACTCCTTGAACACTCTTCAAATCTCTCAATTCACACCAGTGACGCTTTTTTAAACAACAACATGTGTGCACCTGAGCAGAGCCCAGCATATGCACGCACACACCTCCTGCAATGCCGACTAGGCATCGTAATTAGTAACCCCCGATTGGCACAGGGGTTACACTTCCTCCCCACAGAAATGCTTCATCTCCTGGGGAAGCCATCTCCACCCTGGCTAACCATGGCTGCTGTACACTGTGGGATAATGTGCACTCTCCCAAAGGCCATTACATCCAGGTTCCACCAGGCTGACTGCTTGATAGCAGTCTGAATAGAACTAGGTGGGCAAACCCACTTACCTGCAGTTCTCTGGCTCCACTATGGGGCACAGCAACTCAACCTGATCTTCCCAGCAATGGCTGTTTCACCAGACCGATGTCCCAGTCCCGAGAGACACCCCTAGCATGACTATTTCCGGCTCCAATACAGTTCCCCATTGGACCCTTCAGCAGTACCTAACCGGGCCTAAATTGGCACCCAAACACTTTTTAAAACACCAACACACTTTCTATCTAGTGAACTGCTAGTAATATCCTAAATTAAACTACACCACCAGGGGTGGCAGGCTAATCTCTAAATCTTATTACTAACTGCAAAAACAGGTGGCTATCTATAATCTGACTACACATTTTAGAAACAGGACATGTCCCCCCCCCAGAAAAGCCTAGCTGCTACTCTCATTAAATCTACCTTACATGCTACATTTCTACATTCTAGTCTACTTAACAGTGGGAAGGGAAAGCATACTTTTACCCATTTACTGTCCTTTGCACATGTTCGGGTTCACAGTCTCTGGATAACTGTCTTTGTATTTTAAAAGTCCAAGCAATCCCATTTTCAGTACCAGTGGGTAAGTGTGCTTAATTGCTATGGGGTCCCTACTTAACATTTCCTAAAAACTTCTAGCTAACTACTCAGACCACTTTGCAAACGATTTTCAGTAAGATTGTATATAAAAGTAAAAAAAAGTTACAATTTTGTAAAACTGGAAAAAAATTCAAAACACTATCTAAAGAGTCTTGTAGGTTTTTTTTCTTACCCAGCACAAGCTGTTCAAGCTACTGTGCATGCGAAAGGCAATTTTTCAGATTTTCTCAATTTCAATACAAAACAAACAGTCTAAGAGTAGCAGTTGTCCCTCAGACACAGTTTCTTTAATACCATGGGGCGTTTTGACATCTAAGGTGTTTTTGGTTTCTGGGGGGTATGGTATTTAGCTGCAGGGTCCTCTGGTGCAAAGTAAAAACCAGGGTCTGGTTTGGTGCACTCTCCCCCTCTGCAATTATGGCTCACAACAAGATACTTTAGCCTGTGTCCAACTCTGTCCTGCACAAGAGCAAACATTTTGAATAAAGTGAGTCCTTCCCACGCTGAAGAGTTGCACATGGTTCGAGCTATTCTATTTACTTTGGTCCTATCATAAGATCACTACACCATAACAAAACATACAATACCCCTCTTACAGATTCTAGGACTGAAGAAAGGACAATAAAAATAAACTGAAGCAGTCATAAAAGCAACATAAGGTTCTTTTGTTATCCTACTAGCTTGCCTTACATGACAGTCATTATACATTGCATACTAATTATGTAACATATGTACCTGGGAGTCTGGTTCTCTCAAATGCTGCAGTGTCATGCAGGGTCTGACTATGATTTCCTTAGAGAGGCTATGGGGTGCACGGGGTTTTTATACCCTGATAACATCTAGTCTGGTGATAAATACATCAGCTCATGTCAGGGCTGTGTTTACATAGATAGCGCCCATAGGCTTGAAACTTCAGGTGCCCTGCCACCACTGACCCGAGCACCCAGTGTGCACCAGGCGTGTCCCCCCAACACAACACACACACACACACACACACACACACACACCTCCCTGCCATGTCCTGCTGAGTTACATCCACACCACAAGAGTCCCTGCCTGGTCTCATTCATACCCTTTTGGAAGCTAAACTTGTATAAAACTTTTCCAGAATATGAACATTTTTACAGTCAAAATGTTAAAATTCCGTTTAATAAACTGTTTGCACTTATTTAGAGGTGGGAAAAAAACAATCTATCAGCACACAAGCAAGCACAAACACTTGCTTATTTATGCATTTGATCTGAACAAGACCAAACAGTGTGCATTCTTATTCAGAGTCTCCCTAGTTAGAAAAAAAGTAATGTACTGAACAGAACAACAGTCACTTTTACCTAAATGGTCTGAGTTCAATCACTGCAAGTCATTTAGGGGTAGCATTTTAAAGCTAAACTAAAGTTAGTGTCATAACAGACACGCTGCAAGAATAAATGCACTGCCCAAAACTCCCCGTTTTAACTTCTTTAGGAGTTAGAGAAAAAAAAAACTGCCGGTCATGGGGAAGGGGTTAGCATTTTAAAATAGAAGCTAGTGGTTAAACTTTTTTTTTTATCCAAGTGGTCCAAAGGTCAGGGGGCAGTATTTTTGTTACTAAGTGTGGTGATAACACTATTTAAGAATAAAAGCTACTGCAGTGCCAGTCAGTGTCACTGTCTGATAATACAGAACCTGTGGGTAAACAGTCTGAACTCTGAAGCTGCTGCTATCAATTTAATTTACAGGAGAAAAAAACCCTTCAAATTCACTGCAGGTCATGGGGTTGGGGAGATAGCATGCATCCTGAACTTTCTAAAAAAAATGGATACACTCCAGATCAACCAGGAGCAGCATTTATTTCTGTTACTACATAACACAGATAATAAGATAAGCTTCAAACTATCAGACGACGTTGTGTGCAATAAAGCAAAAATGGTACCTGATATGCCTTGAATGAGTCTGTGGGATGGTAAATAGTCTGGCAGAAGTTGCAGGCAGCAGTTATTTATCCAGAGAAGCCGACCGACAAGACACGATGACCCAGTCCGTCCGACTAGTTGTGATGAATGATGCATCTGCGTTGATTTGGAACATACCCAGTCTACAGCTCGCCTCACACAGACTCTGGCTGGCACTGCTCACTCAAAAAGGTGAAGAACAGTTCTGTTTACTTATTAAAGTAAAGTAGGTCTGGTGCTGACTGTGCGTGTCTCAGTGACCTCTCAACTTGCTTTCAAACTTCTCCTCGACCGGAATGGCCACGACTACTGGGCTGGCAGCACTGTCTGCACTCACTGTCTGGCAAGGAAGGTCCTTCTCAGTCTTTGCTCTCCAGCCTACTCGACTCCTCCATACTCGCTCAGTCAGGAGAGGATGGAGGATTTGAATTTCTTTCACTTCAGTCCACAATACAGTTAGGTGGACTAAAATTAAGTAGATGTAACTGGCTGGTCTAGCTGCTCCAGACTAGTAGTACTCTGCATCTGCAGTTTGCTTCCAACTCCCGAATCTCCTCCGCAGTCACACTTGTCTTGTCTCTGCGATGGTGACTCTTCCAGACAGAGACCCAGTGGACTTGAAGACACAGCGGCTTTTCTCTCTTTCTCTCTCTCTCAGCTGGCAGAGTGGGGGTTGATACAGTTCTCCTACTATCTTCCAAGTACTTTGCTGTACTTGTACTGGGGCCATTTAAACTTGCTGCCCTCCGGTGACGTCAGCAGCCTGAATGGCAGCCTAGAGTCACAGCTCCGTCCACTCGGAAAACAAATCGATAGGAATCCACAATAATCTAAGATGCAATCGCCAGCTAAAATAACTAGATCAAAAGCGGGGAGCACTAAGAATGCGCAGACGCCGGTCCAGAAACTACAACTATTGCTACAGGGTGAAAAAGGATCGAGATTACCCGGGCCTAGTGATGAAGAGGAGGCCATGAGGGTGGATGCAGAGCTGGATGAGGGCTGCACACAGCTAGTGGCGTCCATTCTGCAAACGGCCAAAACTGTCCAGAAAATAGATGCCTCCCTGACAGAGCTGAAAACCAACCTCCGAAAAATTGAGCATAGAACGGATAAGATGGAGTTAGGTCTGACTACAGCCTTGGAACAAGCGGATCATCACGACCGTCTCCTGCTGTTTTTATTGGCAAGGGAAAAGGAACTCCGGGCCAAAATTGACGATCTGGAGGGAAGGAGCAGGAGACAAAACATAAGAATCTACGGCATACCAGAGGGAGCTGAGGATGGCGCCGCCGATGTAATCACATATCTTCAAAAAGTGCTCACAGAATTATTAAAATTACCTACTGAGCTTGATATCTCCATGGACCGTGCGCACCGTTCCCTCACATAGCGTCCTCTGGGTCCTAATGCACGCCCAAGATCATTCGTGATAAAGCTAACCAGATATGCTGCAAAAGAAGAAATCCTGAGGAGAGCCTGGCAACAACAAAAATAATGCTAGGAAAACACCGTATAACACTAGATAATGATTATACGGCAGAGGTCCAGGAGGCTCGTCGCACCATGTGGTCCATCATCAAACAGCTCAGATCTAGAAACTTAAAGGCGCAGATGCTGTTTCCCGCGTGCCTACGGGTGGAAACCAGGCAAGGTACCAAGACATACGAGGATCTTTTGGGAGCCAGGGGGTTCCTGGAGGAGGTTGGAATAATTGTCCCAGGGCTTGAAAAAGAAAAGTTCGAAAGGGAGCTGAAACGCTCAGCCTGGTCGGTGGCACGAAAGGGGCTGACACGTCATGCTAACTCGCAGAGCACCAACCTACGAGCGGATGTCACAGCACTTCTCAAACCCTACCTGGCAGCAGCACAGTTGGCTGAATTGGCTCCGTGAGAGACTCCTGGAACTGAAGCAGGAATTCAAACAACGGCTCCCTCGTCGACTGATGGCCCTGTGGACTGATCGGTAAAACAGACACTTAAGGATGCGAATAGCTGGGACTAATTAGTTACTGGGATCCTGTAACATAAATGGCAGATGGAGACTTTACTAAATATTGAAACATTAGGGAGATTTGAGGCCTGAGCTGGGTTGGTAACGTGGGGACTGCACCAGGGGATGAAGGGGGGGTTACTGAGTGGGCGGGGATCTTTGCATCTGCCTCTCGCCTGGTCTTTCCTCCTTCGTTCTCCTGTGGGAACGTCTTTTGATGTACGTCTGGGTGTGGGGGGACGGGGGTGGTATTCTCAGGAGGGTGATTAGATCCTGCTTGGCGTTTTCCCTGTTTCTTACACACATGGGGCTTGGGGTTGGGGGGGACCTGGAGAGCCTCGGTGAAGAGAGCGCAGCATCTGGAAGTGGGTGGAGGTGACGCCTTCTCCTCTCGGTTCCATACGGGTATTAAGCCTCGATAGAGGTGGTTTGGGGGGGTCTCTTCCGCGGTTGATGATCTAAAGAGGAGGGAGGAGAAAAGTTAATGGAGCTTGGATAGCAGTGGAGTGCTCTAACACCTCATAGATCAAAGGCAGGGCACACCGTTGGATGCTTTTTCGCGGTCTGGGGGTGGGGCAGTATGAGGGTGGTGACATCAGAGACTCACTGGCAGATGTAGGAGGTAATTCAAATGATCACCTTAAGGGACCTGGCCTTTGAAGTCGGAAGGGAAGGGAGGGGAAGAGGAAGAGGGGAAGGGGGGGATATATACACTTATCTAGAGGTCTTCTCTCTGGGGGGGTAGGGAAAAATTGCCTCACTTAGTTCAGGGAAACATAGGTCTCTTCAGACTGCCTTTCTAGCTGAGGAAGGCTGGAGGGACGGTAACTCTTACACGCCGGCAGTTTGAGATGATCTGAGCCATTCTTTTGGTATTGCTGATGTCTGTTCTCCCTCAGAGCACCGGGCTAAGACCCGAGAATGGTGCCATTAAGAGGGTAAGCCCGGAACATCATACAGGGCTAAGTGTCTCAGATGAGTCACGAACCAGTCTCGCCAAGTGGTGGCGGACTGACCTAGGAAGGTGGGGTATTCCAAGGGGAATCAATACCTTTCCTTTGGGATACACAGCTCTAATACAGAAATTATTCAGAGAAAAGATAATTGGGGAAAGGATAATATCTTCTTGCTCAATGAAAGAAGTAAACTTGCTGTTGGAAGATGTAAAGTTTGAGTTAAAGGTTTTATGGTTTCAAAAGGTTAAAAATTCTATACTTTTGTTTGGGAAGGACGGTATTGCACAAGTCCTTAATTATATCCAATTTGGCTGGCAGTTTAAAGCCAGTAGATTCTTATTATTAAATAGTTATAAGATATGGCACAGAGATGTTTATAAAAAAACTTGTATTACAAAGGAGAGGGGGGGTGGCGGAGCAGTCTCGAAGCAGAAGGAGAATACACTGATAAAGGAGAGGAGGAGGGGATCTTTTAAATGCATCAGGGAACATAAAAAAAGGGAGAAACTTGGGAACCTAAAATATGGATAGAGCCAAATCTAAAATTAGTTCTTTTAATGTAAATGGCATAAACCACCCTGCCAAGAGAAAACAACTTCAACAATTTATGAAGAGACAGAAATGTGAAATTCACTTTTTGCAAGAGACACATTTATCTCCGAGAGAAGCTTTAAAGTTAAAAAGTAAAGCTTTTCCGATCGTGTACCATGCATCTCTTGCAAAGGGAAAGAAGAGAGGAGTGGCGATATTAATGTCGTCCTCCCTCCCATTTGAGGAGGAAGAGGTAATAGTGGATGCTGGGGCATGGTATGTGATGGTGGTGGGAAGTGTTCACGACCTGAAGATAACACTATTAAATGTCTATGCTCCCCCGGGATCAGATATAGGCTTCTTTGCAGACTTATTTAAGTTAGTTGCGGAAAAGGCTAAGGGAATGGTGATTGCAGGGGGGGACTGGAATGTCATTATGAATAGGGCAGTTGACACGACCTCAGGTATCCCGGCACCTAAAGAAAGAATCTCTAAATTAATGAAGAGGCTCATGAAAGATACAGGCCTGGTGGACGTTTGGAGGGAGAAATACCCATTGGCAAGGGATTACACATACTATTCCCCATGACACAAAATTTACTCCAGACTAGACATGTTTCTCACGTATAATAAAGATCTGGCAGTCTTTGAGTCGGTCTGGGTGGGCTCTGAGAGCTTATCGGACCATAAACCCATATATGCGTAAATTAACCTTCAGTTACCTAGAAAACCGACACATTGGAGATTAAATGTCAGCCTGCTCAGAGATGAGGAAATTAAAGAAGAGATATGGGAAATAATAAGGCAGACCAGGGAAACAAATGACAACACAGACACCACTCCTCAAATTTTGTGGGACACAGTGAAAACTATGATCAGGGGCAAGCTTATTGCAATAGCTACGTATAGAAAGAGGGAGAGAGGTAAACAGAGAGAGCAGCTAAGTCAGGCACTTAATAATCTAGAGGGGCAACAGAAAATAAAATTCTGTAGGAAGAGGGAAAGAGAAATAAAAGAAATCAAGCAGAGGCTCCAGAGACTACAGCTCTTGGAGACTGAGAAAGCACTCATATACACAAAACAGGCCTACTATGAGGGAGGAGCGAGGGACACCCGCTTTTTGGCATATAGGTTGAAACAGCAGGCTGCTAGGGCAAATATCACGGGACTCCGGAATCCGCACACTGGCTCCATCTCACACAAATGGGAACAAATAGCAGAAGCACTAGTCACATTCTATAGTTGCCTTTACCGGCCCTAGTCTACCCCGCATACAGAGGAGGCCTCAGGATTTCTGGACTCCTTGAACTTGCCCAGCCTCACAGAGGTCCAAAGGAAGAACTTAGAGTGCCCAATCACCCAGCAGGAGATTTTGGACACAGTAAAAGAACTTAAGACAGGTAAATGTCCAGGGCCGGATGGATTTGGGGGTGAACTATATAAAACGTTCGGGGCGGAGGTAACCCCTCTACTTCAAACGGTTTACAATCAGATATGGTTGGAGGGAGAAGTAATTCCTCCTTCGTGGAATTACACTACTATAACAGTCATCCCGAAAGAGGGTAAAGACCCGAGGGAATGCGGATCATACAGGCCAATCTCCCTTCTTAATGTAGATTACAAGATTTTTACAGCTATAATAGCCAAAAGACTACAGCCTCTTATTGCAGGTTTGATCCACCCTGATCAAACAGACTTCGTAGAAGGCAGACAGGCACCGGAAGGGGTAAGAAGAACTATAAACATAATTGACATCATTAGTAAAAACACATTCCGGCTTGTCTTATGAGCTTAGGCGCTGAAAAGCGTTTGATAAGAGTTAGTTGGAGTTTCCTTTTTCTGGTCCTTAGGAAACTAGGTTTTCCCCGCTGTTTCTAGAAGCGATTAAGGCCATCTCGCCTCCCTGCAGGCCTCGTCCAGAGTGAATGGGGCATCTCGCGGAGGTTTAACGGGAGGGTACCAGACAAGGTTGTCCACTTCGCCTCCTTTTGATCTATATTGAACCGCTGGCTCAGGCCATCAGGAGACAAAGGGGTGGAAGGAGTAAAGTAGCAGGGAAGAACATAAAATCTCACTGTACGCAGATGACGTCCTTTTATACATTACTAACCCAGATGAATCACTCCCTAAAATATAGTCTATCATAGATAAATTCAGTCAATACTCAGGGTATACATTAAATAAAAACCAAACGGAAGTTTTAAAGTTTCACTATAACCCTTCTCCTCATATAATACAACTCCTAGAAGTGAATTGGAACAGATGGAAAATGAAATATCTGGGAATTCAAATCCCAAAGAATCTAGCAATGCTATATTCGACTAATTTTGATCCAACTGTAGCCAAAATCAGGCAGGACATTACGAGGTGGAAGACTTTACAGTTACCTCTATATTCAAGATTACACTCAGTCTCAATGAATATCCTCCCTAAATACTTGTACCTTTTTCAGTGTCTTCCAATAAAAATTCATAAGAATCAATTCCAGATATGGCAGAAGATGCTGACAAACTTTATTTGGGATAATAGGAAACCAAGAATTAAAAATATAATAATGCAGTCAAATAAGAGGGATGGAGGCCAATATGTCCCTAATTTGGAAGATTACTTCTTGGCCACGCAGTTAAGATGGGCCCTTTTGTGGTCAGTCAAGGCTTATAATGCCCGCTGGAAGACAATAGAGGAGGCCCTGACTGATGGGGTCCCTCTGGGGGGGAGGCCCTGGATACCAGGGATACAGATAATAGATACGAACACTCCACTTATGACAGTACAAAACACTCTAGGGTCCTTAAAACGGATGTGGACTAAACATGCCCTAGATGAGGAGCTATGGCCCTTGAGGTGGATTGCTTGGGACCTGGACTTCTCTCCATCCAAACAGGACCTCACATTTAAAAGATGGGGGAGATTAGGCCTAAATTCTTTCAGTCAATTCCTGAACGGAAACAATGTGGTGGAATTTAATCAACTTAAGGAAGATTTCTCTCTGAGACAGGAAGACTACTTTAGATATCTACAAATTAGGGCCTATATACACCAGAAACAAAATCTATATACTCAAATTAAAATCACACCAAGGCTCCTACACATTATAGAAGAAACTCTAAACTCAGGAAGAAATAAGGATCTGATCTCAGGCATTTATGGGGCTTTGAGAGATAGAGGGGGAAACAAGACTTTACAGATTAAGCATAGATGGGAGAAAGAAATAGGGGAACCCCTTGAGGATAAGGAATGGGAATCTGCCCTGACATTGGCTTCCAGGACCACATCATCCCCGATGTGAAAGAGTTTGAGTGGAAGGTTAGATTGAGATTTTTTATTACACCAAATGTGCAGATTAAGTGGGATAAGAAAGGTACAGGTCAATGCTGGCGGGGTTGTGGGACAATAGAAACAAACTATCTGCATATATTCTGGTCATGCCCGATCCTTGTAAATTTCTGGACAGAGATTGAACAGAAGATAAGACAAACACTTGATATACAGCTTAGATTAGGCCCCAAACACCTAGTATTGGGAATGAAACCAGGGGAACTCAAGGGAGCAGACAAAAGTTACTTGTGGAATGTCTTACTTACGGCATCACACAAAGCTATAACCAAAAGATAGCTAGCACCTTGCCCTCCGACAACTCAGGAATAGGTGACAATTGTTAAGGAAATTAGGGACATGGAGGAAATCACATATAAAATAAATGGGAGGACACAGGTCTTTATAAGACGATGGACTCCCTGGTTAATGGGACGAAGCTAAAGGATGCCAGATGGGCTATGGGGAAGGGGTTAAAGGTATAAAGAAAGATACACTTGATAGACAACAGAGTGAGATAATGCTTCTGGGCTGCTCCCCACAAAATAAAAGGGTGTTAAAACTGAATAAGATGGTTTGTGAAACCAATGATATATAAACTGAGATAACATCTAGGACTACTATGTAGTAGAACAGAGATAATTGTACTGTAAGCTGAAATTGATGGTATTGACGCAGAATTGTTGACAACCTGTGCCATAATATGCAATAAACTTGAATTATAAACTTGCTGCCCCTCTTACTTGAAACGGCAGCCAATCGGAGAATGCACAGCACGGTATATGCCCACCACGGACCTGATTGAAATCCTAAATCACAAGGTCCGCGAGGCGCTGCTGACTTGCTGAAGATAATAGTTTCATACAGGGGAGGGGTAGAGCAAGCAGGCAGGGCACCAACAGTCGGAGTAAGTACACTGATGTCGGTGTCAGTCAGGGTCAGGTCAGCCATTGCCTAAGCAGGGGGCCGGGGTGCCAGCAGTCATGTACATTGATGTCACGTCATCCGTTGCCTAAGGGGGGGAGGGGGGCTTGTCATCAGCACAACAGTCTGCAGGAGCAATAAACATTTGTCTGTCATGACAAAGGGGAGGGCGGGGAGCCAATTGTTTAAATGACGCTGGCAGGGGGTCCCTTAGTAGGAGTCTGAACTGGAATGTCTTTAGACTTTTGTGTCTTTTTTTTTTGTTTTGTTTTTAGCAAGACATACTGACAGACAACACAAGCAGCCAGCCCAGAAAGAAAAATGTTTTTTTTTTTAATTTTTTTTTTTTTTGCTGTCTAATTTTGCAGGTGCCCCTAAATGGCTGGTGCCCCTAGGCTGAAGCCTAGTTAGCCTATGCACAAAAATGGCCCTGGCTCATGTGCGTATAATGATCGCACTTACTATTACTCTTATTGGTCATTTTGGTGGGCAGCAGAGTATTATCTCAGTTGCCCTTTTGAATGCTACAATATTGTTGCTTCTACTCATAAGAACACGCTTATGTCAATAACATGTTCTTATGGATGAAACATTTTATAACGTATCATCACGTTTTCTGAAAGGTCTATTTATAAATTATAGCTGACACTGCACATGACACCTTAGCTGTAGAGGGGGAAACCAGGACTTCCTTTGTAATTATGAGACATTATGGCAGCAGATAGCAGTATGTGTCTGTAGAGAATACATCATTCGAGATTGCTTATTCTTTTCTTACATGATCGCTTGTAGGGCAAAGGTCTTCCTTCAATAGCAGTGCATTGTATAGTCTGTTTCTAAGCAAGGTAAAGGTTATTCTTATTAGTAGCTGCTTTCTATATTATATATGCAAAAATAAAGTGTTACCTAGTCTTATATATGTGTGTAACCCTATAACTAACTCTGTGTGCATCCCTAGTGTTATGTGAGAAATGTGTGTTCCCAAAGTGTATAATCCTAGCTCTGTACTGTAAATGGCATGTCTGTGTAGCTATCCCACTTATAGCTCTGGGTTATGTGTAGATACATAGATACATAGACAGTGTTGGCAAATAAGGGCCTATGGCCCACCCAGTCTGCCCATTTGAGCTTGTAAGTTCAGTTTATGTTTTCCTAGAAGTCTGTTGCCCCTTACCCCTGACCTCCAGAATTCCTTTATGTCTATCCCATGCATTCTTAAATCCCGTGATTGTTTCAGCCCCCACCACTTCCTCTGGCAGGGTGTTCCACTTGTCCACCACCCGTTCTGTGAAGAAATTCTTCCTCATGTTTCCTCTGAATCGTCCTCCTCCAACTTCATCCCATGCCCTCTAGTCCTGGAACATCTTTTCGCTTAAAATAGTGTATTCCTGCACCTGTTCCTCCCTGTGAGATACCTGTATGTCTCTATCATATCCCTCTCTCCTCCTCTCCTCCAGGGAGTACATGTTCAGTTCCTTCAACCTGTCTTCATAGGACTTGTGATGCAATCCATGCACCATCTTTGTTGCCCTCCTCTGAACCTTCTCTACCCTGTCTATGTCCTTACGTAGGTATGGTCTCCAGAACTGTACACTGTACTCCAGGTGGGGCCTCACTAGTGTCTTGTATAGCGAATTATGACCTCCCTTTTCCTGCTGATGATGCCCCTGCCTATACATCCCAGCATCCTATTTGCTTTACTGCTGCCTTGTCACACTGTTTCCCTACCTTGAGGGTCATCAGAGATGATAACCCCAAGATCCCTTTCCTGCTTGGTGTATGCTATATCCTCACCCCCAATTGATATATTGTGCCAGGGTTTTTGTGCCCATATGCATTATCTTGCACTTCTTTGCATTGAATTTCAACTGCCAAACCCCTGACCATTCTTCAAGTTTCTGCAGGTCCCTTCTCATTCTGTCTACACCTTCTGGTGTGTCTACTGTGTTACAGAGCTTGTGCCATCAGCGAACAGTGAAATTCTGCCTTCTAGGTCCTGTGCAATGTCACTGATGAAGATGTTGAATAGGACGGTCCCAGCACTGGTCCCTGTGATACCCCACTGGTCACTCTTCCTCTGTGGAGTGACAGCCATTTCCACCACCCTCTGTGTCCTGCCACCCAGCCAGTTACCTACCCACCACACTACTGTCCTGCCCACACCCATATTCCCCAGTTTGTGTAATAGTCTTCTATGTGGCACAATGTCAAAGGCCTTGCTGAAGTCCAGATAGACCATGTCCACTGCCCTCCCCTGATCCACCTCCCTAGTCACCCAGTCAAAAAATTCAATGAGGTTGGTCTGACATGACCTCCCCCTGGTGAAACCATGCTGTCTTGGGTCCTGTAGTCCATTGACAACCAGATGTTCCACCAATCTCTCCTTCAGTAGTGCTTCCATGATCTTCCCCACTACCGAGGTGAGGCTGACTGGTCTGTAGTTCCGCTTCCTCTTTGTTCCCACTTTTGTATAAGGGGACTACATCTGCTGTCCTCCAGTCTTTGGGTAACTCCCCTGTTTCCAGTGATCGGCTAAACAGGATAGCCAGAGGTTCAGCCACCACCTCTCTTAGTTCTTTAAGGACCCTGGGGTGCACCCCATCTGGCCCCATTGCTTTATCAACTCTTATTACTTCCAGTTCCTTCAGGACCCTTTCGTGTAAAGGGACTTGTGTCCATTTCTGCACCATTCTCACCCCTTGTACTTCCTTCAGACCCATTACCCTCCTCTTCCTCAGTAAAGACTGAGCAGAAATACCTGTTCAATATGTCAGCTTTACTGTTGTCATCCTCCACGTGGGCCCCATCCTCCCCTTCAGTCTCACTATCCCTCCCTTTGTCTTTCTTTTTTCACTTATGTACCTGTAAAAGGTTTTGTCCACTCTACCCACTGATTTTGCAATGTGTTCTTCTGTCTGAGCTTTGGCTTCCCTTATTGACCTCAATGCCTCCCTTTACTTCTCCTGGTACTTCTCCCTATCCCCTTCTGCCTGTGTCTTTTTGTATTGCCTGAATGCAATCTTTTTGGCTTTCACTTTCTTTGCTAGCTCTTTGGAAAACCATAATGGTCTCCTCTTCCCTTTTCCTTTTGCTAACCTGCTTAATGCATAATTCTGTTGTTCTTGTAATCCCCATTTTAAATACTGCCCACTATTCCTCAACCCCTGATTCCTGTCCCATTCCCCTTAATGCTCTTCAAGTATCTCCCCATTTTCCCAAAGTCTGCCCCCTAAAATCCAGGATACGTGTTTTGTGTGGTTTGGTTCTGCTCTTTCTGTGATTTCAAACCACAATGACTGGTGGTCACTGTTCCCCAGGTGCTCCCCACTGTTACCCCCATCACACTGTCCCTGTTTGTGAGCACAAGGTCCAGTATTGCCTTCTGCCGAGTTGGTTCCATGACCAGTTGCTTGAGGAAGGCACCCTGAAGGGAGTCCAGGATAAATCTGCTCCTAGTTGATGCTGCTGCTGGGATGCTCCAGTCCACATCTGGAACACTGAAGTCTCCAACCGGTACTACCTCACCCTTGTCTACCATCCTTTGGATGGCTAGCATCAGCTCCCTGTTTCTTCCTCCTGGGCTGGTGGTCTATAGACCACACCTGTGCGGATGGCTGTCCCCATTTTCCTTTCCAGCTTAACCAACAGTATCTCTCCCCCATTTTGTTCCTCCTGGATCTCTGTGGCCCTTATGTCATTTTTCATAAGTGCCACTCCTCTCCTTCCTGCCTGCTCTTGTCTCTTCTGAATATGTTGTAGCCAGGTATGGCCATCTCCCAGTCATGGTTATCTTTACACCAGATTTCAGTGATGGCCACAATGTCCAGGTCTGACTGCACCATGACAGCCTCAGATCTTCCATCTTGTTGCTAAGGCTCCTGGCATTTGCACACATGGCTTTCCATGATTGACCTCCCTAGACTGTTTCACTGTTCTACTCCAGCCCCTTCCTTGGTTGTCCTTTGTCCCTGGTTCTCCTTGCTGTCTGCCCTTCTGCTGAATTTTGCCCCTTTTCTGTCTATCCACCTCTTGGGCACTAATCTCCATCTTTTGCACTCTGCTTTGCAGAGATAGCCACTCCTCTGGTTCACTGGTTCCACTGCTAGCTGTGCGGGGTGAGCAAGTAGGTACCCTCCTTGCTGGCCTGCCACCCCCTTGCTAGTCTAAATGCTTGTCAATGTAGCATTAAACTTATCATTGAGTGCTTGATTCCTCCAGGATGGATGCAGGCTGTCAAGCTTGAACAAACCTCCATCCCTCCAGGTGGGTCCCCAGTCACCAATGAATCAAACCTTCTCACAGCACCAGTTCTTCAACCATGAGTTAAAGTTCCTGGTGCATGCACTCTACGCTCCCTTGCCTCTTGCAGGTAGTACTTCTGAAAAGTGACAGAAGTAGCTACTTGCTTGAGACCCTCCCAATTTCCTAAACTCTTCCTGAACTTCCTTTGGTTCCCCATTTGCCAGGTCATTAGTACCTAGGTGGATAATGACATCCAGCTCACCCTCCTGTCTTGCCTTCCCAGTGATCCCCAGGATCTTCCTTCCATCCCTCCATGCTGTGGCACCTGGTAGGCACCTCACCTCCCTGTCCTCCCCCTCCTGTGTTCCTAGCTGGATCCCTCTTATGATGGAGTCCCCCACCAGGATTCACGTCCTCCTCCTCTGGGGTCCACTGCTTTCCCCGCTGAGGTCACCTCCTTGGCTAACCTCCACATCCTTTCCTTCCACTTCTCTGGGTACCTCTATTTGGTTGTCCTCATTTGCCAGTGTGGCATATGAGTTCTTGAGTGGAATAGGATCTGGGATGTGCCTCTGCCTGACCGCTTTAACCCTCCCTGAGCCCACTGTCATCCAAGTGCTCCTCGTTCTCGGCATCCTTTGAGGCAGTTGCATTGGACTGGGTGGTCTCTGGATAGGGGTGATGGTACTCCTGACCCTGTTTACTTCCACTCTGAGTCTGGCTACCTCATCCCACAGTCCAGAGAGATGCATGCAGATAGGGCAGCACCTCAGTGTCCAGAAGGTCTGCCTGAATATGGCTGCCCCACAGCCACTGCATTGCACCACTCCCCACATTATACTACAATTATACTGCTATTCTACTACTTGTCTGCTACTAAAGCTCTCCTAGTTCCCTTTTTATTAATTTACTGTCCTAAAAATCCTGCCACTGATCCTCAGATAATTTTCTTTAAAAAAAAAAAAAAAAAAACAATAAATAAATGAGTCAAAACACTTGTGCTGAGGGTGGGCTTCTTCCCCCTTATGCCCCTCCTACTTCACACCCCTTACTATACCCTGTGTTTAGCTCCTGTCAATCAGATTTAACAGGGCATATAATTAAGAGTTAGGGAAGGGAGAGGGCAAAATTTGCAGCAATTAAAGACAGCACAGAATTACACCACCACTACGTTTTAAATTTTCAACAGCCCAAAACAATTCTAAGTAAAGACAACAAAGAAAGTACAGTGTCACTAAAAGCCCACAATCTAAGTTTAAAAGAAAAATAGCAATTACCAGTTACTCTAAAGCACTGAATTGAATATGTTTCCTTCCTTCCCCTTCTGTCTTCTTCTGAGAAAATAAAACTCTACTTGCTACCTCAACTCTGACTAAGCCCCACCTCCAGTTATCATGTAGCTGAGGTCAGAGGCCAGACAATTAACACCCTTCACCCAACTAACGGGCAGTCAGACAAGCCAAGATAAAATTTTCAGCAATAAAAGACAGCACAGAATTACACCACCTCTGCGTTTTAAATTTTCAACAGCCCAAAAACAATTCTAAGTAAAGACAACAAAGAAAGTACAGTGTCACTAAAAGCCCACAATATAAGTTTAAAAGAAGAATAGCAATTACCAGTTACTCTAAAGCACTGAATTGAATATGTATCTAAATGCCCATTTATAGTCATGGGTGTGCATGTCAGTATTCCCACTTATGGCTGTGGGCTTGTGTGTGAGTAAGTGTCCCACTTATGGCTGTGGGCTTGTGTGTGTATAAGTATCCCACTTATGGTGGTGGGCTATGTACTTGCGTATCATCTGCTTGAGCACACAGGTAATCATGATGCACTTTGTGTAGGTCATGTGCAAGTGGGTAAGCTTTGTAGTGATGACATACCTTGTGTACGTCACATGTGTGTAAGTAAGCATATCTTACATTTCCCCCCATTGTTACCTGCGTCTATACAGGTAACACAGAAAAAGAGAATTAGTGAGTAAGAGAGTTGGCAGATTGAGTAGCACAGAGAAACTTGAGTTGAGAGCTATGAAAGTTGAGAGTTTTACAGAGGCAAAAAGTAGTAATAAGAAAAACTTGAACAAGAACAAATCCCTTAAATATGAACTACAACCATGTGTTGGTAAGTGCAGTGTGTGTATCTCCATCATGAAACATAGTTTGTAATGAATGCTCTGTCTTTTGAACACTATTTTTGATTTGAATAATGTGTGTGTCTTTGCTTTTCATTAACTTTTTAACACCAAAGTGCAATTGATCTATATGAACATTAAAAACTGGTAAATATTGGTTTTTATCTTTTAAAAAAGTGTGTTCAGTATCTATAGAATCTTGGTCAGGGAGGGGCACCAGGGTAATGACTATATGGCCAATAATAGTACGTTTAGGGAGTGTAAAGCAGAAATTAGGTGTTGTTACATTACAAACCATATTGTTATAAACATAAGACTTATAGTTAGTAACCAAACAGTATAAACCTTCAGAATTGTAGGTAACTCGAACTTCAGGTACAAGCCATTTGGTAAGTCTGATGGGGCACAACATTGAGGAGTTGGTGACTTTAGTAGAAAATGAAATTCCAGCAGCCTTGATGAAAGCATTGCTGCTGTGCATGATTGAAGTCTTGATTAAAGAGACTTCTGAAGAAGTGTTTGTGGAGGATAATCTCTGAGGCACTCCACTTCCTTACACCTGGGTATTGTGTCCATCTGATAGGTTGCTGATGCACATGTGACTTTCAAGAAGAAAGTCTGTCCCCTTGTCCCTGTGATGCTGCCTCTCTTTTCTCAGTTCAAATTATACATCTGACCAGGTTGCAGTGCCTCACAACAGCTCCCCAGCAGCTTTGAAAAGGTTTAAGTAATTTAAGGTAAGCTCACTTATCTGAAGCCTGATGTTATTACAATTCATTGTTTAGTCAGCCACTGGAGATAGAAATGTCTTTCTGGTTTAGTCGCATTAAGAATAGCATTTTAGAGAGATTTTCAGTAATGAGACCAGTAATTTATCAGAACAATAGGTGTTGTTCACTTTTTTACGTAGAGCTAGAGCTACTGCCCAAAATCCTAGAAACAGTATTGCTCATTTTAGCCGAAGTAAAATGCTTGTTTAATGGCTAGAAGCTCAGAAAAATGCTTGTTTATGGCTAGCAGCTTACTTGGGTCTCCTGCTAGCAGACCCAAGATTTAGATCATTAATGTTTTGCAGCTACTGGGTGTGTTTTTTGAGACCCTGCTAGCGGTCTCCAGAAAGCCCATATCTCCTTCGTATTATCCGTTCCTTTAGGGGATTGACCAGGGCATCCTGTGGCTCCTGCCAGCGGCCACAGAACAGATCCCTGACTGTGCCTGGGTTCTCTTGATTTAATCAATTAGCCTTTTCCAGCCTGATGGCATAGAGGCTTGGTCAGTAGCTCTCCCTACCTTACAGTTCTGTTATGTGTTGGCCTACCTGCCTCTGGAGTGGCTCCCGGGGCGCTGCTTACTTTTGATTTCGGTCTCTCCATTGGAAAGCGGTCCGGAGCCCAGGCATGCAAACATGGCGTTTTTTTAACACCTCCCCGTCTCTTGTGTATTCGGAGAGGGTGTTGGCCATATTTAGTTGCATGCTGGGCTCCCTTCTGAGGCTCCCATGGTGTCTCAATTGGCCCGCCATGCTGCTTCCTCCACACATGCACTGGAACTTCTAGTTCGCGCATGCGTGTCTTGGCACTACACTCGCGCATGCGCGTTGCCAGCCTTTCACTCGCGCATGCGCACTCCTGCCGCCGCCATCTTGTGCACGGCATGGCAATCGGGATGCTCGAGCCACCGCGAGCTCCCCTTTCTTACACATTAGTAGTTTTCCCTTTAGAATTTCATAAAACCTTACTCACACGCCCTGTAAGCTGCTTCCTGCAACTGTATTTTTTACCAGGCCTGTTCTGTGTAGTGGAACTATGTGCTGTGTTGGGAACAAACTCATGCTCTTTGGGGAACCTATATAGACTCAGACAATCTTCTTAAAGACACAGAGCTACATTTCATTTTACGTTTAAAGGACAACTCCCCCTTAAAGACACAAGCAACTTCTGACAACTATTTAAGGGCCTGTGTCAGATACTGGAGTGTTCATCCTTATAAAATGGTACCTTTTCTGGTCTCAGTAATTAGGTACATCTTATGGCACAGTGTAACATTACATAATTTTAAATTGAGGGACAGCTGCAGTTCTGGGGAGTGGCCTTTCCTGTGGCTATCTCTGCCAGCGAAGCTCTGAGCCCCCATGTGTTGGAAAGATTTATGCAGTACTATACATTATTATTTGGTAGTAGTTTTTCCTATGATCCTAAAGCCATCCCCTTTTCCTATTCTTTCACAGACATGGGAAAAGTAAAAAGCTGCAGACTCTGTAATGTTCCGATCCCAACAACACAGCTGGGACGACTCTGCGCATCATGCGCTGAGGATCCACCCATCCCACCACATTCAGCACAGGAAGACACGGTTACAGAAGAAAAAATTACTCACCATAGTAATCTTGTTTCTTCAAAGGGATCACTGATAATGATTAAACTTAATACAGTCAGCCTCCTGTGCTGAACTGCCCGGAGAAATGGAATTTTATGAAAATTATGGAATTCTCAAGTGGCTCATGCCACTTTCAAACTGCTGCCCTAGCAACTGCTGCACTCTGAGTGCTTCAGAGTCTTATGGAGCCTAACTGGGTAAAAGACCCACTAGCTAAAAATTAACAACATTAAAATAACATTTTTTGCCCTTTCAGGTCAAAACATCCTTAACCAACAAACCTAAGAAACTTTAAGACCAACTGGTTAAACAAAGTGAGTCTACCTTAACCAATATATGAGAAAACAAAAATACCCTAATGCAGGGATGCAGAGCAACTTCTATAGGTCCTAGTAGGGGAGGTAGGGAGGGTCTTTAATCATCATGAGTGATCACATTGAAGAAACAAGATTACTATGGTGAGTAATTTTTTCTTCTAATCCCAGGAATCATTCATTATGATTAAACTTAATGCAGACTACCAAGCAGTACTTTTGGAGGTTGGGCAGAGAACCTATTTTGGAAACAGGCTCTGCAGTACTGCTGTACCAAACCTAGCATCACCTCTGGATTGCAAGTCCAGGCTGTAATGCTTTGTGAAGGTGTGTACTGTTTTCCATGTAGCTGCTTTACAGATTTCCAGTAGTGAAATTTCTCTTGAAGCTGCCACTGAAGCAGCTGTGCCCCTGGTGGAGTGTGCTCTCAGGCCCAGAGGTACCCATTTACCCACCTTACTATAACAAAACTGTTTACATGCCACTATCCAGCGAGCAATTGTACATTTTGTTGAAGCTCTGCCCTTACCAACTTCACCATATGTGAGAAAGAGCTGTGATTGACTTGTTCTGTAGGACTTGGTTCTGTCAATGTAGTGGCTGAGTGCCCTTTTGACATCAAGGGAATGGAGTCTCCTTTCTGGAGAACTGGAGTTGTCTGTAAAGAAGACAGGTAGAGTGAGACTGATTCAAGTGAAAATCAGATACCACTTTGGGAAGGAATTTTCTATTAGTCCGAAGGGCCACCTTGTCCCTGTGGAATGAGCTATAGTCCATATCTATGCACAGAGCTTGTAATTCACCGATCCTTCCGGCTGAAGTAATGGCAACCAGGAAAACAGTTTTCCAAGTGACATACTTCAAATCTGCAGTTGCCATAGGTTTGAATGGTGCATCCATGAGTTTAGCCATGCAAACATTTAGATTCCAGGCTGGTTCCCTTAGGGGAGGGTGTAGAAGATTAAGGCCTTTAAAATATTTTCTAAATACTGGATGAGAGGCCATAGACCTCTCCTTACCAAACTGACAGGTAAGCAGAGATTGAAGCTAAGTGGACCTTGAGGGTGGAAGGTTTCAGACCTAAGGAATGTAAATGTGTACGGTAATCTCGAAGAATAGCCAAATCAGCCCTGACAGGGCTCACACCCTTACCTGTACACCATAAAGTAAATCTTTTCCACTTAGAGGAATATGTCTTTTTAGTAGAAGGCTTCCTGGAACCCCTAAGCACTGTCAGCACGTGTTCTGATAGGTTTAGGTTAGCAAATTCTAAGTCCTTAAGAGCCTCAGTAATTTGAGATTGGAGTACAGGATCCTGCCCTGAGAGGAGGTTAACAGGTTGTGCATCCTGGGCAGGTGGATAGGGGAAACCACTGACAGAGACAGCAGAAGAGAGTACCAGTGCTGTCTCACCCAATCCAGAGACACCGGTATCATTTTTGCTGGTTGGGACCTCAATTTCAGTAGGTTCCTGAAGATCAAAGGAAAGGGAGGGAATGCGAACAGGAACTTCCCTGTCCAATCCAGGGCCATGGCGTCCAGGGGAATTGTGCCCCTTAGAGGAGGCCTGCAACAGTACATTGGAAGCTGGTAGTTTTCTGTGGAGGCAAAGAGATCCAGCTCTGGAATGCCCCATTTCCTGAAAACTGTACTGAGTACCTGAGTATTCAGGCACCACTTGTGGTGGTCTTGATTTATCCTGCTTAGAGAGTCTGCCAGTACATTGTCTTTCCCTGGAAGGTGTATGGCTGACAGGGATACTCCCATAGAGTATACCAGGGACCACAGTCTCATTGCTTCTGTGCACAGCAGATCTGACCTGGTACTTCCTTGCTTGTTGATATAATACATGGTTGTGGTGTTGTCTGTTCTGACTTGCACCATCTTGTTTTGTAGGCAAGGAGCAAATGTTTTTAGACCCAGGTAAACAGCCCTGAGCTCCAAGAGATTTATGTGCAACAGAGACTCTTGGGGGGACCATGTGCCACTTGCTGTATGTTCTAACATGTGTGCTCCCCAACCTAGAAGAGAGGCATCTGTTGTCAGGATTACTGAGGGTTGTTCCCTTATAAAAGGTACACCAACCCTGAGGTTGTGCTCATCCAGCCACCATTGTAAAGCCTGGACTAAGCTTTTTGTGACTGGAACCAGTTTGGACATAGGATCCATCCTTTGAGACCAATACTGTCTGAGATGGAACTGAATATCTCTCATTTGAAACCTGGAGCCCATTACCACTGCAGTGGCAGATGCCATGTGGCCCAGTAGCCTGAGAAATTCTCTGGCTGATTTGGGTCTCCTGGACACAAAGGATTTTGCAATCTACAGAATGCTTGCCACCCTGTCTTGTGGCAGGAGGGCTCTGCCCTGTCTGGTGTTTAGTTCTACTCCAATAAACTCCAGCACCTGAAGTGGTACCTGCTGAGATTTCTCTTCGTTTATCAGAAATCCCAGGGACTCCAGTGCAGATTTTGTTAGTGCCAGAGACTGCACTGCATGCTGCAGAGACTGTTCTACTACTAACCAGTCATCCAGGTAGGGGAAGACTGTTATACCTTGTTTTCTCAGAAACTCTACCACCACTGATAGGCACTTTGTAAAAACCCTTGATGCCAAAATTGATCCAGAAGGGAGAGCTGCAAACTGATGATGGCCTGAAGTCAGTCTGAATCTCAAGAATTTTCTGTGAGATGGTCTGATGGGAATGTGAAAATAAGCATCCCTAGGGAAGCTAGCCAGTCTCCCCTTTTGCAATGAGGGAATGATTATTGCAAGAGTGACCATTTTGAACCTTGGTTTCAAGATGTGCTTGTTCAGAAGTCTTAGATCCAAAATAGGTCACCAATCCCCGGTTTTCTTCCTTATGAGGAAGTACCTGGAGTAAAAACCTTTGCCCCTGCTTGTTAGAGGCACTACCTCTACTGCTTTGATTGCTAGCAGATGCTTTACCTCTGCCTGCAACAGAATTCTGTCTGCAGCTGTTGTTGGAGCAAAGGTTCTTGTTCTCAGCTTTGGAAATGATTTGAAACTGAGTGCCAGGCCCTGGCTCACTACCTCCAACACCCACTTGTCTGTGGTGATGGAATGCCAAGCATGAAGGTAATGAGCCAGTCTGCCACCTACTGGTGGTCCTGCAATAGGGGATGCAACCTGCACTAGCCCATCAGGGGTTCTGTGCAGGCTGTGCCTGAACCTGTGGTGCAGGAGCTGCTCTTCTCATGGCTCTCCTGCCCCTTCCTCTAAAATAACCTCTGGCCTGCTGCTGAGGCTGAGAGACCTGAGCCTGAAAGAAGGGTTTGGGGTAAAAACCCCTACCCCTACCTCCTCTACTCTGGGGTCTATAAGAGGTGGAGGGCCTATCCTTGGAATTGCTCCGATAGATGGATTTATATTCCTCCACTTTCTTCATGTATGCCTCTGTTTTATCCCCAAACAAAGAGTTGTTTTCCAGGGGAAAATCCATTGCTTTGGCCTGTGTGTCTAAAGTCAGGTTAGTGGCTCTAAGCCAAGCAAACCTCCTGAGTGAAACAGATAAAGCCATTAACCTGGATGCAGTATCATTGGCATCCACTGCCATATGAAATTGGTACTTGGTAGCATCAAGTGCAGCCCTTGCTGTATCCTGTAAGTCTACAGCCACTTCACCAGGGACCTTATCAGCCAACGCTAGAACAGTGTTCCATAGAGCTTTTTGGTACTACACTGAATATGCCATGTAAATGGCCTACCTAACTAATAAAGAGGCAGCCATGTACCCTTTCTTTCCCATAGCATCCATTTTTCTTGAATCTTTGTCTGGTGGATGGGTAGCCAAGGGGATCCTGGCCTTGTCACAGGCAGCAGCTTGTACTACTCCCTCAGAATCAGGATGAGTAAACAGAAAATCAGCTGTAGTTCTGTCCAGCTGATATTTCTTGTCAGCTTTCTTATCCACACCAGGGATAGAGGTTGGATTTTTAAAAATCTGCACTGCAGCCTTTTTTAAGGATTTATGCATGGGCAGAAGCAGATGTTTTGTGGGGGTTAACCCCATCATCTCCAGAAAATCTGCCTCCTCCATATCCTCTTCTGTTTCCTGAAAAGGAAGGTTCAGGGTTTTCATCCATGCTCTTAACAAAAGCATAGTGGGAGGAGTATTCCTCAGAACCCCTAGGAGGGGACCCAAATTCTTGCTCAGGGGAGACCTCTGGATCTATAGGTTCCCCTAACAAGTCATCCTCCTCCCCATACACTTCCAGCACTTCTTGCCTTGCTGGGGTTGTAGGAGGAACTGGGGCAACCGGCAAAGGAACCGGGATTGCACCCTGTAGGGCTTGTAACACTTGTAGTGCCTTAGCAATGTCCTCAGCTGAGGGCATAATGTGCTTATCTGCTGGGAGTTCCTTAGCCTTCTCCGCCGGAGGCGCAGCGACATGTTTTTCTTTACACTTTTTCTTTAATGAAACAGGTTCAGAGCCTGTTTCCACAGCCCTTTTTGTTTTACCTTGTTCAGATTTATCTGAACTCCTGTCAGGATCCTTGGCTTTACCTCCATCCTTTTTGTGGGAAGAGGAAGAAGCAGAATTATGTACACTAGAAGCAGAAGCCATCTCTTCTAAAATTTTAAACCTTTTCTTTAATGTTTTAGGGCAAAAGGTCATACAAATATCACAATTGGCAAATATATACCAAACAAGAAATACACAGAGTGTGTATATCTGCTTTTGTTATAAGTTGCCCACAAGACTCACAACATTTAAAACCCATGGGTCCTGTACATTTTTTAAGTTTATCTAAATGGATTGCTGACATTGATAGACAAAAATATTACTTCACAATAAACCGTTATTTAAAGCACCTCGGAACCGGAGGATTTTTTAAATAACAACCGCTAGCGGTTCCTGGAACCGATCACAATTCGGTTCCTGAATAAAAAGGGAACCGATAAATACAGTAATTTAACAAAAAGAAAGCGGTTCAAGGAACCAATCGCTAAATATATAAAATAAAGAAAAACTGAGGTAAAAACCTCCCAAATAGATGCAGAACCCTCGGTTCCAAGGAACCGTGAGGGAACCGCGAATAGAGACAAAAAACTACTATAATAATACTAAACTATACTAAACAATGTTTCTAAGGCAGCAATTTAGATATAAACTAAAACGAGTACTTATCCACAGATAAACTTTATTCTGAAGACAGTTCAAGGAGAGCTCACCAGGACATCCTTACTAGGCAGGTGGAGTAAAGAATCTGAAGCACTCAGAGTGCAGCAGTTGCTAGGACAGCAGTTTGAAAGTGGCATGAGTCACTTGAGAATTCCATAATTTGCATAAAATTCCATTTCTCTGGGCAGTTCAACACAGGAGGTTGACTGCATTAAGTTTAATCATAATGAGTGATTCCTGGGGTTAGAACATAGTGAACTGCTAGGAACACCGGAGGTTACACAGGCACTTCCATCTACCTCACATAGTAACGTGGACGCCAATGTGATCCTCCTCCAAAACCAACAAGTTCTTCAGCTACAGCAACAACTTATGACTGCAATGTGGGACAAACTGGCAGAGCTCTCGGCCAGACCACAATTACCGCAAGTGCCTGCCATAAATTCACAGAATCATGCAGACAAGCCCAATTCACATTCTACAGAGTTACCCTCTCTCTCCGAGCCCAACTCGGAGGACAAAGAGGTAGATCCACAATCCCTCACAGCCAAGTGCTTTCCTGACCAAATACCAGCTTTGGTCTGCTGCATCATGAATGCGGTGGGCTTTGAGACACCCACCACACCCATCCCTCAATCTAAGCTGCTGCCGTCATTACAACCGATGGCTAAGGTCTCGGACAAATTCACAGTCTGCGAGGCTATCAACGAAATAGTGAATAAAGAATGGGAATCAGGAGACCCAGCTCATATCCCAGAGAGAAGATCATGGGATAAGATGTATCCCCTGGAGGCTGACAAACTGGCTTTGTGGTGCACACCTCCCAATGTGGACTCTCAGATAGTGTCTCTCAATAAAAAGACTGTCCTGCTGACAGAGTCCACATCGGCACTAAGAGAGCCGGTGGACAGAAAGAGAACATATTAAAAAAGAACTTTGAACTCACAGGCCTGGGGGCTAGGGCAGTGACAACAGTCATTTATGCCACCAGAGCCCAACTTGAGTGGCTACAAGAGGTTCAAAAAGCCATTTCCGCCAAGGTGACGGAATCACACATATTAGACAATGTCATACTATCTACTAAATATCTTGTGAATATGGCAATAGACTCTCTGAAGATCAATGCCAGAGCTGCCACACTCTTGAACAGAGGTAGGAGATGTATCTGGATGAAGCTATGGAACGCAGATACTGAATCAAAATCACTCCTCCTAAAATTACCTTGTAGAGGCAACCTTCTGTTCAGGAAAGGCCTGGAGAAATATTTAAAGGGAAAGGAGGATGGGAAGGTGTTGGGTAAAGACAGAGCAAATTCCACATACCTGCCAGCCAGACAGCCAGATCGCTCACACTCCTTTTGAGACAGATGCAGAGGTCTCCCATCATATAGAGGGCAAGGTTACAGAACAAATTTCAATGCATACAATACATTTAATAGATTCTGAGGAAGGGGAATGCAGAGTAGAGCAAGAGGATCCCACCAGTACAGAAGAAGGGGTCACAGTAAACAATGACTATATCTGCTGCATTCCACAGTCCTCGGTGCCAGTAGGTGCCCGATTAAGCAAATTCACCCACGAATGGATAAAAAACACTCAGGACAAATGGGTACTGGAGATAATTCTGGTATAACTCCCTCCCTGCCAGTGTCTCAAACTCACTAACCTTAGCTTGCTTTAAGCCCAGGCTCAGATACTTCCTGCTTTGCTCTCGTAAATGCAACTGCCGCTAGCCTAGTGTAAAAAATATATATATATATATATATATATATATACTCTGTTTGACAATGCTCACTGAGTGGTTCCCCCCCCCTTCCTTTCCCTACTAATTCCTCCTCCCCTATCTCCCTCCCTTCTACTCCCACCAGCTCTCCCCCGACCATAAGTTTTGCACCTTTTGTTATCTTTTGCTCGTTGGAGATTGTATTCTATTGAAACAAAATTGTAATTGAACTGTAACTTTTTTGTTTGTAAGTACTGTGTCCCTTGTACTACTGTTCTGATGTCCTCTTTGTGACGAGGTACCTTTGTAAATGAGCCTCTGGCTCAAAGGTTTCTAAACTGATGTTTAACTAAATAAATAAATAAATAAATTCATCAAGGATACGTGATAGAATTTGCAAACAGACCCAGAATAAACAGGCTGATAACATCACCAGTGCCAAGACACAAGGCCACACCTCAACAGTTACAAGACATACTAAATGAGCTAATAAACAACAACGCCATCATAAGGGTGCCCCCAGCAGAAGAGACCTTTGACTGGTATTCAACCTCAAATTCCTAAACAAAAGCGTCAAATACAAACCCTTAAAGATGGAAATGATAAGATCCACCTTAAAGGCGATCAGACCAGGGGATGTCCTCACATCCATAGACCTGAAGGACGCATACCTTCACATCCCAATAAGACCATACCATCAAAGATTCCTCAGATTTCACATCATGGGAAAACATTTCCAGTACAAGGTACTCCCCTTCGGACTGGTGTGCGCCCCACGAATGTTTACAAACGTCTCCATAGTGCTCGCCTCAAGACTGAGGGAGCAAGGAATCCAAGTCATACCCTACCTAGATGATTGGCTGATCAGAACAAGATCAATTCAGCAATCATTGAGGGAAATAAAGACCACAATTCAATACCTTGAGTCTCACGGATGGATAATAAACCAGGAGAACAGCCAGCTCAATCCTTGCAGAAGACTGGAACACCTAGGCAACTTCTTAGACACTGTAGAGGGGAAGGTTCAGCCTTCAGAAAAGAGGGTCGCAATCCTATTAGCCTCAATAACAAAACTAAGACGCACAAGGCAACCATCATTAGAGATCATTTCCCATACGCTAGGTCTAATGTCATCCTGTATAGACACCATCCCATGGGCAAGATGGCATATGAGACCTCTGTTATCGTTCCTTATTCAACAAGGCCCCACATACGATTTGGATTTCTCAAGAAGGGTACTACTACCTACAAATATTGCACGTTCCTTAGTGTGGTGGTCAATAAAAGACAATCTGCTAAGGGGTATGCCACAAGACATACAAACAGACATATAGGTAGATACAGATGCCAGCCTAACAGGCTGGGGGGCAATGACGGGTCTCAAATCAGTGCAGGGAAAGTGGTCTTTACACAAATCAAAGATGTCTATAAATGTACTAGAAATAAGGGCAGTGTTCAACGCAATGCTACATTTCATAAAGGAAGGCAAGGGCAAAAATGTACTGATACAGTCAGACAATCGGGTGACCGTAGCATATATCAACAAACAAGGGGGAACAAAAAGCAGAGCAATGCAAAAAAGAGGCAGAAAAATGTATTCCTTGGGCACAGAAACATCTTGTAAGTCTGACAGCGATCCATCTAGCGAGAAAATTAAACACCACGACAGACTGGCTCAGCCGACAAATGATTCGCCCAGGAGAATGGATGCTTCACCCACAAATATTCAGATCCATCAACAACCATTGGGGCCCAATCGAGTTAGACCTAATGGCATCCCACAAAAACAATCAGTGCCGCAGATTCTACTCCCGTTTTCAAGATCAAAAATCCATGGGGGTGGATTCGCTATCAGCAACATGGAGCTTCCACACAGCCTACATCTTTCCACCACTACCATTGATTCTACAGGTCCTGAAAAAGATCCGCAGGACCAGATTGAGAATGGTATTAATTACTCCATATTGGCCAAGGAGAAGCTGGTTCACCACGATCGTGGCGATGGCGCTGGATCACCCCGGACCTTACCATGCAGACATGACATTCTCAGCCAGGGGCCAATTTATCATCCCAACCCAACAAGTCTCCAGCTGACGGCCTGGCTCCTGAAAGGGAGAGACTGCTAAAAACAGGCTACCACCCCATGATCATCAACACTATGGTTAACTCCAGAAGGAAATCCACAACACTAACATACCAGAGACATTAGAGGGTTTTTCAGAGGTGGTGCTCGGAGAAAGGAACTGAACTATTAACGGCATCGGTAGCCAATATTCTATTGTTTCTACAAGAAGGTCTGGACAAAGGGTTATCACCAGCATCGCTACGAGTACAAGTGGCTGCAGCTGGGACAGCCAGGGGCCCGATAGAAGGAACAACCCCTGGGGCACACAGAGACATCATAAGATTCCTTAAAGCAACATTCAATATTCGTCCAAAAATCAAACAGTGGACAGCCCCATGGGACCTCACCCTGGTACTCAGGGCATTGACGGACACGCCTTTTGAACCATTGGAGATGGTTACTCTACAATGGTTAACACTGAAGACTATTCTTCTAGTCGCCATCTGTTCAGCCAGGTGTATCAGTGAACTGCAAGCGCTATCATGCAGAGCACCATTTCTAATGTTTCACGAGGACAAAATCTTATTAAGACCTATTCCCTCGTTCATACCAAAAATATGCACAGCATTTCATGCAAATCAGAACATCGAGATCCCAGCATACATGCCGGCGGATGAAGTGGACCAAGAGCCTCATCTATAACTCCTAGGAATGAAGGAACACTATCGACATACCTCACAAGAACAGCGAACATCAGGTTAACAGACCGACTCTTTATTATCACACAAGGTCACAGAAAAGGACAAGCGGCTACAAGATCCACTACAGCCACCTGGCTAAAATCAGCAATCACTGAAGCATATAAAGCAACAAATCATGATCTGCTCACAGGGGTCAAAGCCCACTCTACCAGAGCTATTGCCACATCTTGGGCAGAAAGAAACATGGCATCGGTGGATGAAATTTGTGCAGCTGCCACTTGGGCATCCCCACATACATTTACTAAACATTATAGAGTAGATGTACCTATGAAGTCAAACTCCAATTTTGGTAAGGCAGTGCTGCTAGCTGCAAGAGCAAACATGAACAAGAACAGTGACTGACTACCCACCCTATTTTCGGGTACTGCTATTTAATTGTTACCCAGGTGTAAGGAAGTGGAGTGCCTCAGAGACTATCCCTCACAATGGTAGTTTACTCACCTGGTAAAGGTGATTGTGGGGGTATATATCTCTGAGGCACTCCATAACCCACCCACATAGTCAGATCAGGGGAGGTAGCCCTCTGGATATATAGTCTTGTTTTTTTTACCGGCATGCTGTTTGGGCCGGATAGTACTAGTTTGTAAAAAGAATAAGGAAATAAACGGACCTCTGGTCCAGGGTGTTATTAACTCTAGTAGGTGCATGATCTGTTCTGTACATTGATATCACTCTGCACATATGTTTGCCGTCACAACAGTAGGATAAGTAACGGTCGAGAGACCACAATTTCCTTAGTAGGTACAGCTTTGGAAGACATCAAACTGAGAAAGGAGAGGCAGCATCACAGGGAAGAGGGGACGGACTTTCTTCTTGAAAGTCACATGTGCATCAGCAACCTATCAGGTGGACATAATAGCCAGGTGTAAGGAAGTGGAGTGCCTCAGAGATGTATACTCCCCCACAATCACCTTTACCAGGTGAGTAAACTACCATTTCTTTGCTGAAGTCAGGGACTAACCCTCCCCAAGGCTTGTCTTCATATATGGTACTCCGAGTATTAGCATGGTTGTGGGTACAGTGCTGGCTGGTGAGGAAACAGTGTGCTGGTTTCCATCAGTTGTGTCAAAGTTCATATCGACTTGGTCAATAGATGACCCTCCTTCAAAGTCTGGTTTATATCCACACACAGGTGTGACCACAGTAAAGACATCACACCTGCACAGGTAGTGGTAGCCTTTCCTGGTGCAGCGGTCTGTATGGGGGGGCTACTCAGGCATTCAGGTGATGGTGATGAACAAGGAGATCTGGCAGCTTTATCCATTCTCGAAAGATGTCTTCTTCCAAGTGATTGCACCTGTACCAGTTTATTAAATACTGTAGTATCCTTATCAAATATAGGTAGTGAAACAGTAAATGTGACAAATATTGTATCTTTTATATCACAGTCAGGTCTGCTATAGCAGGGGGCCCTGGTTGGGGTACACTGTAATATAACCAAGGTTTCTAGCAGTGGCAATGGCAAATGTGACCATATGATCCATGCACTTCGTAGTACATGCTGTATTGTCACAGTGGAGGCAATATCACTTGGCAACATGCTAACATAGCAAAATGGCAGCAGAATAGGCCTAACAGTCTTTCGTGTCTGCTCGTTTGGTCAGCCCTCACCCTGGGAGCTGACCTTGCTGGCCCCCCTCGCCCTCTCTGGTTTTTCCCTTCCCAATCCCGGATATTCTCGCTGCACAGGACTTTGCTTCCAGAATCCTTCCCCTGTACCTCTCCCACCCCCTCTTGAACCCCTCCATCATCTCTGCCTCCACCAGCCCCCTGGGCAGTGCATTCCATGGCTCCACCACCCTCTCAGTGAAGTAGCACCTCCTTCTTTCTCCCCTGAATCTTCCCCCTCCAGCTTCCACCCATGCCCTCTAGTTGCCCCCCTTGCATCTCTGCATTGAACCTCAGCTTCCACTTTCTAGACCACCTTTCCAGAGCCTCCAGGTCCCCCAGTAGGGCCACCCTCCCCTCCTCCCCATCGTCCACCGCCCCCAGTTTTGAGTCATCTGCAAAGAGACTCATCTCACTCCTGATACCCTTCCTTATGTCAGAGATGTAGGCGTTGAACAGGAAGGGCCCAAGGACCGATTCCTGAGGGACCCCACTAATGACCCTCCTTGGGGATGAGACTATCCCACCAACCACGACCTGGAGCCAATTTCCTATCCATCTGATCATCTGGTTCCCCATCCCCATTTCTCCCAGCTTATCCAACAGGCCCCCGTGAAGAACAGAGTCAAACGCTTTGCTAAAGTCAAGAAAGAGGATGTCCTCCAGTCTACCCAGGTCCAAGGCACTTGTCACCCAGTCATAGAACTCCACAAGGTTTGTCTGACACGATTTCCCCAGGACAAACCCATGCTGCCTATCGTCTAGGCACCCTGACTTTTCCACGTCCCCCTAGCCTCTCCTTGACAATGCCCTCCACCACCTTGCCCACCACCAATGTCAGGCTGACGGGCCTGTAGTTCCCTGCCACCTCCCTTTATCCCTCCTTGTGGATAGGCACTATATGTGCCACCTTCCAGTCCTGGGGCACCCACCCTGTCCTCAGAGGGATGCTGAAAAGCTCCACCAGGGATTTTGCCAGCACATCCGGCAGTTCCTTCAGCTCTCTGGGATGTAATTTATCCGGCCCCGGTGCTTTCTCTGTCTTAAGGGACCTGAGGGCTTCCCTCACTCTCTCTCTGCCATGATTTCCACCTCCGCTACCTCGTCCCCCTGCTTTGCCTTCCTCCCTCCTGCCACTGATGACCCCCCTCTCCCCAGACCCACCGATCGGTAAGATTTCCTCCTCAGTTTCATAATTCCCCATGTATGATGCAGCCCCCATTGTGAAAACTAGGGAGAAGTACTCATTTAGTACCTCAGCCTGCTCCCCTGGTCTTGTGCACATCCCTCCTCTGTTTTAATCCTACTAATCTGCCCCTTCACCCTCCGCTTTTCCCCAGTGTATCTAAAGAACCCCTTGTTCCCTTTCCTAATTTCCCTGGCCAGATTCTGCTGATTCCTTATCTTAGCCACCCTCACCACCCTAGTGGCCCTTCTGCCCATCAGCTCGTACTCCCCTCGATCCCTTTCACTCCTTGAGTACTTGAAATGCCTATAAGCCACCTTCTTTCCCCTCACCACCTCCTGAAACTCCCTGGTCCACCAGCAGGGTTTACGGGCCCTACCGCATTTTCATCTTACTCTTGTACAGGTGCTGGTAGCATCCTGCACACCCCTCCTGATGATTTCCCGCCTACTGTCAGTGTCCATGTCTGGTCCAATCCCATCCAAATGCTTCCTAAGGATCCTTCCCATTTCCTTGAAATCTGCCCCCCTGAAGTCAGTTACCTCCATCTTTGTGCATCCTTCTACCTCTCCTAGGTCCAGGCAGAACCAGACCGTGGCATGGTCACTCCCCGCCAATGGGTCCCTTACCTCCAGGCCCCCAATCTGGTCACTGTCTGCTAGGACCACATCCAGTATCCGTGCCTCCCTGGTTGGTCCCCCACCTGCTGAGTTAGGAACGCGTCCTGAAAGACATCCAACAACCTCTGTTCCCTGGCCACCGAGGATGTCATAGTCTCCCAGTCCATTCCTGGCATGTTTAAGTCCCCCAACACCACCACCCTTCCCCTGCGCAAACTGCAGTGTCTCCCCACATCTGCCACCAGATTCTCCTCCAGCTCTTCTGCGAGTGTGGGTGGTCTATACACCGCTCCTATTTTTACTCTCTTGCCTCCCCTTGTTATCAAGGTGACCCAAATCACCTCCACAGTTCCCTCTGCCTCCTCCACTCCTCCTATGCCAATTCAGTTTTTGACTACTACTGCTACCCCTCCTCCCCTTCCCTCCCCCCGTCCTTCCTGAACATGGTGTACCCTCCAGGTTCAGGTCCCAGTCATGCCCTGCGGTGGCCCAGGTCTCAGTGACCACTGCCACATCCACCTCTCCCTCAGTAAGCATCGCCTGGCGCTCAGGCATTTTATTGCCCAAGCTCCTGGCATTTAGCAGGACTACCTTCCACGCTTTCTGTATACTTCCATTTCCCCTGCTTGCGTTCCTATGGGGATTCTGTCTTCCCCCACTCAGCACCTTAACCAGTCGGCCTTTTCCCGCATTCCTCCAGCTCCCCAGGTGGGTGGAGACAGATTCCCTCCTTTATCAGACCCCCCTTGACAGCCTTTTCTCCCATCCCTGCCCCCTTCACAAGTTTAAACCTGACCTTTCAACAACAAACCCCTCTATTTTCAACTTAAGGATTTCCCTCCTTTCCAAACTGAGATGTAGCCTATCTCTAGCATATAGCACCTTATCCTCCCAGGTGTCCCCCCTAAACCCCATCAACCCATATCCTCTGGCCCCACACCACTCCCTGAGCCACTGGTTTATCTCCTTAATCTTCCTCTTGTGTTCTCCACTAGCCCTTGGCACTGGCAGGATTTCTGAGAAGGAAATCGTGCATCCTATGTCATGGCAGACCCTGGCAAGCTCCCTGAACCTTGTCTGTATCTCTAGCTCACTATTTCCCTCAATGTCATTGGTGCCCATTAATGAGACTAATGAGATTTGGGATCTTACCAGTTTCTAAATCTCAGAAGAGATTTGTAATAGTGGTGAGAGCAAAGCTTCCATAAGTAGAGCAAAGGATTTCCCTATCTATGTGGTGTTGTCTAGTCTTCCTATTATTAAAGTGTATTAACTGTGTTAACTTGTGTCTGGTCTGATTGAAACACCTAGCAATAAAGTGCATGCTATATGTGGTGAACCTTTTTCTTGTGCAAGACTGGCAATACTGTGTCGCATAGGCTGTATTACATCCTGGTTTAATTTATTATTAAATAATTTAGCGTGCCTCCTAATTTTGGCCAAATCAGCCTGATTCCAAATAGATAATTTCATCACAAAATTACCTGTGGCAGACCCTAAAATGCCTGTCATACCAAGAAGACCTAACCCTCTTTTTCCATGTTTAGGTCTGAACCCCCATGGTGTTCTGCAGAATACTTCCCTGCTACAGGGTCTTGAGCTTGTGTTTGAAATGCTGCCATAATGTCAAGTAGCATTACTGTATGAAATTTAGAGCTGTTTGTTTTGGAACAATGACCGAATTCAGCCACGTTTCAGTTAGATAAATTAAAAATTACAGGCACTTGCATGTCATTTACATTAATAAAGCACCACCACTGCACTCCTAGAATTCACCAGCTACACCCACCAATCAATTGACCAAGGCAGTCTTGTGGGTGCTGTCTTTATAGACTTAACCAAGGCATTCAACATGGTTAATCACCAGCTCCTCCTTGAACAACTCTAACTGGTTTCTCGCCTGATACGCTGCTCTGGTTTAGAAGCTATCTTGGGGACAGATCCCAACGTGTGAAGATTTCCAATGCTATCTCCGACCAGAAGCCTGTTCAGTCCAGTGTACCCCAGGGCTCAATCTTGGGGCCACTCCTCTTCAGCATCTTCCTCAACAACCTACCATCTGCCTGCCACCAATGAACTCTGCTCTACGCAGATGATGCTGTCATTTTTGCAAGCCACCCTGACCCATTCTTCCTCCTTCAAATTGGCTTCATGGAAGTTGAGCACTGGTTCTGCAAACATAAACTACAAGAAGACAAAAGTCCTGTTGTTCTCCTCTGCCCGCAATCGACACAAAGCTCATGCTCTCACTGTCCGAAATACCCAAGGTGACCCCCCTCGAACAAATACAGCACTTCAGGTACCTAGGGGTTACCCTTGATAGTCACCTTACCTATACAACCCACATCGAAAATGTTGCCAAAGCAGTCAACACCAGGATTGGGCTCCTCTATTGACTGAGAAAATCCCTAACACTTGAAGCCCTAAATCAAGCTATTCACAGCTCAGTGCTCTCTATAATCGATTATGGCCTTGTTATTTACGGAACTGCTTCCACTGCTGCACTCACACGGCTCACTGTTGCACTGAACAAGGCCTGTAGACTCCAAATTGGTGTACCACGCCTCACCCACACTTGCAATGTCTATAAACAGGCTGGGTGGCTCAACTTACATAGGAGAATTAAATATCACACTTGCCTGCTTGCTCACGGACTTCATCCTCTCTGGAATGGACAAAGGACAAATTACTGCCACTATTTTCATCGACATAGCCAAAGCTTTCGATACGGTATCCCACTCCCTCCTACTGTCCTGCCTAGCAGGTGCTGGACTATCGCCATCGGCCATAAATTGGTTCAGTGTCTACCTACAAAATAGAACCCAGTCTACAAAAATAACTGCCTGCACCTCCCCCCCACTCCCCATTACCACCGGCGTTCCCCAGGGCTCAGTCCTTGGCCTCATTCTCTTCTACATCCTACTAAATGATCTGCCAAAGGCTTGCCCCACTACCTCAATACACATGTACACTGATGACACGGTCCTCTTTACTTCCGGCCATACCCATGAAGAAGTCACCTCTAATCTTCAGACCAACTTCAAAAAAGTACACCACTGGTTCAACTCCAACCAACTCTCCCTAAATGTCAAGAAAACAGTCTCTATGTCTTTCAGCACTAGACAGAGACTATCCAGACTTACATCCCCTCTGATCTTCCGTACCCTAAATAACACTATCCTTGAAGACATGCCCTCCTTTAGGTACCTAGGGGTTTGGCTTGATCGCCACCGCTCCTTTTCCACCCACGTGGACGCCATCCTATCAAAACTGCGCCCTAAGCTCGGTGCCCTCTATAGAAACCGCACTAGTCTCCCGCTTCCTGTGAGATGCGAATACTCCAGAAAATGATTCTACCATCCTTAGACTACTGTGATGTTGTCTACAGCTCTGCCTCCAAGTCCACCTTATCCAGACTGGCCCCCCCTCTTCAATGCTCTCTACCACTTTGCCCTCGATGCCCCCCCGCACTCATTACTGTGAGCTCTTCCATTCACTGGCCCTCCCATCTCTGAGCAACTGGCGCCTACTTCACAGTGCTAAACTAGTTTCTAACTTCTGGCTCGGTTCCCTTCCGCCCTATCTCATTTCCTCCCTATCTTCCCCGCCAACCCCTGCTCATGCCCTCAGGTCTACTGACTCCAAGCTATTAGCTATCCCTCACCGAAGAACCTCTGCAGGCCAATCAGCTTTCTCTTACATCCTTCCTAAGCTCTGGAATGACCTGCCAGCCCAAATCCACCATTCTTCCTCCAAACACTCTATCCTCTGCCCTCACTAACTTCTTTGCACCCAATTGTACCTGCCCCTGACCTCCCCCTTCCGACTAACTCTCTTCCCCCCGATCCCCTCCTCCTTATGCACCTGACCAGTGGCTGGGCCGTTCATCCAAATGACTGGCTTATATAATTACCCTAACAATCCATGCACTTACCCACTCTCGACACTTCTGCTCCTCCCTTCTTATTCCCATCAATGTCTTCCCTAAGTCAATCCCCTCATCTTTCCCAATGTTTGACTACCCAGACCTGTCACCTCCCCTGGCCCCAAGCTCAGGCTCCCAGCTCGCTCTGCCAACTTGGTGCATCTTATTTCACTTCAATCTCTAGATATAGGCACTAATGTGACCATGTATAGTTCTAGATGTGTAATCAAATATGTTATGCCACCCTCCTTGTGGCACAAGTATGTAGTGTCTCTGACTCCGCATGTAATAAGTTTGACTAGCCGCACTACCTATGTGACAATTGTTTGAATTGCTTGACTCTAAGTTCAACCCATTGTTTGTTTTATGTACACTCCCCCCATGTACCCCCCCCCGGTCGCACCGTGAGACGAGCATCGTTTTGCTCAGTGTGCCTCTCCTGGTGAAACATTTTCAATAAATAAATAAAAAGATTCTCCTTGGACACATGCCTTTGGGTTTGGGATGCTTACTCTACAGATCCCCCAAGACTCAACATATGTGCACCTCCTCCTCTGCACTCCTACTAGTCCTGATGTGCCCGGACTACTCAGTGCCAACGCTTCTTCTTCTGTATCAGAGCACGTTACTGGCTCAATGGCCTCTACAATGGTCTGGCTAACCTTACTGATCTCAGAGAATTCAAACACAAGCTTCGTCAGCACCTCCTAACTGAAAACTCCTGTGATTGCACCACCTAACATCCTTGTCCATCTATCTTGGGACCCCCCTCTCTGTTCTTCTGCCGTCACATGCCCACGATTTGCCCCCTCACTCTCCTCTCCCTTCCCGCCCCCCTCTTTCCCCCTTTCTCCCACCCCTCCTCAATATTCTTCCTTCCCCTGTTAGCCTAGCTGCTAACCCAACAATGCCGCCTGGCTGCTCCCCACTTCTTTGTATTTATTCCCCCCGTAATTCCTCCTCTTCCTACTCCTGCCTCTAATCACGTGCTAAACTTGCAAGGGTTTAATTGTGTTTTTTTGTATTCTGTATTTCACATTCTGTATTTTACTCCTATGTGCTTAAATGCTATGTGAAACATGTCTGTTCTCCCCATTCTGTATGTATCCCCCTTCCTATTGACGTGGAACCTTTGTAAATGAGCTGTCTGGTGCTCAAAGCTAATTGTAATTCTAGATTGAATAAATAAAATAAATTAATTAATTAATTAATACACCTGGAAAAGAAATAGCAGTTAGGCCACTTTTTGGGCCGGGTTCAAGTATAGGGCAGCTTTCATGATTTTCAGAAACAGTTGTAGAAATTACAGTAAGGTAAATAGATTCAGTAAGAATAGTGTTCAGCTGGCCAAGTCATTGTGATGTTGTGAAAATGAAGGCAAAAATCGGAATTTGCCATAACGGTAATGTTATAGAGTCAATCGTGTTGTAAGTGCACATTTTGGATTATTAAAGCTCCATTAGAAGCATTTTGGGGGGCTGCTAGTGAGCCATCTTCCAGGTTGGTCGCACCTCTTTGTACCTCCTCACCTCGTGGTACTAAATAAAGTCAAAACTATAGATAAAGTTGAATCTTTCAAAAATTAAACTTCAGAGCTTGAAGCAGAACTTCTTCCGGTGCAGACTGGTATCATTTTCAGTGATAGGAAGGCAGAAAGTGCAACTGCAAGGGCCAGCATAAAACCAACAGCAACTGCAGACAAATAAGGCCCTGGGACCTGCAGACTTTAGTGTCAGTGAAACTCAAAGCGCACCCGAACTGCCCTGGAACACCATGATCGAGTCTATGTGGGCCATGGACTCAAAAATAGAGAAGACTCTCCAAAAGTTGGAGAAACACAATGCTGCACTCCAGAAACTAATGGGAATGGTAGCGGAGGCCAAGAAATGGTCCATTTCTACACCTGGTACTATAGCTACACTTATCAAAGAAAATGGACAACTCCGCAATCGAATGGAAGCAATTGAAAATTAAGTCCATTCGGGGAACATTAGACTACTTGGAGTTCCCGAAGGAGTGGAGGGGATTAAGTTACTTCCTTATCTGGTGACCTGGTTCCAAGAATCTCTAAATATGCCAGAAAACTTTCAATGGCACTCGCTCACTCAGGCCTATCAAGGTAATCCAAGGGTACGTTGCTCCACCCCAAACCAGCCATGTACCATCATTTTAAAATCGGCTAGGTCAGAGCTTCGAGATGCTGTGATCAGCGCTGCGTAAGCTGCCTACCCACTGGACATCAGTGGCTGCGACATTAAATTGTTCCAAGACCTTTCTTACCAGACCCGGGCCAGAAGAAAGACCTTCGACATGGTGCGACTGCGTACTCTGGGGGTTATCCACTCCTTCCTCTTGCCAGCCTGACTCAGAGTGGTCTACGGGGGCAAAACATGGCAATTTAGTAACCTCCAAGAGGCAGGCCATTGGTTTGAAAAGGTGGAATGGAAATTCAAGAGCTGGAGAGAGATTCCCAATTCAGCTTGTTCAGATTCGGACTCAGAAGACTGATATGTGAGTAGTGGGCTGCTAATATGGAATAAAACAGCTGGATTTTTGTCACAGTTGGCGGTTTGCTATTTCGCCATATAGAATTAAAAGAGACAAATCCTTTTCTTTTGAACTTGAATTGACTTTGGTGGGAGATCATAGGGGATGCAAGAAAAGTTCCAGCAGGATTAAATGTGTTGTTATAGCTTATGATGTTGAGTGAGAGCGGACATCCCGCCATTTTGGATTAATCCCTTCTGTTCTCATTTACCCACCTGAGAGGCGTTTGCTGCAATTCTTCCCACCACAGTTAATGTTTGATGTTTGTCATGCTCTGGGTTCAAATATCATTATAGTTCATAGTTTAATGTCATAATTATAGCATCAATGCTTTAGCACTGGGTTAAGAGATATTTAGTCCATATGAGGTGTAAGAGTGCTACATGGGGGTCAACTATTTTTGTTTGAATAATTCCTAACTGATGAACAGGTTTAAATAGCAATCTAATTATTGTAGAAATCTCCCTTTTTGATATTTTACCTAAAGGGCATACCTTCTGCCTTTGAAGACACTAGCAATTACTGCAACATTTTGGACTTGATATTAAGATATCTTTTCTTTCTCCTGGACTTTTCTTTGAAGACTCACCTTTTTAGGAAAGCATATAATGATTTTTAATATTGGTGTTTGTTGTATTTGTATTTGTTTGTTTAGTATTGTATTTGTTGTATATTGTATTGAAATCGTTTTATCTAGTGTTGTACAGGCGCCTTGGTTTTTAGAAAGGCGCCTTAAACAAATAAATAAAGATTGAGATTGAGATTGAGACTTCCCCCACCTCCTTCTGTAAAAGAATACAGGGTATTTCTTGTGTCTATGTTCTCCATATTAATTGTTACGATGGCCACAAGGCTATTTGCAGATGTACTTCCTATTACCTAGTATGAGATATGTACTAGTATATTGTATGCTTATACAGAAAACTAATAAATATAAAGTTAAAAAAAAAAGAAGCAATTTGAGTGTTTGGCCAACCTTTGAAAGTTCCTTTGTGAAGGTGGCCACTTCAAGAGATTTACCATTTTAAAAGTACATCAGAGTCAGTAAATGTCCACATAATGTCCAGCTGCAAAACAAGGGGGTTAAGAGCAGTCACATCGACTTGTAGACTGATAACAGAACCTTCATGTGTTGACTTCCGGTTCCGGTATGCCTCCGTGAAGCCACGTTTCGTGAGAGCTCCTACCCTTGATGTTAAAATAACGAGTAAATACGCATAAATACTAGTAATTAAACCTCTCCTTACCAAGCATTGCTCGTCAATCAAGCTAAAATGGCAAAACCTTTCCGGAATCGATACCTGCCGCTTGCTGACAACGCAGAAACAGAAGACCTGCATTCCGACGAGGGAGAGGCCTGCTCTAAGAACACCCCAGGCCCAGAGAAAAAAACTCCCTAGACTGAAGGCTAACAGGCAGAACACTGAGGCTTCAACAGACACAATACTACAAGCCATTTCCGATTTTAGGGGCGAAGTAAGAGAATCCTTATACAACTTGAGCCAGGAAATCTCCCACCTCGAAAACAAGATTTCAGAGGCGACCTTCAACTCTCCCGTAACTCCAACCACATAGAAGACCTCGAGGCATCTGTCTGGGCTATACTTTCTGAACAAATCGCTATATTTGCTCGCCAGGAAGATGCGGAAAACAGGAGTCGGCGCTGAAATATTAGAATATTTAGAATCCCAGAGGGTGAGGAGGGTAATGATCCAAGGGCGTACGCTGATTATCTCTTACGCCTGGCAGTTTTGCTTGAACCGGTGTTTCAGCTTGACATCGAAAGGGCCCACCGTGCCTTAGGCCTCAAGTCTTCCCACCCAGATGCCAGGCCGCATTCTTTTTTAATCCGCTTCCTCAGCTTCCAAACTAAAGAAACCCTCCTAAACAAAGCATGGAGAAAGGGAAGGGTGATGTGGAGCCAGTCTCATCTTCTCTTCGATAATGACTATGCACCCCTGACTCAAAAGCAGCGTAGAGAGTACGGCCCCCTCTTTTCAATCCTACGATCAAAACAAATTAAATTCAAGACTCCCTACCCTGCCAAGCTGCTGGTCCATCTACCCTGGTTTACTCATCAGCAAGTGAAGCAACAATAGATCTTCAATCAAGAGGCATTATCTCGGACAAGGTCAAGGAGTTGATTTCTCAACATGCCAAGCCCATCTTAATGAAGCAGAATCAGCAAGAGCTCCAGCCAACCAAGTCGATCACTGACCTTATTCAACAGCTCCAGCAATTCCGTAACCCAGCTAATCCTGTCTGACTCTTAGTCAAAAAAGAAAAAAAAAGAGGGTGAGTGAAGAGGTTTAAAGTGGACTCACTGGGCTGGGGGGGATGGTCGTGGTGAGGGGATGGAGGGTGCGCCTGCCATGTCCTTATGCAGCTCAACCAAATGTGAGTAAAGGTGACCAAGCTTCTTCCTCCTGCTTGAGCCCCATCAGCTCTTTTCTCACTGGTAACAAGTGGTCTTTTCATAGGGTGGGGAATTCTCCCTTACTACAAAGACTGCGCCTCTGGGGGAACACTCCTCGGGGACGGATGGCGCAGCACTCGCCCTCTCCTCCCCCTTCCCCCCTTAGCACGGACAGAGTCTTGTGCTAGGCCCTCTCACACTGCCTACATGACTGTTCTGGACTTGTTTCTCTAAAGTTCACCACCCTGACTCTTATCTTTGCTCATTGCAACACCGAGCCTTATTATGGGGCCATTGCAGATTGTTAGCAGTTTTTTCATGGCCCGCGATCGCACTGCAGGTGTCTCGGGGGGGATCTGGACAGAGAAATAATCGGGTTGTGTTGGACTCAACAAAACTTAATTCCTGAGGCTGTTCTCCTTCTGAGAAGGCCTACTCAATTAGGGATTGCTATTGGGGTGGGGGAGGGTGGGGATGTTCGTGATGGACTGCCGGGGCAGTGTTTGTGGGGGTGGTTGGGGGTGGGACTGGAGAGAGCCCTTCTGCTGTGTTGCCTGTCACAGGGCTCTTTCGCTCAGTTTCCCATCGACAGCCCCTCGCCCTTCCCCTGGATCTCTTGTCGGGGATCCCCGCAGTCGAGGTTGCGTTCTCCCTCCCCCCCGATTGGTGGGGTGGGGGATTGTCATTCTGAGGGTGGGCTGCTCTTGATTGACCCATTTTGGTTCTGTTCCCAGACCCCTTGCCTCCCTTGCTTGGGCTCTTCCGCTTTCTCGAGGTCCTGTTTCAGGTCCCTGTTTAGGCCCTGGGAGCTCTCCGAGACCCCTGTGAGGCGATTGGTCTCTGGATGGGTCAGCCTTCCTCCACACCTCCACCCTCACTCAGAACTTGAACTACAATGCAGAGTCGAAGCCCCCCCTAGACCTTTTGCAAAATCCCCTATGTCTGGCGTGAGTTAACCTCGGGCCTGGTCCCTCGGGGAGGCGTCCTACCCTGGGGGGAGTGACAGCCCAACATGTAACAGCCTAACTACTAGCGAGGGGTCTTGAGCCATCTAACCTGATTCGTCCCCTTCCAATGTTCATATGTAGTGTTGGCCTCCCCCCCCTTTCCTCCAGCTCACTCCACCGCCTCTTGCCCTCCTCAGGGGTCGTGGTGCCAGAGAATGGTTGTGGAGACTGGGATTCTCCCTCACCTTCTACCCAACATTCCCAGAAGTCAATAGAGTGACCCTTTGCCAGGACCAAGCACACGGCCCTTGGGCAGGATCTGCATGTCTCAGGTTGTTCTTACAGGTCATTTCTCCTACCACCATACCACTGATTTTTTATATTGGGCTGGGGTGGGGGGAGGGGGGGCCCCCTCGGTTGGCTCTTGACTACGATGATGTGCCTTGTAGTGGCCCAGCCTGGGCCTTAATGATGCTGGACACCCGACGTCCGGGGTTGGGGGGAAGTGTGGGGGTGGACCCGACATTGACTAATTGAGGTCAGGCAGTAGCTCATCCTTTGCATACCCTGGGTGGCTCTGTTCCTTGATCCCAGGCTGTACTACCTCTGCTTGCCCAATTCATGATCGGGGGTTCTGGGCTGGGTGGGGGTGGGACCTCCTTTAGCCTGCCCCTGTTGGACAGAGGCCCTTATGCTCCCAGGGGTGGTCTCACCCCGTTTTCGGTCCTGGGCTTGGTCCTGCCCTCCCGCATTCCAATGCTCCAGGTCGATGGTGGGATAACCTTGTAGTCTCAAGCCATGTCCAGATCTCCAATCGCATCTTCACCGAGTGGGTGTGGGCCGAGGGTCCCCCGCCCCCATGGTGCTTCTCCTTATTTTAAGCTAATGGGATTTGGAATCGACTGGGGTGAGGCCATTTCATCAGCCCCATTAGACCCATTAAGCCATGAACCCTCTCTCCCCCCCCTCCGAATCCCTGTTTGTCTAATCCCTATGCAGTTTGCCAAATCCATCCCAACCAAGGTAGTGAGTTTCTCTCACAAATTATGTATGTCACTCATTAAAACAAATCTATCAGACCATTCTTGGAGTGATGTTGCTACCACTCCTTTAGGGGATCTACTCCTGATCCTGAATACCATCCTGTAAAGGAGCTGGTTAAGAACCCCTTTCTCCACTCGGGGTCCATTTGGCTCCCTGACTAGGAGAATTCAAGAGAAGCTCCAGATAAGCTCCTCCCAGTTGGAGGTCAAAGTGTATACAGTATAAGTTCTCCATTGGTACTAAAAATTTTCCAGTTCACTGGATGTTTACTTTTGTTACAGTTTTTGGACCTAATTTGTGGTCAGTTGTTTTATTGCCTGATACGGCACCTAAAGAGTTGACGTAAGGGGAGGGGGGGAGAAAAAAAACACTTACACAAAGGATTAATAATGTTTAAATATGTTTTATTGAAACAGGAGCATGATAAAGACTACTGTTCGACGACCAGTTTGTCCATTTGTCCACGAAGGGGGCATGGTCTGGAATAATTTTTCCATCTTCTTCTTCCGGGGGGGGGGGGAGAAAAGAAATACAAACTTAAAAATTACACATTCTCAACATGGGCACACTAAATCCTGTCAAAATATTATCCCTTAATGTAAATGGGATACATAACCCAATCAAACGAGCCAGACTGATGCAGTACTTATCTAGACAGTCCGCTGATCTAATTTTCCTACAAGAAACCCATCTTTCCGAGACTGAACACCTTAAGTTGAAGTGGGGAGGAAGATACAAGGTGGTTGCCTCATCCCACCCCAGAGGGAGGAAGAGGGGTGCAGTAATCTTAATCCCAAGAAATACACCCCTAGAAATCCATCAAACACATGTAGATGCAGCAGGCCACTATGTAATAATCGAGGGTCTTCTATACAGTAAACAAATTACCCTAGCTAGTGTATACTTTCCTCCCCAATCCACCTTTCCAACATATAGGAGATTCATATCCTCCCTACTTGATTTAATGCAAGGACAATTGGTCATGGTGGGTGACTTGAATCTAACTCTAACCCCCTCAATAAACCCCAAAATTATAGAAGCAACAAGACCTCTAAACAATTTTAAGTCAACCCTAGAACATTTAGGATTTACTGATGTCTGGTGACGGATATTCCCTTCAGCCCCGGGTTACACCTACTACTCTCCCAGATTTAAAACGCATTCCAGATTAGATTACATCCTCACAACATGTGAACATCTACCTTCCATCCAAGATATCACCATAGGCCCCAAACTGATATCAGATCATCACCCACTGATTATTTTGTTGGACTTGGGACGGGAGGGTAGGAAAACTCTATGGAGACTTAACCCGGCTACACTATCTGATCAAGACTTTATCAAAAACCTTTCCTCCAAGATCTCCTGCTTCTCAGAAAACTCAGACCCTGAGCTATCCCATGCTATACAATGGGATGCAATGAAAGCCACAATCCAGGGAGAACTAATACTATATGCATCTAGGAAAAACAAGGAGAGGGACCTGGAATACCATAGGCTCTCCAATCTTCTAAAAAAAATCAGCTATTATATAGGGAAGGTGATGCAGACCTCCAGCTCCTGATAAGAACAACGAAAGCTGACCTCCAAAAAATATTAGATAATAAAATACAGCGGTCCCTATACTACTTGCATCAGTCCATACACGATGGAGGCCCCAGGAGTACTAAATATTTGGCTCGTAGATTAAAAGCGAATAAGGCTACCTCAACAATACTTAGACTTAAAAACCCCATTTCAGGACAGACCCACCATTCCCTGCCCCATATCCAAAAGGCCTTCACAGATTATTACATGAAACTATATTTCCCCTCTAACAACCCTAACCAAACAGAAATAATACAATTCCTTAAACAAGCTAACCTACCAACCCTCTCCTCCCCTTCAAATTAATTTCTTAAATGCCCCAATTTCAATATGGGAAATTGAAGAAACCATTAAAAAAAATAAAACCAGGAAAATGCCCAGGCCCAGATGGGTACACTTCTGAGTGGTACAAAAAACTCAAAAAAGATTTAACACCTAAACTACATGCCCTCTTCAACGAGGTCTCTCTAGGTGGCCCCCCTTCCCCCCTCTTGGGACTATGCAACCATAGCCCCAATAATAAAACCTAACAAAGACCCTTCAGACCCCAGATCATATCACCCAATTTCAATACTAAATGTTGACTATAAAATATATATGGCTATTCTCTGTACTAGACTAGAAAATATAATCCCTCACATTATACACCCTGACCAATCTGGATTTGTCAAAAATAGAAATACTTCAGACAATATATGTAGAGCCCTTCTACTCCAGGAGTTTGTCCGCACAAGACAAATCCCATCAGTGTTCCTTAGCTTAGACGCGGAAAAAGCGTTTGATCGTGTATCCTGGTCTTTCCTATGGGAAACCCGTAAAATGTTTGGCTTTCCCCCACAATTTATTGCCTGTTTAAAAACAATATACCATTCCCCTAAAGCATATATACGAGTTAATGGATCATTGTCTTAGCCATTCCCTCTTGGAAGGGGGACCAGGCAGGGCTGCCCCCTTTCCCCGGATCTCTTCGCCTTATTCATAGAACCCTTATCAGCCCTACTCCGTAATACCGCCACAGTAGAAGGAATCCCATTTGGCCAAATAGAATATAAAATAGCATTATTTGCAGACAGTATCATGTTAACACTATTATCACCCAATCAATCAATCCCAGCTACATGGAAAATCTTATCCCTCTTTGAAAAACTGTCAGATTTTAAACTTAATATAAATACAAATGAAATATTGTCCTTTAATTTCTTTCCTTCCCCCCTCCTCCGAAAATCCTTTCCCTTTAAATGGCATACAACCAAAATAAAATATCTTGGCCTCTTTATCACTTCCGACCCTGGTGTCCTAGAAGAAAAAATTACTCACCTTAGTAATTGCTTTTCTTCTCATGGAGTCTTGATATATTATAACATTAGCAGTCAGCCACTGCAGCTGAACTGCCCCGGAGAGGAAGGAGTTAACTCCAGAGGATCTGGAGTTCTACAGCGCGAGGGCGCTGTGCCCAAAGCTCTATCTGGCAGTTTCAAATGAAACTGTCAGATCTTTACAAAGCTAACATCAAAGAACAGAAAGTCTGTGTGGAAAAAACTACACTAGCCCATGGCTACCTACTAGTAGTAGTAACAACAATATAAACAACAACCCAGAACCATAATAACAAAAATTGATGGTATTATGGTTCGTTTTACCACCCTTGACAAGCACATTATGAACCCCCCCTTCCCCCCAAGACTCAAGTCCAGGAAGGGGGCAATATAAATAACCTAAATGAAAGCAACCAGATCCTAACCCAAAGGAAAGAGGGTAAAGGGATAACTACAATGGCATGACACAGTGCTTGCACCAATTACGCCACCCTACCCAAGTAGAGGTTCTGAGAGGGGCAGGAGGGAGGTGGTTATATATAGCAAGACTCCATGAGAAGAAAAGCAATTACTAAGGTGAGTAATTTTTCTTCAAACACCATGAAGTCTTGCTATATATAACATTAGCAGATTACACAGCAGTACCTCCATGGAGGAGGTCAGAACCTACTTGGAAATAGGCTCTGAGCACAGCTGTGCCAAACCGAGCATCTCTCCTGGACTGGACATCCAGAGAATAATGCTTGTAAAGGTGTGAACTGTCTTCCAGGTAGCAGCTTGACAAATCTCCAGAATGGGAATGTCCCTAGCAGCCGCTAGAGACGCAGCTATACCCCTGGTGGAGTGGGCCCTCAATCCTGAGGGGGGGGGCTCTACCTAGTTTCTGATAACAGAATTGGATACAAGAAACAATCCACCTTGCAATTGTTCTCTTAGTGGCAGGTTTTCCTTTGCCAACCTACGCCATAGGTAAGAAACAGTTGGAGGATTCGAACCTATGACCTCTGGTGCTCTAAATAGTAGCTTAAGGCTCTTTTGACATCCAAGCTGTGCAGTCTCCTCTCACCTGAGGAAGAATGCTCAGTGAAAAATACTGGGAGAGATAGATTGATTCAGGTGGAAATCAGAAACCACCTTAGGCAAAAACTTTCTATTAGTCCTAAGAACTACCTTATCTCTGTGGAAAGAGATAAAATCTTCTTCCACTGACAGGGCCTGTAACTGACTTATGCGTCTGGCAGAGGTGATAGCTACTAGGAAAATGGTTTTCCAAGTTAAATACTTGAGCTCTGCTGAAGACAGAGGCTCAAAGGGTGCATTAACTGAGCAATGCAAATATTCAGGTCCCAGGCGGAGCTGGTTCCCAAAAGGAGGTTAGTATGAAGTAACCCTTTAAAAACTTGGAGAACACAGGGTGAGAAGAAGGGAGGCAGGCTTCCTGCTGACACAAAAGCAGAGACAGCTGCCAGATGAACCTTCAGGGTAGCTGGTCTAAGGCCTAGGGAATTCAGATGGACCAAATATTCCAGAAGAATGGGAAGATCAGCAGATTCTGGGATAATCTGCCTCTCAGAGCACCAGATGGAAAACCTCTTCCACTTAGAATTATAAGTGGCCCTAGTGGAAGGCTTCCTAGAAGCCTTTAAAATATCCATGACACCTTGAGAAAGGTGTAAGTCAGCAAATTCTAGCTCAAGAGCCAAGCCTTGAGGTGGAGGGATTTGAGGTCCGGATACCACACTCTCCCCTGTGCACAGGCCAGTAAGTCGTGGACTCTGGGTAGGCTCAGGGCAGGGTGGACTGCCAAGGACAGAAGCAGAGGGTACCAGGGCTGTCTGGCCCAATCTGGGGCAATCAGAATCACTCTGCAAGGTTGAGATCTGATTTTTACTAGTACCCTGAAAAGAAGAGAAAGGGAGGAAAGGCATACAGGAACTTCCCTTTCCAGTCCAACAGAAAAGGCGTCCAGAGGGACTGAGCCCAGTACTGGAGGCCTGCAACAGAAAAGAGGAAGTTGATGGTTGTCTGGGGCTGCGAAAAGATCTATCTGAGGAGTGCCCCATCTGGCAAAGACGGACCCCAGCACTTGTGGATTCAGAGCCCATTCGTGATGGCCCTGAGAAATTCTGCTGAGGGCGTCCGCCAGGACATTGTCCTTCCCTGGGAGGTGAACCGCTATCAGGGAGGTGTTCAGGGAGTAGGCCAGAGACCACAACTTCATTGCTTCGGTGCACAAGGCTGAAGACCGAGTGCCCCCTTGCTTGTTGATGTACCACATTGTGGTGGTATTGTCTGTCCTGACTTGAACCACTTTGTTCTGGACAGAATCTGAAAACACCCGAAGAGCTAAAAAGACAGCTCTGAGTTCCAACAGATTGATGTGGAGCAGAGATTCCTGAGGAGACCACACCCCTGGGTGGCAAGATCGCCTAGGTGGAGCCCCCACCCTAACAGGGAGGCATCCGTGGTGAGGGTGAGGGAGGAGAAATGGGAATGAAGGGAACCCCTGTCTTAAATTGCTCTGGACCTGCCACCAGTGGAGGGCTAGGATCAGAGTTTGAGTAACTGGAACCAACTTGGTAGGGGTCCTTCCTTGAGACCAATAGGCCCTCAAATGGAACTGAATGTCCCTCATCTGGAATCTTGCTCCCTGCACGACAGCTGTGGAAGCAGCCATGTGCCCAAGGAGTTGCAGAAAATGCCTTGCTGGTCGAGAGACCCGCAGGGTAAAGGAGGATGCCAGGGCGATGAGTCTGTCCACCTTTCCGAGGGAAGAAAAGCCCTGGCTAACCTCGTGTTCAATTCTACGCCTATGAAAGTTAGGACCTGAACGGTTCCAGAACTGACTTTGGTAAGTTTAGCAGGAATCCCAGGAAGTGAGAAGCTGCTGGTGACTTGCAAATGGTTCACCTGACCTGGAGACTGACCCACAATGAGCCAGTCGTCCAGGTAGGGAAAACAGCAACCCCTTGCTTTCTAAGTGAGCCACTACTAGCGTAGACATTTTGTGAATACCCTTGGCGCAGAGGTCAGGCCGAAGGGCATTGCCCTGAACTGGTAGTGGCCTGAGGGCAGTTCGAACCTGAGGTACTTTCGGTGAGAAGGCCTGATCAGAACATGAAAATAGGCATCCTTGAGGTCCAGGGAAGCTAGCCAGTCCCTGGCCTTGGGAAGGCAATATCATTGCCAGAGTCAACATTTTGAACTTTGGTTTCAAAAGATGCTTGTTCAGGTACCTTAAATCTAGAATGGGCCTCCATTCTCCTGTCTTTGGGTAAGAAAGTATCTTGAATAAAGCCCTTGCCCTGATGGCAAGGAGGAACCCTTTCCACTGCTTTGCAGTCCAGAAGAGAAGAAACCTCTGCTTCCAAAGCAAGGGCTTCTGAAGGATTTGCAGGTGGAAAATGTATGGCTCTCATCTTTGGAAAGTGTTTGAAGCTGAGAACCAGACCCTGGCCTATTACCTCCAGAACCCATCTGTCCGTAGTTAGGGACAGCCAGTTCCGGCTGAAATAGGCCAACCTGCCCCCCACTGGTACAGGAGAATCGGCCCTGGGCACCCCATCAGGGTGCCTGCTTAGCAGCAGCCTTAGGCTGAGGGGAGGGGGACGGTCTACTTGTGCCTCGTCTACCCCTGCCTCTGAAGAAACCTCTGCGAGACAGCAGAGGAGGCTTGATATTGGTAAAAGGCCTGGAAAAAGGCCTGCCCTCACCTCTGGGAGCATGCCTTTGTGGCATGGCATGCTTCTCCTTAGCCTGGGCACTTTTGTAGGTAGTTCTGTATTCATCCATCTTTTTCATATAGTTTCTGTTTGCTCCCAAACAGAGAATTTCCCACTACAGGAAAATCCATAGCCTTTGACTGGGTATCTTGGGACAGATTAGTGCATCTGAGCCATGCCAACCTCAGGAAAGCTACAGAAGTGGCCATGACCCTAGAGGAAACATCATTAACATCAACAGCAGTATGAAATTGAACTTTAGAGGCTTCAATGCCATCAGCAGCCACCTGTTCCAACTCACTAGCCAGCTGGCCATGGGCCTGCTTGGCTAACTGCAATACTGTGTCCCACCTAGATTTCTGATATCTAGCCACATAAGCCATATAATTTGCCTGCCTGAGTCCCAAAGAAGCTGCCATATACTGTTTCTCGCCATGGCATCAATCTTCCTGGAATCCTTATCAGGAGGATGTGAGGCCAGAGGAATATTAGCCTTGTCACAGGCTGCAGCTTCACACCTACATGACTACACTGTTCAGTAAGGAAGTCTGTATCCGAGCCTGACAAAGTATACCTTCTGTCCATTTTTTTTTTTTTTTATCTACAGGAGGGACAGAATGAGGATTTTTAAATCTTTGTTGTTTGCTTCCTAAATGACTTATGCAAAGGAATAGACAACCTCCTAGACTCTGGAATATCCATCATTTCCACATAATCAGGCTCCTCTTGCTCATCCACAGCCTCCTCTAAAGGAAGCTGGAGGTTTCTGCAACCTTTTGTAAAAAATAAAGAAAGAAGGGACTCAGACAGAATAGGAGGAGATTCTAAAGGTCTGTCTGGAGAAATGTCCGGTTCAATGGGCACGTCCAGACCCCCCAGCCACACATATATTGATCAAATTCCTCCTCCCCTCCTGTGGTTCATAAAAATCCTCAACTTCAAAATCCTGAACCACTGGGACTGAGCAGAACCAACCTTTTACCAACTGTTGGTGGTTCTACAGATCCCTGAGACAGTGACTGGACAATCTGAATGGCTTTAGCTATCTCTGCAGCAGTTGGAACACAATTTTGGACCCCAAACCTACTGATTTCCTTGTCTTTTTTACCGGGACTGGTTCCTCCTGAACCAGCCTTCCTTTCAAGGAAGTCTCGCCCTGGTCAGAGGGCACTCCTCTGGTCCAGTGGGTACTGGACCGGGCTGGCCATGCTGGTCAGTGGACTTTTGGCCTCTGCTCCTGAGCCGCCCAATCTCTTTTCCAGGGTGGCTGCAGGAAATTTTACACACCTGGCAGTCTGACAGGAGGTGGTCAGCCCCAGACAATAAACACAAGTGGTGTGTGGGTCAGCCTTGGCAAAGGCCTCCCCACAGACATCACAGTCATTGAAACCCAGTGGGCCCGTTTTCTTTTGGGTTTCTCAGACATAATGCCAGCCTAACCAAACTTGCCCTTTTGATGGCAGTGCCAGGCAAGACACCCTTATCGGTTCCTAACCGTGTCACGGTATTTGAAAAACGTTATAATTCTGGTTTTTAGAACCGATAGAACGGGAACCGCACTCTAAAACCCACTGTACACTTTTAAATGTAGAAATAACAAACCGATCGGTTCAAAACCGAACCGATAATTAATTTTCCACACAGACTTAAAATTTAGTACTTACGGTTACCAGATAGAGCTTTAAAACCAAAATGCGGTAAAATAATGACTTTGCCGGTTCAAATGAACCAAAAATACTCGCTTGAACCGAGAATGAACCGAGCTGAAGGAGCTGATCTCCGGAGCGACTGTTCAGTGAAGCGGAGTAAAGAATCTGACAGTTTCATTTGAAACTGCCAGATAGAGCTTTGGGCACAGCGCCCTCGCGATGTAGAACTCCAGATCCTCTGGAGTTAACTCCTTCCTCTCCGGGGCAGTTCAGCTGCAGTGGCTGACTGCTAATGTTATAATATAGCAAGACTTCATGGTGTTTTAATTATCCAATCTCAAACCCATCTCCCTCCAGCTACAGGCCGATCTGCTTAGGTGGTCCTCAATTAGCTTCTCCCTCCATCAAAGAATAGCAATAATTCATATTAATATTCTGCCCTGTATACTCTACCTCCTTCAGACGATCCCATATTTTCCCTCCAAGTTTTACTTTAATTCTTGGAATAAAATCCTTCAGACCTTTATATGGGTGAACAACTGCCCCAGAATTAGGCTACCTATTTTAAAATTATCCCTACCCCAGGGAGGCTTAAATCTTCCAGATTTTTACCTATATGCCCAAGCAGCATTTCTTAGAACCTTAATACTTTGGTTGACTGAATCTTACCAATCCCCGTGGAAAACCATAGAATTTCAAATCAACGATTTATAGGATATAAAAAAGATTTTGTTTTCTTCTGACAATAGATCTCTTAATCCTTCTGCCCTAACAGAAATTACAGCTCAAACTTATAAACTCTGGAAACAGCTTAGAAAGAGTGGTCCCATCCCAAAAATATACAAATATTGTAAGCTAATATCGCAAGACGATAAATTTACTCCAATATATATGGATCACGCCTTCACAAGATGGCGTGATATAGGTTTATCTCACCTTTACCAGTTTCTCACTACAGATGGTATCATTCTGTTTGATAGACTCCAATCCTCATTTCCCCTTAAAAATACAGACCGGTATAGATACATTCAGATCCGAAACCATATTCTTCGAAATACAATAATTCCACCCAAACTACCCATTCCTACTCCTGATCTGCTTAAACTCTTTATGGAACCTAATAGCAGAAACTTGGGATCCCACCTGATAGGTCTAATCCACAGAGAACTCCGTGATGGGCTCACTACCTCCACTACATCCATACTGGCTTCCTGGAATAAAGACCTCCAAGCAGAAATCCCCACTGAACCCTGGTTAAGATCTTCATTGACCGAAATCAAATCTACCTCTTCCCCCTGTTGGAGGGAATTTGCATGGAAATGCCACTCAAGATATTTTAGAGCTCCCTCAACATTAATGAAATACCTTCCTGAGGCCTATGGGAAATGCTGGAGGAACTGTGGATGCCGTAGGGCCACCTTGGGCCTTATATTTTGGTCTTGCCCTTACCTAATGCCCTTTTGGTTAAACTTTCAAAACCAGCTACTATTTTTAGTGAACCTGTAGAACTTACCTTTGACCAAATTTTAATGGGGATTTATCCGGACCATGCTCCCCCCTGGGAAAGATCCTTACTCCCAGTTTGCTTTTTAGCTGACAAAAAAGCTATTACAAGATGTTGGATGAAAACTCATATTCCCACTGTACAAAGCTGGAGGAAAATTATGGCAGAAATTTATAAAGCGGAAACCTTTAATGTCGAACATCGGGAAGGCTCCACCCCTCGAAAGCTGAAATGGAGGGTGTAGACCCAATATATAACTACAGAACAATTAGACATTTAGTGTATAGAAAGTGTTCTAGGTTGAGGCCACTATGCATAAGAAGGTATAAACCCTGATTTATCATGCTCCTTTAGTTTCACCCGATAATAAATTAATGTATCTAACTGTTTGACAAGTTTCTTTGGGGGAAAAAACAAAAAATGTATTTCAGATAACTCTTTCCCTAGGAAATAATCAGCATAAATTAATGGACATCCTCTGTGTATTTATGTGGAAAAAACTCTTTTTTCAATAAAAAGAAATTAAAAAAAAGAACCTTCATGTGTTGTGCAATAAGATCTGGAAATCAAAATTTTAAAAAGAGCATAGGATGGATGGCTGGAGGTCAAGGGGTCAACCAAAAATATGAAGTGGGGCAAACTTCTTTTCTTTCCAGAATCATTTGGGACTTTCTCTGGAGCATCTGGATCTGGGCCTGGGCCTGGGATTGACTTCATCTGGACAGGAACTGGAAATGGACCAGGTCTTGGTTCTGGTTCCAGGGGTGGAACTGTATCCTTCTGGTCAGGTCTCCTTCCAAGGTGTAGTCATCTGAGGATGGTCCCATGGTACCGGAACAGACGTCTCCCTTTGGTCAGGTTCTTGGATTGGATCTCTTTGACCCAAGCATGGCAATAGGGTCACAAGTAGGTAGGCCTAAAATAGGCCTACCCAGAATCGCCTTCCATCCATGGATTTTGGCATTTATTATTTCCGATATTTAAATACAGAAAATAGGTAATCTGTTAAAAATACATGCCTCTTCTCCAATAAGTGGGGAAGGGGTTATACAGTTGTATACTTAAAAACCTTTAAACGGCTTGAACTGATTTGCACGGCACCATTTCTCAGTTGGTTGTGTTCTTTTTGACTAAAATGCTCCTAGGTATTCAGTAGTGTGGAACCCTGCTACTGCATCTTGAGTGCGTAGTTGGTATGCTTCAAGGAGGTCTAGTAACATGGCGCTATAAAACCTAGAAGTGTTGGCACTGGAGCAGAATCTAAATTCTGCCATATTGTGATTGCTGGGTTTTAAAATCACTGGCACGTGCATGAATTGCATATTATGTACAAGGGTACCTGGGTGTGATGATGCAACCAGACCACTAGTTGGTCTTTGCTCCTGCATTGGACATTGGGTGGTTTTTAGTGCTGTGGGCGGAGCCTACAGTCCTATTGGGATTGGATTATAGCTCTAAAATGGCCGATCATGGAACCTTCCGTTGGACTTTTGGAAGTATCCTTCCAAAAGCCCAACGGAGCTTGAACCCCTCCGCCATGATCCCCCGCTGTGGAGTAACAGCTGCACTATTTTGGCTGTCACGTCTGCATTTTAGTGCATGAACTGCGCATGCGCGACTTGCGTGCTTGCGCAGTTCAGCTAGTGCCATCATGTGAATGGCAAAATGCCATTCACCTCAACTGCGCATGCACGAGTGTTGTGCATGCGCAGTTGCGAACGCTTCTGCCAGCTCCATGGCATTCTGTACCCTTACCCCCCACCAACTCAACTGGCACACTGGGAGCCTACCACAGTGTGGCCAAAGATTTGTCTGTGCCCCCAACTCATGTGGCACACTAGGAGCCCACCCCAGTGTGTCTACCTTTTTTGTTTCTTCCCCCAACCCCGCCGACATTGGGTGCCCAATCCCGTGTCAGCATCCTGCACAACCCCCGTCATGTGGCACACTGGGAGCCCACCCCAGTGTGCCCAAACATTTTTTCCTGTGAACAAGAAAATGGTCCCTTGTCGTACTGCTTTTTTCCCCTAAACAAGAAAACAGTCCTCATCGCCGCCTAGTCCCCTCCCCATCCCAACCCTCCCACTGAGCACCCACCTCCCCACAACCCCCACCTCATACTTACTCCCAGAGTTCGGCACTGTCTTCTTCTCTGGACCAGGACACGTCTGCACTCTTCAAAGCCAAACTGCAAACTGAAGAACCTAAGGTAAGTGTGCTATAATACCATGGGAAGCAGAGGAGGAGGAGTAGCTCTCTGTGTAAGGGAAGGGATAAAAGCAACAGAACTAAAGGGTAAACAGGGAGGAGAGGAGGCACTGTGGGTCACCCTGGAGACTGGAAATGGCTCCACAATCCTCACAGGGGTTGTATACAGACCCCCGTCTCAGGGGGAGGAAATGGACAAGGAAATGATAGAAGGCATCCTTGGGATGGCAGAGAAAGGGGAGATATTGCTGATGGGGGACCTGAATATGCCAGATGTTGAGTGGAGCACCTTTGCTGCAGCCACATCCAAGAGCAGGGCCATTCTCGAAGCCCTACAGGGGGCATGCCTCAGACAGTTAGTTTTGGAACCCACTCGGGAGAGAGCAATCTTAGACCTGGTACTCTCAAATGGGGATGGAGTGAGGATCTCTGATCATGAAGTGGGTAGCCATCTGGGAACAAGCGACCACCAAACAGTGTGGTTCACAATAAACTTAGCTGTAGAGTCAAGCCACACAAAAGTGAAGGTACTGGACTTCAGGAGGGCTGATTTTATCAAAATTGGAGAGTGCCTCAGAAAAGCACTAGCAAACAGGCAAGAAGGTGGGGTGGAGCAACAATTGGGAAACATCAAAACTGCCATCTCAGAGGCAACAAGTCTTTGTGTGAAGCAAATAAACAAATCAAAACGAAAGAAAAAAACACTATGTTTCTCAAAAGAAGTGGTGGGGCAGGTAAGGGAAAAAAAGATAGGAACTGAACATGTACTCCCTGGAGGAGAGGAGGGAGAGAGGGGGGATATGATAGAGACATACAAGTATCTTACAGGGTGGAACAGGGTGCAGGAATACATTATTTTTAAGCAAAAAAGATGTTCCAGGACTAGAGGGCATGGGATGAAGTTGGAGGAGGATGATTCAGAGGAAGCGTGAGGAAGAATTTCTTCACAGAACGGGTGGTGGACAAGTGAAAACCCTGCCAGGAAGTGGTGGGATCTGAAACAATCACGGGATTTAAGAATGCATGGGATAGACATAAAGGAATTCTGGAGGTCAGGGGTAAGGGGCAACAGACTTCTAGGAAAACATAAACTGAACTTACAAGCTCAAATGGGCAGACTGGGTGGGCCATAGGCCCTTATCTGCTGACACTGTCTATGTATCTATGTATTCAGGAAGTATAAGGAAACACAGAAGGAGCAGGACAGAGAACTGTGCCAGTTAAAGCAGAAGGAAGCGGGTAAGGCAGTCAGAATAGCAAAGGCCCAAACTGAGGAAAAGATAGCCAACTCTGTTAAGAAGGGGGATAAAACCTTTTATAGGTACATTAGGGAGCAAAAAAAGACTAAGGCAGGGATATTGAGGCTGAACAAAGAGGAAGGTGGTTGGGCAGAGAGCGACAGTGAAAAAGCAGGGATACTGAACGAATACTTCTGCTCAGTATTCACAGTGGAAAAGCAGGGGGAAATACCTAATCTGGTCAATAGAAGCACTCTGGATGGGGGTTGATATTAGTCCTTTCACAGAAGAAAGGGTTCTGAAAGAACTCCTAAAACTGAAGGTGGATAAAGCATGGGGCCTGATGGGATTCACCCCAGAATTTTAAAAGATCTAAGGGAAAAACTAGTAACCCTTTTTAATAAATCATGGGAGGATGGGGAGGTACCTGAGGACTGGAGGAGGGCGGATATGATTCCCCTTCACAAAAGTGGGAGCAAGACAGAGGCAGGAAACTACAGACCTGTCAGTTTGACCTCAGTGGTAGAGAAAATGATGGAATCACTTCTGAAGGAAAGAATTGTTGAGTACCTAGAGGCCAGTGGGGCACAGGACCCAAGATAGCATGGATTCACAGAGAGAAGGTCATGTCAGACAAATCTAATTGATTTCTTTGACTGGGTGACCAAAGCAGGAGACCAGGAAGGGGCTGTGGACATGGCCTACCTAGACTTTAGCAAGGCATTTAACACAGTCCCGCACAAAAGCTTAATAAACAAATTAGCCAGCCTGGGAGTGGGTCCCAGGGTGGTAGCCTGGGTAAAACACTGGTTGGACAACAGGACACAGTGGGTAAGAGTAAATGGAGTCCACAGTGAAGAAAGGAGGGTTACTAGTGGGGTACCGCAGGGTTCAGTACTGGGGCCAGTCCTTTTTAATGTTTTTATAAGTGACATTGTAGAGGGACTGGAAGGGAAAGTATGTCTCTTTGCAGATGACACAAAGATCTGCAACAGGGTTGATACACAAGGTGGGGTGGAAAGGATGAAAAGGAACTTGGCAAGGTTGGAGGAATGGTCAAATGTATGGCAGCTTAGATTCAATGCAAAGAAGTGCAAAGTAATGCACCTGGGAAACAAAAACCCAGGGGAAGAGTACACAATGGGGGGTGAGATACTGACAACAACAAAAGTGGAAAGGGACCTGGGGGTAGTCATCATATCAGACAACCTAAAGGTTGGCCAGCAATGTGAGAAGGCAGTAAGGAGGGCTGGGGGGATACTGGGATGCATAGGGAGAGGCATCACCAGTAGAAAACAGGAAGTTGTTGGCCCTCTGTACAGACAGTTGGTAAGACCACATCTGGAGTACTGTGTACAGTTCTGGAGACCCCATCTCCACAAAGACATAGACAGGGTGGAGGCTGTCCAGAGGAGGGCAACCAAAATGATGCAGGGACTGCATCAGAAGACATATGAAGAAAGACTAAAGGAACTAAAGATGTATAGCCTCGAGGAAAGGAGGGAGAGGGGGGACATGATAGAAACTTTCAAATACCCCAAGGGAATCAACAAAGTCCAAAAGGGTAGCATCTTTCAGAAAAAGAGATGTGCAAAAACAAGGGGGCACAATTTGAAGATAGAGGGGGACGGCTCAGAGGTAATGTGAGGAAGTATTTCTTCACAGAGAGGGTTGTGGATACATGGAACAGCCTTCCTGAGGAGGTTGTAGAGTCAGAAACAGTGGGGGAATTCCAGAATGCATGGGACAGACATAAGGCAATTCTAGTAGGGGGTAGGAGGCAGTAGGCTGTTGGTTAATTAGGATCTGCAGCTTATCCGTTAGGTAGGGAAATGGGCAGACTAGGTGGGCCAAACGGTCCTTATCTGCCATCAAATTCTATGTTTCTATGTTATTCAATGGGGTTTTCAACTTGTGTTGATAATGCCGGCCTAGTGGTGCTGAGGGTTGAGGCACTAGATGCCACGCCGGCAACCTGAGTTCGGGAACGAGCCCAGGCTGTTGGGGGTCAGCAGGGGAGAGAGAGGATTGAGCATCTGGAGGACTGTTCTCCTCTCTCGGGGATTGATCCAGGGTCAGCCTGGCATCACAGCGGCCCCTGGTGGAGACCGGAGGCACTGCAACGCCTTGGGGCTGCATGCAGGGGAAGACATCAGGTGACTGCCATCCGGACATGGGTGGGAATATCCATGCCACGGGCAGTGCAGCATTGCACGTCCTGCATCTGGGGACAAAGCAGTGAAAACCCTTCCTCCCATTGATAGGCGAAGGCACCTCCCCTCCCCAGTCCACACTCCCAGCGTCGGACTTGCCTCTCTGCTGGCCTGCCCCCTCCGGTCCGGAGCTCAATACTGTAGAAAGAGCACCCTGGGAGGATAGAACGGCCCTTCCTTGGAGGGATCAGACCCAAGGGATGTGCCAGGCCAGGGGTGCAGAGTAGATACAGGTCACAACGGGAGGTAGAGACAGGGGAATCGGGAGGACGCCAGAGAGAGAGTTTGATGAGGTAAGGAGGTGATAAAAATAGAATCTGGAAAAAAAAAAAACCTTGTGTTGATAATTCAGCCATTTTTTAGAATTTTTGCCCCAAATTTTCAACATGGGGTTCTGGGGACCCCACCTCATGAAAACTGTCACTGTCATTTCATTATTCAGTCACAAAAGGTGATTTCATGGTTGCTGCAGTCCCAAAAAGCCCATGTTGAAAATCTGGTGAAAAAGTTCCAAAAAATGATTGTGTTACGAGTGTGCATTGTGCAATTTCTACGCACGTGCTCCTAACTTCACCAATTTTTAATATTTTCGCTCCACATTTTCAGCATTGCCATTTTTGCACACCTCCTTCAAAACAGTACAGCTGTCATTTTCCACAACCTGCCCAAAATGTGTTTTCACACCTGTGGCACAGAATAGCACGTTCACTCTGTGAAATCACCTTTCAGGGCAAGTGTACAAAATGACACTGGCACTCTTCATGAGGAGGGGTCCCAAAAAGGCCATGTTGAACATTTAGTGCAACACCTCCAAAAAAATGGCCACGTTACACATGGGCGTTGAATAATTCCTATGTACATGTGTAACTTTGGTCATTTGGTAAAAATGGCCACATTACACAGGGGTGTTGAATAATTCCTACGCACATGTGTAACTTTGGTCACTTGGTAGCTCTTCACAGCCCTATCTGCTCTGGCTAGAGTTCATTTTCTTTGTTGGGAGAGCCACAGTTGGAACATAACAGTGCTAGCAATAGAATAAAGTGCACAATGCTGTTTAATAGTACCATTTGGAAATTGAGCACAAAAATTCTGGCTTATGAGTGCAGTGTGTGTTTATAAACCTGTGTGTTGTGCTTGGGCCTAGCATCTAGACAGGGCACCATTAGGTGGAGCTTGTGTATGTTTAACACAAAAAAAAAAACTGCAAACAACAAATGGATTATTTGTAGACATTTCTTTGCTGTGTCTTTGGAGAGCTATTGATATACTTCCTTTATTTCTGAATCTGCCAGCTATGGCTCAGTCAGGTCCAGAGGGACTTGGGTTTTGTTGTTTGCAGCCATCATAGGTGTTGCACTGGAAGGGGTCATGATTCATACCCCCCAAGCTCCTTCTTTGGTGAAAGAGGCAGCTCAGTTATTGTAGTAATGGAAGGTTTTTGTGCTGCAACAGAGGCCAGGCTATCTAACCACAAAAATATTGACAATTTTATTTGCCAATTAGCACATTAAAAGGTGTATGTTGAATATATACTGATGGGGTGGCCCTAGAGTATCCCAATGCTTTTCACATTTTTAACAGCATTACATTTTAAAGTAGCCTACTCCATACATTACCAGAGGTGGTTTGTAAGGTAGTGAGTGTTGTTGCCCCCGAGAGGTGGGTCTTATATCTTGTTTCAATCCCTGGCTAGAGGGACCCTTTTCTTCCTAATAGAGAAAGGAAAATAAAAACACAACACAAAGAGCAAGGTCGTGTAGACCATTCTGTGATAGATTAGCATTGACTTTTCAAATGCTGCTGCATTAGCCTCATATTGGTGTATGCCTTCGGCTGCCTCTACCAACTGTGCCATTGGCAGGGCAGATGGTGTTGTGGCTACAAGCCACACCTTACTTGATTTCTAAAAAAATCAAATAAAATGAAACAAAATTAAAACAGAGATAAAAAAGGCGTCACTTGTTTTCTCTCAGTTTTAATTCACAAAAACACAGTCTTAACTGAGTCACTGAAAATTCTGTACATTTTATTTCCATGTTAAATGAGTCGCACCATGCCTGTAACAAAAAGTGTTAAACCAAGTCAAAATGAGTAGGAGAATCTCCCCATTGATCTTGGATGTCATTCCTAGATTATATGCCCCTGGTGTATCTTATGGCACAAAAGGTAAATGAATTTTGTGGGGAAAAACATAGTTTTAATATTTTTCCTTTTAGCAGTTAGAAATGTGTAGCAAGTGACCTTGCTGTCTTTTCCCTGTGAGCTGTCAAAATAAGTAGCTTGTTATGGATGCTGGGGCATTAGAAAATCCATGTCTCGGCCGGCCCGGTGGTGCTGAGGGTTGAGGCGCTGGACCCAACACCTCGCGTTGCACCGGCGACCTGGGTTTGGGAACAGACTCGGGTCAGCAGGGGTCGGTGGGGAGAGGAAGGATTGAGCGTCCCAACTGATGCTCTCTTTCCTCTGAGGAGGGATACCAGGGGTACCCAAGTGTACCTGATGTCCCGAGAGAGCCGGTGGAAGCACAGGCTCTCAGGGGCTCTGGCGGCTCCATTCAGTGGAGTCGGGATGCCGTTAGGCTCTTGGAAGGAGATGTGTGTCAGCATGTCACCTCTCTGGACTTACGTCCTTGCACCGGCATCTCAGAGGGCTGGGTTGAGGGGAACAGAAAAACTGGAAAACACCCCTCTCGGTCCTAGACGAAGACCAATCAGTGCCTCCCAGGAAAAAACATCGATTCATGGGCAGACCCCGCTGTGCCGGCTCTCCTCAAGTAAGCTCGAGGAAGAATGGGCACTTCCTCACCCCACCCAGGGAGGATAGCTGGGGATCAAGGTAATACAGGGGAGAAATCGGGCACTCTAGGGGCAGACTCCGTGTCGGTGATCTGTGGGGGTTGATCAATGATCCAAAGGAGTGGACAGAGACAGCAGATCAGGCGGATAAAAGAAAGCCGGAAAAGAGAAAATTGATGTCTGCCCACCCTTGCCTTGATTAGCAAGGGAATCACATGTGAATGATACTGGGAAGAAATACATAAACTGTGGGGATAATGAACCTTGTGAAGGAAGATCATACACAAGGGTTGGCAGTTTGCTTTTAAAAGATAAGCCAAAGCAGAAAGAAAATGTAACATTTTAAAAATAACTAGCTAATGTGTGTTCTTGAAACACATGCATAAAAGGGAAAAACAATATTGTTTAGCCAGGACATGCACACCATGTCCAAGCTTTTGGGGTATGTGGTATGGGAATACAAGGAGGTCAAGTTACTTGCCAAAGGTCACACAATGTGCAAGTGGGGCTGGAGGGATTCAAACCAAGGTTACCAGGTTTGTATCTAACATACTAACACACTATGTGCCAGCAGATTAGGCCTTGCGGTCTAGCGAGTCTGCTCATGCCTCAGAACCCTAGTTGGGTACCAAGGCCTTCCCCCCTCAACAAATTTGTGTTTCCCCTGTCATTCAACCCAGCCCCCCAGTTGCAGCCCCTCTCCTGCTTCCTCTCCTTTCTGTACCTGTCCCACCCCCTCTTGAACCCCTCAACCATAGAGGTCCGATCCCAGCTCACCAGGCAGCACGTTCCAAGGTTCCACCACCCTCTCAGTGAAATACCTCCTCCTCTTCCCCCCTCATATCTAAAAGCATATCATATCTGAGTGCCGTTGATAAATGCATTGTTCTAGAAGTCCACAGGAGGTTCATGCCTCCTGTGGCAAACATTATATTTGGCAAAAAAATTAAATTAAAATTAAACATTGTGTAGTAAAACTAAAGTAATACAGTTTAAAATATACTGTAATATAAAGTAGCTTATTAAAAGGGATAGAGCCTTTTTGTTTTAAAACATAATGCTTTGTTTACATTTTAACCATACAAAGCAAAATACAGGAAAAACTATAATAGTATTTAAAAACAAACAAAGCTTTAAAAACTTTAACTTTGGATAATGAAGGGTGCGAGAGAACACAGCTGTGTTATCAGCTAGTTAGTCATGCCTCCTGGCCTGGCTAGCTGCCACGACTGATGACGTGGTGTTAGGCTGACGTATCAGCCTGTTTAAAAAAAAAATGTTTTTTGAAGGAGAGAAACCAAAAAAAAAAACTTTTTAAAACCAACTAAGGCATCCCAAGCTGCTATCAAGCCACACTTGAATTGCAAGTTCCTTGCACAGACTTAAAGAGGTAGTGTACTGCTTGGGATTAGTAGTAACTTTCAGATGCCGTCAGCTATCACTTCTTATATCTCAAGTATTTTTTCCTTTCCTTTTGTTAATTAGAAGATTTTCCACCTGGCAGTACGGGGGTGATGTGTGGAGCGGCACTCTGTCTGGAGGAAAAAAAAGTTCTGTTCCTCCCACTACTTCGTCAAAAATGAAACCAAATACCTTGAGGCACCACAATCCTTGCAGCCTGAGCAGTGACTCTCACAAGCTGCCAATCAAAATGCAGAAGGTTGTGACATCACTAGTAACCAGGGAGAGTCAGTCCCTGCTGCTTCATGTGAAAGTGAAAGCTGGTAGTGAGAAATGGTTCTCACTGGTTACTAATAATGTCATAGTCGGTGTGGTCTCAGTGTTGATGTAGTGAGAGAAACAGAACTGACTTTTTTTTCTTCCAGAGTGCTGCTTCACATATCACCCTAGTACTGCCAGGTGGAAAATCTAATCAGCAAGCAGAAAAGAAAAAAATACTAGAGATATAAGTACTGACAGCTGACTACATCTGAAAGTTACAATTAATTGCAGACAGTTTCCAGGCAGTACACTAGCTCTTTAATCTTTCTGCATCATACACCAGACCGTCCCTAACTGCTTTCCACGTACAGCTCAAACCAATTACAACATCCTTTAACCACTTTCATTTCTTGCACATAAACCAATCAATCCAATTCTCTCTAAACAAGTCCAATTATAAAAAACAAAACAATTTGTGAATAGGGATTCTCCCCATCTCTGTCTAGGGACAAGATTTATAAAACAATATACGTATTAAACAGCAGGGGAGGCAGCTGAGCCCTCCTGCATGGACTTAATCTTAGATTAACTAGCTCACATATAACCTTGATGCTGCAAATCACATAAGCTTCTTCACTCTTTTTTTTAAACCATGAAAAAAAATTCTGCATATTTACATAACATGTTTGAAAACTGCTACTTTTTAGAACATTCAGATAAAACAAGAAAGAAAACCAAACTTATTCTTTATAGCTTGCAGTGTGTACTTTATTTTGCTCTGAGCTTATGAGGCTCAGAAGTTAGGAAAATAGGTTTTAGAGTAAAGAAACAAAAAGTATAGTTTGACTGGCCAGTTCTTTTAGAAAGAAGAAGAAAAAAAGTATAGAGGTACAATTTAGTTTTTAAAGATTGCATAGGACAGTTATGTGAGAAATTATGTAGCATAGTACATTCAAAACATTTTAAGGTTGATAAACAGCACTTACGGCAAATGATTTACAAAACCCTTTTCAAATGCATTGTATATTTTACATGACTAGTTTGCTGTTTACTAACATAATCTTTCCTTTACAGTTTGTTCTGGGGTGAGGACTTGCTGATGACTGATCTGGGGTGGAGGTCTACCATCACTGATGCGCTCTGGAGGGATGGGAGTTCCCTTTCCCTCTCTGGCATCATGCCTGGGGTTTCCGACACCCAGAGTAGGCTGGCCTTTGGGCTCATCATTGATCGTTTCATCATCCTCTGATGAGGCAAGATCAATTGGAGATACATACAAAGAGGTTTTAAACATGACCCTTTCGAATTGCAAACTTTTCTGGCACTTTTTTCCACAGAATTCTACATTCCTGCATATCTCTGTGGTTGCTTGGCTACAGTCTTGCTTCAAGGATAAATTCTCAGCTTGTAGTGCATGAATTTTGTAACATAAATCTGAACCAATTAACCCCCTATGATCCTGTTTTTTCCTTATCACATGTTTGTATCTGAATGAAGTGGGCACAGACACTGCATTGAGGGACTGTGTATATGGGCACTGGAAGCAAAAACACCCTATTTTCCATACAAAGTCAAAAGGTTAGGAATACCTAGTCTAAGCTCTGAACTAATACTACTAGCTGTTCTATTTTTAATGGCCATTTCAAGAGCACCTTCCATATCCTGCTCTCTAATAGAAGTAAAAAGTGCACCGATCCACCCTTCACACTACATCTTGAGCAGTTTGCCTCGCTGTAGGAAAAACTGCTTCTGCCTCTAAATCCCGTTCCTACCATGAGCAGCCATGTCACCAGTTATGTTGAGTATTTTGCTGGGCTCTGTTGGACACCCTCTCACTGCATTATTATGATCTAACAAACCCTTAGTTACCTGCAGGGAAATGTAACCCTTTGGGGAACATCAGGGGATCACTACACCATAACAAAACATACAATACCCCTATTACAGATTCTAGGACTGAAGAAAGGACAATACAAATAAACCAAAGCAGTCATAAAAGCAACATAAGGTTATTTTATTATTCTACTAGCTTGTCTTACATGACAGTCATTATACATTGCATACTAATTATGCAACATATGTTCCAGGGAGTCCCGGTTCTCTCGAACACTGCAGTATCATGCAGTGTCTGCCTGCAATTTCCTTGGAGAGGCTACAGGGTGCACGGGGTATTATACTTTGATAACATCTAGTCTGGTGACAGATACACCAGCTCATGTGTGTACAATGATCGCGCTTACTATTACTGTACTCTTATTGGTCAGTTTGGTGGGCAACAGAGTATTATCTCTGTTGCCCTTTTGAATGCTACAATATTGTAGTTTTCTACTCATGTAGCATTCTACTCATAAGAACATGCTTATGTTAATGACGTGTTCTTTTGGATTAAACATTTTTTGTAACATGGTAATAATTATAACTTGTGAAAACAGTCAAGCATTGGTTGAAACATACCATTTGACTCAGTTTCAGACATGCATTAATTCCCTAGATATGCCCTGCTATGTAATACCAAGATGAGCCACATGTCCACAAATGTATTTGAAGTTCCCACCCACCCAGTGGGCACAGTGGATTTTCTCCCAAGTCAGCTAAAACACACAGCCATGGTGAAATAAAAATAGAAAGAAAGAAGTCAGGATGATTTTGTAGGCACACACTGTATGCCGCACCTAAACTGTGGGCTGCCCAGTGGTTCAAAGGATGCCTCCCCTTTTGTCTTTGAGAATGCAGAGATGGGCAGTTGAGTAAGGGGGTTGAGTGCACAAACTTGCAGGTATCTACCCCTAAGCAACCATCTTCAGTGTTGGAGAGGTAATTGAAGTGGATTACACGTACAGGCTTCCAGCACGTAACATGTTCAAATGTGGAACTGCTTCAATGAAATGTTTCAAACAGTGAGAACTGACCTCGTGCAGCAGGTGGAAAGCGCCAAGAAGGACAGGGAACAGTCAGTGTGCTGCTCGCCCTTATCACTTAAGAAGTCTGCCAGGTATAGGATGTCAACAGACTGAAATGTTGTTTTCCATGAGGTTACAATTATTGTAGTAAGGTTTTTTAGCAAGTAATAGTGAGCGGCAGCAAGGTATGCACATTTTTATTTCTACCCAGAAATCGTAGCGTCTCAGTATCAGAAGTATTGTGAATGTTTTTTCCATCAAGATAATAGTTTTGTGCAAGTTTGAAACAGTTGCATAGTTATAACACACCATTAGTAAAGTAACAACAGCACGTTTTCATTAATGAATACTGCAGCAACACAATATATATATATATTTTTCTTCTCCTACTGCCCCACAGAGCCGCTTTCTTCAGGAATCGCGCATCAAGCCTGCCCCTGCCAGCACCTACCTTTCAACCTCCGGTCCCTCCATCTAGCCACGGAAACCCCCCAGGTGGGGGCGGGGGTTGGGCGACCCCCTGAGTCTTGAATCTCGTCAGGGTCCTGGGTCGCAGGCAGGTGCTGGCACATCGGGACCCGGCTCAGCATTCCATCATCCCGGCTCTGAGGTTTTTTTTCCCCATGTTCTTCATGGGACGCTACGTGCCCCTGTGTCAAGGCATCTGCCGGCCTCCGCAACGTCCCCCCCCTTCTACGAAGGAGCAGCCCCTGAGGCTGATTGGCTGTCTGCCGGCCTACGCCTGCAACCATTCATACCCCTGAGGCTTCAGCTTGCTGTTGCTTCTTCCAGCCTCTGCCAGGGATCGCCGCTTGCTGGGATGGAAGTCCCCCCTCCTCCCGGAGAAGGTGAGCTGTCCCCGGACGCTCCAGCCTATCTCCCCCCAGCCAACCTCCGACGACCCGAGCTCACTCCCGAACCCGGGTCGCCGGAGTGGTGCGAGGTGTGGCGTCCAGCGCCTCAACCCTCAGCACCACCAGGTCGGCTAATCACAATATTAATGAACATTGCTAAATTTTGCCATTATTTCTATTTTAAGATGTATTTTTCCATACAAGAAATATCTAACTGTCTTGCATTATTTCTGTTTAGTAACACTATTTCTGACAAGTCCTTGCCATGTTACAAGCGCATTAATCCCCTCGGAAGGAGGCATTTCCTTGGAATTAATGCATGATTGGGTGGTGGGAAGCACTCGGCCTTCCGCTATATGCACTCCTCAAACCATGCATTAATTCCCAGGAAATGCCTCCTTTCGAGGGGATTAATGGTTACATAATATATCATCATGTTTTCTGAAAGGTCTATTCATAAATTATAGCTGAGACTGCACATGACACCTTAGCTGCAGAGGGGGAAACCATGACTTCCTTTGTAATTATGAGACATTATAGCAGCAGATATCAGTGTGTGTCTGCAGAGAAAACACCATTTGAGATTGCTTATTCTTTCCCTACATGATCACTTGTAGAGCAAAGGTCTTCCTTCAATAGCAGTGCATTATATAGCCTGTTTCTAAGCAATGTAATGGTTATTCTTATTAGTAGCTGCTTTCTATATTATATATGCAAAAATAAAGTGTTACCTAACTATATATAGATATATATACACACACACACACACACACATATATATATATATATATATATATATATATATATATATATATATATATATATATATATATATATATATAACCCTATAACTAATTCTATGTGTGCATCCCTAGTGCTATGTGAGACATAGAATTTGACAGCAGATAAGGATGGCTTGGCCCACCCAGTCTGCCCATTTCCCTACCTAATGGATAAGCTGCAGATCCTAGTTAACCAACAGCCTACTTCTTCCTACCCCCACCCCCTAGAATTGCCTTATGACTATCCCATGCATTCTTGAATTCCACCACTGTTTTTGACTCCACAACCTCCTCCAGAAGGCTGTTCCATGCATCCACAATCCTCTCTGTGAAAAAATACCATTCCATGCATCCACAACCCTCTCTGTGAAAAATACTTCCTTCCATTACCTCTGAGCCACCCCCTATCTTCAAATTGTGCCCCCTTGTTCTTGCACACCTCTTTTTCTGAAAGATGCTACCCTCTTGGACTTTGTTGATTCCCTTGAGGTACTTGAAAGTGTCTATCATGTCCCCCCTCTCTCTCCTTTCCTCTAGGCTATACATATTAAGCTCCTTAAGTCTCTCTTCATATGTCTTTTGGTGCAGACCCTGCATCAGAAGACATATAAGAAATGTGTACCCCCCAAGTGTATAATCCTAGCCTTGTACTGTAAATGGTATATCTGTGTTGCTGTCCCACTTATAGCTGTGGGTTATGTGTGGATGTAAATGCCCATTTATAGACATGTGTGTGTGTCAGTATCCCCACTTATGGCTCTGGGCTTGTGTGTGTAAGTGTCCCACGTATGGCTGTGGGCTTGTATGTATGTAAGTATCCCACTTATGGCTGTGGGCTACGTACTTGTGTATCATCTGCATGAGCACACAGGTAATCATGATGCACTTTGTGTACATCAAGTACATGTGGGTAAGCTTTGTAGTGATGACATACCTTGTGTACGTCATGTGTGTAGGTAAGCATATCTTACAAAACTGTAAATTTTTTTTTAAAAAGTTACTATGGCTCCGTGGTGCCGGGCAAAGCATGTTCATTCGGCACACTGGTGATCCAGGTCTGCGTCCCAAGCCCAGATGTAGGGAGCATAGTCTGGCAGGGAGGGAGATTAGAGCATCCTTTGGATGCTTCCCTCCCGGGGGTGTCTTGGACCACTTTTTTTGGCCTCTAGAGGTGGCTAGGGGTTAGTGTTCTTTTTTTTTTAAACGTATATTTATTGATTTTAAAATGCAATAAGTACAAGCATAGTCAGTAGGACAGTGCTTAATTTCAGTACATACAGATAGTAAAACTCTCAGTATCATTGGCACTCCTAAGATGTTACTTCATTGGGAGATTACCCAACAGTTACATTTCAAAGAAAAAATAAGTAGTGTTCCTTAGACTTTTTGCAGCCATGAGAGGGGAAATACATTCCTAATGATAACCAATTTTACCTTAGCATAAGCCACCCCTTTTATAGGTGAAAAACTTCCCCCTTATCATGCATCGTGCCTCTAAATATAAAACCCTCTGCCAGCACCATATCTAGCCATTCCTTTCCCATGACCTAACTAGATCAGGGATACATTTTAAATGAATATAACTGCATCTCAGAAATGTTAAACTCCTAGAATTATTATTTCCAAAGTTCACCACTTTAACTGCGACATTATCACAGAAATCATCGATTCATTCGGACTTCATAAAGAACTAGACTTAGTAGATTATCACATGGGGATAAGGCCTGAAACTGCGTCATACAGCTGTAAACCAAAATCGTTCAGCCAACTATTTTCAAAATGGACATTTAGCAAAATTAAATTGTTCAAAATATTGATTGACTCGAATCATAAGATGTCTGTTTACTTTTAAAGAAAAAGTCCATGTGTTCTCTAGAGTCCCGTGTCAAAATTTACTGATCTGAACCTCTTAGGAAAAAGTTCAGGTGTCATTCTAAGCCTCCGCTTCAGAGTCGGAACCCTTTACTGTATAATCCAACTCTATTTTAGCTAGTAACTTTGCTGCTTCCTCTGGGTTGCTAAAGTGATAGGTTTTTGCCCAATACACTATTTTCAGGCTGGCCGGCATCATAATAACGTGATGAACCAATTGACACAGCTTTGCTCTAATCCCGTCAAAGGCTTTATGGCACTGGTGGGTGGCAAAGCTGAGGTCAGGGAAGATGTGAATAGGCAGGCCCTGCCACTGCGATGTGCCTCTCCTCCTGGCTTCTCGGAGGACATAATCTCTTTCCTTCACTGAACCCAGGACCACCAAAATGGGTCTGATCAGCAGGTGTGCTGGGTCCACATGTAATTGAGCTCCTCTGGCATTGACCCAGTAGGCCCTTAGGATTGTGAACGTGGATTCCAGTTGCAGGAGTTCTTGCAGCCATGTTACCAGAAAGCTCCCCAGATCTTCTCCCTCTGCCAAGCCCAGTATCCTGATGTGGGACGCCCATGCCCCATTTTCTAGATTCTCCAGCCGTCGACGAAGAAGGGAATTTTACTTTACGATGCCTGCTGTCACCGCTAGTGCCTTGTCAACTGTCTTCGTGGCCCCTTGAGCTGCATCATCTACCGTCTGTAGCTTTGTTTCCACTATTTGTATCTGCGATGTAAACTCATCCATCTACTTATCTAGTGCCTGGATGGCTTTGAGTAAGGCAGCATTTGAGGGCTGATTCGGATTGGTATCTAAAGGCTCCTTTACCTTTTTTACTGTTTTCAGGGCCTACTCTATTTTCTTTTGGCCTGGTCCCTTCTCCTCCAGTCATTGTTTTTGCATGACCCATCACTCCAGTCAGAAAGTTTTTGATATCTCCATGATCCACAGTAGTTATTAGATTCTGTTGTAGTAGTTAAAAGCAGTTGTAAGCACTTTTTAGCATTTTATTAGCTCAATAAAGGTTCAATGATGCAGAGCTGCTAGCCATGCTCTCCACTCGACTGCTAGCCATGCCCCCCACGGCACTCAGAGGTTGGTGTTCTTGGTGGCATGTGGCTGTCGTCAAGACACAGGTCAGGAAGCATAGGAAAACCAGGAGCAGTTTCAAAATTCACAAATAACATTTTATTTTTCTCAATAACAGCAAAATTAAAAATTTGTTCAGTATAACTATTTACAAAGGCAGTGCAAACAGAGAAATCTAAGTCCTTCTTCTGAAGGTATCTCTTAATTCTAAGTTTCAGTCTCTCACTCTCATTGTCTCTCTAGCAAAAGCATTGGTGTTCTTTTTATAAGTCTTTGTCTGGGAACTCGTTAAGAGAGCCAATTTCTCACTGAATGTTCTTGTAAGTTTACAGAATGTGCTTGTCAGTTTTGTTCCTTGCAGGTGCAGCAAAACAGTACATGGTGTCCCAGAACTGACCTCTTGTTGACAACTCTGCAAAGGGCTTAAAAACTGCATCTTAGGTTAACCCCTTGAGTTCCAAATGGCTTTGCAATCATTTCAACAGTATTACTATATACAGTTTTAAACAAAGGGATCCCAGTATCAGTAACATTTCCACATAAAGATTCACATATATTTGTATACCCACAGATATGCAAGAGGGAAGAAGAGACAGAACAGCAAGGGAAGGCAGATTGATAGTGAGAGGCGGAGAATTGCGAAATCGTCAAAGTGATCAGTTCTTAGGTCTCACAAGAAAATTTGGTTGTGCAACCAGAGAAGAGACAGAAAAGGAGAGGATAGAACAGACCCTTGCGTTTGAACTCTTTCTGCATAACAAATGGAGCAGGGCCTTATTCAACCTTGTCACAGTGGCCTCTACGCACACTTAACTTCCTCGCCCCCAGGATGCTGCTGTGGCCAGCCCTTTGTGGGAGCATGTGGGTGGGTTGAGAGAAAAGTGGAAAATCAGCCCTCGGCTGACTGGATGATGGCCACTGGTCACCGCCCGGCATGATGGCCTGGAGGTGTCTATGCCGACGCGTGCTGTACCCGGGATACACTGTACACCTGCTGGCATTTCTCCTCTCCTGGTGACCTCCCATGGGGGAGGGGCCCTCCTGACGAAGGGTTACATCGAGTTTTTATTTATTTAAAAGTTTCACCAGGAAGGCGTACTGAGCAAATTGCTCATTTCCAGATGCGTCCTTGGGGGGGAGGGGGAGGAAGGGGATAACAGATTACAATAAGTAACAATATATACAGCATTAGAATACCAGTACACATAGTTGCAAGAGATACAGCATTAGGATTGAACAATTGCCACAGAATAAATGAATTGCAGGTTACAGAAAACATATATTTTTTTTAATTTATTTTTGTTAAATAATTTTTTCCACGTAAATACACAATAGACATTACAAGATTCTGTACCATTCTTTCTGAATAAAGTACATTTTTTGTCATTTGTATAGTGCATTTTCTACTTATTATTATATAGTTGATTATATAAATTTACCAGCAGGTGAAACCTCAGGTCAATGACTGTTCAGGGTCAGTACGACTTTATAGTTATTTTCCTTATAATTTCGTTAGATTTTATATACTCAGATCTAACTGTTTTGAAGATACATATTGGATCCACAGCTTCTATTTCAGCATTCGTGAAGTGGACCCCCCCCCCGTTGTTCAGCATTGAAGGTCTCGGTTTTATAAATTTCAGACATTATTTTCCTCCAATTCTGGACAGTAGAGATCTGGGTCCTCATCCAACACCTAGTAATTGCCTTCTTGGCTGCTATAAAACATATCGGTAGTAGAGATTTCTCCCGGGGGGAGCATGGTCCAGAAAAACTCCCATAAGGAACTGTTCAGCAGTAAGTTTCACTGGTTCAGTGAAAATTATAGTTAGCTCGTTCTGAAAAGTTAGCCAAAAGGGCATAAGGAATGGGCAGGACCAGAAAACGTGTCCTAGCATGGCTTGACGGCATTCACATTTCCTCCAACATTTCCCATACTCGTCAGGAAGATATTTCATTAATATTGACGGAGCTCTGAAATATCTAGAGCAGCATTTCCATGCAAACTCCCTCCAATAAGGGGATGAAGTGGACTTTATCTCAGTTAGGGACACTCTTGACCATGATTCGGGGGAGATCTGTGTTTGCAGGTCTTTATTCCAGAAGGCTAATATGGATGTTGTAGATGCGTGGAGGCCAGACCGAAGCTCTCTGTGGATAATGCCTATTAAGTGAGCTCCCAAATTTCCCTTATTTGCTTCAATAAATAGTTTGAGTAATTCAGGAGTAGGGACAGGTAATCTGGGAGGTATTATATTGTTTTGGAGGATATGATTACGAATCTGAAAGTATCTAAATCGGTCAGAATTCTTGAGGGGAAATGAAGATTGAAGTCTATCAAAATGAATAATTCCATCTGTAGACAGAAACTGATAGATGTGTGATAAACCCATATCACACCATAGGGGAAAGGCTTGGTCCATATAATTTAGGGTACATTTTTCATCTTGTGATATTAGCTTACAATATTCGTATATTTTTTGAGTAGGGCCTGCTTTTCTTATCTGTTTCCAGAGCTCATATGTTTGAGCCATTATTTCTGTTAAAGTTGATGGGTTAAAGGATCTGTTGTCAGAGGAAAACAATCTTTTTTATGTCGTATAAATCATTGATTTGAAATTCTATAGTTTTCCAAGGGGAATTATAGGATTCAGTGAGCCATAATACTAAGGTTCTTAGGAATGCTGCTTGAGCGTATAAATAAAAGTCTGGGAGGTTCAAGCCACCCTGCGCTACAGATAGTTTTAGGATGGATAATCTAACTCTGGGATGATTTTTCCCCATATAAAATTTTGTAGGATTTTATTCCAGGAGGTGAAGTAAAACTTAGAGGGGAAATAAGGGATGGTCTGGAGCAGGGGTAAGGGGCAACAGACTTCTAGGAAAACAAACTGAACTTACAAGCTCAAATGGGCAGACTGGGTGGGCCATAGGCCCTTATCTGCCGACACTGTCTATGTATCTATGTATCTATGTAGATAGAGAATCCGAGGGAGGACATTGATAAGAATTATTGATATTTTTTGATGTAGGGGATACAAATTGGGGACCACCTATCTAGATCAGCCTGTTTCTGGAGTGTAAGAGGTTTGTAGTTAGACAGTTCTAAGACCCCAGGGTCAGAAGGAAGGTGGAGTCCTAAATACTTTATTTTAGTTGTTCGCCATTTAAATGGGAAGGTCTTTTTTAACTGGGGAGAAGGAAAGTAATTGAAAGATAATATTTCAGTTTTGTTTATGTTTAGTTTGAAATGCGACAGGTTTGCAAACTGTGATAAAATGTTCCATGTAGATGGGATTGATTGCGAGGGAGACAATAGAGTTAACATTATGTCATCTGCAAACAATCCTATTTTGTATTCCTTTTGGCCTATTGGGATTCCTTCTACTAAAGGAGTGTTTCGAAGAAGAGCTGCCAGTGGTTCTATAAATAAAGCAAAAAGATAGGGGGACAGAGTACAACCCTGCCTTGTCCCTCTGCCCAAGGGGAAAGGGCCAAGACAGGGAGCCATTAACCCTGACATATGCTTTAGGAAAGCTGTATATTGTTTTTAAACAGGTGATAAATTGTGGGGGGAAATGAAACATTTTAAGAGTTTCCCATAAGAAGGGCCATGAGATGTGATCGAACGCCTTTTCCACGTCTAAACTAATAAAAACCACTGGAATTTGTCTGGTTCATACAAACTCTTGTAGTAGTAAGGCTCCACGGATATTATCTGATGTATTCTGACTTTTAATGAATCCAGATTGGTCAGGATGTAGTTACAGAAAACATATTGTCTCAATATGGGACAGCAGACATAAAATATCCATTGGATACAAGAACATGTTTTGAATAATCACCACAGTCATAATAGCAAACAGATTGGTAGAATACAGCATCAATAGTAGAAATGGAGAAAATGTTGAATTACTGGATTGGGAGGTTCCAGGAACAACAAGCCGTTGTGTGGCGAGAGAGTATCTGGAGGAAAGGAGGGGTGTAAGATTAGCTTGAGAGGGGCTGACCAGGGTCACGACATAGATGGGAGCGACATATGGCAATGGGATGTGATGGCAGTGGGCCTTGGGGGCCCAAAGGAGTGACAGGCCGAGGGTTTGAGGAGGAGCAAAAAAATTAAAAAAAAATTACTACATTTAAAAAAACCTGGTTTCATGTGAAACAGTCCCTCTGCTAGGGCCACTGCTAAATGAACTTCTGCTTAAAAAGGTTTAGTGGATTTTTTGCTAGAGGAAATAGGTTATTCAGGTACTATGTGTCCTGTGTGGCACCCTGGCATTTTTACAGTAATAATATGATTGGTAATGGAGTGTTCCCTTTCTTGGTCTGTCTGTATTAGTTCAATTACTCCTTACTCTTGTGATTATTTTTTACAGCGTGCTACTCTGTATTGATATTTGTATTTTAAAATGTTCAACTGGTGCCTGATGTTTTTGCTGTACACATGCTAAAACTTTTCAATTAAATAAATAAATGAATTGCTGCCACTAAGGGCATTGAAGACAGCTGCCAAGTTGTTACATCAGGCCACCAGCAAGACCACTATTTTGTGTTGGTCTTGATGGCAGCACGCAACCACCTGCGATAGCAACTTTCGTGAAAGTTCAGGCGATGTCCCTCTGCTTGGGGCTTTGGTGGGACTTTGGAGAGCCTGTAGCCTTGTCCACATTAGGTATCAATTTAAAATGTTTTTGTAAACCAGTCCTTAGCATGGTTTCCAGAGTGTCCACACTGCATTCTGACAACCATGCTTGACCAAGTGAATTCCCAGGCATGACTGTGGCACCAACTCAAAGCATTATGGGTGTTGTAGTGTATGATGGGATACCTGTGATCAGGCACCTAAATGGAACGACAAAAGGAGTACATCAACAGAATCAGGGATTCTTTGCCAGCTTGGCAATGCCTGTAAAATATTTTATTTTAAATCTGCTGCTATAAAAAAGGCTTTTCTCATAGGATGGGTTGCCTTAACTTGTGTTACAGCATGGTTTGTGTATACACTGCTGTTAACATGGATTAAGTCAACCATGTTTATCTAAAACAATGCTATAGACTAGGTCCCTAGCAGGGTTTTAACATGGTTTTAGAACACAGTCGTAACACAGTTTCAACTGTGTTACAACTAGTATGCAAACCGTGTTCCAAGAACTTAAAACGGTTTAAGATAGTTGAGCTTTATAACAGTGTTTATAGGTTAAAAAAGAGGCTGGTAGTAAGTTGATACATGGAATTTATTAGGAGAAATACCTTTTGTCATACTTGAATGCCGAAACAAAATGGAATTTACTGCAACATAATGGGATTAGCAGAACAAAGGCATCGTAAGTAGTGGTAAAATGATTAGAAAGTACCACAAAAGAATAAATGTCTTCGTACTTACTGTAATTTTCTTTTCTGTAGCACTCCACATTTTCAATGGGTAGTCACAACTGGGTAATGTGCACCCCTACTAGGGAAAATGGCACAGCCCAACGCTTTAGAATGCTGGGCATATGAGGATTCCAAGCAGCAGCAACTATCCAAGTAGTACCACACAAAGTGAAACAACTATCAAACTTTCTCTGAAGAAACATTAATCTACTTAGCTTTGGGGCTGCAATTCTGCACATCAGGTTGGAACTACCTGGTGACAGGGAGCATCCTTAAATTTAAATAATGCCTGTTAAGCTGCAGCTTTCAAATTGACTAACCTGCTCTCCCCAATTTCCACTGCTTGTGCTTGGATTGAGGACCACATTTGCCTTTTAGTGTAGGGTGTTGTGCCTTCCTAATATCTCTGATTAAAAAAAAATAAGGGTGCCTCAGGTAAGTGTTTTTCTTTTTGTTGGGGTTTAGTCTAGGGCTTACCAGGGGTCCCCTTCTGCTATTCATGCATCGGTACCCCCCCCAGTATATAGGCTCTTTTTATTTTGCATCATAGTGTTGTTGATTTTTCCTAAGGGTATTGCCCTTTTAAGAGGCATTTCCCTTTTAAATGGTTTCCTCAGCAGCATTGCCCAGTGTACAGGATATACAGTGCTTCAGGAGCCAGCTGCTGGGGAGAGATTTATTTTATTTTCTTAGTACAAAGTTACTTTTTTTATTTATCCTCTGTTTTTACTTATTTGAGGCCTTTTTAGTCTCCGTTGGCATGTTTTTTTTGTTTTTTTTTTAACCGGGTAAGGACTCTGGACCAGAGGCCCTTTTTCAGGTCCAACCTGGGATCAAATATGAAACAATACACGCAATGCACAATACAACACAATACAAAACAATGCACACAGTAAATGACAATAAATAATCACTAAGTGGAGCTGCAAGAATATTTAGATAATAAATATTCTTTCAGTTTTATCTTAAAGCCATAGAACCATAGAATTTGATGGCAGATGAGGACCTTTTAGCCCACCTAGTCTGCCCATTTCCCTACATAATGGATAAGCTGCAGATCCTAGTTAACCAACAGCCTACTTCCTCTTCTCTCCCATTAGAATTGCCTTATGTCTGTCCCATGCATTCTTGAATTCCCCCACTGTTTTTGACTCCACAACCTCTCAAGAAGGCTGTTCCATGTATCCACAACCCCCTCTGTGATAAAATACTCCCTCACATAACCTCTGAGCTGTCCCTCATTATCTTCAAATTGTGCCTCTTTGTTCTTGCACATCTTCTTTTTCTGAAAGATGCTACCCTCTTGGACTTTGTTGATTCCCTTGAGGTATTTGAAAGTTTCTATCATGTACCCCCTCTCCCTCCTTTCCTTGAGGGTATACATATTAAGCTCCTTTAGTCTCTCTTCATATGTCTTTTGGTGCAGACTGCACCATTTTGGTTGCCTCCTCTGGACAGCCTCCACTCTATCTATGTCTTTGCGGAGATGGGGTCTCCAGAACTGCAAACAGTACTCCAAATGGGGTCTCACCAACTGACTGTATAGAGGGATGACAACTTCTCATTTTCTACTGGTGATGCCCCCCTCCCTATGCATCCCAGTATCCCCCCCAGCCCTCCTTACTGCCTTCTCACATTGCTTGCCCACCTTTAGGTCATCTGATATAAATACCCCCAGATCCTTTTCCATTTTTGTTGTTGTCAGTATCTCACCCCCCACTGTGTACTCTTTCCCTGGGTTTTTGTTTCCCAGGTGCAATATTTTGCACTTCTTTGCGTTGAATCTAAGCTGCCATACATTTGACTATTACTCCAGCCTTGCCAAGTCCCTTCTCATCCTTTCCACTCCACCTTGTGTATCAACCCTGTTGCAGATTTTTGTGTCGTCTGCAAAGAGACACTTTTCCTTCCAGTCCCTCTGCAATGTCGCTTATAAAGACATTAAAAAGGACTGGACCCAGTACTGAACCCTGTGGTACCCCACTAGTAACCCCCCCCTTTCTTCACTGTGGACTCTGTTTACTATTATCCTCTGCGTCCTGTTGTTCAGCCAATGTTTTACCCCAGGCTACCACCATGGGACCCACTCCCAGGCTGGCTAATTTGTTTATTAATCTTTTGTGTGGGACTGTGTCGAATGCATTGCTAAAGTCTAGGTAGGCCATGTCCACAGCCCCTCCCTGGTCTACTACTTTGGTCACCCAGTCAAAGAAATCAATTGGTTTCGTCTGACATGACCTGCCTGCTGTGAATCCATGCTGCCTTGGGTCCCGTGCCCCACTGGCCTCTGGGTACTCAACAATTCTTTCCTTCAGAAGTGATTCCATCATTTTCCCCACCACTGAGGTCAAACTGACAGGTCTGTAGTTTCCTGTCTGTGTCTTGCTCCCACTGTGAACAGGAATAACATTCACCCTCCTCCAGTCCTTAGGTACAACACCATCCTCCCATGATTTGTTAAAAAGGGTAGTCAGTGGTGTTACTAGTTCTTCCCTTAATTCTTTTAGAATTCTGGGGTGAATCCCACCAGGCCCCATTGCTTTGTCCACCTTCAGTTTTAGGAGTTCTTTCAGAACTCTCTTCTATGAAAGAACTGGTATTGACCCCCTTATCCAGAGTGCTTCTATTGACTGGGTTAGGTACCTCTCCCTGCTCTTCTTTTGTGAATACTGAGCCGAAGTATTCATTCAGTATCCCTGCTTTTTCACTGTCCCTCTCTGCCCACCCACCCTCCTCTTTATTCAGCCTCAGTATCCTTCCCTTTGTCTTTCTTTACTCCCTAATGTACCTATAAAAGGTTTTATCCCCCTTCTTAACCAAGTTGGCTATATTTTCCTTGGTTTGGGCCTTTGTTCTTCTGACTGCCTTCCCCACTTCCTTCTGCTTTAACTGGTACAGTTCTCTGTCCTGCTCCTTCTGTGTTTCCTTATACTTCCTGAATGCTTTCTTTTTCTCCCTAACCTTCCCTGCCACCTCTTTTGAGAACCATAATGTTTTTTTCTTTAAATCTTGATTTGTTTATTTGCTTCACACAAAGGCTTGTTGCCTCTGTGATGGCAGTTTTGATGTTTTCCCATTGTTGCTCCACCCCTCCTTCTTGCCAGTTTGCTAGTGCTTTTCTGAGGCACTCTCCCATTTTGACAAAATCAGCCTTCCTGAAGTCCAGTACCTTCACTTTTGTATGGCTTGAATCTACAGCTGAGTTTATAGTGAACCACACTGTTTGGTGGTCACTTGTTCCCAGATGGCTACCCATTCCTAGATCTGAGATCCTCGCTCCATCCCCATTTGAGAGTACCAGCTCTAAGATTGCTCCCTCCCGAGTGGGTTCCAACACTAGCTGTCTGAGGCATGTCCCCTGTAGGACATCGAGAATGTCCCTGCTCTTGGATGTGGCTGCAGCAAAGGTGCTTCAGTTAACATCTGGCATATTCAGGTCCCCCATCAGCAATCTCTCCCCTTTCTCTGCCATCCTAAGGATGCCTTCTATCATTTCCTTTCTCTGCCATCCTAAGGATGTCTTCTGTCATTTCTGATGATGACAATTAATGATGAAGCCTGATGCACTGGGAGTGGCAATACATTCCAAAATTGAGGGGCAGCTGTAGAAAAAGCATTACATGCTATTTTAAATTTAGGTATAACCATGTCAAATGAAATACCATTAGATGACTGCAAACTAGGAAGAACAGAATGTAACTTAGCAAGATTATATTAAGGAAATAAAGATTTGAGTGAGACACATTCAAAAATTACACAACCAAAAAAGTATTCGAGTCGGCCCGGTGGTAGTGAGGGTTGAGGCACTGGATGCCACACCTCGCTCCACGCTGACGACCTGGGTTCAGGAGCGGACTCGGGTTGCCGGTGGGTCAGCCGGGGGAGATAGGCTTGAGCGTCCAACGACAGCTCGCCTTCTCTGGGGAAGGTTGCAGCCACTGCCGAACACTTGTCTCCGCTCGGAGTACTACAAGCCCCGATTGCAGGGAAATGAGCGGCCGTTTTACAGTGCAGGCATCGGCGCTTGTCGCCTTGACGTCACGGGGCTACGTACTGTAGGGGAGGGGAGAAAAGAGGAAAAAACACCTGCTGGCTCTGGGAAGACGGACTTCCCAGAGCATGCCTCCGATGTGCCCCACTCACCAGAGCCACCATCTCGGCCTGACGAGATGTAGGATTATGGGGCGAAGGACCCCACCTCGTCCCTGCTCGGGGGAAAAAACGAAGCTCCATGGAGGAAGAGAGGTGAGTCCTGGTGGGTGCGAGGTAGGAGGATGACTCAGTGGATGTCCCGAAAGGTCGGGGCCAGCAGGCAGAAGAAGAGATAAAGAGTAATTAAAAAAAAAAAAAAGTATTCAGTTCTGGCTATCAGAGCTAGCCAGCCTAACTGAGAATACAAAACACAGCGATGTGTTCATATGGGCACCTAAAGAACAAATCGGCATATGTTATTATAGACAACCTTTAAAGAATGCAACTCCCTACTCCCAAGATGCAAATAGATATAGGACACATAATCATAATGCGGTAACAAAGATCCAATTGCAATAGTTTTTCTAACTTCCAAGGGAAAAAAGGTTTTGAATTTATACAACAAGCCAATTCTTTGGTTTATAGTATGAACAACTGATTGAACTTGGAGAGAAAAAGTTAAGCTGGGGTCTAAAAGAATCCCAAGGTACTTGAACTGGTATACCTGTTCAATAACTGTGCCAGCGCCAGCCCGGTGGCATAGAGGGTTGAGGCACTGGATGCCACACCTTGCGTCACACCAGCGACCCGAGTTCGGGAATGGACTCGGGTTGCTGTGGGCTGGCAGGGGAGGATGAGGATTGAGCATCCGTTGGACTGCTCTTCTCTCCTGGGGTGAGTACTGGGCGCATGTCACTCTGCAGCGGACCACAGTGGAGACCGGGAGCACTGCAAGAGAACGGCAATAGCTGTGGGACCAAGAAAACCGGAAAAATCGCTCGGGGCTTGGCCGGACTGCCCCCACCTCCTACAGACCTCCTGCAAGTCATGTCTGCCTCAGCAGCACAGGGCCAATTAAGAGTGTGCTGGACCCCCCTCCCGGTGCCTTCCCCCTCGGAAGAGAGGGACCCGTCCAGTGAAGGGATATGCTGGGTTACCCTGATGGCTGCTATATGAGGTAAGGAGACTCGATGTGGAATTGGAGGGGTGTGGGAGTCCTTGGCGGCCTGAAGGTGTGGTTGTGCCTTGAGCATGTAGGGGCATAAAATGGATAACACAAAAAAAAAAAATAACTATGTCATTCAGATCATACAAACACAAGGATGGGTTATTGGTAAGCATTGAGGAGATACCAAAAATCATGGACTTAATTTTGTTAGAATTCAAAATCATTGCATTATCTAGAAACCATTTGCAAACTAAGTCAGGAGTCAGATCTGCTCCTCTCCAGAGAGGGAGCTACCTTAAGAAAACAGAATTAAGTTATCCGCATAAAGTATGACTTCACAATTCAAACAAAAAGAAAAGAGTTCATTAACAAAAATAGAAAATAATAAAGGGCCTAAAATGGACCCCTGAGGAACACCACAACTTATCTTAGAATTTACAGACACAGCAGAACCAATAGAAACAAACTGTGTGCGGTCAGTTAAGTAGTTCCCTATCCAGGCCACAGCAGCTTCACCAAAACCCAGTGCATTCAATTTAGAGCATGCCAAGTAATGTTCAATTAAATCAGATGCCTTGGTGAGGTCCACAAACACTGCACCAGTCATAAGGCCTTTTTCAAAGCCCCTTAGGACGGAGTCTGTGAACCTGACCAAGGCAGTCCCAGTCCTGTAATTCTTATGAAAACCAAGTTGATTAGAAAAAAGTAATCCATAACTAGTAAGATAATCATTGATTTGATTGGCAACAATTTTTTCCAACATTTTGCTTAAGGGACTAAGAACAGAAATAGGATGAAACTCCTCTAACAAAATTGCATGAGACTTTTTAGGGATAGGCACAACTTTTGCCAATTTCCTATCAGTAAGGAATTGACAGGACTCCAGAGAAAGAGTAAACAAAAAACAAAGGGGTTTAACAATAAATGGAATTGCTAACCTCAAAAACTGACCAACCAGCCCACTCCCACAATCACTACGTTGGTTTGGAAGAGTATTTAACAATTTATAAACATCCAACTCAGATACCTTGGTAAACTGAAATCAGGACTATTTAAGGCAGGCAAAACATGATTTGGACCCTGAACATCCCTTTGTGATCCTATCCTATGATAATTAGATAAATCTGAAATTTTTTTTTTGAAAAGGTTGGCAGTTTCAACCGGATCAACAACATCTTCATCATTGACCAGCTCATTTTGACTGTAGACGAGGATTGGGGAGAAAGCAAATATTTTACATTATCCCAGAATTTCTTTGGGTTACACCAATTTGACTGAAATTTGTTTTTATAAAAATCCCTTTTTGTTTTCTGCACCAGGTCAGAGACCCTGTTCCTAATACACTGATATTCATTAAGAAGAGAGACAGATGGACTCATTTTGTAAGCCCCCCCAAGCTCTATTACTCTCTCAGATCAGTGTCCTGATAGTAGAAGTAAACCAGGGGTTAGGAGCCCCTCTCAGCCTCAAAGTACGAACAGGAAATAGAGTATCTTGAATGGGAAGAAGTTGACTGTAAAAAAAATCCATAGCAGAGTCAATACCAGGAATACAATCCAGATATGACCAATCAATCAGAAACAAAGAGATATTAAGAAGCTAAAAATTTACATTAACAAATGATCTAACTTAACCAAACAAGGAGAAATTTTCTTATAGCCAAAGTTCAAAACTTCAGATATTGCCATATGGTCGCTTTACAGCATCTGGCAAGACTCCAGAAACAGTTATACGATTCATACTATTAGTTATTATCCAATCCCAGATTGTATGATTTAAAGTATTTTAAGTGGGTTGGTTCAACAATACATTGTGTTAAGTCAAATCCAGCCCCCAGGTTTTCCCACTGCTCGGCCGATCATTATTTTCAGCTGGATGCACGCTCATGCACATATCTCTGTACAGCATGCCATTCACATGTCTGTAGTGTGTGCACACCCTCCTTTTTTTTTTTCTTCATATAGCTTTTTACCTGTCAGGGTTCCAGTGCAGGCAAGCTATGGTCCTTCCTTGGAGGATCCCAATCTGCCCTGTTCTCAGGGCTTCATTGAACCCCATTATCCAATTTTCTCCCTCATTATCCCGGGACCCCAGAACAAGGTTACGCATGTGCGTGGAGGCCCACATGCGCTCCGTGACTTCAGTGACAGTCCCTTCCTCCCACCCGGCCAAATGCCTGGATCTCTTTTGGTTTGGTGCTGCCACCTAACCTCCACATGATGGCAGCCAAGAGCTGGGGAAACTCATGTCCCTCCCCAGGAGAGGAGAGCTGCCTTGCAGCCACTCAGTCCAGCTCCTCGTCCTCCTCACTGGCCGACTCCCAGTGACTCAGGCTCGTTCCTAACCCGGGTTGATGGCATGGGAGTAGGTAAGGCATCCAGCATCTCAGCCCTCCACGTCACTGGACCGGCAGTGCATGCCCTCCTCTAGCGTGATGACATCCACACAGTGCCGTGACAGTGTGCACATGCCTGTTTGAGAGTACATGTGCATTTATGCTTTTTCATAGCATTTAGACATGTGTCACTCTTTTTTGGTCAAAATTGTAACTCCTGACTGCGTTTGTTAGTTGAAGCAAGCCCAGGCATGTACAGGGCTAATATCTGGCACCATGGCTTGTCAGAAAACATTAACTTTTAAAAGATGTAGGGCCTGCAAAAGAGTGAGACCCTCCTCCATGGGTTCTTACTGCCATCATTGTATTTCTCAGGCTAATATGTCTCTTACAGTTCCCCCCAGCCGGCCCTGCGAATGGGGGAGAGGGGCACCTGGTTTTTCAATTGGCAATGGCAAATCAGAATTTGTGAACATCTTTTTTATTGCTCTTAGGAGAGCTTTGGGCCCTGATGTTCCGCAGGACATCCCAGCAGACACATCCAACCCCAAACCAGGCCCCTCAGGTCAGTGGAGCCCACACAGGCACATCCAGGTGCATCGCAGTCAGACAGGGCTGCAGATACAGATGTGCAGGCAGACCCCAATCATGACTATTTAGAGGGTCAGGAAGAGGATATTGGGGATCTTGGGGAAAATCCTGACCCTATGAAGCTACTTTATGATGATGAGGACCACCCCTCTGAGGAGGAGGAAGGAGAGTGGATGAGTCGAAGAAGAGGATTCATATCCCTTCCCTGTTTCATACTATGTCCTTGTCCTACCTGATAGCTGAGGCATGTAGGTCCTTACAGCTCAAGGAAGAGCAATCCATGGAGGCAGCAGATGTCAATCCTATACTGTTCACATCCTTCTCCGCTCCAAAGTGTTTTCTGAGCTTTATTTTTTTATTGCTTTATTTTATTCATTTTCCAATAAGCACCGAAAAAGCTTTACAGGCATCGGAGCTGGTTACATTGCTCCATCACTAAGTGCAATACAAATATATTAGCATCAGTACTATTCATCCGATGCCAAGTGATACATCATGTTGGGGTACCTATGCAGCAGTATTATACGGATTGCATTTAGAATGGCTAGCCATGTTAAACTAGTGGAGTAAAAATGAAATTAGGTGAAATTCTTAAGGATACTAAACTCTGTGATCCTTATGGTCACTATCTCCACATAAAACATTCTTCTGTTTTAGATAGTTTAAATCTCCCCTTTCGCTCATCCTCTCCCCCCACCAAACATCTTCAAAAATTGTGATTTAACTTCTAAAACCTTAAAGAGAAACAAGAAAAACAACAGTTCCCTCAAAGCATTAGCACCCTTCCCCTGATAAACTAAGCAGACAGTTGTATTTTTTCCATCATTCTTAGGTCAGGGATTACTAGCCTCTGGATATGCGTGCATTAACAGCCCTGCACATGTTAAAATCAAGGCAGGCACCTCGTGGTTGGCGCCATATATCACATTTTAATAAACGACTCACCAGCTAGCATACATTGTTTAGTGGAGAAGTTGGTTTGAGACTCATACTCCTCTGCATTAATCAAAACAGACCCCCTAACAATTGTTTATTTTATTTTATTTAGTTAATTGTGGGAGAAACAAGAAACATTACATTAAAAGAAATTCGTACACATACTTAATGCTCGAGTTTCTGAGTTCAAAGTCTCAAGCCTACCACTCTCCTGCTTAGAGTGGAGTAATATGAAATGTCAAAGTCATGAGCAAAGTCACTTTACCGGCTGACGATTAATCCTCATCATCCTCAGAGTCGGATGGCAAGCCTTGTGGCTCCAGGGGCTTCTTCTGGAATTCTTCCATGATCGCCATTGCTCTTTTTGCGGACTCCTCTGGGTCATTGAATTGGAAGATTTTTCCTCCATAGATCAGGCATAAGCATGCTGGTGCCAATAGAGAGTGGTCCACCCCCAGGCTCCTCAACTGCCGTTGGAAGGGATCAGACAACTTCCTTCTCGAACGTGTAGTGAAGGACCAGTCTGGAAACACCTTTATTTCTTGGCCTTCTATTGCCACCGGATAACTGATTCTTGCCCATTGCAGGATCCAATCTCTTGTGCTAACACCATCGGTGATTAGCATTATGGTACGAGGGGAGTCTGTGTTACTCTGCACCCTGTGAAAGTTAATTCTGAAGGCTTGCTTGAGAGAGTCACCATCCACCTGACGCTCAGGTGGCAAGCTGGACATTAGCCATCTCTTTAAGTAACTTAGCAGGTCAGACCCCTCTATACCCTCCAAAACCTCTACCATTCTTATGTTCATTACCCTTGCTGAATTCTCAATCGTTTCCATTCAGGCTCTCAAATAATTGATTTCCTTCGTGGATTTTGAGAGCGATCCTCCACCCCTTGTGCAGTTTTAGTTACCAGCTCAATCTTGGCGTCTTGTGCCTCAAAACACTCCCAAGACATGCTCCAGTTTTCTATCCATTACTCGTACTGTGTTGAGGACCGTTTCCCAGGGCAGTGCGTCTTTGGAACTACTCATGCTCGCAGGTTGGTCTGGCCCACCATGCTGGATTTGTGCTGGTTCTGGCACCGATTTTTGATTCGTGCCAGCAGCTGCTCCTTTTTGTCACCCCATAGAGATTTTGGTATCGTTCTGATCACTGACTTCTGACTCGTCAAGTTCTGTGAAATGTTTTTAACTAGATCTCTATTTATTTATTTATTATTTTTTTATATTTAGCAGCGTGAGACACAGAGCGTTGCGAAGATGCTTCCTCTTCCAAACGTGGCTCGCTAGCGCCCCCCTTCTTAGCTTTATTCACTGTGACCAAATTATTGAACAAGAATGTGCAGGGGTGGACCAAAGAGAAAGTCTCTGCCAAAACCTAAGGCTCGATATTGCCTTTTTTTGGTGGAAAAATTCTGCAGGTGAGAAACTCCCTCCTCTGGTGGATAATGCAGTGCATAATTCTGTCAAGCACACCAGAAACCTAGAAAATAGTGCTCAGGCCACTAATGTTCATCTGTTGGGTTTACCAGACGAGATGGGAGAGAAAGCCCAAAAGTTTTTTTTTTTTTGAAAGAATGGTTTTAGAATTTATTACTTCTTGAAGAGGACTTTGAGTTGCAGAAAACATACAGAATTTCTCCACGTGGTGGAAGTCCTCAAGCAGCTGTGAAAGTCCTGACTCTCCGGACCATCTTAATGGAGATCCATACATCATCGAAAAGAGACTTAATCCTATGGTATGCTAAAAATCCCAGCCCTCTCCAATGGCAAGATGCCAGAATACATCTGTTCCCGAACTTAAGTTATGCTACTCGCATGAAAAGGAAGAATTTCGGTGGTGTCCGAGCTGTCTTCACAGCCTTGGAGTACACCACATCCTGATGATGCCATCCAGCCTAAAGGATTGTATGTGCTGGTAAAGTGTATCACTTTTCGAATGCAGCAGAGGCAGCTAAGCTCCTGAACAAAACTGAAAGACAATTTACTGTCTGTTGGGATGATTCGGACTCTAATACTGATGAAGATGTCTAAGCTATTCCGCTGAAAAACTTAAGGGAGGTGAGAGTGGATTGAGAGCTACTGGGGGAGAGTTATGTGGATCAGGGACTATTACTACTGATTGTTGGTGTGTTGTGCAATTCTATTTTAAAGTAGCGTGTTCTGTCTCTTTTAATATCTAATTGATATGATGGTGCCATTACACAGTATTAAACAGCTGGTATAGCATAGCACAATGCTATGCAAAACAGGAGATAATGCTATCCATTTCCACAAATACATAGCAGTAGACTGCTATCCATGTTTTAAGGGGGGGGCAAGCAATAGTGGACAAAATTAATAAAACTATACATTTTCTTTAAATTTTGCTAACCATCCTGTACCAAGTGCTATGCATTTTCACAGCTGATTAGCATTTTTTTTCATTATGTATTTTATGTGTTTTTTTTCACATTTTTGCCCGCCCCCAGTCCTGGACATGCATGCACACATCGTGTTCCAAGGTGCCCTCCCGACTTGCCGCCCCTCCCGCCTGCGCTGCCTCTGGATCTCCACCCAGTGGCAAGCGGAACTAAGGGGGGTGACAACCACCCCAGGGTCACCCCCCCAGGAAAGGAGAGCTGCCATTAGGTGCTTGGTCCTGCCCCTTCCCCCATGCCAACACCCCGACAACCCGAGGTCGTTCCGAAACCCAGGTCGCTGGTGTGGCGTGAGGTGTGGCATCCAGCACCTCAACCCTCAGTGCCACCAGGCCATCTTTTTTTTTCATATTCTTTTTATCTCCTGGTTCTCACCCTGGTGGCCCCCTTCTAACTGACTCCCCCAGACCCTTCATCCAGCTCCTCTGGGACTTAACCGCTGTACTCTACCACAGGACTTGTGGTTGTGCTCAGCCACTGGTGTGGGGCCTGGGGGGGGGGTCGGTCGTTCATCTTGCAGCCTGAAATGGATTTTCCTCCATTTTCTCCCCTGGGCCCATGGATGTGCAATGGGTGTGATGTCAGAGCTCTGCTTCTACGTAGACGGCCCTGGCACCCTGAATGTGAGTTCCTTTCCCTGCGTGGTGACATGCATGTGCTGCCATCCAGCCCTCACTGGGTGGCAGGCAAGTAGCGCACCACTTTAAACCCCCCCCGATGAAAGAGAGCTGTCTTGGAATGCTCAATCCTTCCTCACCCCGCCAGTACCCAAACAACCTGGTTCCATTCCTGACCCCAAGTCGCCAGTGTGACAGGAGGTAAAGTGGCTAGCACCTCAGCCCTCCATGCCACTGGACCGGCTAGCTGATTAGCATTTTCATCTGTAAAACTGCTAATCAATTTTTTTGGCTTATTTAATACCTTGCGTTATTACACATACTCCACGTGGCAGTTAACATGGTGTCTGATGGCATAGATGGATTTCCTCTCGTGGGTTTCCTATTCAGTCTTCCTCCTCGATGACTCTTTTTTGCGCCTTCACTCCATCAGGGAGCAAGGAGACTGTGAGTGCAGTGACCATCTTTGTGTGGTTGTTTTGAGGCTGGGGAAAAAAGATTAGGCCTATTTTGAAAATCGAATACAGTAGAAGCCGCTTAATTGGAACACCCTGGTGGTGGGCTTATCGTTCCAATTAAGAGGCCGTCACCTTCAACAGAAGTTAATAAAAATTACTATTGTGCCATTTTATATACACCTGTATACAGTAGCTCTTTGTCTTTATCTGTAGTGAGGTCAGTACAAGTAGTGTACATATACTGACATGTAATTACAGCAATGTTTATTATATATTAACCCATATTTAACTGTATAGTACTGTATAAACATACAACCAGTGAGTGCTAACACAAAACCATCACAGTGTTTAGACTCCTGTGTCAGGCTGTAACAGTTGTACAGTAATGTCTTCAGCCGGCTCCAGATTTCTTCACTTTTTCTTTTTGGTTCCAAGGAAACTCTCTCCTCTCTTTCGATCAAAGCAGCATCTCTCTCTCTCCTTTCTATCTCTTATGTGGCTGGTGGAAGAAAGCTGCATTACGCTAGCATGTTCATTGCGGTGGGGGGAGTGAATAATGTCTGGCTTCTAGTTATTTAGGTGGCAGGCAGCAGACATACCAAAGTGTGAGTGGAATTAAAGGAAGACGGCATTTCGGGTAGACATGGAGCGGAGGGAGGGGAGATCAACTGAAAAACAGCAGGTGAGAGTGAGTTTATCATGTTACACAGCAGTAGCAGACCAGAGTAGGAGGGAGGGAGGAAGGTGGGGGGAGACATTCACATCTACTTAAAGGAAAGCAGTCATTTGCAGGAGCTCCTGCCCCTGCAAACCTTACCTTCTGGTTTAGCTTTTCAGAGAAAAGCACGTTTTTTCTTGCCCCAGAAAGTAGTTTAATTTAATAACTAAAAGTCCACTACTTGAGAGTGAGGATCAGGGTTGTCATTAATCTGGAAAGGCATCACACCATGTTCAAATACAAAAGCATTGAAAGCACACGGTGCGTGCCGACCTCTACAGTTAATGGAGCCGCCCCACAGTCCGCAATACTTCTGGCTAGCAGACTTTACGTTATTAAATTAAATTAAATTACTTTCCGGGGCAAGAAGAAGAAGCCAGAAGGGGAAGGAAGGAAACATATTCAATTCATATTCAATTCAGTGCTTTAGAGTAACTGGTAATTGCTATTTTTCTTTTAAACTTAGATTGTGGGCTTTTAGTGACACTGTACTTTCTTTGTAGTCTTTACTTAGAATTGTTTTTGGGCTGTTGAAAATTTAAAACGTAGTGGTGGTGTATTTCTGTGCTGTCTTTAATTGCTGCAAATTTTCGCCCCCCCTTCCCCCAACTCTTAATTATATGCCCTGTTAAATCTGATTGACAGGAGCTAAACACGGTATAGTAAGGGGTGTGAAGTAGGAGGGGCATAAGGGGGAAGAAGCCCACTCAGCACAAGTGTTTTGACTCATTTATTTATTTATTGGTTTCTTTTCTTTTTTTTTTTTTTTTAAAGAAAATTATCTGAGGATCAGTGGCAGGATTTTTAGGACAGTAAATTAATAAAAAGGGAACTAAGAGAGCTTCAGTAGCAGACAAGTAGTGGAATAGCAGTATAACTGCAGTATAATGTGGGAGTGGTGCAATGCAGTGGCTGGGGCAGTCATATTCAGGCAGACCTTCTGGACACTGAGGTGCTGCCCCATCTGCATGCATCTCTCTGGATCTGGGATGAGGTAGCCAGACTCAGAGCGGAAGTAAACTGGGTCAGGAGTACCATTACCCCTAGAGACCACCCAGTCCAATGCAACTGCCTCAAAGGATGCCGAGAACGAGGAGCACGTGGATGACAGTGGGCTCAGGGAGGGTTAGAGCAGTCAGGCAGAGGCACATCCCAGATCCTATTCCACTCAAGAACTCATATGCCACACTGGCAAATGGGGATAACCAAATAGCGGTACCCAGAGAAGTGGAAAGAAAGGATGTGGAGATTAGCCAAGGAGGTGACCTCAGCGGGGGAAGCAGTGGACCCCAGAGGAGGAGGAAGCGAATCTTGGTGGGGGACTCCATCATAAGAGGGATCCAGCTAGGAACACAGGAGGGGGAGGACAGGGAGGTGAGGTGCCTACCAGGTGCCACGGCATGAAGGGATGGAAAGAAGATCCTGGGGATCACTGGGAAGGCAAGATGGGAGGGTGAGCTGGATGTCATTATCCACCTAGGTACTAATGACCTGGCAAATGGGGAGCCAAAGGAAGTTCAGGAAGAGTTTAGGAAATTGGGGAGGGGTCTCAAGCAAGTAGCTACTTCTGTCACTTTCTCAGAAGTACCAACTGCGAGAGGCAAGGGAGAGCATAGGAGTGCATGCACCAGGAACTTTAACTCATGGTTGAAGAACTGGTGCTGTGAGGAAGGTTTTGGATTCATTGGTGACTGGGGACCCACCTGGAGGGATGGAGGTTTGTTCAAGCCTGATGGCCTGCATCCATCCTGGAGGGGAATCCAAGCACTCAATGATAAGTTTAAATGCTACATCGACAAGCATTTAAACTAGTAAAGGGTGGCAGGCCAGCAAGGAGGGTACCTACTTGCTCACCCCCACAGCTAGCAGTGGAACCAGTGAACCAGAGGAGTGGCTATCTCTGCAAAGCAGTGTGAAAAGATGGAGATTAGTGCCCAAGAGGTGGATAGGCAGAAAGGGGCAAAATTCAGCAGAAGGGCAGACAGCAAGGAGAACCAGGGATAAAGGACAACCAAGGAAGGAGCTGGAGTAGAACACGAAACAGTCTAGGGAGGTCAAATCATGGAAAGCCATGTGTGCAAATGCCAGGAGCCTTAGCAACAAGATGGAAGATCTGGAGGCTGTCATGGTGCAGTCAGACCTGGACATTGTGGCCATCACTGAAACCTGGTGTAATGATAACCACGACTGGGACATAGCCATACCTGACTACAACATATTCAGAAGAGACAGAGCAGGCAGGAAGGGAGGAGGAGTGGCACTGTATTTGAAAAATGACACGAGGGCAACAGAGATCCAGGAGGAACAAAATTGGGGAGAGATACTGTGGGTTAAGCTGGAAAGGAAAATGGGGACAGCCATCCGCACAGGTGTGGTCTATAGACCACCAGCCCAGGAGGAAGAAACAGATAGAGTTGATGCTAGCCATCCAAAGGATGGCAGACAAGGGTGAGAAGTACCGTTGGAGACTTCAATATTCCAGATGTGGACTGAGCATCCCAGCAGCAGCATCAACTAGAGCAGATTTATCCTGACTCCCTTCAGGTGCCTTCCTCAAGCAACTGGTCATGGAACCAACTCGGCAGAAGGCAATAGTGGACCTTGTGCTCACAAACAGGACAGTGTGATGGGGGTAACAGTGGGGAGCACCTGGGGAACAGTGACCACCAGTCATTGTGGTTTGAAATCACAGAAAGAGCAGAACCAAACCACACAAAACATGTATCCTGGATTTTAGGGGAAGACTTGGGAAAATGGGAGAATACTTGAAAGAGGCATTAGAGGGATAGGACAGGAATCAGGGGTTGAGGAACAGTGGGCAGTATTTAAAATGGGATTACAAGAACAACAGAATTATGCATTAAGCAGGTTAGCAAGAGGAAAAGGAAGAGGAGACCATTATGGTTTTCCAAAGAGGTAGCAAAGAAAGTGAAAGCCAAAAAGATTGCATTCAGGCAATACAAAAAGACACAGGCAGAAGGGATAGGGAGAAGTACCAGGAAAAGCAAAGGGAGGCAGGGAGGTCAGTAAGGGAAGCCAAAGCTCAGACAGAAGAACACATTGCAAAATCAGTGGGTAGAGGGGACAAAACCTTTTACAGGTACATAAGTGAAAAAAGAAAGACAAAGGGAGGGACAGTGAGACTCAAGGGGGAGGATGGGGGCCGCGTGGAGGATGACAACAGTAAAGCTGATATATTGAACAGGTATTTCTGCTCAGTCTTTACTGAGGAAGAGGAGGATAATGGGTCTGAAGGAGTACAAGGGTGAGAATGGTGCAGAAATGGACACAAGTCCCTTTACACGAGAAAGGGTCCTGAAGGAACTGGAAGTAATAAGAGTTGATAAAGCAATGGGGCCAGATAGGGTGCACCCAGGGTCCTAAAGAACTAAGAGAGGTGGTGGCTGAACCTCTGGCTATCCTGTTTAGCTGATCACTGGAAACAGGGGAGGTACCCAAAGACTGGAGGACAGCAGATGTAGTCCTCTTATACAAAAGTGGGAACAAAGAGGAAGCAGGGAATTACAGACCAGTCAACCTCACCTCGGTAGTGGGGAAGATCATGGAAGCACTACTGAAGGAGAGATTGGTGGAACATCTGGTTGTCAATGGACTACAGGACCCAAGGCAGCATGGTTTCACCAGGGGGAGGTCATGTCAGACCAACCTCGTTGAATTTTTTGACTGGGTGACTAGGAGGTGGATCAGGGGAGGGCAGTGGACATGGCCTATCTGGACTTCAGCAAGGACTTTGACACTGTGCCACATAGAAGACTATTACACAAACTGGGGAATATGGGTGTGGGCAGGACAGTAGTGTGGTGGGTAGGTAACTGGCTGGGTGGCAGGACACAGAGGGTGGTGGTAAATGGCTGTCACTCCACAGAGGGAAGAGTGACCAGTGGGGTACCACAGGGATCAGTGCTGGGACCGGTCCTATTCAACATCTTCATCAGTGACATTGCGCAGGACCTAGAAGGCAGAATTTCACTGTTCGTTGATGACACAAAGCTCTGTAACAGAGTAGACACACCAGAGGGTGTAGACAGAATGAGAAGGGACCTGCAGAAACTTGAAGAATGGTCAGGGGTTTGGCAGTTGAAATTCAATGCAAAGAAGTGCAAGATAATGCATATGGGGCACAAAACCCTGGCACAATATATCAGTTGGGGGTGAGGATAAGCATGCACCAAGCAGAGAGGGATCTTGGGGTTATCATCTCTGATGACCTCAAGGTAGAAACAGTGTGACAAGGCAGCAGGTAAAGCAAATAGGATGCTGGGATGTATAGGCAGGGGCATCACCAGCAGGAAAAGGGAGGTCATAATTCCACTATACAAGACACTAGTGAGGCCCCACCTGGAGTACAGTGTACAGTTCTGGAGACCGTACCTACGTAAGGACATAGACAGGGTAGAGAAGGTTCAGAGGAGGGCAACAAAGATGGTGCATGGATTGCATCACAAGTCCTATGAAGACAGGTTGAAGGAACTGAACATGTACTCCCTGGAGGAGAGGCAGGAGAGAGGGGACATGATAGAGACATACAAGCATCTCACAGGGAGGAACAGGGTGCAGGAATACACTATTTTAAGCGAAAAAGATGTTCCAGGACTAGAGGGCATGGGATGAAGTTGGAGGAGGGGACGATTCAGAGGAAACGTGAGAGGAATTTCTTCACAGAACAGGTGGTGGACAAGTGGAACACCCTGCCAGAGGAAGTAGTGGGGCTGAAACAATCACAGGATTTAAGAATGCATGGGATAGACATAAAGGAATTCTGGAGGTCAGGGGTAAGGGGCCACAGACTGCTAGGAAAACATAAACTGAACTTACAAGGTCAAATGGGCAGACTGGGTGGGCCACAGGCCCTTATCTGCTGACACTGTCTATGTATCAATGTAAGAAAAAATGTGCTTTTCTCTGAATAGCTAAACCTGAGGGTAAGGTTTGCAGGGGCAGGAGCCCCTGCAAATGACTGCTTTCCTTTAAGTGTGAAAAAAACAGTTAGCGAGGGCTTAGAGAGGGGCAAGCATGGGCAAAGACAGACCCAATCATCCCAATTAGGTGGCATGGAGCAACAGGGGTATCCCATTTAAGCAGAGAAAGCATCCATCGAGTAACATAACCACTTAATCAGTTCCTGGTGGGTCATCCCAATAAAGTGAACATCCCTATTAACTGTGTCCCAATTAAATGGCTTGTACTGTACTACAGGTTTCGTTTTGTTCATTATTAAGAATTATGCTGGTTGTTAACTCTTTTCTCAGCGATAAATGTGAAGCACAGACCAGCTATAGTGTAAGGTCATATTGTTTTATTAATGTTGGACTACATCCAGTCTGTCAGGACATGATTGTCATAGTTTTCACGTTGCCTACTCATGTTTTCTTGCATCCAATTACAGATATTTAGCTTACTTAGTTATGGTTCAGTGTTCTGCTGTTTATGGGTATAGTACAGGAGGGTAATTATATGTCATCCTCAAATCCTGAAGTTAGCTTGGTGGGATAATTGACCCTCTGTTAGGGTGATGGATATTGTTTGAACATTTCTATTATTCCTGCTCATGACTATGGGTAATATATTATTTAAACATTTCTGTTATCCCTGCTTATGGCTGAAATGACTACTTAGGATAGCTGAATAATTGGGACCTGTATGTTAGGTCTGGACATTATTGGACCAGCCTGCCCTGCCATCCTATATGACGACCATCATTGCTTTCATTTTTTTTTTTTTTTTTTACTTTCTATTTTTTTACCACCTCACGACTTGCCTTAACTGAATCCCCAGGAGTTCCCCCATGGAGCTGTGGATATACCCCCCAGGCAGGTACGGGACGGGACCCCAACGTCCCGATAACTTCAAGTCCCGTCAGGTCCCCCGGTGGTCAGGCAGGCAGGCAGTCGCCATTAGGGTTGATACCGGTGCTCTGCCTACTCGTGCTCCAGTAGTGTATTTTTCCTCCTTTCTGATGAAGTGGCCAGTGCCCTGACATCAAGACGTACCCGCCGACGTCCGCCACTCCCAACCCTTCTTGAGTGCGCTCATCCACCAGAGGCCAGCTAAGCACCGAGCAGGTGCCCCCCTCCATCCTGGTAGAGGAGAGCTGTCCATCGGATGCTCAATACTCTCCCTCCCCTGCCGACCCCCGGCGGTCTGGGCTCGTTCCCAAACCCGGGTCGCCAGTGTGCCGCGAGGTGTGGCATCCAGCGCCTCAACCCTCAGTGCCACCGGGCCGGTCATCATTGCTTTCATAACAGACAGAGGATAATACTGTAATGCTATATACTAATGGTCCACTAATGTACTGACAGATTTGTTGTATTAGGGCCTATTCAGGAATCTCCTGTTTAGCCAAACAGCTAATGTATCAGACAAAAATATATTTGTGGCCTCCGATAACATCTATTGACAACTGAAATATTAGCAATCTACTATAATATATTTTGTGGTCCGCAGTGCCACCTATGTTCTGAAGTCAGCATGCTTTAGTTAGTAAATTATATGAGAAGAAACCTATTGTTGTAATAACTAATTTGTCAGTACATTGCTGAAGAATGCTACAAAAAGTATCATCCTGGGTGTGAGACGCCCAAGTATTGCCCAATGGAACACAGAGTACAGAAACATACTGGCGTCTATAAACTTGTAACTCCAGTAACAGGACGTTCTTATCTGCAGCATATAATCTTAGTACATGGCCAAATCCCTTGGGATCCCCAGGAGCACCTGGCTTCCACACCTGGTGTATGACTGTTTCTGTGTTCCAGTTGGTAAAATTTATCTTATGCTTCTGTCTTTTGTACTATTACTAGGGAGAAATAAACTGATTTTCTGCACATCTGTGTTTGTGGTGTTTACCATAAGGACATCTCCTGCAGAATCTTACATCATTTTATACATAATAGTTCTTTACTACTTAATTATGGTTGTATACGAATACCCCTGCTTGTTGTACTAATTTACAGGGGTGATCTGTATCCACTACCGTTACAATATTGTGAATGTTTAGTGCAGACATATCAACTGTAAACCCCTGCTTGCAGGCAATGTATGAAATGTGTTTTACATAAATTTAATAAAATATAAGTTAAAAAATAAACTACGAGCATCTTCGAGAACACTCTGGGGGCTGTTGCCAGCCCAAAGGGAAGTGGCCTGTACTGGAGGTGTTGCCCCAGGACTGAGAACCTGAGGAATTTCTGATGAGACTGCCAAATGGGAATGTGGAGATATGCATTCCTCAGATCTGTGGATGCTAAATAATCCCTCAATCGGACAGCCCAGATGATTGGCCACAAGGACTCCATCTTGAAGGATATATGGCAAATAAACTTGTTTAGGTGTTTCAGGTCCAGAATAGGTCTGAACCCCCCCCCAGCCGACTTCTTGGGAACCACAAACTAAATAGACTCCCTGGTCTTGTTTGTCAGGAGGCACCAGAACAATCACCCTGATCTGTCTGAGGTGATTTAACGTTTGAGGCACTGCTTGTCTCTTCATTGGGTCCTTCGGTATGGGGGATGGAAGAAAATGTTCCTTTGAGGGAATGGTTATAAACTCTGTTGCGTAGCTTAATGCCAGAATCTCCAGAACCTAAGCATCTGACATTACCTGGGCCCATCTTGTGTAAAAATTCTGTAGTCTTCCACCAAGGGAAGGGGCAGAGATGGGCCCGCATAACCTCATTGTGATGTGCCACCTTTTTGCTCTGGACCTCCATTATGTTTTTGGGCAAAGGCTCCTCTGCCACTATTGTTCTTGAATCCAGAGGAAAATCCTTTACTCCTCTGGTTTCTAAAGTTCTGAAAGGGATGCAACCCCTTCAATACTGCCTCTGTTGGCTGCCTCCTTGGCCTTTCGAAGCTGAGTTGACCTTTTGCTGTTTTGATACTGAAAGATGTCCCTTTTTTATCTTTAATATCTTTCAAAATGTCATCCAGGCTTGATCCAAATAACAAGCCTCTCTCAAAGGTTAAATTAAACAATTTGGCCTTTGACACCTGGTCTGTGGCCCAGTGCTGTAGCTATACACCTCACATGGTAGACACAGTGTGATAAGTGGAGAGAGCTGACATTCATAAGTTCTTCACCGTGGCATCCCTTAGAAAGGTAGAGGCCATGGATACTAGCTGTAAAATGCTCGCCCCCTCAGAATCCATGGGAATTAAACTAACCAGCATCATAACCCACAAGTTTAATGCTCTGTCGACAAGAAAGGATGCATCAGAGATGCAAAGGTTTGCTCCACTGAAGGTGAAGGTGAAGGCTCTTCTGCATGAAGCATCCACTCATTTATCATGCGTATCCGATAAGGCCAGAAATCCCTCAGCTGGGATAGTCATGTGCCTTACAGAGTTATGTACAGCCGTATCAGCCAGGGGTAGAGTTTCCCACATGCAGGTATTTTCTTCCATAAAAGGGAAATACCATACTTTGGAATCTGGCAGATATTTCCTCTGGTCTGAAATATGAATTGGTTGATCCATGTACCAAAGAGCGGGTACCCTGAGCATTGCTATGTTCTGGTAAAAGAACAAAATTAATTTCACAGAAGGTCATTGTCTACCCCCCAGTACATTATATTCTAACCACTAACGAGGATGCCCCCTCTATGTCATTTGGGAAGTTTCATGGCACTCGCCACCCCTTCTAATTCCCCAAGCCCCTCATCTCTTCTTGTGGCACAAACTCAGGATCGTATTGTGCCATATAGAAAACCCATGGTTGCCATTTTTCTCTAAAGGATGTTTGTTTATCATGTAGTCCAGCTGTTAGGCCTTCTAGTTTATATATATCCAGAACAATTTGTTGCCAATCAGAGACTGCAGGTATGATAGTGGACATCCACCTCCGAATTATGGCTTTTTTTGCTGCTAAGCAGTACAGGGGTAATAGGTTTCAGTGCCATGAGGGTCTGTGTGTTGGATAAATGGATAATACTACTATCTCTGCTGTAAGCTCCACACACTTCCCTAGGCAATACCATAGCTTTTCCTGTAGAGTGCACCAATGTGGTGTTAATTTGGGGCAAAGCCATAGGATATGACCCAAGTCTGCTAATTTACATTTGCAATACTGCCAACACCTACTATATGACGCAGGGAGATATTTTGCCAGAATCGCCGAGGAGATAAATCTGGAATGACACTGCCAAGCAAACTCTCTCCAAATATTTGAAGAAGTTATTTTAATTGCTATAAGGGATGAGTTCTGCCATGTTGATGGAGAGATCTCTAATTCCAAATCCTTATTCCAACCCTCAGTCACTGAATGCGAAGTATCCCCTAGGCAGTCTCTAAATATTTTGTATAAATGGCCAATAAGGTGTCCCCAAGGAGGACCCATTAGTGTGTCTTTTAGTAAAACCCACAAAATTGGTAGGGGAGCAGGTAACTTAGGGGTCCCCTCCATTTATCACAATATATAATTTCTTACTTGGAAATAATGGAAGGAATCTCTCTCAGGAAAAATTGTATTTCCTTTGTAGCTCACTAAAGTGTGCAATTCCAGAACATGTCAGGAACTGGTGGAAACAGTTAAGCCTCACCCTCCTCCAAGAGGCAAAGGTTAAATCAAATGTTGAGGGGTGAAAGTTTTCATCCTCCGATATTTAATGTATAAAAAAAGAATATTTCTTTAAGAACCCTTTTTTTAAAAACTTTGTTTTATTTTATTTAAAACAAACATATAGTTGTTTTACGAGCATCGATTAGATACCCTGTAATATCTATACCACCACAGAGGGCGCCACACCTCTTTAATACAAGCAGCATAAGCTCTCAAATGCTTTACAGATACGACATATGAGGGAAAACCATGAAAGAAGTAGTACATTACTATTCCTCTATTTTTACAAAATACATCATTGCTGTAGAGGAGCCCATAAGCAGCCTGGAAATTATCTACAAATTTAGAGTACATAAATGTCCCAAAATCCTTCATAACACTTGGTGGTATTTGTAGCCAGGCATCAACTTATTAAAGCACAATACTCTGCAACCCTGTATTTTGGCCCATCAAAGTAATAAATTCCAGAACTTATTTAACAAACTTAAAATCAAGCATAACCCTTTGAGCCTTATTTAAATTATTGTAAGGTTTAGGAGGAACCATTGAGAACATGGAAGTCCTTAGCACTGTCCATTTTTCAAAAGAGGGACATTGATCAGTTCCTTAATGGTCTTGCTGGTATTCAAATAGAAAGTCAGTTAGGTATTTTTAAACAAAAAACAGAGTACCTGGAGAAAAACTAAGTCTGGCTATCGCCAGACATGCAGAGCAAATTCAAGTTCCTTCATCCTCTGAAGACTGCTAGTCTGTTTCGTTTTCTTGACTGATAGGGAGAGCATGTCGACGATCCCATTTAAGGGCTTCAGCAGGCTCTGAGAAAAGAAACACCTTCCCACAATGAACAATCCTCAATCGCGCAGGAAAAATTACTCCATGGGCAATTGAAGCTTCACGGAGCATAGCCCTTACTCCATTAAAATGCTTGCGCTTCTGACGTGTGGCATAGCTAATGTCCAGGTACATATTTATCCAGTGACCATCAAAAAGAAGTCCCCTTTTTCTTTTAGTCAGATACAAAATGAGATCTCTCGTGGCTGCTCCGTCAGTAACCAGAATGATTGCTCGAGGTATGTCTTGGTCTTCCACTCACCCATGAGGTGTAACACGGTAGGCCCAATGAAATTGGTGGGTTTTAAGTCGTGCATCTGACCCAAGTTGCTGATTAAGCCACTCATGCAGGAATAATAAAAGGCTATCCCCCTCAGTTTCCTCCGGGATCCTGAGAATTCTTAGGTTGGAAGCTCTGATCTGGTTCTCAGGGGTTTCAATACGGGCCTTCCAATGATTACTCTCCTTCACAATGGTGGACACAGCACCCATTGCTGCATCAGCCCTCCTGGAAGCATTGAGAGCAGTGGTTTGGGTCCCTTCCATGGTCGTTTCAAGCGTGATGACCCGATTATTTAGCCCATCAAACTTGTCGGAAAGAACTGTTACTGACTTGATTAATTTTGTTAGCTTTGCCCCAATAGTTTGTAGAGTCTCCAACCCTTTTTTGTTTTAACTTATACCATATTCTCATAACTTGGACTGTATAAGTAGTGAAATAACGGAGTTGGGGTGCCTGTCCCTTTCAGGCAAAGGCTATCTTTTCTATGTCATATAAGTAATTTATGGAAAATTCTATCTCTTTTCACGGGGCCAATGTGGCAGCAGACAACCATAGAAATAAAATTTTAAGGAATGCCGCCATTGCATAGAATTTCAAGTTGGGTAAGTTAAGCCCCCCTCCCCCCAAGCCGTCAAGAGCTGGAGTAAGGAGAAATGTACTCTGGGCCTCTGTCTCCCCCCCAAATAAAATTATAAATTAATCTGTCCCAGGATTTAAAGCAGAAGGTAGAGGGAAAAACGGGGATATTCTGGAACAAGTGTAAGAGGCGAGGGAGAACATTCATACGAATTGCCTCCACCTGCTGGAAAAAAGTGAGATTCAATTTTCCCCTTTTAGTCAAGTCCGTTTGGATAAGGACAGATAGTGGTTCATAGTTAATCAGCTCTAGATGGTCCAAATTAGCAGGAATATGGACTCCTAAATATTTAATTTTGGTGCAGTGCCATTTTAAAGGATAAATTTGCTTTAGGGTCTGGGATGGTTTAAAATATAGGAGAAGCACCTTGGTTTTAGTAATGTTAAGTCTGAAATTAGCTATTTTCTCAAACTCTTGTAAGATTTCCAAAATTGTCGGTATTGATTGTTCAGAAGACAGAGCAGTCAAAAGAATATCGTTGGCAGATAGGGAAACTTTATAGGATTTTTGTCCTGGGGGTACCTGCCCATTCTTGTTCAATAATCTGGTCACAGTGAATAAAGTTTGGAAAACACTTTGGAGCAGAGGAGGACATGGACAGGATAGGATAAGGTTCACTTCTAATGCCTCCATGGATTGCACCTTCTTCAACTGCAATGTCCAACAAGCCTCAGTTATTGGATAGGACAGAGATTTGGTATTGAACAGGAGACGGATTGGAATCCTCTTCTTTGGCTCCATCCACTTCCCTTCCTTTCCTCCTCATCATCAGAGGGTTCATCATTATCATCAAGTAACACTTTTGGGTCAAGATTTTCCCCAAGATCCCTGGTATCCTCATCTTAACCCCCTGTATGATCACGGTCGGGGTCTACCTGCAGATCAAGATTAGCAGACTTGTTCTGTACTGGCGGACCTGGACATGCCTGTATGGACCCCCTGACTTGAATGGCTCAACTTGGGGTCAGGTGTGTCGAAAGGGATGTCCTGCAGAACATCAAGGTTCAAAAGCGCTCCTAACAGCATCAACAAAGTTTTACACAATTCTGCTTTGCCACTGCCAACCAGTACACCAGGTGTACTCCTCCCAGCTCAGGGTTCCAGCTGGAGGGATCTGTGAGAGATATATTAGCATAACTAACACAATGGGAGCAACAGGAACCCAGTACAGAGGGCTGCATTACCCTTCTGCACGTCTTATATCATTTAAAAACTAGAGGTCTTCAGTAAGCCATGGCGCTAATGTCACCATAAAAAAGCGTTATAGCCCCAAAAATAACTGTCTTTTTTTTTTCTTTTTATATTAAACGAACACTGCTCTGATCCCCTCCACCCTGCTGCAAGGGAAAGCACAAGAAAAACAGATGGATCTGATAGACAGTAGTGTTCCTACTAGCCTATAGGACCAATAGACTGTAGTAGGAATGATCATGGCCAAATAGAACGAGATCCAAGCTGAGAAAACACAGCCACCATGTCTAGTACCTGAGAAAGCACTGACATGCACATGCTCACGCAAGTGTGTGCATGCATGATGTCAAGATGCTACGCATGATGTCACCATGTTGGGGGGCATGCACCCAAACCAAGAGGTGCAAAACTGAAAGCACTGAAGCTTGAGACAGCTGCCTGGCACAAAACAGAGCATGAACCCAACTGACAAAGCTCTGTGTAATGGCAGGAATATGCGCAGCTCAGAAGAGCCATTACAGAAAAAAGACCAGTGCTCTGAAGGTCTGCATCCCCCCCTTCCCCCAGTAAAAAGTCTGATTGAAGACTACAAGATTTTCTCTTTTTTTTTGTTATCTGCTCACAGCCAAGTCAAAAAAACACAGTCCCCAAGGCAGGAAAAATATCTTACCAGACAGTGTTAAGCACTCAGGGCACAAACTGCCTAACTTAAACCAATAACCAATAACAGCACTATGACAGTCCCTTGGGGGAGCTAATGCCAATATAGACTAAGGAAAAAGCTAAGTACTAGACCCTAACAATCACCCCCAAAAGAGAAGTGTACTTACATGAGGCACCATAAAAGGAGGAAATCAGAAACCTGATAAGAAATAAGCACTCTTAGAACAGTGTGGCAGAACATGGCACCCAATCCAAGCACAGACAGGTAGTGGAAATGGGGAAAAAGGCAGGTTAGCCAATTTGAAAGCCGCGGCTTAACAGGTACAATTTTAAATTTAGGGGTGCTCCATGTCACCAGTTGGCCCCAAACTGCCCAACAGAATTGCAGCCCTAAGGATTAAACACCGAAAATAATTTTTTTCTTCAGAGAAATCTTCCATGCTGCTTCCCCTTTGATGGCACAGCAAAGACAGGAGAGATGCTGCTGTCTGGAATGTTCACATGCCCAGGATTCTATGCTGGTTTGTAGCCTTGGACTGTGCCATTTCCCCTAGTAAGGGTGCTTATTACCCATATCTAGTGACTACACATTGACAATGTGGAGCACAACAGAGTAACAGTTTTTACAACTGGTTCAGAGAAGTGTCTAATTATGTTAGATGTATGGTGAGTCTGTTATTTAGACTTTTGCAACAAGTATCCAAAAAATGTATTTAAAACGTTAGAAAATACTGATTTTCTATTGTATTTTTATGAGACAATCGGTGCAAGCTTCCTCTCAGTGGCAGTGCAGACGTTTATTCACAGCAGGTGCGCAGCTGAGAGAAAATGTCTCACGCTGAGAAAAGACAATTTTGGCATGTTTTTGTTGTGATAACCAGCTGGTTATTATAGCAAATAACAACTGGTTGAGCCCATAGAAAAAATTTCTTACCAGTTATTATTAGGCTATGATACACTCAAAGTCTGTTTTTCTGGTGTTTGCAAAACCTTGTTCTTCATGTTTTGGAATGCAGAACCTGTTGTGCTTAACGTTTTGGAATACGAAGAACAAGGTTGCTCTCTAAACCAGTTATGGCAGTGATCATAAGTTCTATTATGAAAGCACTAACTGAGCTGAGCTGTCACGGACTACAGACAGCATCACACACTGATTCAAAATTGGGAGTTTGAACCTCAATAAACCATATTTCCCTATTAAAAAAACAGGCTCAAATTGTATTATAAAAAAATAACATGAATTCCCAGTTGGGAAGTCACTGGAATTTCAATAATATAACCCCTCTTCATTGAGAAATTGCCGGATTCTCAATACCGCATTAGTTCGATGACATCAGGAAGGCACTCAAGCTTCACTCTCATACTCTGATGTCACCAAACTAACTCAGTGTTTAGTGAGAATCAGAACCCTTCTGTGGCAGAACATGGAAACACAGAAGTTGACGGCACATAAAGACCACTAGGCCCATCTAGTCTGCCCATATACCCTACCTGTATCAGTGGCCACTACCCCTACTTGGTCATGGCTTTAGTTTCTTCTTCCCACCTCTAGGGTTCCCTTATGCCTATCCCATGCATGTTTGAATCCTGCCACTATGCTTGCTCCTACCATCTCCTGGGGCAGGCTATTCCAAGCATCCACCACCCTTTCTGTGAAAAAGAACTTCCTCACATTACCCCTTATCCTGCTTCCCCAATCTCATATTGTGCCCCCTTGTTCTTGTACCTCTTCTGTACCGAACAATGTCTTCCACGTGCACCTTGTTTATGCCCTTAAGATAATTGAAGGTTTCTATCATATCTCCCCATTCCTTCCTCTCTTCCAGTGTATAGTACATACTGAGGTCTTTTAATCTCTCCTCATAGGTCTTCTGTTGCAATCCCTGCACCATCTTAGTTGCCTTTCTCTGAACCGCCTCCACCCTATCTACATCCTTACGAAGATGCGGCCTCCAGAACTGCACATAGTACTCCAGATGAGGCCTCACCAATGTTTTGTATAGTGGTATCACCACCTCCCTCCTTCTGCTGGTGATGCCCCTTCCTATGCACTCCAACATGCCACTGGCCCTCCCTACAGCCTCTGTATTCTGCTTGGCCACCTTTAGGTCATCTGAGATGATAATCTCCAAATTCCATTCCTCCCTGGTGACTGTCAGAAACTCCCTCCCCCCCATCCTGTAGCTCTCCGCAGGGTTTCTGCACCCCAGGTGCATAATTTTACACTTCTTCGCACTGAACTTCAGCTGCCATACTTCACACCATTTTTCCAGCTTTTCTAGGTCTCTCCTCATTTTTTCCACCCCATCTGGAGTGTCTACCCTGTTGCAGATCTTGGTGTAATCTGAAAACAGACAAACCTTCCCTTCCACAATGTCACTAATAAAACAAAGTAATTAAAAAGGACTGGTCCCAGAACTGATCCTTGAGGTACCCCACTGGTCACTCCTCTTTCCTTGGACTGAATCTCATTTACCACCACCCTCTGCTTCCTGTCCCCCAACCAGTTTCCAACCCAGTTCACCACTTTGTGGCCCATGCCCAGGCTTCTCAACTTATCTATCAGTCTTTCATGTGGAACGGCGTCGAAGGCCTTGCTGATATCGAGGTAAACGATATCTACCGATCCCCCTGATCCACCTCCTTTGTCACTGAGTCAAAAAAAATCTATCAGATGTGGCTGGGCCAGTGGTACAGAGGGCTGAGGCGCTGGACGCCTTATCTCATGCTATGCCATCGACCCAGGTTTGGGAACGGACTCGGGTCACTTGGGGGTCGGCAGGAGCAAAGAAGGATTGAGTGTCTGCCAGCAGCTATTCTTCCTCTGGGGTGAGGAGGGACTCAGCACCGTGCTGTACACTGACACCCAGTGGAAGCTGGGTGTCAGCACAGGTGTGATGTTAGAACGGGGTGGACCCATGCACAGAGCGTAAGACTGCCTCTGTGGAGACAGTCACCCTGCTCATTGCATGTGCGTGGGTCCGGAAGAAAATGGAAAAGGTCAGAGCTGGCAGGCTGTGATGGCAGGCTGCACCCGTACCTCACCCCAGCAATGTAGATGTTGGCTTCCGGTGGTGGTGGGGAGGCTGGCACCCCTCGCAACCGGCCCTTTCATGGAGGGTAATCCGTGGGGGATGGCCGGTTGGGACGGGTGAGGGGTAAGCCCGCCAGAGAGATGAGTCCCCTCCAAGGGAGGGTCCAGAGCTGCCTGCCAGCTCCAACAGGAGGAGCAGAAAATATATATGGGAAAAATAAAATCTATCAGATTTGTTTGACATGACCTTTGTGCTGTGAATCCATGCTGCCTTGGATCCTGTGCTCCGCTGGATTCCAGTTTTTTTTTTTTTTTTTGTTTTGTACTTTCTGTTTATTGCTTTCAAAGTAAAACAATACAGAGTATATTCTCATGTAAGAGATCAAAAAGACAGGTAGCAAATATTTTCCATACAAGGAACAGTTTAAGTACACAGGGGTTCATCTTACAATCTTGTACAATAGGAATGGGGGGTTAAAAAAAGTTCAACTTCAGTCCCATAATGTCCATAAAACGCCAGCTGCTTCAATGGCTCAGATTATGACCTATAGGGAGAATACGCAGGTATATAAAAAGCACTAGAACAAAAGTGCTGTTAACCATATTAAACATAAATTCAAGTTGGAATAGTAAGGCTCTCCCACCTCCCCGTATCTCAGCTCCATCACAAATTACACAGAACAGTCAACGAGCATACAGAATCCTTAAGTAACATGCCATTCTTCAACCTAGATATTCCACCCATCAGAGAAAATACCGGTAAAGAAGATAACAGATGGGTGTAGGAAAAACATTTGAAAAAGCACTGCTTGCATACACAATCAACAACCCAAAAGAGCTTGTCACCACAAGCTGCCCCCCCCCAAAAAAAAATTCCCCATCACCCAATCCAGCTACCCCAACCAGTGAGCAGTAAAGTTTAAAGAAAATATTTAGTGTCCCAGCTCAGTCTTTTGGGTGAAAACCCTTAAAATAATCTTAGACCAGTTTATAGCAGCAAAAGTACTCAGCCTTTGCCCGACTCCAAATCCTTAGCTGCAGTTCCCAGTGGTGGTTGAGCCTGAAATTCAGTCTCCATCCGTATGATCCACTGACCCGCATCCTTCGGGTCAGAAAATTGCCAAGTCTTTCCACCATATATAATCTGAAGTCTATCAGGTATCAAGAACGAATGCACAATTCCAAGTGCTCTAAGTTTCTGCCTGACAGCATGGAATTGCTTTCTCCGAGCTCTAGTCTGAAAGAACAAATCTGAAAAAATTTTTACCTCCTGGCCCTGTAAGGATATTGGGTAAATTGCTTGGGCTGCCACCAGGATAACACCATAGACCACTCCTACAGTCCTCAGCAGGACAGTCCGTGATTGATCTCTAGTTGCAGGCCTGACCTGGGGGTTGACTCAGTACTCTTGGCACAAAGCCGTCCAGTCAAAGTCCTCTGGCACCGACAATATTTCCAGCAGCCAGCACTTTAAAAAGCTCAGTAGGTGAGTACCCTCTACTCCTTCTGGTACTCCCACCAGGCACAAATTTCCAGATCGGAGCTCATTTACAATAGCTTTGAGCTTCCTCTGAAGCTATGCGTTTTCTTTAGTGAGGGTGGCTACTGTAGCTTGCGTTGTCAAAGACCTTTTCTCTGCTTTTGCAACTGTATCCTTTAAAGTAGTAAGAGCCGCGTCTTAGGATTCTGGCTTGGTTAATGTTTTTCTACTTTGGCATCCGTGGCTCTCACTGATTCTAGCATAGTTTGCAATGGAGGTTCATTAGCAGAGATCACAGAAGTAGACTCCCTTAACTCCACCACGTGTCCAGGTTGGGAGGTTTGTGTCGCATTACGCTGCAAAGCTCCTGATGGTTGTTGCTGTGTATTTTTCCTATGGCCCATATCCAAATTTGGTATTGTTCGACAGCTTAGAATGTAGTGAGTCTGCAAATCAGGCTAAAGACAGTTTGCTCAATGTTTTAAATAAGAAAATGTTACGTTTTTCGGAGCTGTGGAACAGAATGAGTGGAAGAAGTGTCCATCCTGGAAGCTGGCTCTCTTGCGCCCCCCGAATTCCAGGTGTTCCACAATCCTTCCCATAAGCAGTGCCTTCATAATCTTACCCACTACTGAGGTGAGACTGATCAGCCTATAGTTTCCTGCCTCCTCCCTGCTTCCATTATTGTGAAGCGGGATTACATGTGCCCTACTCCAGTCCTCCAGAACTGCTCCTGTATTGAGCAACTCATTGAACATGGCTTCCAGTGGTGCTGCTCGCTCCATCCATAGTTCCTTTAGTATCCTGGGAACACACTGGTTGTGCATAGTTGCGCATCCAGTATACTCTACATCCTCACAATTGCACACATATAAATCAAAAGATTAAGATTTTTATCAGTGGATGGTGGGTTTGGCCCGTGGAAAATGACATCAGTTCCATCTGAGAACAGGAGCTGAGTAAGACGTCAGACTCAGCTGCAGCAGGATAGTCTAAATGGCGTGAATCTGAAACTAAAGCTGCACCCCCTATGCTTTATTTTTTTTTTTTAATGGAAACTATTAGTTGTCTTTTTCTGATTTCCCTTGATCGTATACTTGATTTAAAGCTAACCCCAGTCTTTATTTATTTTGGTTCGGGCTCCAGGTATGTCTAAAAACACATGGAGCACAAAAGAATGTGGAAAACTTCACCTGAGTAAACGTAAGAAGCTAAGGTACAACGCTGCTGTAGGCCCTCCACAGTATTCATTGGAACATCCTTTGTTACAATCACAGGTACCCCCCGATATTGCCCTCTCTGAGATGCTCACTCAAAACCTGATATCCACCCTTCTGAAAATGCCAGACTCAGGTAAAATAGCTTCATATTTTAAAAGGAAAGATATACAAGCTTGAGAAACCTCAGTGCCGCCTAGGAGAACTGTGACTCGTTTACTGGAGGTTTGTACTGCAACAGGTATTGTCACTACCTCTATAGTGAATATGGAACCCCAAGTGGGGGTAATTAACAACACAGAGTTTATGCAAGAGGAGGAAGGGGGGAGGTTATGGACAATAGAGAGCTGGAGGGTGTGGGGGTTACCTAGTCACAAAGGAGGGAATCAATAGCCGAATATGTTCTCGCTTCCCATGTGCAGCAAATAACTGGCCCTCAATCTCAGCTGAAAAATTATGGGGGGTTACAAGGGGATATTCTGCAGGCCCTTACAACATTTAGGGCTGAAATAAAGGACGCACTGGGAGAGGTGAAGGAGTCAGTTAAGGGCTTGTCTAACTCAATAACTTCCTTAACGAATCAAATGCAGATTTTAGCAGTCAGGATAGATGAGATGGAAAATCGAATCTCAAGGCTAGAAGATAGTTCTTTGACTCTAACAAAAACTCAGACACAACAGAAAAAAAAAAAATCAGGGAATTCAACAGAGGTTGGCCGAAATGGAAGACTGGTCCTGGCTGGTAAATCTAAGAATTTGCGGACTTCCAGATGGTCTTGAAGATGTAGAAAATTCCCTGAGCTTTTTTGAAAAAATGGTAACCACAGCAATGGGTCGCCCTATCTCGAACAAAAAATCATTCTGGACAGAGCTCATAGAAGCAGGAGCAGATCTGGAGTGAATAACTATCCAAGACCTGTAATAAATAAACCCTTTAGATTCCAAGATAGGGAGGCTACATAGAAATATAGACTTTGACGCAGATAAGGACCGCTTGGCCCACCTAGTCTGCCCATTTTCCTACCTACAGGATAAGCTGCAGATCCTAGTTAACCAACAGCCTATTTCTTCCTACCCACCACACAAATTGTCTTGTGTGTGTCCCATGCATTCTTGAATTCTCCCACAGTTTTAGACCTCACAGCCTCCTCAGGAAGGCTGTTCCATGAGTCCACCACCCTCTCTGTGAAAAAATACTTCCTCACATTGCCCCTGAACCCCCCCCATCTTCAAATTGTGTCCCCTTGTTCTTGCACATCTCTTTTTCTGAAAGATGCTACCCTCTTGGACTTTGTTGATTCCACTGAGGTACTTAAAAGTTTCTATCATGTCCCCCCTCTTTCTCCTTTCCTCAAGGATATACATATTAAGCTCCTTTAGTCTCTCCTCATATGGCTTCTCTTGCAGACCCTGCACCATTTTAGTTGCCCTCCTCTGGACTGTCTCTATCTTGTCTATGTCATTGTGGAAATAGGGTCTTCAGAACTGGACGCAGTACTCCAGATGGGGTCTCACCAACTGTCTGTACAGAGGGATAACAACTTCCAGTTTTCTGTTGGTGATGCCTCTCCCTATACATCCCAGTATCCCCCCAGCCCTCCCTACTGCCTTCTTATATTGCTTGCTAACCTTAAGGTCATCTGATATGATTACCCCCAGGTCCCTTTCCATTTTTGTTGTTGTTGCTACCTCCCCCCCATTGTGTAATCTTCCCCTGGGTTTTTGGTTCTCAGGTGCATTATTTTGCACTTCTTTGCATTGAATCCAAGCTGCCATACTTATGACCCCTCCTCCAACCTTGCCAAGTCCCTTCTCATCCTTTCCACACCTCCCTGTGTATCAACCCTGTTGCAGATCTTTGTGTCATCTACAAAGAGGCATACTTTTCCTTCTGGTCCCTCTGCAATGTCACTTATAAAGACATTAAAAAGAACCGGACCCAGTACTGAACCCTGCGGTACCCCACTAGTAACCCCTCTTTCTGCAGAGTGGACTCCATTTACAATTACCTTCTGTGTCCTGTTGTCCAGCCAATGTTTTACCCAGGCTACCACCCTGGGACCCACTCCCAGGCTGGTTAATTTGACTATTAATCTTTTGTGTGGAACTGTGTCAAATGCCTTGCTAAAGTCTAGGTACTGTAGGCCATGTCCGCAGCCCCTCCCTGGTCTACTACTTTTTTCACCCAGTCAAATAAATCAATTAGATTCGTTTGACATGACCTTCCTGCTGTGAACCCATGCTGCCTTGGGTCTTGTGCCACACTGGCCTCTAGGTACTCAACAATTCTTTTCTTCAGAAGTGATTTCATCACTTTCCCTACCACAGAGGTCAAACTGACAGGTCTGTAGTTTCCTGCCTCTGTCCTGCTCCCACTTTTGTGAAGGGGGATCACATCCGCCTTCCTCCAGTCCTAAGGTACCACACCATCCTCCCATGATTTGTTAAAAAGGGTAGTCAGTGGTTTCACTAGTTCTCCCCTTAATTCTTTTAGAATTCTGGGGTGAATTCTATCAGGCCCCATTGCTTTGTCCACCTTCAGTTTTAGGAGTTCTGTCAGAACCCTTTCTTCTGTGAAAGGACTGGGATCAACCCCCGCTATCCAGAGTGCTTCTGTTAATTGGATTAGGCACATCCCCCTCCTCCTCTTTTGTGAATACTGAGCAGAAATATTCGTTCAGTGTTCCTCATGTGAGCCTGTTGGATAAGCTGGGAAAAATGGGGGTGGGGAACCAGATGATCAGATGGATTGGCAATTGGCTACAGGACCGGACCCAGAGGGTCGTAGTTGGCGGGATAGTCTCATCCCCAAGGAGGGTCATTAGTGGGGTCCCACAGGGATCAGTCCTTGGGCCCCTCCTGTTCAACGCCTATGTCTCTGACATAAGGACAGGTATCAGGAGTGAGATGAGTCTCTTTGCGGATGACTCAAAACTGGGGACGGGGTGGATGGGGAGGAGGGGAATGTGGCCCTACAGGGGGACCTGGAGGCTCTGGAAAGATGGTCTAGAAAGTGGAAGCTGAGGTTCAATGCAAGGAAATGCAAGCTACTGCACCTGGGGGCCAGAAACCTGGGCCAAGTGTACACCCTGGGGGGAAATGCTACAAGTCTCGATGGCTGAGAGGGACCTGGGGGTGGTGGTGGATGTCAGGATGAACAACTCAGAGACTTGTAGGAGGGCAGCAGCCAAGGCCAACAGGATGCTGGGATGCATCGCTACAGGGATCACCTCCAGAAGGAGGGAAGTGATACTCCCTCTGTATAACTGCTTGGTGAGGCTGCACCTCAGTACTGCATGCAGTTTTGGGCCACATACTAATGAGGGACATTAAACTCCTGGAGAGGGTCCAGAGGAGGGCAACCAAATGATTTGGGGCTTGGGGGACAGGACCTATGAGGAGAGGCTCAAGAGCTAAATATGTACACACTAAGAGAGAGAGAAGGGACGGGGAGACATGATAGAGGTCTTCAGGTACATGAAGGGGGTAAATAGGGAGGAACAGTCAGGTGCTTGTCAAGGAAGGAGAGAGGGGCCACTAGGCGGCATGGGTGGAAGCTGGAGGGGAAGATTCAGGGAGAAAGGAGGAGGTGCTACTTCACTGAGAGGGTGGTGGAGCCATGGAATGTGCTGCCTAGGGGGCTGGTGGAGGCAGAGACGGTGGAGGGGTTCAAGAAGGGGTGGGACAGGTACAGGGGAAGGGTTCTGGAAGCAAAATCCAATGCAGTGAGAATATCTGGAACTGGGAAGGGAGAAACCAGAGAAGGTGAGGGGCAGCAAGGTCAGCTCCCAGGGTGGGGGCTGACCAAACGAGCAGATGCGAAAGACCGTTAGGCCTATTCTGCTGGCATTTTAGTATGTTAGTATCCCTGCTTTTTCACTCATCCCTCTCTGCCCCACCCACCATCCATTCTATTCAGCCTCACTATCCCTCCCTTTGTCTTTCTACGCTCCCTGATGTACCTATAAAAGGTTTTATCCCTCTTCTTAACCAAGTTGGCTATCTTTTCCTCAGTTTGGGCCTTTGCTGTTCTGACTTCCCTCCCTGCTTCCTTCTGCCTTAACTGGTACAGCTCTCTGTCCTGATCCTTCTGTGATTCCTTACACTTCCTGAATGCTATCTTTTTCTCCCTGACCTTCCCCGCCACCTCTTTTGAGAACCATAGTGGCTTTTTCTTTCATTTTGATTTGTTTATTTGCTTCACACAAAGGCTTGTTACCTCTGTGATGGCAGTTTTTATGTTTCTCCATTGTTGCTCCACCCTTCCTTCTAGCGTATTTGCTAGTGCTTTTCTAAGGCACTCTCCCATCTTGCCAAAGTCAGCCTTCCTGAAGTCCAGTACCCTCACTTTTTTATGGCTTGACTCTGTAGCTAATTTTATTATGAACCACACTGTTTGGTGGTCACTTGTTCCCAGATGGCCACCCACTTCTAGATCTGAGATCCTCTCACTGTCCCCATTTGAAAGTAGGAGGTCTAAGATTACTCCCTCATGAGTGGATTCCAAAACAAGCTGTCTGAGGCATGCCACCTGTAGGGCATTGAGAACGGCCCTGCTCTTGGATGTGGCTGCAGCAAAGGTGCTCCAGTTAACATCTGGCATATTCAGGCCTCCCATCAACAGTATCTCCCCTTTCTCTGCCATCCTAAGAATGCCTTCTATCATATCCTTGTCCATTCCCTCCCCCTGACATGGGGGGTCTGTATACAACCCCTGCGTGGATTGTGGTGCTATTTCCAGTCTCTAAGGTGACCCACAGTGCCTCCTCTCCTCCCTGTTTACTCTTTTGTTCAGTTGCTTTTATCCCTCCCTTCCATAGAGAGCTACTCCTCCCTCCCTGTCTCTCCTGTAGGTTGTGTACCCTGGTATGTTAACATCCCAGTCATGGTTCTCTGTGTACCATGTTTCTGTGACTGCTACGATATCCAGGAATCCCTCTTCCATCAAGGCCAACAGTTCAGGGAGCTTGTTGCCCAGACTACAGGCATTGGTACTCATTACCCTCCATTTCCTGATGGCCTTACCCCTTTTTGCCCCATCCCTGTCCTTATTGCCTTTGTCACTTTCTCCATTTACCCCTGCCCTTCTCCCTATCGACATCTTTAACTTGGTGTTTACCTCACTTACTACACTGACTTTTTTGGGGAGGGTTAGGATTTCCCTGCTCCTTTCCACTGCCTCCCCACCTTGGCTAGTTTAAATGCTTGCCAATGAAGCATTTAAACCTATATCTAGGATCCTGGTTCCCCTCCTGGACAGATGCAGACCATCACTCCAGTATAGGCCTGCATCACTCCAGGTGTACCCCTATCCCCAATGAAGCCAAATCCCTGAGCTCTGCACCAGTTTTTCAACCACTGATTGAATCCCATGGTGTGGAGCACCCTAGCCTCACCTACGTCATAGACAGGCAGCACCTTTGAGAAGGTTACTGTGCGTGCTACTTGTCTAAGGCCCCTCCCCAACTCCACAAACTCTTCCTGCACTGCTCTGATCCCTGTCTTAGCCAGGTCATTTGTCCCTAGGTGGACAATGACATCCAGCTCCCTCCCCTGTGCAGCTGCTCTGGCGATCCAGAAGATTCGCTCCCTGTCCCTCCAAGCCATGGCGCCAGGCAGGCACCTAACCTCCCTCTTCCCTCCTCCCCCAGTTCTACCTTCCTAACAATGGTGTCCCCCACCAGGAGTTGTTTCCTTCCCCTGTGGAGTCCCATGCCACCCTCCTGTGGGTCTCCTTTGTGGAGGTTCCCAGCATCCTCCTTGGTCTCCACTGTGGGTGCCTCCATAGAGTAACCACACTTTGCCAGAATGGCATAGAAATTGTGGAGAGGTACAACTGGAGGGATGCTCCTCTGTTCCCCCACCCTCACCCTCCCTGAGCCCACTGTGGTCCAACTGCTCCTCTTTCTTTGCAACCTCTGAGGCAACGGCAGTGGTCCTGGTGGTCCCTGGATGGGAGAGGAGGTCCCACAAATCCTGGCCAACTCAGCCTGGAGATGAGCAACCTCCTCCCTCAGCCCAGAGAGGTGCCTGCAGATGGGACAACACCACAACCTCCAGAACGTCTCCCGGAAGACTGCTGCTCCACAGCCACTGCACTGCACCACTCCCATCATGTCTAATTTCTGTCCCCTTCACTGTTGTTTGGAATACTTACTCTTTCCTTCAAAAAGCTCAGGTCGAAAAGGGCCTGAAATACCAGGACATGTCTCTGCATATCTATCCTGATCTCTGTGTAGAAATGGTGAATAGAAGAAAACTTTTTAACCCGGTCAAAAAGAAATTATATGAAGCAGGCATCAGATTCATGATGCTTTATCCAGCAAAGATCCATTTTTTGGTGAAAGGGAATCTTACGATCTTCGATAATGCAGATGAAGCTTTGCAAGCATTTGAGGAAGTTTATGGAAATATTGGTTTAAATAATTCTCTGAAATCACAGCAGCAGCCATTTTAGCCTACTATGGTCATGTAGATGGTGAAAGATTGATGTGAAGGTTGAACCTATTGGAAAAAAAAAGAGTGACCAAAAGAAGGAGTAAAAATATATATATATAATAAAGAGAGGGAAACACTGAATTAGGCTACTAAAGGAAATTATTTGTTAATCATCTGTTAATTATCTTAACTGTTATGGGGCAGCTGCTTTGATTTATTAATTAATGATTAGACCTTCTGTTGTGAGTCTGTGCAATGGAGGCGTTGGTAGTGAATGTCTCTCCGCGAATGCGTGTGGGGGGGGGGTCGTTTGGTATAAATCTTTGTCTGATTCTGAGTAATTATATAGGGGGAAGCTGGAATGGGGTTTTCTTTTTACTAATTCAGCTTAGTTTGTTAGCTGGGGTCCAGGATTCCACACCAATAATGGAAAGGGAAACTAAGGATAACCCTAATAAATGCTGGGTATTGGGTGAGTAAATGCTTAGGATAGCAACGTGGAACATTAAGGGTCTCAGAAATAAAGTTAAGACAACAAAAATTTTAAGGTATCTGGAAACTAAAGGCACTAATTGCATTTTCATGCAAGAAACCCACTTTCAACAGGATGATTTTAGGTGGTTTCAAACACAATGGGGACCAGGGGCTTTGTCAGGATTTAAGCAGGTGTCACGTGAGGTGGCGATATTTTTTAATAAGAGGTCTCTACTTGGGGTTAGGATAAATAAAACCATTAATGATTCAGCAGGTAGATATCTTATATTGGAAATTGTACTGGCAGGTAAACAATTTACCTTTTTTCAGTATATGGTCCTAATATCAATACTCCAAAGTTTTTCTCTGATTATTTTTTGCAGTTAACAACATGTGGTTCCCTATATGTGATTGATGGGGATTTCAGTTTGACACTGAGGAAGGAAGACTGAACATCTGTTGCCTATTCAGCGTTTGGCTCTTCAGTTACAGTAATAAAGAATTTTGAGGGACTTGAGGCTTGTTGATCCATGGTCTGAGTCTTCTCAAGATGTTAAAAAATGTTCTTTTTTTCAGCGTATCTTCAAGCTCTCTCTAGAATTGATTTTGTTTTTATTTCATAATCACTAATGCATGCTATAGGTAATATTGATTACCTGGTATAATTATAGCTCATCACTCCCCATGCATAATGGATTTACAACTCTCAGTTAGTAATACTATTACTATTACTGGCGAATGGATTTTACTTTATTAAAAGAAAATGGAAAGAATGTTTTTTTTTTTTAAAGGAGATGAAGTTCTTTTTTTTTCAACAAATAAGGCAGCAGGTGTTAGTATACATGCACTTTGGGAATCTTTGAAATTGTGGATAAGGACCACTTTCCAGCAAATGACAAATTGGAGGAGAAAAGGGTGGCTTAAACAGGAATTACAGTTACAAAATGATATTGCCACACTGGAACAGTTATATATATTAAATCAGGTTGTTATATGGGATACATGATGGGCAAGAGTGGAATATGGAAAATATTCTCATTCCTGCAGAGTGAGCTCTGGATATTTCATGAGTGCTGAAGGCACGAGTGAAATATACAGTGCTCATGATGCAGAAATGAGAATATTTTCCATATTCCATGATCTGCCCATCATGTGTGCTATTTATACCATGGGGTGAGACCAGTTTCAGTGAGAGAGGTATGTTTGTTGTTATGAGGTTCATGTCACTTTAAATGATGCTGGTGCTGTGGTAGTGTGTGTGTGAAGTTTTATGAATGGGTTGTTGTAGTGAGCTGTTGTTGGTTGGTGTGTGTGTGTGTGTGTGTGCGTGTGTTGACTGGGTATGCTGTGTTTTGGTAACTGGTTGCCTGAGGGAGGTTCTGTTCTGTGACAAGCTGGATGTTTGCAATATACTGGTCATTTGTTGTTCGTTTTGTAGGTCAGTATGTGGCAATGTAGGATTCAATAATGTACTAAACTTGGGTTTTGAAATGCAGCACAGGAGATTTGGAAATTGTTACATTTAGAAGGAGTGCTGCAACTGACTGTCATTATCTATCTTAATTGTGTTAATTTCAGTGTACGGCCTGTTTTAGAACTCAGCAAATTACAGGGGTGTTTTTTAGTGTTTTCAGATGCAGGTGAGTGATGTCAGCAGAGCAGGTATAAAGGCACAAGTCCTCGATGAAATCTTAGAACCACTTACAAAGATCTTTAATCTCTCGCTAAGTTTGGGCCATTTTCCCTCTCTCTGGAAGAAAGCCACTGTCACACCGGTTCACAAAAGCGGAGATAGGACACTGCACACCAATTACAGACCTATCTCACTCCTCCTCCTCCCACTATCCAAAGCGCTGGAGCAAATAGTGTAGGACCAACTAGCTGAATTCCTGGATAAGTACAATGTACAGTGCCCAGAGCAGCATGGCTTCAGAAAAGGGCACAGCACCACCACTGCACTACTGGAATTTACAACCTTCATCCATGCCACGCTTGACAAAGGGAATTGTGGAGGGGCAGTATTTATAGACCTTACCAAGGCATTCGACACAGTTAACCACCCCCTACTGCTCAAGCAACTGTCCTCCATTGGGATCTCCAGCGATGCCCTTCCATGGTTCACCAGCTACCTTGATAATCGGATCCAACGTGTAAGGATTGCAGGGATCTCTTCGGAGGAGAAACCGGTCTGCTCTGGAGTCCCCCAAGGGTCTATTCTGGGCCCTCTACTCTTCTCCCTCTTCATCAACAATCTCCCCAGTGCCTGCCACCAAAAAATATTACTATATGCAGACGATGCAGTCCTGTTTTCCAGCCACCATGACATTACAGTCCTTGAGTCCCAGCTGCAGCTCGACTTCAATCGCATCGAAGACTGGTTCAGTTCTCATAAACTTGTCCTGAACCACAGCAAGACTGAAGCCATGTCCTTCTGTAACCGACAGTGCAGGCACAACTCTCTGTCCCTCACCATCAAGAACCACGCTGGGAACCCACTCGAACATGTCAAGGAGTTCAAGTACCTTGGTATTACCCTGGATAGTACCCTCTCCTACACTCGGCATATTGACACTGTTGCCAAGACCGCCAATATACGGATTGGACTACTACACAAACACAAGCACTGTATGCCTGCAGATGCCCTTAAACTAGCCATTTACAGCTCTGTCACCTCTATCATTGACTACCGCCTTGCCATCTATGGCTCTGCCCCAACAAGTGCCCTCCGCAGGATCTCAGTTGCTCTCAACAAAGCCTGTAGACTACTGACAGGTGCAGCCCGACAAACTCACACCTGTGACCTCTATGCACAGGCCAGCTGGCTACCCCTATGCAGCAGAATACAATACCAGACCTGCTTACTTACCAAAAAGATTCTCCTTGGTCTCATGTCACCTGGTGTTAGCTCACTCCTTACTACCTACAGTGGCACTCAACAAACACGTGGTGCCCAATCTCTAACCTTTCAGGTTCCCAGATGTCATACCTCCATGGGTCAGCGGTCCTTTATCTATAGAGCTGCTCAATGTTTCAATTCCCTCAATAAAGAATCACTTTCCTCTACTACACTTGGACCCTTCAAAAGGAATCTCAAACTTTACCTCACCTCTACCACTCAATGTGACTGCTTTGTTGAACAGAGATCTCTCTAAACACCTCCCAGCTCACTCATATCTCACAACCCACCCTTTCCCAATCTCATTCCCTCTGGCACTGGGCCTTCCTTGTGACTCCTTTCCTGCTTCACATCTCCACTGGTACAAGACATTTTCCACTACCATCGGGCAGTGGCCCATTAGCCTGCCAACTTCCTCTCCCGATCGCATGCCTGCAATACTAACTGCCTATGGTGCCCTCTTTCTCTTATTGTTACCGCAGCCAGCTGCCTACTCAAGCTGCTTGTTTTATGAATATTATCTCAAAGTATGTTATAACTGGGTATCTTTATTTTTTCTTTTAGTTGTTTTGGTTGTTTATTGTGCATTCTTTTACTACCTCTGTATGTATGTTGACCCTCATCCTTTGACGTGGAACCTTTGTAAATGAGCAGTTTCTGCTCAAAGGTATTTGTAATCCGAGAATTTAATAAATAAAAAATAAATAAATAAATGGTATTTATTTTAACTCTGCTGATGTCATCAGGATTAATTTCACTCCAGTGAAAATAACATGGTTTATTTAATTGGAATTGATCTCACCCCCATGGTGTAAATATATATATATATATATATATATATATATATATATATAATATGGTGGTGAAAAAGAGAATTGTATTAAAGAAACTCTTGACAGATAAAGCAGAAAAACATATATTGAGAATTAGATCTAATTACTATCTATATTCAGATAAGCCACTTCAATTAATGGCTTGGCAGTTAAAAAAAGATCAAGAAAATAAGGGCATAAATCAAATTAAAGATGTAAATAGTTCCCTGCATACAGAACTGCTACAAATCTGTGGTACTTTTTTGAATATTATCAGAATTTATATTCATCAGAAAGTGCAGGGGATAGAAAGGGATTGGAAGAATTTTTGGATAATTTACAATTAAATCAATTGGTTAATCCCATTAAAGATGTCTTGGATAAACCTATTCCGCCTTCTGAGATTAATAGAGCAACTGATGCTTTTCCAGCTGACAAGGCACTGGGCCTGGATGGGATACAAGTTGATTTTTATAAGAAGTTTAGAGATTTTTTGGTCCCTATCATGAGTAGACTGTTTAACTCCTTTGATGATGCTCAGAATTTGCCAATTTCCTTTAAACAAGCCATAATTTTATTATTTCAAAAGCTGAGTAAGGATCCAGATTTATGTGGCTCATATCTTTACTGAATTCCGATCATAAAATCTTTACTAAGATAATTGCAATGAGGCTAGAGGGGTCACTGCCAGATTTCATTGCAACTGATCAAAATGGGTTTGCGAAAGGGAAAAAATTAGTGATAATTTACGAAGAACAATTAATATAGTAGCAGATAATAAACATATAGATGCTGTACTTCTTGCGGTTGATGCCGAAAAGGCATTCGATCGCACTGAGTAGTCTTTTCTATTTGCTCTTCCTGAAAAAATGAATTTTGGCAAGCAATTTATGAATTGGATTAGAATATTATATTCAGCCCCAGAAACAGTTATTAGAATAAATAATATGTATTCAGATAAAATTCAGATACATTGAGGTATGAGACAGAGCTGTCCCCTCTCTCCTTTGCTTTTTGCCCTTGTGATGGAGCCATTTGCAATGGCAATTAGGAAAAACCAGAACATTTCTGGTATACAAATTAAAAATTCTGTACATAAAAATCAGTTTGTATGCTGGTGATGTATTATTGTATGTAACTAATCCCTTAGTCTCTATCAAAGTTTTTTTTTTTTTAAGGAGGCAGTATAGCGCTGTGGTTTAAGGCTCTGAGCTGCAAATCTGGTGACATCCAGTAGCCCAGACCTGGGTTTGAATCCCACAGCTTCCACCTGCATACTGTGTGACCCTGAGCAAGTCACTTAACTTCCCTGTGCTCCCAGGTCACTCCTGTAAAAAAAAGCTTTCAGCTTAGTGTGCTACTCCTGGTTAAACAACTAAAAAAAAAAAAAGAAGTTAGCAAATTGGCTCAGGAATATGGTAAATGGTCGGGTTATAAAATAAACTGGCAAAAAAAAACTGTTAATGAAATTGAATGCTGATTATAAACTGTCTATTCCTGAAATAGGGGCAGGGCAAGTAGCATATTGTATAAAATATCTAGGCATCAATCTGACTAGCGGATACAATCAACTATATCAGGCAAATATTGAGCATATAATAAGTGTAATTAAGAAAGATCTTGATAATTGGACGCATCTACCATTGACATTAATAGGCAGGATAAATGTCATAAAAATGAAAATCCTCCCTAAGTTGTTTTATAATTTTCAGGTTATATCTGTAATGATACCGGATTCTTTTGTTGATGGATTAAAAAGGATCATTACTAACTATATCTGGAATAAATAAAAAACAAGAATATCTTATCACAAACTTACCATTCCTAAGAATAAAGGGGGCTTAGCATTACCAGATTTCAAATTATATTATTATGTTGCTCAAATACAGGAAATTTGGTACTGGTTGAGGAATGAATGTTCTGCCTGCTTCTGTCAATATGTAAAATTAGATGCATGAGGGCTGCCTATTAAGGCAGCTATTGTTTTCAGGGTATTATACCAGTAAATTGAATCATAAAGTAGTTAATCCAGTTACACAAACAACAATAAGGTGTTGGTTAAATTTGCATAAATATTTTGGTTTAAAAATTCCTATTACTAAGTATTCACCGATATATAATAATTTCTATTTTTACCCGTCAATAAATGATGGAACCTTTAGAGTTTGGCTAGAAAGGGACGTATCTGAGTTCTCTCAAATTAGTATTAATGGCCTGCTTATGTCTTTTGGTGATATTCAGGAAAAATGTAATATTCCATTTTTCCATTATTTTAAATGTTTACAAATAAAAAGTTTTATTATGAAGTATAATGAAAGTGATCTATTGGGATCCACTATGTTCTTGGACATATTGGAAGCTAGCCCATGTAAGAAATTGATAACAAAGTTGTATGGTAATACAAATAATAATACATTACAGGATCATGATATAATAAAATTAAAAGAAAAATTGGCAGAAGATTTGGGAATAATTATATTGGTAGATATGTGAGATAAGATCCTCGCCTTTCCTATGATAAATATAAAATCATCTAAGTTACAGCAAATACATTTTAACACCTTACACAGGACATACTTCACACCTTATAAATTGTATAAAATGAATTATTTAATCTCTCCAATCTGTCCTAGGTGTGCCAGCACTTCAGATACGCTGGTACATATGTTATTTGTATGCCCTTATCTTTCTAACTTTTGGTTTAACATTTTTTCATTTTTAAATAAGGCCTTGAAGGTAAATATAATAAGCATTTGTCAATGCTGAATGTTTGCTTGCTGGCATTAGCAGTGGAAGTGCAGGAGTTAGATGCAATATAGGAAAGGCATTGAAGTACTGAACTGACGCCAACTCCACCCTCACCTTACAGACATGGACAGGCATTGGGGTGTACCTTTGGGTTGTCACCCATGACGGTCACAACATTTCACCTCACCCTACCCTTCAGACACTGACAAGTGTCGAGGTGTCCCTCGGTGTGTTTGGGCTTTACATTCACCTCATTCCATAAGGAAATATGCTGAAATGGGTGCAGTATAGGAGAATGGGGTGAACTCTGGGGCCAAAGCACACCTCGATGCCTGTCACTGGCTGCAGGGTGGGGGGTGGAATGCCATGAGCATTACTGTTGACAATCCCAAGTCACACCCCTGACGCCTGTCAGTCCCTACAGGGTAGGGCGTTATGGTCAAAAACCCTAACGTCCTAGGCATTTCTTGGTATTTTTACTCCATGTTTTCAACATGGGTTTTTTGTGATCCCACTGCATAAACAGTGACACTATCAGTTCGTTAGGTGAAAGGCGATTTTGCACAGTGACTGCACCATTTGGCTTCAGGGGTGTGAAAACCATTTCGAACAGGATGTGAAAAATGACAGCTGTACTGTTCACGAGGAGGTGTAAAAAATGGCATTGTTGAAACTCTGGAATGAAAATATCAAAAAACTGGTGAAGTCACGAGTGTGCGTAGAAACTGTGCAACGTACACCCGTAATGTAATTAGCTTGGGGATTTTTTACAGCAGATTTTCAACACAGGCATTTTTGGGACCTCTGCTCATCAATAGTGTCACTGTGATTTTCTTAATCTGTCCCGAACACTAATTAACCACAGCGACTGCGCTATTCTGCGCTGGAAGGGCCAAAACACCAATTTTGGCCAGAGTGTAAAAAATGACAGCTGTACTGTTCATAAGGAGGTGTGGAAAAATGTCATTGTTGAAAATCTGGACTGAAAATATTACAAATTCATGAACTTATGAGGGTGCATGGAAACTGAGCAATGTAAGCTCGTAACACAGTCATTTTAAGAACTTTTGACACCAAATTTTCAACATAGCCATTTTAACACCTCTGCTCATGAACAGTGTCACTGTGATATTCTTAATCTGTCCCAACATTGGTTTCGCACACCAACCACGCCCTTGTGCACTACATGTGCAAAAACACATTTTGGGCTAGATGTTAAAAATGACAGCTGTACTGTTCATAAGGAGGTGTGGTAAAATGGCAAGGTTGAAAATCTGGGCCCAGATGTTCAAAAGAGTTGAGCCATGCGCAATAGGGTTGCACCTGCGCAAGTCCGAATTTGTGCCATTCTGCGATATTCAGCAGGAGGCAGTTGTGCCCCAAAATCATGCTAAGCAACAGCGCAATGATAATGAAGGCATGCGCAACCGAAGGGGGAGGAACCATGCATAAATGGCGCAGTGTGATATTCAAAGACTTGCACAATGTGCAACAGTGGAGCAAGCGGAAGTTGCGCCATAGCGGAAATGAGCCAAAATAAAAAGGAGCAAGGAAGAGGCGTAAGAACGCTACAGGGAAGCCACATGAGGCAGAGGCAGAGGCACACAGACAGGGCAAGTGGCAGGAACAGGGCAGGCCAGGGAAAGGCCACAGTTAACAGCCAGGCACAGGGAAGGTGTGGGGAGCCACACAGCACAGAGGCCAGCACAGGCAGGTGTACCCAGTGCAGGGGAGGTAGCAGCCAGGACAGCGCGGGAATACAGTAACAGCTGCCGGGGTGAACGCAAGCCAGGGACATGGCCAGTGCCACCTTCCACATGGAGGCCGTAATGAGGGGGGTGAGAAGGTGGGCAGCAGGGGGGCGTGGCCGTGGAAGGGCCAGTCGGCAGTATGCCCCCAACAGGCAGTACCGAGCCCGCACCAGCTTTGAGCTGTACACAGATACTGAGATTGTGGGCTGGTACCACCTGAACAGGGCAATTCTGAGGCGGCTCTGTGAGCTGTGCAGTGATGTGATGCAGGCATCCACGCGACGGAGCCATGCCCTGTCAGTGGAGACCAAGGTAACAGCCTGCATGTGCTTGCTCACCACGGGTACCTTCCAGAGACCAACTGGGGACACCACAGGCATAACCCAGTCTGCCACATCATGCCATCTCAGCCAATTCCTCAGCGCACTGCTGCCACATGCTGAGGTGTACATCCATTTCCCCAGCACAGCAGCGGAGCACACAGCAAACATACCGGAGTTCCACAGGGTAGCACGTATGCCTGGCATGCTAGGGGCAATAGACTGCACCCATGTGGCCATATGCACACCACCTGGCCACGAGGGGGCTGCATACATAAATCGAAAGGGCTATGCCAGCATCAACTGCCAGGTGGTGTGCAATGCCAGGGGGCGCATCATCAATGTCTGTGCCATGCACCCTGGGGGAGCACGCGATTCTTTCATCTGGCACCAGTCGGCACTGTGCCACAGATTCGAGAGTGGGGACATCCCCACTGGCCACCTAGTGGGTGAGTATGCAAACCACATGGACAAATATAGGGCCTGGGGGGGCATGGCCAGAGGTGCCATGGGTAGTGGCCTACATGGCCTGGGGCAGAGTGATGCCAATCACCAAACTAACCTCCACCCTCTACACACAGGTGACAGTGGATACCCACTCTGTCCCTGGCTGCTCACACCCTACCGGCGGCCCGCAACCCCATCGCAGCAACGCTACAATGAGGCACATGCCACCACACACAATGTCATCGAGTGGGTGTTCGGGATGCTGAAGGCACGTTTCCATTGCCTGGACACCTCTGGCGGTGCCCTATAGTACAGCCCCTCAAAGGCCTGTGGGATATTCCTGGCCTGTTGCATCCTGCACAACATGGCCAACAAATGTGGTATAGCTGTACAGGTCAAAGAAGGGGACAGCGATGAGGACGATGGGGATGCCGGTGATGATGGTGATGGGCAGCCCCCCCTTGGCCGACAGGACCCCCGACTGCTCCGGCTGCCACAGCTGCACCGGGACACCATCACAGAGGAGCACTTCAGCCAACTCAGGTAAGTCATGGGGCCATGCGCAACCACCAGCGGCCAAGGAACAACCCACAAACACGCAGGAACCCACACTGGGGGTGCATGCTGTCAAGGGAAGTGGCAGGGCACAGAGGCACACACACAGCCAGGGATGGGTGAGGATTAACGTGCCACGCTGAGGGACACACACACACATGCACAACGCAACAAACGTGCACAGAGGGCAGAAGGCACACTGACCCAGAACGCACACCCTAGCAACACACATGTCCACAGGCCACCACGCCCACTGCCTGTTCATGTGCATGTGTCAGATGCTGAGCACCATTGCACTTTGGTGTACAGCACAATGCAGGCATCATCATGCACATGCAACTGTGGACAGCAGCCGGGAGGGTGTGCAGGTGGACTGTGTGTCCGCGTGCAGGGCCGGGTACCCACCCATGCACTGCCCACTGACACAATGCACACAGGGCAGCACCAGACAGTAGCCATGCTGGGAGACAGGTCAGTCCCATGACACAGTGTTACGGCCACCACGGATGCATCGGCGGCCCCACCGAGACCTGCCAGCACTGGCAGGCTGACCACTGGCCTCATGGGGTGGCACCGATGGTCCCCCAGGGGTTCCACTGTGTGAACGCGACCATCCCCGTGCAGGGGTCTGCAGCACACCGAACATGCCTGCACCAGGAGTGCTCGGGATGCCCACAGCTGAACCCGGCATCGACAGGGTGGGAGTCGCATGACGCCAGGAACAGAGGGTGGATAGTGCACTGCGTGGTGTCTGCGATGCATGGGTACCTGACTGTGTGCCCATTGTGGCCATGACAGCAATGAACGCCTGTGCATACCTGTCAATGGCAGTGGTCACATCCTCCCGCAAACGGTCCATCCATGCCATGATCATTTCAGTGTCCCTGCTGCGACGCTCCTCTGCCCACTCCAGAGACACACATGCAGTGCATCCACGGATGTCACAAGCCGCATCTGCTGCTGGACCGATGCTCACAGTAGGCAGGTGTGCTCGTCCAAGAGGTCATCAGCCTCCTCGGCATCCTGTCCCTCAGGGTGTGCAAGGGCCTGATGTTCAGCACCCCTTGAGGGTGGGTGCTGCGCACCAAGACCAGGTCTGGACATGTCCACAGGCAGTGCACAGATGCCACTGCTGAACCCTGTACCCCCAAGCCCAGTGGGCGACTGCTGATGCTGCCCCTCCAGCTGCCACACCTCAGGGCTCAGTGGTGCCACCGCAGTGGCTGCAACAGTCCCACTGTCCTGAACAGACACCAGTTCTGCCCCACTGGTGCCGACAGGCATAGCCTGGGACTGTGCTGACATGGAGGCCTCCACGGCGGCACCACCCACAGCCATGGGTGCGAATTTCCCTGCTGTGTGTCCATCCTGTGGCACACACGTGTCACTGCCCAAGATGGTCGTGTCATCATCACTGGTGCTGGACTCTGCCCCAGGCACAGCCACATTGTGCTGGCATCCATGGATGCCAGCACGCTGGACCACATGCAGGGCTTCCTCCACACCTGTCTCAATGACATCAGTGTGGACAGCCAGGCAGCCCCACTGTCGTACTGATCCACAGATACCTTTGGAGGCAGATGGTCCCACCTCCGACTCCATCCAACTGTCCGCAGTGGACAGGCCCACAACCACTGAACCATGCAGATGCTCAGGATCTGTAAGGGAAAGCAAAGTTGCATTACTGCATGTGACCTACCCTGTCCCCCCCAGACAGACCATGACTTACCATGCAGTGATGGGCCACCACCCATCTGGAAGCCACCACCTGGAACACCCTCAATGGCACTTCGGTGCATGCTTGCAGCAAGCCTGTCCTCTGCTGGGGTGAGCTGTACCACCTCTGGCTGTCCCCCACCTGTTGCAGCATGTGCTGCCCTGATGGCAGCCACCTTCTCCTTTACCCTCCTCCTGTCTGTGCCCATCTTCTTCTTACACTCCTGCACAGAGCACTGGTGGCTGCCATGCAGCAGGGGCCTGAGGGGTGCCCCGCCGTCTACTGAGCAGTGGCTCCTGATCCAGGTAGGCCTCGAAAAGGGCCTCGGTTTCGGCCTTAGTAAAATTCGGCCTCCTCCTCCCACCGCTGTTGTCCTCCTCTCCAAGAATGTGCTCGGTCATTATGTAGCCTGTAAGAATGGCAGTTGTTACCTGTGACTGTGCAGTCCCATGCATGTCCCTGAATCCACAGTCCACACTCCTAAACAGCATGCAACTCACCAATAAACTGCAGTAACCGACTATGGCCACTGCAGCACATTGTCGCACTTTTATAGCGCAATCCATGCAAATGAGGTGAGGAGCAACTTTAATTAGATGCAAATTGCAGTGCTGCACCACTGAATGGCTGATCGGATGATTTGCATATGATGGCTGAATATCGCGCTGTTGCACTTTGCGCAATTGTGTTGAACGAGCTGAGCCAATGGCGCAGTTCTGTGGCATGCATAGTACACCTCACTGCGCACGCCCGGGTTGCTGACGCAGGTGTCTGCTGCGCTGATGATGTGCTGTGTGCGGTAGGCAATGCAGGGCACGGCCACCATTGTGCCAGTGGCGCTATAGCGATGGTCACTACATGGCGCTGTGGCCATGGGCCTTCATAGGTGCAATGGCCCAGCTGCCCAAGAGTCCACTGTGGCGCTGGCACACAGGCAGCCAATCGCGCTACACGCATTGTCATCCAATGGCACTGTGCGTGGCCTTGCGCCAGAGACCCTTGACCCTGTGCCTGACCTTTGCCCCCTTGGCACCATGCATCAGGCATAGGTGCACCTCTATCGCGCTGTTCGGTAACAGCGCAATAGGGAATGGCAGCGCTGTACAGTGCAGCATCTGCACATGGGGAACCGCACTGCAGAGTGCCATATTGCCTACTATAGCTATTGCAATGGCGCGGAGAAGAGCTGCTCCTTGGACGGCCATTGAGCTGGCAAATCTGGTGGCCATAGTTGAGCCACACCATGGGCCTCTCTTTAGGGAGGCCCCCCTGGATAGAGCAAGGGCCCAGGTGTGGCAGGAGGTGGCCACAGCCCTGGAGGAGGCAACAGGCAGGGGCCGTAGTGCAGAGCAGTGCAGGCACCGATATGGTGACCTGCGCAGAAGGGAGCCGGAGCTACTGGCCCAACTGAGGTCACGTGCCAGGAGTGGCACAGTCCCACGTCCAGGTAGGGGTTCCGTCAACACAATTTTATCGTCCATATGAGTCACAGTGTTGTATGTGTCCAGCACATAGGGGAGAGACCGTATGGGGTTGGCTGTGGCGGTGTTCACAGGGTATGGGGTGGGTGGGTCTGGCTGGGTGGGAGGGCACACTCCTTGGGGCAGGGGGACTTTGCTTCGGGAATGTACTGATGTTCTTCTCTCCTTTTTGTCCCCACAGGCCCGGAAGAACTACGCAGAGTGCGGGCAGAGCAGAGGGGAGTGGAAACCGCAGCCAGGCGGGCCGAGAACCAGCAACGCCCACCTGACCGGCCCGATGTGGGTGAGTGCCAGACATCCATGATTAGTATTGCATGCTGTGTGACAAGGTGGGCAGCGGAGCATGGCCACCATTCATTGACATCACTGCCATGCACGCCACTTGTTACAGTCAACACTGTCCAGTGGCAATGCATGTCTGGGTGTGCGTCACTGGTGGTCCATGCGTGCACCAGGTGCATGGCTGTGCCACTGCCTTTGCACCACATAGCCATGTCACTAGATGGCCACGATGGTGCTGTGCGTGACTTGGCCGGTGGGTGTGTGCAGCGTTCCGCATGGCTGTATGCACCTGGATGGGCAGGTCCTGTGGACGTGATCACTGCGGGTGGTCACACACCATCACAGTGGTATGTCCCATGGCCATATGCCATGCACAGTGGGCAGGCTGTATGGGGTTGTGCATTCACACCTGTTGACTGTGCTTACTTGTCCTAGGTATGAGACATCTCAGGGAGATCAGAGACACCATGCGGGAGCTCCTGAATCTGGCCCGCAAGACGGTGGCAATACTGCGGAGGCTGGACGAGTCGGGGGTTCTGCAGCAACACAGAGCCAGAGGGAGCCAGAGCCAGGAACGGAGGAGCCTTCAATAGCCCTTGATCCCTGACTTCCCCTACCCCTGGACCCACACTCACACCCCTCCTATCCCATCCCATTTGTCCACCCCTTCCCCCTGCCCACTCCCACCATTTTTGTGTCCCCCACCACAAACCTGTAAATAGTTTTATTCATGTACATAGTTGAGTTTTCTATTTTTACAATACATTTGACTTTTATATGAATACCGTGGTGGTCTCTGATTTGCAGCAGGCTATAGGTGCTCAGTTGCAGTGGAGTGCATGGAATCAGGGGTGGTGCAGTCATGGGTATGTGTGTGCGTGTGTGTCCGTGTGGAGGTGTCTATGGTGTGGGGGTAGATATCAGTCAGTGTCTGTGTTGTGTGTGTTGTTCCCTGTGCACTGGATGACTGTATGCGGTGGTCCATGGCGCGTGCTCTGTGTCCATGGTGCACCCATCGTCCCATCCATGGCCTGTGCAGCCGACACACCTGCCTGTCTGTGACCTGCATGGTTCACTGGCATGTCAGTGGTGGCATTCCCTGCAGGGCAGACACTGTAGCCATCGCTTTGCTGGGTTGCCCATGTCACTGGTGTGGTGCATGCCTGGCTCAGGTGACACTGTGGGTGACACGGTCATTGTTCCACCTCCATGCTGTGGCTTGTGTGTGTTGCAGGGGATGTGCCCCACTGTCTGTGGCTTGTGCTCCGGGTGACTATTGGTGGTGTATTGGTCCATGGTGCCTGCGCAGGGTGGTTGGCTCTCCAGTGCCATGGTGGACTGCAGGTTGTGTGTACATGGCTTACATGGGCCCACAATGTGGGCTTGGTTGCCCCACCACTGTGTCCCTGTGTTGTTGTGCCCTTGGGTATGGGTGGGTGTCTGTCCAGACCCTGTGTGGCATCCGGTGTGGTGCATGCTTCCATGCACCACTGTGGGTGTCTGTGCTGGCTGTTGTGGCCAGTGGTGGGCCAGGGGTGTGTCACTGGAATACTGTGCAGAGCGCTGTACCACTGGTGGTGGTGTCAAGGACACGGCCGTCCCATATGGGGTAATTCTTGTGCCAACGCATGGTCGGTCTCTCAGCAGTACCTCGAGGGACTGTGTATGGTGGCACTGTGTCTGCTGTTGTTGCATTGCCGTGTGCTGCAACCTGTTGATGGGTGCTCATGGTGGGGCTGGCTTGCATGGTTCTGTGGTGCACAGGGTTGCATTGACACTGTGGGGGTGGTGGCATGCATGGGGTTTCCTGCTGTGGTGGTCACTGCTCATGGGGTGTCTGGGGGTCACGGTGCAGGGTGTGCTGTGCACTGGGGGGATGGTGTGGCACAGGGTGGTCTGCCCTCCTTGTGTACCAGTCACAGCTTGCTGGTAGGTGTGATGGGGCACCATGGCCAGGCTGTGGGTTGGTTGCTTGTCTCCATGGACCAGTGGTTATTCTAGCCCTCTCCTGGTTGTGATATGCTTGGGGTGTGGGGGGACAATGTCTGTTCTGCTGTGTGTTCCTGTGCCCATCTGTGGCATGGGTGGTGGGCCCCTACCTCCCTGATTGTGCAGTTACATTGCTCTGCAGTTGGGGGGCTCCCTGCTTGCACTATGGCGCCTCTGGACTGCTCAGCTGAACATCCCTTGTTGCGCTATGGCACATCAGATCTGCTCAGCTTCCCCTCCCTAGTTGCGCTATGGTGCAGGTGGTGCGATATTCAGTCGTTGGCTGTAGGCACAATTTGGCCTGCTCCTTGTTTGAATATCGCGTCTCTTGCGCATGAGCGCAATAGACTTGCGCTTGCTCCTACTATTGCGCACTTTTGGAGCGCAGTTTGAATATCTGGGCCCTGGAGTGAAAATATAAAAAATTCTCAATGTTACGAGTGTGCGTAGGAACTGCGCAATACATGCTCGTAAAACACTCATTTTTTGAGAATTTTTTCACCAAATTTTCAACATAGGGTTTTTGGGAGCCTACCTCATGAACTGTGACACTATCATTTTGTTAATCAGTCCCAAAAGATGGTTCTGTGCAGTGACCGCAAAATCACCTTTCGGGACCGAATAACAAAATGACAGTGACTGAGTTCATGAGGTGGGGTCCCAAGAACCCCATGATGAAAATGAAAACATTCCCCAAAATTGCTGAGATATGCACCAAAGTTGAAAAAAAAAAAACACATTTATGCCATTATACAGCTTACCGGCATTTCTTCCGTTCGCGGTTGGCTTTGAAGAGTGCAGACGTGTTCCTGGTCCACCGAAGATCGTCGCGCAGGCCTCTGGAGGTAAGTATAGGGTGAGGCGGCGCAGTGGGATATGTAGAGGGTGGCTGTGGGTTGCGGAGGGGGGGCATGTGAGTCAACGAGGGACCGTTTTTTCTTATAGGTTTTTTTTTTTTTTTTTTTTTTTTTTACAAAGACGATGCAGGACTTTTACTATGCTGAGGTGGGCTCCCAATGTGGTGCCTGGAAGTCTGTTTCGGGGGTAGTGGAGACGACAGGGGATTGGGCACCCCCGCCGGCCATATGGACATTTGCCACGCTGGGGTGGGCTCCCAGTGTGGCACCTGGAAATCTGTTTTGGGAGGCAGTGGAGCTGACAGGGATTGGGCATCCCCGTCGGCCATATGGACTTTTGTCATGCTGGAGTGGGCTCCCAGCGTGGCACCTGGAAGTCTGTTTTGCGGGGAGCAGTGGAGCCAACAGGGGATTGGGCACCTCCATTTACCATACAGTGTGTGGGGGTGAGGAGGAGCACATGAGCATGCTGGGGTGGGCTCCCAGCATGCTTCTTGGGTGTTTGTTGGGGGGAACTGGAGCTGACCGGGATCACAAGAAAAAAATGGAGCTGTCTATGACAACAGTTCAGATGCACTGCCGACGTGTAGGCAGCTTGCATACTGCCGACGGCAGTATGCAAATTGCCTACACGTTACCACCGCTGATTGTAGCAGTCTTTTACTTTGAACTGTATGCCACTGCATCTGAACTGCTGTCATAGACAGCGCAGACATTTAGTGGTGCAGTGGGGCCACACCTGCAAAAATAAGCAAGGCACTGGAAGTGAGGGTGGCACACCTATGAAAACTCGTATAATGGCTGTATGTTTCTTGCATATGCATGCAAGTAAACATAAAAATGGATCAAATGTTAGAACTGCTGGCTTTTTCGATCAGGTATCACTACTCACACAGCATCAGCAAATTTTTTTCCATAGCTGTGATTTTAGCTAAAAATGTATCCTTCTGAAATGGAAGGATGCAGTCCCCCACCCCATGTTTGACACCTGGTTAAATTTCCCAATAGATGTGATGAAGTTAGAAAGAATAAAATGTCTGTGATCTGAGGACATGTCTACTTATGAGAAAATCTGGGTCCCTTTATATCTCCAGATACAGAATGGTGTTAAATAATTAGAGACTCAGCTTAGGATGGTCATCTGAATTTAAGTAAAGTTGGGGGTGGTAGTGGAATCCTGGACACTTAGCTAGTTAGGAGGGATATGATGATGGAATGAGAGGGATTTCTCTGTTTGCTTTCTAGCATGGATAGCTACCTAGCTTTGATTATATGTGCCCTCTTTAAATTTCAATCTGAACCCTCAAGAAAAAAAGAAAAAAGATTGGTATCAGTGGATACGTTAGGACTCTGACTTGTTAGCCACATCACACAAAGCACAACAATCCTCTTAGATGCATACCTAACAATGCACCTCAGGCATGTGATTATGGGGTCTGGAGCAACAGTGCAAAAAAAGCAACACAACAGTTATATGTGTGCAGAATTTATTTGTTTTTGATACCAGGTAAGATACACCAGGTGTACATATGCCTATTTCCAGGCATAACCTGGGAGAATTACAGATTAACAACGGGAAAAATATACAGCAAACAGTATACATAAACTGAAAGCAACAACATCAGGGAGGTTACAATTGTTAAACATCACGAAGAAGCAGTAGTACAAACAGCAGTGAGCGCAGTTGAAAAATGTGCTTACTAAAAAAGAAAAATGGAGCAGGACAAGGAAAAAAAAACTCAGTCATACCAATTTTGTGGGTGCAGGCTCCAAAATACAGAGTGGAATAACATTTAGTACGAAAGATAAGAAAAAATTACTCACCTTAGTAATGTTGTTTCTTCTAATGGAGTCTTGCTGTATTCTGACAATAGCAGTGAGTCCCAACCTTCGAACTGCCCCGGAGATGAGAGTTAACTTTCCATGCCAGGTATGGAACGCTGAGCTCGAGCTCGGTTGAGACTCTGTCTGTTGCTGTTTGAACTCAAACAGTCAGATCTTTACGAGCTAAACTCACTGAGGTCCTGTGTGGAAGCTGTAAACCTACACTAGCCAACTGGCTACTAAATATAACAACAGATTTTTTGGTCCCAAAAGAAAGACTCAAGTCAGGAAACCCAAAAAATGAAATAAACACAACACCCACTCACCCAAAGAAAGAGGGTGATAATAAAAAAGGTGGGGTACCTCCTGAGTGTCAACACTGCTACTGCCCACCCACATCCCAAAAACAAAGGTTTTGAGAGGGGAAGGCGGTGGGGAGGTCAGAATACAGCAAGACTCCATTAGAAGAAACAACATTACTAAGGTGAGTAATTCTTTCTTCAAACAACATGAAGTCTTGCTGTATTCTGACAATAGCAGACTACCAAACAGTACCTCCATGGTGGAGGGACAGAACTTACTTAGGAAATAGACTCTGAAGCACAGTTGTGCCAAACCGAGCATCATTCCTAGCCTGGATATCCAGAGAGTAATGCTTGATAAAAGTGGGAACTGTTTTCCAGGTAGCTGCTTGACATATTTCTAAGATAGGAATATCCCTGGCAGCAGCCAGGGAAGCAGCTGTACCTCTGGTAGAGTGAGCCCTCAGGCCTGAGGTGGAATCTTACCTAGTTTTCATAGCAAAATTGAATGCAAGAGACAATCCACCTGGCAATGGATCTTTTAGTGGCAGGTTTTCCTTTACCAACCTCACCATAAGTGAGGAACAGTTGGAGGGAGTCAAACCTGTGACCCTTGGTATGTTCTATGTAGTAGCTAAGGGCTCTTTTCACATCCAAACTGTGCAACCTCCTCTCACCAGAGGAGGAATGGTCAGTGAAGTACACAGGAAGAGACATAGATTGGTTAAGGTGGAAGTCTGAAACCACCTTAGGTAAAAACTTCCTGTTAGTCCTGAGGACCACCTTATCTCTATGGAAAGAGATAAAATCAGGCTCTACTGACAGGGCTTGTAACTCACTTAAGCACCTAGCAGAGGCGATGGCCTCCAAGAACACAGTTTTCCAAATCAAGTACTTAAGCTCTGCTGAGGACAAAGGCTCAAAAGGGGGTTGCATGAGCTGAGCAATGCAAACATTAAGGTCCCAAGCAGGGGCAGGGTCCCTGAATGGTAGATTGGTATGAAGCAATCCCTTGAAAAACTTGGAGAATACAGGGTGAGCTGAAAGAGAAGAGGGCTTACCTGCTGAAATAAAAGCAGAGACAGAAGCCAGATGCACCCTTAGTGTAGCTGGTCTGAGTCCCACGCTATTAAGGTGAACCATTTAGTCAAGGACTGTGGTCAGGTCAGCAGACTCTGGGGAAGTATGCCTCCCAGAGCACCATATGGAAAACCTTTTCCATTTGGAATTATAAGTAGTTCTGGTGGAAGGCTTCCTAGAAGCCTTTAGAATATCCATAACACCTTGGGAAAGGTGTAAATCAGCAAACTCTAACTCTTCAAGAGCCAGGCCTTGAGATTGAGAGATTTGAGATTTGGGTACCAAACCCTTCCCTGAGCACAGGTTAACAGATTGTAATTCCTGGGAAGAGACAGGGGAAGGTGGACTGGTAAGGACAATAGTAGAGGGTACCAGGGCTGTCTGGCCCAGTCTGGAGCAATCAGGATCACCTTGCAGGACTGAGACCTGATTTTGACTCGCACTTTGAACAGGAGAGGAAGGGGAAAGCATACAGGAACTTCCTTCCCAACTGAGAACTAAGGCATCCAGGGGACTGAGCCCAACACTGGGGCCTGCAGCAAAACAGGGAAGTTGGTGATTGTCTGGGGCTGCAAAAGATCTATCTGTGGGTGCCCCATCTGGAGAATATCACCTCCAAAACCAGGGATCCAGTGACCATTCGTGATGGCCCTGAGATATCCTGCAGAGCATCTGCCAGGACATTGTCCTTGCCTGGGAGGTGTACTGCTGTGAGGAGGTGTTCAGGGAATAGGCCAGAGACCACAATTTCATTGCTTCTGTGCACAAGGCCGTAGACTGAGTGCCCCCTTGCTTGTTGATATACCACATTGTGGTGGTATTGTCTGTTCTGATCTGAAAAACTTTGTTCTGAACAGACTAGGAAAAAGCTTGAAGTGCTAGAAACACTGCTCTGAGTTCCAACAGATTGATGTGAAGCAGAGATTCCTGAGGGGACCACAACCCTTGGGTGGTCAGGTCTCCCAAGTGGGCCCCCACCCCAAGAGGAGGCATCTGTAGTAAGGATTAAAGAATGAGACTGAGTGACAAAGGGACTCCTGTCTTAGATTGTTCTGATCCTGCCACCACTGCAGGGCCTGGATCAGAGTTCGAGTCACTGGAATCAGTTTGGTAAGAGGGTCCTTTTTTTGAGACCAAAAGGCTCTCAAGTGGAACTGAATGTCCCTCATCTGAAATCTTGCTCCCTGCACCACTGCTGTAGAAGCAGCCATGTGCCCCAGGAGCTGCAGAAAATGCCTTGCTGGTCGAGACACCTGTAGGGTGAATGAAGAGGCCAGTGAGATAAGGGTCCTCGCCCTGTCCAGGGGAAGGAAGGCTCATAGATACATAGATACATAGACAGTGTCGGCAGATAAGGGCCTATAGCCCACCTAGTCTGCCCATTTGAGCTTGTAAGTTCAGTTTGTTTTCCTAGAAGTCTGTTTCCCCTTACCCCTGCCCTCTAGAATTCCTTTATGTCTATCCCATGCATTCTTAAATCCCGTGATTGTTTCAGCCTCCACCACTTCCTCTGGCAGGGTGTTCCACTTGTCCACCACCCGTTCTGTGAAGAAATTCTTTCTCATGTTTCCTCTGAATCGTCCTCCCTCCAACTTCATCCCATGCCCTCTAGTCCCAAAACATCTTTTTGCTTAAAAATAGTGTTTTCTGCACCCTATTCCTCCTGTAAGATACTTGTATGTCTCTATCATATCCCTCTTCCTCCTCCTCCTCCAGGAGTACATGTTCAGTTCCTTCAACCTGTCTTCATAGGACTTGTGATGCAACCCATGCACCATCTTTGTTGCCCTCCTCTGAACCTTCTCTACCCTGTCATGTCCTTACGTAGGTATGGTCTCCAGAACTGTACACTGTACTCCAGGTGGGGCCTCACTAGTGTCTTGTATAGCGGAATTATGACCTCCTTTTCCTGCTGGTGATGCCCTGCCTATACATCCCAGCAACCTATTTGCTTTACCTGATGCCTTGTCACACTGTTTCCCTACCTTGAGGGTCATCAGAGATGACAACCCCAAGATCCCTTTCCTGCTTGGTGCATGCTATATCCTCACCCCCAACTGATATATTGTGCCAGGGTTTTGTGCCCCATATGCATTATCTTGCACTTCTTTGCATTGAATTTCAACTGCCAAACCCTTGACCATTCTTCAAGTTTCTGCAGGTCCCTTCTCATTCTGTCTACACCCTCTGGTGTGTCTACTCTGTTACAGAGCTTTGTGTCATCAGCGAACAGTGAAATTCTGCCTTCTAGATCCTATGCAATGTCACTGATGAAGATGTTGAATAGGACCGGTCCCAGCACTGATCCCTGTGGTACCCCACTGGTTACTCTTCCCTCTGTGGAGTGACAGCCATTTACCACCACCCTCTGTGTCCTGCCACCCAGCCAGTTACCTACCCACCACACTACTGTCCTGCCACACCCATATTCCCCAGTTTGTGTAATGTCTTCTATGTGGCACAGTGTCAAAGGCCTTGCTGAAGTCCAGATAGGCCATGTCCACTGCCCTCCCCTGATCCACCTCCCTAGTCACCCAGTCAAAAAATTCAATGAGGTTGGTCCGACATGACCTCCCCCTGGTGAAACCATGCTGCCTTGGGTCCTGTAGTCCATTGACAACCAGATGTTCCACCAATCTCTCCTTCAGTAGTGCTTCCATGATCTTTCCCACTACCGAGGTGAGGCTGACTGGTCTGTAGTTCCCTGCTTCCTCTTTGTTCCCACTTTTGTATAAGGGACTACATCTGCTGTCCTCAGTCTTTGGGTACCTCCCTATTTCCAATGATTGGCTGAACAGGATAGCCAGAGGTTCAGCCACCACCTCTCTTAGTTCTTTAAGGACCCTGGGTGCACCATCTGGCCCCATTGCTTTATCAGCTCTTATTACTTCCAGTTCCTTCAGGACCCTTTCTCGTGTAAAGGGACTTGTGTCCATTTCTGCACCATTCTCACCCCTTGTACTCCCTTCAGACCCATTACCCCCCTCTTCCTTAGTAAAGACTGAGCAGAAATACCTGTTCAATATGTCAGCTTTATTGTTGTCATCCTCCACGTGGCTCCCATCCTCCCCCTTCAGTCTCACTATCCCTCCCTTTGTCTTTCTTTTTTCACTTATGGCCTCTGGCCTTTTCTGTATCTAGCTCTGCGCCTATGAAGGTGAGGAGCTGAACAGGCTCTAGAACTGACTTTGAAGGATTCAGAAGGAAACCTAGAGAGGTGAGCAGTTGCTGAGTTATCTCTAGATGTAACTTGACTTGGTCTGGGGACTGGCCTACTATGAGCCAGTCGTCCAGGTATGGGAAGATGGCAATCCTTTGCCTTCTTAGAGAAGCAACTACTACTGCCAGGCATTTTGTGAACATTCTTGGAGCAGAGGTTAGGCCGAAGGGCATTGCTCTGAATTGGTAATGGCCTGAGGGGAGCTCGAACCTGAGGTACTTTCGATGGGAGCTTCTGATGAGAATATGAAAATAGGCATCCTTGAGGTCCAGGGAGACTAGCCAGTCCCCTGGCCTTAGAGAGGGTAGAATTATTCCCAGTTTCACCATTTTGAATTTGGCTTTAAAAGGTGCTTGTTTAAGTATCTGAGATCCAGGATGGGCCGCCATTCTCCTGTCTTTTTTGGGGGTAAGGAAGTACCTGGAGTACAATCCTTTGCCTTGGTGTAGGGGTGGAACCCTTTCCACAGCTCTGAGAGCCAGGAGGGAAGAGACCTCTGCCTCTAGGGCAAGTGCCTCTGAGGATTGCAGGTGGAAAGGATCTGGTTCTCAAGCTTTGGACATTTTTGAAGCTGAGAACCAGTCTCTGGCACTACTTCCAGGACCCATTTGTCTGATGTTAGAGACTTCCAGTCCTGGACATAGTAAGCGCCGCCCCTACAGGTGGTGGAGAATTGGCCCTGGCAAACCCATCAGGGTGCCTGTTTGGCAGGGGTTTAGGCTGAGGGGTGGAAGCAGGTCTGCTTGTACCCCTTCTGCCTCTCCCTCTAAAGAACCCCCTCTGAGCATAGGCAGAAGAGGCGGCCTGGGCTTGGTAGAAAGGCCTATGAAAAGGCCTGCCCCTGCCCCTTGGATGCTGCCTCTGAGGAGTGGCTTGCCTTTCCTTGGCCTGAGCACTCCTATAGGTGGTCCTATATTCATCCATTTTCTTCATGTAATTCTCTGTTTGTTCCCAAACAGAGAATTACCTAACCAGGAAAATCCATGGCCTTAGTCTGGGTATCCTGCAACAGGCTAGTACATCTGAGCCAAGCCATTCTACGAAGTGCCACAGATGTAGCCATGACTCTAGATGAGACATCATTGGAGTCCACTGCAGCATGAAATTGCACCTTGGATGCCTCAATACCATAGGCAGCCACCTGCTCCAGCTCCTTGGCAAGCTGGCCAGGGACCTGTTTAGCTAAAGCCATGACAGTGTCCCATCTGGATTTCTGATACCTAGCTATATAGGCCATATAATTGGCCTGCCCGAGTCCCAAGGATGCTGCCATGTACTGTTTCTTTGCCATGGCATCAATCCCCCTGGAGTCCTTGTCTGGTGGGTGTGAAGCCAAGGGAATATTAGCCTTATCACAGGCTGCAGCCTGCACTACCCCAACATGGTTGCATTGTTGCGTAAGGAACTCTGTATCTGAGCCTGACAGAGTATACCTCTTGTCCATTCTTTTATCCACAGGAGGTATAGTATTAGAAGTCTTTAAAATCTTAAATGTCTGTTTCCCAAAAGATTTGTGTAAGAGAATAGACAGCCTCCTAGACTCTGGGATATCCATCATTTCCACATAGTCAGGCTCTTCCTAGTCATCCACAGCTTCTTCCATAGGAAGCTAAAGGGTTTCGGCCACTTTCTTGTAAAACATGAAATGGGAGGGGGACTCAGAAAGCCTAGGAGAAGACACTCCTGAAGGTCTGTCTGGGGAGATGTCCGGGTCAATGGGCACATCCAGACTTTCAAAACCACATTCACTTTCCTCATACTCCTCTTCCTCCTCCTCCGGTTCATAATATTCCTCTAAATCATAATCTTGAACCAGTGGAACCGGCCGAACCGAGTGCCTTCCTGATGGTGCCGGTTCGGTCGGAACTGGGGAAAGCGACTGCACAATTTTTATCGCTTTGGCTATTTCATCAGTGGTTAGAGAAGAAACTTTTGGATCCACACCAGCTGATTTTTCCTTTCTTGTTCTCTTAGCCGGAACTGACTCCTCGGAATCGGTTCTCCTTTTGCCAAGAAGTTTAGCCCTGGTCAGAGGCACTCCTTCTGGTTCGGTTTGAACCGAACCCGGGCTGATCCATCGGGTCAGGGACTTTTAGCCTCCCTTTCCCTAGACCACAGTTCTCTTCTCTGGTAGCTGCGGAAAATTTTTACAAATCTGGCAGTCTGCATTGAGGTGGTCAAACCCCAGACAATAAACACAGGTGGTGTGGGGGTCAGCCTTAGCAAAGACTTCCCCACACACACACTGCAGTGTTGAAACCCAGTGGGCCCGGTTTTTCTTTTGGGTTTCTCAGACATGGTGCCAGTCCTAACAAAACTTACCCTTTTAATGGCAATCCGCCAGGCAAGACACTCTTATCGGTTCCTGACTGTGTTACGGGTCGTGGAAAAAAAGTAATAAAATCTGTTTTTTTTTTTAGAACCGATAAGAACCGGTAACCACACTCTAAAAGTAGAAATAAAGATTTTTACAACAACTTGATCAGTTCAAACCGAACCGATGAACCGTTTACAAGTTCCCAGAATAGAAAACAATATAAACCTATCTAGTACTCACGAATACCACAGACAGAGACTGAACCGACAGGTTGCAGTTTAAATTCGGTCGAAAACCGAGAAAAGCGGTACTTTAACCGACAAATTGAACCGAGCAAAGGAGGAATCTCCAGAGTGACTGTTCAGTGAGGCGGAGTAAAGAATCTGACAGTTTGAGTTCAAACAGCAGCAAACAGAGTCTCAACCGAGCTCATGTTCAGCGTTCCATGCCTGGCATGGAAAGTTAACTTTTTCATCTCCGGGGCAGTTCGAAGGTTGGGACTCACTGCTATTGTCAGAATACAGCAAGACTTCATGTTGTTTGAATACACATCAGAGAAACTGATCGAAAAGTGCAACAGCGCTAGTGCTAGCGCAGCCAGTCCTGAGGTTGGTAGTAGTAAGAAGGGCTGTGAAGGCACAATGAGTCGTTTAGAGCCGTACAGAAGATCAGGTGGCTGGGAGAGAGGCATAATTCTGGCAAAAGAGGGTTCCAGTAAATAGGGGAACAGACAACAAAAGCCAGTTTTCCCAGGCTAGTGGAGCTCCATGGCTCAATGAGAGGCTGTGAATCCACAGATCTTAGCAAGTATGTAGGAGACGGGTGCTGCAGATACCTTGCTAGGGAAGATGGGTAGCCTGTTTGAAGGAGTTTGTCTTAAAAACATAACTTAGTAAATGAACAGTATAACATGGTTAGAAACATTCTAGCCACTTGATTGGCTAAAAGACAAGCACAATAGTGTACTCGTCTGCCCTGTACATAACTCATGGGCTTGTTGAGCCATGCGCCCTGTTTGGCTACAATATCAATAAATTTCAACTAGACCTATGTTTTTGTCTCCTGCTCAAATTTCACACAGAGAACAATATATTTTTTTTATTAAAAATCATGAAAACTTAAAAAAACTAAAGTAGAAAGTACAGTTACGTAAGAACTTACTGCAACAGTAGATCTTCGAGAGAGGCTCTTGCAGTAGGTAATTACATATAGGAATAAACCGGTAGGTGTCAGGACCCCAAGGAAAAATTTCTAGCTAGCAGTCTCTGGTGGGTGACTGCTCTGACGTCAGGTGACCGGTGTCAGGTGACGACAGTATAAAGGGGTCCCCCACGCCCGCCTTCCAGTTCTTGCCCAAGGGCCAAAAGGGCAAGATGAGAGAGAGCAGCGGATATTTCCCTTCCTGGAAAAGGAGCTGAAAAAGCTAAGGGGGATGGAGGGCGGGAAGGCATTACCTACTGCAAGAGCCTCTCTCAAAGATCTACTGTTACAGTAAGTTCTTATGTAACTGTACTATCTTACTTTGAGAGGGCTTTTGCAGTAGGTAATTACATATAGGACTGAGTCCCAAACAGTCTGGAACAAGGAAAAGCACTCGGGAGGAGGAAAACTACCAAACAATAAACCTCCGGCTGTAAGGATCTTAGGAAAGAAGACCTTGCAAAACAACCAACCCAAAGCCTGCTCTACGGCAAGAGGCAATGTCCAAACTGTAGTGTTTCGCAAAGGTGTGGATGGAAGTCCAAGTTGCGGCTGCACAGATGTCTGCCACTGACACAATCTTGAAACAAGCTGCAGAGGCGGCTACTCCTCAGATGGAGTGACCTCTGACCTGACCCGGCAGGGTCTTGTTGTACTTGTAACAGAAGGTGATACAATGAGCCAACCATTTCGACAGGCATTGCTTAGAAACAGCATTGCCTTCCCTTTTGTGAGCAAAAGAGACAAAAAGCTGATTAGACTTCCTTAGATCCTTAGTCCAAGTGGTGTAATATCTCAGTATGCTGTGAACATCCAAAGTATGCAAAAGGTACTCCCTTTGATTGGACTGTTGAGCAAAGAAGGCAGGCTCAATGGATTGATTCAGCATAGATTCTGCCACTATCCTAGGGAGAAACTAAGGATTAGTGCACAGAGCCACTCGTTCCTTGTGGAAAACCAAAGATGGGATTTTACACATCAAGGCCTGAAGCTTGGAAAACCTTTGAGCTGAAGTAATGGCCACTAGGAAGAGAGTCTTCCATGAGAGGAACTTCAAGTCTGCTGAGGCTGCCGGCTCAAAGGGAGGCAGGGGAAGCTTCTCAAGAACAAAGTTCAGATCCCAAGGAGGGGCCGGAACGCAGATAGGGGGTCGTAAATGGAGAACCCCTTGAAGGAAAGTCTTAGAGACTTCCAACTGTACGAAAGTCACCAAAAGGGACAAGGTAGGCAGAGAAAGCAATCATATGAACCTTCAAGGAGGAATGGCTGAGACCCAGGTCAAAGAGATGATGCATGTAGTCCAGGATTCTCCCAACAGGGCAAGAGAACAGCTCGAAATCCCTGGAAGAGGCCCAAATCGAGAACCGCTTCCATTTCATGACGTAGGTGGATCTAGTGGAAGGCTTTCTGGCCTCCACTAGAATATGAGCCATGAGCTGAGAAACCCTGAATTGGGCCTGGGCTACGTCTGTAGGAGCCATGCATGCAACTGAAGAGATTTGAGACCTGGGTGAATCAGGGTCCCCTAATCCTGGGTCAGCATATGCTATGAAAGAGGAAGAGAAAGCAGAGGTTCCTCTGAAAATTGTTGCAACAGAGAGAACCAAACTTGCCTGTGCCAGAATGGAACGATGAGGATCATCCGAGCTCCTTCTAAGCTGAGTTTGTGTAAGGCCCTCAGAATCAAGGGAATCGGTGGGAAGGCATAGATGGATCTGCCCTTCCTTTCGAGAGACAGAGTGTCCCGCCAAAAAAATGCCTCACCCTGGAGCGAGTGAGCAGAAGTCAGGAAGCTTTGCATTTTGAGGGGACGCTAACAGGTCTACCTGGGGGGTTCCCCAGTGCTGGAAGATGTCATCTGCCAACTCCTGATCCAGTTCCCATTCATGGGCCTTTGCTGAGGACTGGCTGAGGTGGTCCTTCAGCGTGTTCTCGACTCCCAGAACATAAACTGCCATCAGGTGAAGGCTGTGCTGAACAGCCTAGTTCCAAACTCTCATTGCTTCCCTGCACGAGTTGTTGATGTACCAGACTACGCACATGTTGTCCGTCTGGATGGCCAGAAAGGTCATAAGAGTTCAGAGTCTGGAAAGCATACAGAATGGCTCTGAGCTTGAGTACATTTATATGAAGAGTCTGCTTGAGTCTGGACCAGGAGCCCTGAGTTCTGTGAGACCCTAGATGGGCCCCCCAGCCCTCTCCCGAGGCATCTCTTGTCAATGTTTGGGAAGGGGGTTTGAGGCAAAAGGGAACCCCCGACAAAGGTTCTCTTGCACCATTCACCATTGCAAGTCCCGGACCATGGGATCGGAGACCAGAACTTCCTGGTCTAGGTTGTCTAGTGTCTGGTCCCATTGAGACCAAAGTGTCCATTGAGAGATCCTCATATGGAGCCGAGCGTGTGGAACTGTTGGAACAGCAGCCGTCATGAGCCCCAGCAGGTGAAGGAATGACCAGGCACTGACCCATCTGCGATTGGACATCAGGCTTGCATGAGCCTGGAGGGTATCCACCCTGTCCAGGGGCAGAAAGGCCATGCCGAGGGTCGTGTCCAGTATCACTCCTATAAATTGGAGTCTTTGGCAAGGAACCAGATGGGACTTGGCCTGGTTGATGGTGATACCCAGGCTGGTGAAAACCTGCAGGGTAAGGGAGAGGGAGTGCAGAAGTTCCTCCCTGGAGGGTGCCGCCAGAAGTCAATCGTCCAGGTATGGGAATACCTGCACCCCCTGGGTATGCAGGTGGGCCGCCACCACAGACAGACATTTGGTGAACTCTCAGGGAGCCGAGGAAAGACCAAATGGGAGGGCCCTGAATTGGTAATGGTCCCCCGTAATGAAAAATGAAGGAATTTGCGGTGGGAAGGGTGGATGGGGATATGCAGGTAGGCATCTTGTATCAGCGTGCACAGCCACTGTCTCTGCTGAAGGAGTGGCAGAAGGCTCTGCAGGGAGAGCATTCTGCAATGATTGTATTCCACGAACATGTTCAGGGAGCTGAGGTAGAAAACAGGCCTCACACCTCTCGTTTTCTTTGGAACTAGGAAGAAATGGGAATAGTAACCTGTTCTCCAAAGGTAGGTCGGGACAGGCTCTATCGCTGCCTTCAAGAGAAGGGAGAACATTTCTTCTAGGACCAGAGGAAGATGTTCCGGGGAGTAAGACAACCCGGGGGTGGTTTTCTGTGTGGTTTCTGGAAAAACTCGATTGAGTGTCCTGCTGCTATAAGTTGGAGCACCCAAGCATCGGATGTAATCCTCTCCCAACCCGGTAGATGGAAGGAGATCCTCCCTCCTACTGGTTCCTCTGGGAGGTCCAGAGGCTGTGGGAGAGGAAAGGAGTCAGGAGGTGTGAGGCAACATCATTGCTGAAGCTCCCGCCACTTTTTTGAACGGAGGCGCTTGGCGGCCGGAGGGGCCTGACGTTTGTTGGTCTGCTTGCTCTGAGGTTTCGCTTTAGGCCGAGAACGTCTGCGAAAAGGGCGATGCTGTCCCTGAGGGGCTTGTACAAAGAGTCAACAGACTTAAGTGCAGTGCCCTTCTCTTGCAGGTCGGTGATTATGTCCTTGACATCTCCACTGAACAGCACAGAAACCCTGAAGGGCGCATCCTGGAAAGCAGATTGCACCTCTGTGACCAATCCTGACACCCAGAGCCAGGCATGGTGCTGAAGATCTACGGCAAAAGCCGAGCTCCGACCAGCTGTGTCCACTGCATCATATTTGGCACAAAGCATGTGCCAACTGGCCAAATGAGCAGAACGAACGAGATCTGCCACTTCCTGCTTGGTCTGAGACTCAGGAAGGGAGTCCAATTTGGATTCCACCTGACTCAGGATAGCCTTCTGGTAGTCCCCCATATGTGCAACATAGTTCAGGGCCCTGCTCCACAGAGTGGAAGAAGTGTACACCTTCTTCCCGTACTGGTCCAGAAGACGGGATTCCTCATCAGATGGAGATGAGCTGAGATGTTTTGGGTTTGCCGACCGGCCGTGAGTGACACTAATCACGACCGAGTCGGCCTTCGAGTGTGTGTTCAAGGAATCCACACCCTCAGGAGCCTGGTGTAGCTTATCCGCCTTTTTCGGAAGGGGACCTAGCGTCAACAGTTGTTTCCAAATGGTGGAAAGAAGGTCGGTGTGAGGCTGGATCCAGGGTGGAATCAATGTCTAAGCAGTTTCGGGCAGATCCAAATGGGCAGCAAGCTTCTTCCACTGTGGATCTGGCTCCAGAGATTGCCAGTGGTGGATTTCCTGGATTTTTCTCAGCAACTACAGAAAGGAAGGATCTTCCGGAGGAGACTTTGGAGGAGTCCTGGGCCTGGGACAGTCTGGAGTGCAAGGCTCGTTATCAGGGTTGGAGCACCCCTCGGTATCTGAGTCAGAGGTCTACAAACAGGATGAAGACCCCTCCCGGCACGGGGAGGAACGGACCACTTGGACAACCCTCGGGGAAGCGTGTCCTCCCCGGCCCTGGCACCCGAGAGCTCACCTCTGGTGTCGGGTGGGGGGAGGGAGTCTCTCGTCTCTGGTGACAGGGATATGGTACCAGGTCCAGCGTCGGCAGATGGCTCTCCACCTCCCTGGTGAGCTGAGCCTTGGTCTCAGCCCACCAGGCAGCCAGAGTCTCCTTCAAGTCCACCAGTGACTGGGGGGCGGTGGAGGAGAGGGATATGGATACTGGCCCGGTATCCGTGGGATATCCATAGCCCGATGGCGGGAAGCCAGCGTCAGTGGCCGGTGTCGGGTACTTTGGCGCAGGATACTGCGGTTCCAGGTTGGATGGCGTCGGATAGGATGGAGTTGGATACCCAGGAACCAGGGGCTCTACCAGAGCAGAAGGACCTGGAAGAGGCCCAGCGGGCGGGCCAAGAACAGGTGGCCCCGCGGGCATTGGGACAGCATCCGGTAATGGCATGTCGCCCAGTGTCAGGTAGACCAGCGTTGGAGCTGGCGTCCGAAGGTCCACTTTCAGGGGATCTGGCTCTAAGGGAGGGAGACCTGACGGGAGCGTACTGGCGTCCTCTGTGTCGCCTGGGGAAGGAGGACTGAAATCCCCGGGGTCCAACAGGGGAGACGCTGAAGCCTCGGTTGTCAGCGGCTAGCCAGAGATGGTGGACTGGTCGACAGGGTCCGGTGTCGGCCCTAACGCCGTACGAGCATTGGAGGGACCAACGTTCGCCTTACCGGCGTGATCCGTGCGGGCGTCCGGAGGAGCCAGTGTCCGACTTATCGGGTCTGACATCCAAAGGCCTACGTGGAAGGAGCGGCCTTTGTGGGAGTCTTTGACCGTATGTCTCAAGGCAGGCGTCTTACTGGCCCTGTCCGGGGCCGACCGCCAGTGGCACTGGCATCCAGCTTGCCGGACCCGCTCGACCCAGAGGGCCACACGGTGGCAGCCTTCCCAGGAGCAGTAGCCTCCTTTGCCCTGGAGGCTCCCAAGGGGCCTGAGCTCGAGCTTGACAGGAGGGCCGCTGCTGCCTTGGACACCTGCAAGTTGGCTGTCGAAGGTCGGTCCTCCGGTGGGGGGAGACGTTACCTGGAGCACGGCAACTCCAGCCGGAGTCGCAGTGGCTGTGGGGGTGGAGTCCCGGTCCCGGTGCTTCTTCTTCTTACAGTGACCCTCCAGGGACTGTTGCCTCCATTTTGGGGTGGCGGCACTGAATTGTTGGCAGTGCTGGCACTTCTCCATGGGGTGATCCGGGCATAGACAGAAGAGGCACAGGGCGCTGCACGAGTCGCAGTTGTTTTTATGCAAATCAGAGGGATTAGGGGATGACATACATGGCAATCTGGAAGAAATATAATGAGTGACATGAAAAGTTTGGTAAAAATAACCGACGACAGACTGACGAAGCAGTAGGAACTTAATCGCGAGGCGCTTTCACAAGCTAATGGTGGGAAAGAACTGGAAGGCGGCACGAGGGACCACCCCTTTATACTGACGTCGCCTGATGCCGGTCACCTGACGTGGGGGCGGTCCACTGCCAGAGACTGCTAGCTAGAAAGTTTTCCGTAGGGTTCTGATGCCTGCCGGCTTCAGTCCTATATGGAATTACCTACTGCAAGAGCCCTCTCGAAGTAAGATCTCATGTTCAGGGCTCCAGATAAGATTTTATTGAAAGCCAGCCCACCAGCGCAGTGGTTGGATTTCCATTTGCAACACTGGTGACCAGGCTTCAGGAGCAGACCCAGATGCCAGAGGGCTGGCCGGGAGGAGGAAGTCTGAGCATCTGCCGGACTGCTCACCTCCTCCCGGGGGAGGGGTTAACCCAGGCCGGGGGGTGGTCTGACCTCTGTCGTCAGCCAGAGGTACCGTAGCCCTGATGCCTGACCAATGGGGGAGCACGATGGATGCCGGCATATGCCGTGGCGTCGAATGGCACGTCGTGCTTGGGGGTGTACAATCTAAAATACACCACTCCTGGAGCAACACTGACGCAAGGGCCCAATAGTGGTCCTTCCCCCTGCTCGCCGAACGCTGCCTGTACCGGTGTCCCGACCAAGACTTGAATCCTTGGAGTGGGAGGTAAGGGGAGGCCCCCCCATTGGAACCTTGCCTGGGAGGTAAGCCAGCACTCCATGGGAGACTCCGGGGGCGGGTAGTAGACATCAGAGGAGTCGGGTACAGCACCAGAGTGGTGAGGGAGAAAAGTATATAAAAAAAATATTTTGGGGGGGGGGCTGAGTACTGTACTCATTTTGAAAATGAGGTAAGTAAAACTAAATTCAGATGCATAAACATGTTTGGACAGAGTGGAGTGACGAGTACATTTTTTAAAACAATGTTTTTTTCTAGATAAGAATTGGTCAAGTGCTCCAGATAATGTTGGCAGGTAGCAGTAATTTACTTATCAGTTTTAAAATATGATGAGTAAAACAGAATTGGGATGGGTATGAGTGTTGTAAATCTGGAAAAAAAAAATGCTCCTTTTGAATCACTAGTTATGTTATGAAGCACCATTCTTTGGCGTGTATAATATTTACAAATGCTGGGTGAGTACTGCTACTCATTAAAAAATGTTCTGAAGAGTATTTCCTAAAATGAGGTGAATAAAATAGGTTGGTACTCCCCTTATCTGGAGCCCTGCTCACGTTATACATGCAAGAAGACACTTCAGGGCCGGCCTGGTGGTGCTGAGGGTTGAGGCGCTGGACACCACACCTTGCGCTACGCCGACGACCCAGGTTTGGGAGCGAGCCTGAGTCGTCGGGGCTAAGCAAGGGAAGACTCAGATTGAGCATCTGTAGACAGCTCTCTCAGTCCTGGGGTGGGTTCGGGGCTTTCCCGTGATACTGACACCCCCTGGCAGAGGCTGTGAGCTCTACGGCCTGCAGCACAAACAAAGAGGATTGAGGCCCGTCAGACATCCTCCAGGTGCGTGCAGGAGCATTCATACACTGGGAAGGATGCCAGTGCACGTCCGAGCCTCAGGGTAGGAAGATCGCAACAAGGATGGGACGGCGATCCCTGGCAAGCCGACCCACCACACGCCAATACCGGCTGACTCTCCAGTTCTCCTTGGGGTCTGGAGGCCTCTCCGTGGGCCGGGAGAGCCACAGACCCCATACCCGATGTAGTTCCCGAAGTAGCCAGTTCAGGTGGGCGGTTGAGTGTGGTGGCTGTCTGTGGAGACCCTGAGAGATGCCCCAAGGGTAGGGTGCTGAAAGAAAAAATTATTCACCTTAGTAATGTTTCTTCTAATGGAGTCTTGCTATATTATGACAATTGCAGTATGACCGCAGGTTAGAACTGCTCCGGAGGTGAAATAGTTAACTTTCCATGCAGGCATGGAACTTAGAGCACGAGCTCGGTTGAAAACTCTGTCTGTTGTGCTTCAAACGCAAACTGTCAGATCTTTACGAGCTAAAACTCACTAAGGTTCTGTGTGGAAGCTGTAAACCTACACTAGCCAACTGGCTACTAACATAAACACTCATTTTTTGGCCTAACACAAAGACTCAAGTCAGGAGACCAAAAATGCAAAAACACAACACCAATTCACCCAAAAAGGTAGGTGAAAAACAACAAGGTGGGCATCAAAAAGTGCCAACCCTGTACCGCCCACCCACATCCTCAAAACAGAGGTTCTGAGGGGGCAGGCAGGGAAGGAGGTCATAATATAGCAAGACTCCATTAGAAGAAGCAACATTACTAAGGTGAGTAATTTTTTCTTCAAACAACATGAAGTCTTGCTGCATTATGACAATTGCAGACTACACAGCAGTACCCCCATGGAGGAGGGACAGAACCTACCTAGGAAATAGGCTCTGAAGCATGGCTGTGCCAAACTGAGCATCACTCCTAGCCTGGATGTGCAGGGAGTAATGCTTGGTAAAAGTGTGAACTGTTTTCCAGGTAGCTGCTTGACATATTTCTAGAATAGGAATGTCTCTGGCAGCAGCCAGTGAAGCAGCTATACTTCTGGTAGAGTGAGCCCTCAGGCCTGAGGGGGGAACTTTACCCAACTTCTCATAGCAGAATTGGATACAAGAGACAATCCACCTGGCAATGGATCTTTTAGTGGCTTGTTTCCCTTTACCAACTTTGCCATAGGTGAGGAACAGTTGGAGGGAGTCAAACTTATGACCCTTGGTACGCACTATGTAGTAACTAAGGGCTCTTTTCACATCTAGGCTGTGCAGCCTCCTCTCCCCAGAGGAGGAGTGGTCAGTGAAGTACACTGGAAGTGAAATAGATTGATTAAGGTGGAAATCTGAAACCACCTTAGGCAGGAACTTCCTGTTAGTCCGAAGGACCACCTTATCTCTGTGAAAAGAGATAAACTCCTGCTCCACTGACAACGCTTGTAATTCACTTATCGTCTGGCAGAGGTGATGGCTACCAAAACACAGTTTTCCAAGTCAAGTACTTGAGCTCAGCTGAAGACAAGGGCTGAAGGGGGTTGCATAAGCTGAGCAATGGAAATTAAGATCTCAGGCAGGGCAGGATCCCTGAATGGAGGGTTGGTGTGAAACAACCCCTTAAAAAACTTGGAAAATACAGGATGAGCTGAAAGAGAAGAGGATTTACCTGCTGAAATAAAAGCAGACACAGCTGCCAAGTGCACCTTCAGGGTAGCTGTTCTCAGCCCCAAAGAATTCAGGTGGACCATATAATCCAGGACTGTGGGTAGATCAGCAGAAACTGGGGAAATATGCTTTTCCGAGCACCATATGGAAAACCTTTTCCATTTGGAATTGTAAGTAGCCCTGGTGGAAGGCTTTCTTGCGGCCTTCAATATATCCATTACACCTTGGGAAAGGTGTAAATCAGCAAACTCTAACTCTTCAAGAACCAAGCCTTGAGATTGAGAGATTTGAGATTCGGGTACTAGACCCTTCCCTGGGCACAAGTTAACAGATTGTGATTCCTGGGAAGGGACAGGGGAGGATGGACTGCTAAGGACAACAGGAGTGGATACCAGGGCTGTCTGGCCCAATCCGGAGCTATCAGAATGACTTTGTATGATTGGGATCTGATTTTGACTAGCACTTTGAACAGGACAGGAAAGGGAGGGAAGGCATAGAGAAACTTCCCCCTCCCAACTGAGGGCTAAGGCATCCAGGGGGAGTAAGCCCAACACTGGGGGCCTGCAGCAAAAAAGAGGAAGTTGGTGATTGTCTGGGGCTGCAAAAAGATCTATCTGCGGGGTGCCCCATCTGGCAAATACTACTCCCAAGACCAGCGGATCCAGTGACCATTCGTGGTGGCCCTGGGAAATCCTGCTGAGAGCATCTGCCAGGACACTGTCCTTGCCTGGGAGGTGAACTGCCGTAAGGGAGGTGTTCAGGGAGTAAGCCAGAGACCACAACTTCATCGCTTCGGTGCACAAGGCCGTAGACCGAGTGCCCCGTTGCTTGTTGATGTACCACATTGTAGTGGTGTTGTCTGTTCTGACCTGAATACTCTTGTTCTGAACAGATTTGGAAAAAGCTTGAAGTGCTAGAAAAACTGCTCTGAGCTCCAACAGGTTGATGTGGAGCAGAGATTCCTGGGGAGACCACAGACCCTGGGTGGTGAGGTCGCCCATGTGAGCTCCCCAGCCCACGAGGGATGCATCTGTAGTAAGGATTAGAGAATGAGACTGAGTGACAAAAGGAACCCCTTGTTTCAGGTTGCTCTGATCCTGCCACCGCTGTAGGGCTTGGATCAGGGTTCGAGTTACTGGGATCAACTTGGTAAGAGGATCCTTTCTTTGAGACCAAAAAGCTCTCAAATGGAACTGGATGTTCCTCATCTAAAATCTTGCTCCTTGCACAACTGCTGTGGAAGCAGCCATGTGTCCTAGGAGCTGCAGAAAATGCCTTGCTGGCTGGGAGACCTGCAGGGTAAATGAGGAAGCCATGGAGACTAGGGTCTTTGCCCTGTCCAGGGGGAGGAAGGCCCTGGCTTCCTGTGTGTTCAGTTCTGCGTCTATTAAGGTAAGAAGCTGGACAGGCTCTAGAACTGACTTTGAGAGATTCAGAAGGAAACCTAGAGAGGTAAGCAGTTGCTGCGTTATCTGAAGGTGTAAATTGACCTGGTCTGGGGACTGGCCTACTATGAGCCAATCGTCCAGGTAAGGAAAGATGGCAATCTTTTGCCTTCTTAGGTAGGCAACTGCTACTGCCAGGCATTTGGTGAATACCCTTGGGGCAGAAATGAGGCCGAAGGGCATTGCTCTGAACTGGTAGTGGCCTGAGGGCAGCTCGAACCTGAGGTACTTTCGATAGGAGCTTCTGATGGGAATATTGAAGTAGGCATCCTTGAGGTCCAGGGAAGCTAGCCAGTCCCCTGGCCTTAGAGAGGGAAGGATAATTCCAGGATAGGCCGCCATTCTCCTGTCTTTTTTGGGGTAAGGAAGTACCTGGAGTACAAACCTTTGCCCTGGTGTAGGGGAGGAACCCTTTCCACAGCTCTGACAGCCAGGAGGGTTGAGACCTCTGCCTCTAGGGCGAGTGCCTCTGGAGTTGCAGGTGGAAAAGATCTGGTTCTCAGCTTTGGAAATTTTTTGAAGCTGAGAACCAGTCCCTGACTTACTACTTCCAGGACCCACTTGTCTGATGTTAAAGACTTCCAGTCCTGGACAAAGTAAGTCAGCCTGCCCCACAGTGAGAGGAGAATCGGCCCTGGCAATCCCATCAGGGTGCCTGCTTGGCAGGAGCTTTGGGCTGAGGGGTGGAAGCAGACCTGCTTGTACCCCTGCCTCTCCTCTAAAGAACCCCTCTGAGCATAGGTGGAGGAGGAAGCTTGGGCTTGGTAAAAGGCCTATGAAAGGCCTGGCCCTGCCTCTAGGAAGCTGCTTTTGAGGTAGCCTGCCTTTCCTTGGCCTGTGCACTCCTATAGGTAGTCCTATATTCATCCATTTTCTTCATGTAATTCTCTGTTTGCTCCCCAAATAGAGAATTTCCCATAACAGGAAAATCCATGGCCTTAGACTGGGTATTCTGAGACAGGGTAGTACATCTGAGCCAAGCCATCCTGTGAAGTGCCACAGATGTAGCCATGACTCTTGATGAAACATTAGAGTCCACTGCAGCATGAAATTGCACCTTGGATGCCTCAATACCATCCATAGCCACCTGTTCCAGCTCCCTGGCAAGCTGGTCAGGGATTTGTTTTGCCAGGGCCAGCACAGTATCCCATCTGGATTTCTGGTACCTAGCAGCATAAGCCATATAATTTGCTTGTCTGAGTCCCAAAGATGCTGCCATGTACTGTTTCTTTGCCATAGCATCTATCTTCCTGGAGTCCTTCTCAGGGGGGTGTGAAGCTAGGGAATATTAGCCTTGTCACAGGCTGCAGCCTGCACTAACCCCACATGGCTACATTGTTGAGTCAGGAAATCAGTGTCGGAGCCTGATAAGGTATACCTCTTGTCCATCCTTTTATCCACAGGAGGTATAGTGTGAGGAGTTTTTTCAAAACTTTTACTGTCTGTTTCCGAAAAGATTTATGCAAAGGAATAGACAGTCTCCTAGACTCTGGAATATCCATCATTTCTACATAGTCTGGCTCCTCTTGGTCATCAATAGCTTCCTCAACAGGGAGCTGGAGAGTTTCAGCAACTTTTTTATAAAACATGAAATGAGAAGGGACTCAGAAAGCCTTGGAGGAGAAACCCCTAGGGGTCTATCTGGAAAGATGTCCGGATCAATGGGCACATCCACATCTTCAAAACCATATTCACTCTCCTCATATTCCTCTTCCCCTCCCCGGTTCATAAAAATCCTCAAAATCATAATCTTGAACAGTGGAACCGCCAAACCAGCAGCTTACCTGAAGGTGTCGGTTCGGTCGGAACCGGCGAGAGAGACTGGACAATTTGAATTGCTTTAGCTATTTCCTCAGCACTTGGGGAGAGAACTTTAGGCTCTACACTAGCTGACTTTCTAGTCCTTTTTGCTGAAACCGGCTCCTCAGAACCGGCTCTTCGTTTGCCCGAGGAAGTATCGCCCTGGTCAGAGAGCACTCCCTTCGGTTCGGTTGGTACTGAACCAGGCTGGCCATCCGGGTCAGCGGACTTTTTGACCTCCTTTCCCTGAGCCTACCAACTCTCTTATCTATGGTGGCAGCAGGGAATGTGACAAATCTGGCAGTCTGAATTGAGGTGGTCAAACCCCAGACAATAGACACATGTAGTGTGTGGGTCATGTGTAACAAAACCTCCACAAACACTACAGTGTTGGAACACCAGTGGGTCCGGTTTTCTTTTGGGTTTCTCAGACATAATGCCAGCTAACCAACTTGCCCGTTCGGCAATCCACCAAACAAGACACCCTTATCGGTTCCAACCGTGTCACAGGTGGTGGAAAAACCGTAATGAAATCCGTTTTTAGAGCAGATAAGAACCGGGAACCGCACTCTAAAAAAGGACTAGTAGATTTTAAATACAACCTGATCGGTTCAAACCGAACCGATAAAGAATTACAAGTTCCACACAGAAAAAATAAATGTAAAACCCATCTATTACTTACATTACCACAGACAGAGCTTGAACCGACCGGTTGCGGTTTAATTTTGGCTAAAAACCGAAAAATAATACTTTTAAACCGATAAAATGAACCGAGCAGAAGGAGAAATCTCCGGAGCGACTGTTCAGTGAGGCGGAGTAAAGAATCTGACAGTTTGCGTTTGAAGCACAACAGACAGAGTTTTCAACCAAGCTCGCGCTCTAAGTTCCATGCCTGCATGGAAAGTTAACTATTTCACCTCTGGAGCAGTTCTAACCTGCGGTCATACTGCAATTGTCATAATATAGTAAGACTTCATGTTGTTTGAACAGAACATACTAAAAAAACAAAACAAAAAAAAAAGACACTTCAGAGGTAGGTAATTATGATCAATAAATTGCTCTTCCCTCTCATGTACTTAAAGGCACAAGGCATGTAACACACTTGAGTGCAATTATTGACCTATAATTACACACACGTGTGCGTCTTACTGCATTCCTATGCCTTGTACATTGCATAGTTCTGTACACAGCTTTTCTTTTCCCATGCATTGCAAATTTCTGCACACAGCTCTTCATTCCACATGTACTGCACAGTCGTACACCTAGATTTGTGTTCTCTGTGCAATGTACAGCTCTGACTAAGCACAGTGTTTTTATACCCTGTGCATTGCAATTCTTTATAACGTATAAAAAGAACCAAGCATCCTGACTGGTTAAAAGCACAGTACAAGGGGATAAGCAATGAAAGTACGTGAGACCATCGCTGTCCTACTTTTGCAGTTTTGTTCCTAACTACAAATCGAAGCACTGTAAAATGTCCAGACTTAAACACACAATTCCCACTGTCACAAAACAAAGCAGAGTCAGCAAGTGTCAACTGCAGTTTTAAAGCTTCAGTGCTATGCCTAACTCGGTCTCTCATACTGCTGTGAAACTGCCTGCTCCCCAGCTGCTGTCCAGCTTCTGAAATCCCGAGCCTACTAAAGGGAACAACCCCAGTGCTGAAATAAAATGGTACCAAAGCCTAAAAAACAAAGAAACCCTCAAAGAAAACCCAATAAAAAAAATTTTACTTTTCCCTTTCTTGAAAAGCTAAGGTCACGCTTTTCAGTCTCATGGTGCTCTGAAACCGCTGTCCTGCAAGGGACTTTTTTGTTCTCCATAGGGAAACAGTTCCAAACAGTATTTTCCAGGTTAGGACCATAACTTTTTTGTTTTGTTTTTCATTTCTAAGTTGGGGAAGCATGTTATAAAACACTTTAGGGATTTGTAATTTTGGTGAATAATTGCACTTTGCTCTCATGGGCTAGATTCACAAAACTTTGCACCTTCAAAAATCCAGTTTGTGCCATGCAAACTGGGTTTTGCCCCAGTGTGGTATTCACAAAAGCCCAGTCTGCAGTGCAAATGAGGGGGAAGGGACCTGCATATTGGCGCAGTCCCATTCACAAAGCATTTTTTCCACGCAAGAGCCTTTTGTGGGATTCCCTTGTGTGGAGAAAATGCTGCCTAGGAAAACCTCCTAACTCCGCGCAACCCTAGTGGCTGTCAGAGGTAGTGCAAGGCTCCCCCCTCCGACCCACAACACTGTGTCCCTGGTAGTCCAGTGGTCCCTCTGCAATCGCCGATCCCCATCCCCTTATAAAAAAGTTATGCCTTGGTGGTTCAGTGGTCCCTCCCCCTTCCCTGATGTCCAATCACCCTCCTGATATTAACAAAATCATTCCCTGGTAGTCCAGTGGTCCCTCCCCCTTCCCCTCCCTGTTCTCCAACAGCTGTCCTGATAGTAAAAAAAAATGATTCCCTGGTAGTCTAGTGGTCCCTCCCCTTCCTCGATCAGTGTCGCATATTAAAATAAATAAAATAAATTCTCTGGTAGTCTAATAGTCCCTCCCCTCCCTGTTCTAAAATCCCCATCCCGACAGTAAAAAAAAAATATTCCCTCCCAGTCTTGTGGTCCCTCCCCCTTCCCGTTCTCTGACTGCTGTACCAATATTAAAAAAACATTATTCCCTGGTAGTCCAGTGGTCCCTTCCCCGGTCACTAAGCGCCATATCAACTAAAAGGAAACCGTTCCTCCTTGGTAGTCCAGTGATCCCTCCTCCCACCTGAACACCCGCCCAATAAATGTATATAATTATTGTTGGTGTCCAGTGTACCTCCCCCCCTCCATGTCGCTCCCTTGCAAACACCAAAAGTGTTCCATTTCTCTGGTGGTCTAGTGGACCCCCCCACCCTTCAAACCTGGCAAACAGTGACCTACCACCCCACTCCCCCATCGCAAAACACAGCTGGCGACTAGCACAGCCCTATTCCCACCACCATGGCTGGCCACTGACTAAACTGTGAATGAGCAAGTACAGTATACACTGTTTGCAACTGAGCAATATGTGTGTGTGTGTGTGTGTGTGTGTGTGTGTGTGTGTGTGTGTGTGTAAATACACTGGACACCAATGATAATTAAATATATTTATTGGGTGGGTGTTCAGGTGGGTGGAGTGACCTTAGTCCAGGGAGGAACTGTTTCCTTTTACTCAGTACAGCGATCTGTGGCTGGGGAAGGGACCACTGGACTATGAGGGAATAATGTTGTTTTAATATCGGGATAGTGATTGGAGAATGGGGAGGGACTGTTAGACTACCAGGGAATAATGTTAGTTTTCCTTTAATATTGGTATGGCAATTGGAGAACGAGGAAGGGGAGGGGAGGAACCACTTGACTACCAGGGAAATTATTTTTTTTCGTATTGGGAGAGCGATCAGAGAATGGGGAGGGACCACTAGACTACCAGAGAATTATTTTTTTTAATATCGGGACAGTGATCAGAGAATGGGGATGGACCACTAGACTACCAGGGAAAACTTTTTTATTGTATGGGAATGGTGATCAAGGACAGGGGAGAGGGACCACTGGACTAGCAGGGAATTATTTTTAATAACGAGACAGCGATAAGAAAACGGTGGGTGGGAGGGGGGAGGAGCTGCTAGACTACCATGTAAAACTATGGCAATCAGGGCCCAGGGGGCAAGGGATCACTAGACTACCAAGGATACATGTGTCAACTACGACGGGCCAGCAATTGGAGAAGGGAAGGGCTGCGCCACATTCATGGCAGGCTATGAAAATGGGCCTATAATGTGTATGTAAATGGACAACTAGTGCCATGCATGCCCAATGGGCTACTTTACATGCCCTCCTTTGTGAAAGGCAAGCGGTGCAGCTGCACTATTCATTGAGGGGCCATTCTCCTGATTGGCTATGGGGGCAGCACTACTGGGCCTAGCGGTGGTTTCCCAGGATTAGCGCTTCCCCCTCCAGCCCCGAGTCAGTTGGATTGTGCGATGCGCTATCTGACTGCGAATAGCAAAATTTCAAACCTGCACTGCACTTTATGGTTATTTGTGAATCTAGCCCAACGTGTTTAAAGAGGGTGTCCAAGACTGGAGAGTGGGCTTTTTATTGTTATAGTCCATTACTAACTGCCTGAATTTTTTTTTTTTAAAGTTTTCCAGTTTGAAAGGGAAGGGATCATAAATTCAGACGAACAGATGGCCAGCCGATCCCTTCTACTTCCTGTATGCTGGCCCCGCCCATGCGCTCAGACGTTTTATGACATCTAACCAGGGAGACCGCAGAGGCGCACCCCACTGAAGTCTATGGGGCCAATTTTTAAAAAAGCTTACATATTTTTAAGCAATGTTTGATATAAATGAAAGGCAGCATTTAACTAATAGGACCCCTATTAAGGCAAGTGCCTCATGCCTGACAACACCCTTCAGCCCTGCAATTATCCCCCCCACCCAATTATACACCCTGGTGCGTCTTATTGCATACTTATACATACCTAGCAGTCATAGGTCTCCTTTCAACTGCTATGAATTCTGCATAGTGCTATGATTTTTACACTTAAATTTACCCTTGATCTGCAAAGGTTTACGGATCTTCCTCATAAATATTGCAGCTATTTCTGGGCACACAAACTATTAAGCGGCCTGCTCACAGCAACAGCGTCAGCCCTCCCCACAGGAGATCCTCAATGGACTTCCAGGCCGTGGTTCTTAGGCAGCTTGCTCACAGCTCACAGCTCACAGCAACAGCGTCTGCCCTCCCCAAAGGAGATCCCCAATGGACTTCCAGGCTGCACCTCTCAGGTGGCCCACTCACAGGCATAAGCTGCTCCTCTGAACTCTAGCTCTGTGACTTTGGCGCCTTTTCTGGCCCACTCCAGCAGCACAGCAATCGGACAATTCCTGCATACATGGTCAAGTTCTTACAGCCTAGATGCCCCTATCATTTGTACTGCTTGTTTTTCTCTGTTTTAAGCAGTTTAGCAGCATCCTTGGCATTAGTTAGTTCTATATTAACTGTAAAATCAGGCACTGACTCCTGCTGCAGTGGCTTCTCTTAGCCTGGGAGTCACCCACGGACACAGCATAACGTGCAGATTTTACAGCACAGATTAAGTACAACTTAGAAACGGGTGTGTTCTTTAAAGTATAAAATACAGACTTAAATAGACTTAGTCTTTGTGTCCTGCTCACTTTCCCTCTTTTCCTACCCCTCCAGTTAGTTTCCAGCCCCCCCTCTCTAATTTCACTCCCACCCCCTTCTGCTCACATTAATACCGTCTGTTTCTGTTCCCTTGCAGCCCACAGCAACAGTGTCGGCCCTCCCCACAGGAGATCCCCAACAGACTTTCAGGCCACATCTCTCAGGTGGCCCACTCACAGGTACAAGCTGCTCCTCCAAACACTAGCTGTGTGTACCCGCCGCCGTGCAAGTGCGGCGGCTGCCCCATCCACCCTTGGCCAATCCTAGGCTTGTTATACAAAAGGTCAAAGATCGCTGCATGCAGAAACAATCTCCTTCTCTGGCTGCCCCTCCCCCACATCCAACTCTGCCTCTTCTCTATTGTTGTCTCCTTATCTGCTGTATAAAAGATCATGATGTTCCTACACGGGCTCCCACTCCTCCCCCTCAGACTTACTACTCAGCTCTCCCATGACTTTGCTTTTGGTGCCAGGTACTCCATCCCCATCTCTCCCACACCCCCTGACATCATATGCCTATCCCCTTCTATCCCTCTCACATGCCCAGTCCATTTATGCATCTCCTGCTATTACCACCAATTCCCTTCCCTCTCTTCACCTCCCCTTCCTCTCTTTCCCCAGCTCCTGGCTCCACCCACCACCTGCCCCTCCCCTCTCTCCCTCTCCATGCCCATGCCTCGAAACCACAAAGCTAAACTCTCAGTCTTCTCCAGAAGAAACACTGTTCTAAACTATTAATCCCCTGTCTTCTGTCGCTTCTTCTAGCTGGGGACATTGAATCAAACACCGGGTCTACAAATCCCACCTCCTGCCCCTTTCCTAACAGTGGCCTCGGCCTCTTCCACATAAACGCCAGAAGCCTCTAGTCTAAACTAGATCATAAAGGCATCAATATCGCTAAAGCCCCTGACATCCTTTGCATATCAGAGACCTGGCTTTCCTCCAAGATCCATAACTCTTCATTGGAGATCTCTGGCTATTCACTAATTCATGAGGACAGGGGTAAGCATGGAGGTGGTGTCACCATTTACATACATGAATCCCTCCCTTACTCAATCATCCTCCAGGAGGCCTCTCGGCTTCCCATGAGCTGCTACTCATCAAGCGGACTGTCTCATCCATATCACCCATCTTTATCAGGGGCTATTATTTCTCCCCTAAAGCCAAACCGTTGTCCATTATTACCAGTCTGGCTGCACTTACCTCTACTGCTCAGTCTAGTGAGCTTCTTCTCATGGGCGATTTTAACCAAAATTGGCTCCTCCCCCCCAATCCAGAATGGATGTACCATGCCACTATCGAAAAGTGAAATGTTGCCTTTTCACATTGATGGTTTTTCTGCAGGGGGGCTTCCTCCCCCGCACCCCTCTACTTTTAGATACAAATTCCGAGTCGGAGTTTGTTCATGGGGGGGATGGCAAAATTTCACCTTGAAGTGCATTACAATGACAACATCGAAGTTGTCGCTGTAATGGACTTTGTTGCAAACGTTTTTGTTGTGAGGTCAGCATACAATCCAGAACTGTTACTCAGGCGATAGAGGCCCTCAGTCTTAATCAGATTATAACTGATCTGACCAGGTTAAAATCCTTACTCCAACAACCATTCTCTTATAGATGGGATCTTAACATCCCACCCTCTCAAGTATCCCTCGGCAGGAATCCTCCCAGACACTTTTAGTGATCACTGCATCACCTACTGTGTCAGGCAATCCCACCCCATGCCCTCCCAAGTATATGTGCGCCCTCCAAAAGACTATGTCTTTGTCGTAGGCACCTCCCCTGGATTACCCCCAACTTGATCAACCTCTTCAAATCCAGAGATCATGCTTGGTGCACATACAAAACATCCTCCAACGTTGCCGATCTACAAAGGTACATATCCCTGAGGAATGTGTGCACCAAGGCAGTGCGCTCTGCCAAAGACAAGTTTTTCAGAAACCAAACTGAAGAAAGTTGACCAACCCCTGCAGAGTTCTGGAAGATGCTCCACTCCCTGATAGGCTCTTCCCCATCCCGCCTCCTCTCCCCCTATAGCTTCAGGTTCTAATGACCCTTACCCCAGCTCAGCAACCTCCTCAATAAACCTCTTTGAGGTTCTTTGCACTTTCAGAGCCTTAAACCAGTCCAAACAAAGTCCTGATGGGCTCAACCCCATCCTACTCAAGATCTCTGCTCCGGCAGTTGCCCCACTGCTTACATACATTTTCAATCTAGCACTCTCCCAAAGCATGGAAATTAGCTAAAGTCATCCCACTTTATAAAGTGGGTGACCCCTCACTACCAGGCAACTACAGGCCCATCTCTCTAGTCCCCTCTCTTGCTAAACTGTAGGAGATTTTCATCTCCACCAGGCTATCAATACGGCTTTTGGCATCACCACTCCACTTCATCCTCTCTAATCTGCCTCACAAACCATATTCATTTCGCTATGGACAATGGCCAGTTGACACTGGCCATCTTCATAGACCTAGCCAAGGCCTTTGACTTGGCCTCCCATAGACTCCTCCTGGACAAACTTGCTTCCATCGGCCTCTCCCTCTCATCTTCTGAATGGTTCAGAGCATACCTATCTGACAGATTCCAATACATGTAGCTGGGTGATACCAAATCCCCCCCTCCCCATATATGAGGGCATCCCCCAAGGCTCAATCCTTGGACCAATATTATTCTCAGTTTTCATAAATGAACTCCTCTCCTCCTCCTCACACATACACATGTACACTGATGACACGGTCATCTATATGTTCGGACTCTCCCTCTCAGGTGTACAGGCTTCCCTTCAGGCCGACTTTAAGAAAGTGCTAAATTGGTTTGAAATAAACTCACTCAAATACAACACCAAGAAAACAGTCGCAATGGCTTTTGGCACTCACAAAAACTGGCTAAGCACCCCTTCCCCCTTTTTTCTCCTTAGATGGCTCCACAGAAAAAAAATACTTACATAGTAATCTTATTTCTTCCCAGTGATGCTCAGATATTCATAACTTTATGCAGTACGCCTGGAGGGTTGGACTGTCTGGAGAGATGGAACACATGCAAATGAATAGAATTCTTTGCATGTGAGCATCTTTCAAATACTGCCTCTACCAACAGTAGTGTTCTAACCTATTCAGATTTGTGAGAAGCCTGGAAGTCAGGCATTAGGAAACTAATGTAATTAAATTCTATAAAAGAGGGGTTTCCCCTAATTAAAGCATAAATTTAGAATAAGCCTCCAAAGGGAGACTGACTTTAATAAAAACCACATCAATAAAACTGCAAACGAGAACATTGAAAACTCCAGTTTCTGCCGGCCCGTCGGTTGGATTCCCACTTACTGCGGCCTTAGCGACCTGGGTTCGGGAGCGGACCTGATCACTGGAGGGCGGCCGGGAGGAAGGATCGAGTGTCCCGCGACAAGCTCTCCTTCTCTGGGGGAGGCAGGGGACAGGTCGGTGTCTTGCTGGCTCTAGTGGAGGCTGGGAGCAGGTCAGACAAATACGGCCCAGTTACTTGGGGGGAGGAGCAGACGCCGGCGTACGCCTTGTCGTCACCACGCGACCTCCCCCACAGAAAACCGGAAAACTTCCCACTGGCCGCCTAGATGATGGCTCCCTGCTCTCTCGAGCACCTCCAGTGCCTGTCCAGGGCCTCCTGCTCCTCAGCGGCATCCCCTGGGCCCTAGTATAAGTGTGTGCGGGGATCTTCCTTCCGGTGCCCTTCCCCTGGAGGAGGGGACCCGCCCGGTGATAGGGATACACTGGGATGTCCCGGGGGATCGGCCACGATATGAGGACCTGAGGAGGGCTGGATAAAGGCCAGTGGGGTCGAGGAGCTTGTGGAGCCAGAAGGAGTGGGGGCCAGTGTGGCACGGGAGAGGCGGTAAACATAACATGCAAAAAAAAAAAAAGAAAACTCCAGTTTAAAATGATTAAAACAGGAAAATGCAACAGATATAATCTGGCTTGATGGCACCAGCATGCAGAGTTCAGAGGATGAAGTTCTGGAAGGGGAGGAAGGGAGGGAGTTATGAATATCTGAGCATCACTGGGAAGAAATAAGATTACTATGGTAAGTAATTTTTTCTTCTAACCCCAGTAATGCTCAGTATATTCATAACTTTATGCAGACTACCAAGCAGTACTACTGGAGGTGAGCACATAACTTATTTTGGAAACAGACTCTGCAGGACTGCTGTGCCAAACTTAGCATCACCCCTGGATAACATATCCAGGTTAATGTTTTGTAAAGGTGTGTACTGTTTTCCAGGTAGCTGCTTTGCAAATGTCCACCAAGGGAACCTTCCTGGCAGCTGCAAGGGTAGCAGCTGTTCCTCTTGTTGAATGCGCCCTTAATCCTGTTAGGGGCTCTTTACCTGCCTTAGTGTAGCAGAACTGAATACACTGGACTATCCACTAAGAAATTGATCTTTTTGAGGCTGGTTTACCCTTTCCTACACCCCCATATGTAAGGAAAAGTTGTTTTTCATTTTTCCTAAGGTCTTTAGTGGCTGTCAGGTAATAGCTGATAGCCCTTTTCACATCCAGACTGTGTAATCTTCTTTCACCAGAACTGGTGTGGCCTTGAAAAAGACAGGTAGAGTGACTGACTGGTTCGGATGAAAATCTGAAACCACTTTAGTGAGAAACCGTCTGTTAGTTCTGAGGACTACCTTATCTCTGTGAAATGAGATAATAGTCCTGGTCAATGCAGAGAGCTTGGAGATCACTAATCCTCCTTGCAGAAGTAATAGCCACTAGGAAGACTGTTTTCCAAGTAAGGTATTTCAAGTGGGAAGTAGCCATGGGTTCAAAGGGAGGGCCCATGAGCTTGGCTACACACACATTCAAATCCGAAGCAGGCACTGGTGCCCTGTGAGGTGGGTGTAAATGCATTAGTCCTTTAAAAAATCGTTTGAAAAGTTTATCAGATGCCACTGATACCTTGGTGCCCACGGAAAGGTAGGCAGATATCTCTGCTAAATAAACCTTAAGTGAACTGGGTTGCAAACCTTCATGTGAATGTAAATGAGTGAGATAGTCCAGGACTACTGAAACTCCAGTGTTTCGTGGTATAAGGTTCATACTGGAACACCAGAAAGAGAATCTCTTCCATTTAGAAAAATAAGTTTTCTGTGTGAAGGGTTTTCTATAACCCTTCAAAATATTTAGGACAGCTTCTGAAAGATTTAAATCTGCATACTCTAATTTTTCAAGAGCCATGCTTTGAGATGAAGAGACTTGAGATTTGGGTACAACAATGTTCCCTGACTGGAAGTCAGGAGATTGTGTCTGAGGGGCAACTGTATCGGTTTGCTGACAGACATGGAGAGCAGAAGAGAGTACCATGGCTGCCTGGGCCAATCTGGAGCTATCAAGATCAGGGATGCTGAGAGGGACTTTAGCTTCAGTAAGACCCTGAAAACCAGGGGGAAAATTATATCGGTGCCTGCCTGTCCAGTCCAGAACCAGGGCATCCAGAGGAACTGTGCCCTGTGCTGGTGGTCTGCAGCAGTATTGAGGTAGTTGGTGGTTCTGGTGGGATGTGAACAAGTCTATCTCTGGAGTGCCCCACCTTCTGAAAATAACTTGTACCACCTGCTTGTTCAGAGTCCGTTCGTGATGGGCCTGGTTGATGCGGCTTAGTGCATCTGCCAAAGTATTGCCCTTTCCTGGCAAGTGAATTGCCTGTAAAGAGACCTTCAGAGAGTACACCAGTGTCCAAATCTTCATGGACTCTGTGCAGAGGAGGCCTGACCTGGTGCCTCCCTGTCTATGTAATACATTGTTGTGATATTGTCTGTTCTGATCTGAACCACTCTGCCCATGATCAGTGAAGAAAAAGCCTTTAGGGCTAGTAACACTGCTCTTAGTTCCAGTAAGTTTATGTGCTGAAGGGACTCTGCTGCTGACCAGACTCCCTGGGTTGTGTGCTTTCCTAAGTGGGCACCCCAGCCCAATAGGGATGCATCTGATGTGAGTACCAAAGATTTTCTTTCTGGAAAGGTACTCCTTGCCTTAAATTGGAGTCCTGTTTCCACCACAAGAGGGCCCTTAATAGTGGGCCTGTCACTGGTATAAGTTTTGAAAAAGGGTCTTTTTTCTGACTCCAGTGAGCCCTGAAGTGAAACTGGATGTCTCACATGTGGAATCTGGATCCCTGTACTCTGCCTGTGTATGCAGCCATATGACCTAGTAGCTGCAGAAACTGTCTTGCAGTTTTTGAGCTGTTCAGGATGAAGGCATTTGCTATTGACTGAAGACTTTGCACCCTGTCTAAGGGTAAAAAGGCTCTGCCCTGAAGTGTGTTGATTTCTGCCGCTATAAACTGCAAAGTTTGAGCAGGGGCTAGGACTGATTTCTTTTGGTTTATGATGAAACCCAGAGACTCTAAGAGGACTTGGGTGATTTTTAGGGAGTTCCTTACTTGGTCTGGTGAGTTTCCCACCACCAGTCAGTCATCTAGGTAACGGAAAACAGTCACTCTCTGTCTTCTTAGATATGCCACTACAGCAACTAGGCACTTTGTGAACACCCTTGGTGCTGAGGAGAGACCGAGAGGAAGAGTTGAAAACTGATAGTGGCCTGAAGGGAGCCTGAATCTGAGGTATTTTCTGAAAGATTCCTTTATGGGGACGTGGAAATAGGCATCTTTCATATCCAGTGATGTCAGCCAGTCCCCCTTTTGGATTGTTGGCAATATTCGAGCCAAAGTGACCATTTTGAACTTTTTTTTTTTCAGATGCTTGTTCAAAGCTCTGAGATCCAGTATTGGCTGCCACTCCCCACTTTTCTTTGTTGTAAGGAAGTACCTGGAGTAAAAACCTCTTCCTCTCAGGGTGGTAGGGACTAATTCCACTGCTCTGAGATGCAACAACTTTTGGACCTCTGCTTCTAGCAATGCCCTCTCTGCTAGATGAGGTGAGCAGTAAACCCTGGTTTTCTGAGGAGGAAAAGATTTGAAGTCCAAAGACAGACCCTGACCCACTACCCCCAGCACCCGCTTGTCTGTGGAGATGCTTAGCCATGCCTGGAGGAAGTGGGAGAGTCTGCCTCCGACAGGGAGGGAGGGAGGAGGTGACCTGATCCTCGGGGGGTTGCTTTGGTTGGGGTTGAGAACCCCTCCTGGAGCCCCTTCTACCCCTCCCCCTAGAGTATCCCTGTTGTGGATACTGCTGGTACTGGGGCACGGCTACTGGCTGGAAGAAAGGTCTGGTCATAAAAGACCTTCCCCTGCCCCCCCCTTCCATAGGGCCTAGTGGATGGTGAAGCACGCTCTTTAGCAGAGTTGCTTCTATAGGTGGACTTATATTCATCCACTTTTTTCATGTATGCAACCGTGGATTCCCCAAAAAGAGAGTTTCCCTCTAAAGGAAAATCCAGGGCCATGGATTGAGTATCCTGAGTAAGGTTAGTGGCCCTAAGCCAAGAAAACCTTCTCTGTGCCACAGTGTTAGCCATCCATCTAGCTGCAGTGTCTTTAGAATCAGCAGCCATCTGGAACTGGTACTTAGTCGCCACCAGCCTAAACCTGGCAGTTTTAGCCAGGTCTTCAGACAAGGGTGAGGGGACTTTCATGGACATTTTCAGTTCTGACTGCCACAGAGATTTTTGATACTGGGCAGCATAAGCTTGAAAGGTAGCCTGTCTCATGGCCAAAAAGGCTGATAAATATATTTTTGGCTATGCTATCCATTTTTCTGGAGTCCTTGTCTGGAGGGTGGAAAGACAGGGGGACTCTGGCTTTGTTGCAGGCTGCCTGCTGTATAACCCCTTGATGGTCAGGGTGGGAGAAAAGAAAGTCAGCTCCTGCCCTGTCCAACTGATACTTTTTATCTATTCTCCTATCAATAAGAGGAACAGAATTAGCGGTTTGTAGAAGTTTCAGGGTGTCCTTTTTCAAATATTTATAAAGTGGCAAGAGGAGGGCTTTGGTGGGTGTCAAACCCATCATATTCAAGTATTCAATTTCCTCCTCATATTCAATTTGCTCTGTAGTAGCAATATCTAGAGCATCTGCCATTCTCCTTACAAATGTAAAATGAAATGAGCAATCCTCTGACGCCCTGGGAGGTGAACCAAAATTCTAATCAGAAGAAACCTCTGGAGGGACAGGTTCATCATCCTGAAACGGATCCTCCTCCTCTTCATAATACTGCTCCTCCTGTAAAGAAGGGAGCACACCCATGCTGGCCTGAGGACCCTGGGTAGGAGCAGGCTGCTGGGGAACAATATTTTGCAGTGCCTGGATAATTTTAAGGGCCTGGGCTATCTCTTGAGCCGAGGGCATGTGAGGCAACTGAGCAGAAGTCCCTGGTTTAGCAGGGGAGGATTCTGCATGCTTAGTTTTCTTAAGTTTCTTTGAGGGAACCAGGGAGTCAGCCAGTTCTTTCCCTCTTTTTACCCCTTTGTCGCCCGTCTCAGGGGCAGGGGTAATCAAACTTGTGGTTTCAGCCACAGCAGAGTGGGGTGTGAGCTGGTCAGAGGACCCCTAGGAAATTTCTTGTTTAGCCTTTCAAGGCGTTTTTCCACAGTGTTTTTCTGGGAAAATCTTGCAAACTTTACAATCCTGATCCAGATGTTCAAATCCCAGACAAGCCACACATAAGGTGTGCTTGTCTGCTTTTGTAAATACATTTCTACATTTTAAGCAATTTTTGAAACCAGATTCTCTGGTTCTCTTTTTAGGTTTATCTGACATGGTAATGATCCGAAAGGCAAGAAAACACTAACCGCTAAGTCAAAGTAAAGTGCGGTTATTTAAAAACTCAAAACTTTTTTTTTTTTGCAATCGGTTCCTGAACTGATAGGAACCGGAGGAGCCGAACCCAGGAAATGTCAGGTGATCGGATCAGCGGTTCTGTAACCGATAAGACACGGTTACCAAAAACAAGAAATACACTAAATAAATAACCTAATAATTAAACAAAAACAAGGCTCTTTAATCAGAGAACCCCGATGACTTAAAAGACTAACCCAGTTCCCCCACAGTTATTCCGAACCGCGAGGAACTGGAAAATAAACGTAACTTAAGCAATAAACAAGATTTATACTAACAACTAGTAGAGGCAATAAAAGAAATAGAAAATACTTAAGGTTTTTTGAATCTTCTTCAGGCGAAAGAGTAAGACGACCACTCCGGGCGACCAGACTTTCAGGCGGAGAGAAAAATCTGAATAGGTTAGAACACTACAGTTGGTAGAGGCAGTATTTGAAAGATGTTCACGTGCAAAGAATTCCCTTCATTTGCATGTGTTCCATCTCTCCGGGCAGTCCAACCCTCCAGGCTTACTGCATAAAGTTATGAATATACTGAGCATTACTGGGGTTAGAATTAGATACTGTGGAATCCTTCCAAGTATCTGGGAATCTGGCTTGATCCCAAGCTGGACTTCTTCTGCTACATTGATGCCATCCATGCTAAGCTCCAACCCAAACTCTGTGCTTTGTACAGACACAAGGACTGTCTCTCGCTCCCTACTCAAAAAGAGCTACTCACCAGACTAATTCTGCCCTCCATAGATTACGCTGACGTTGTGTAAAGCTCCCTGCCCCAGTCATCTCTCAACAAACTGGACCCACTGTTCAATGCCTTCTGTCGCTTCACTGCAGACCTTCCCTATCAAACCCACCACTGATCCCTGTACTTGGCTCTCTCCCTCACCTGCTAGTCGTCACTTTGCTCACAATGCTACCTTCATCGCAAAGTATTGGTTCAGTACTCTCCTACCACACCAATCTCCTGTCCCTCTCCACCAACCCCGAGTTACTCACTTGGCCTTGAGACCCTCACTCCTCCACCTCCCCTACCACACACACGCAATCCAGACAAGCTGTTCTTCGTCTTCAGGCTCCCACCTCTGGAACCATCTCCCCACTCAGTCCGCGCTTCTTTCCCACTGCTGCATCCCTTAAAAGCACCTAAAACCCTTCCTACCCCTGCTCTCCTCCTCATCCCCCTTGACTCTCCACCTTCTTTCCCTGCCCCCCAATCTACTCATATGCGGCTCCTGGCACTTTGCTCCTTATATTACTGCCTGATCGGATAACAGTTTATCCTTTGTCCTCCTGTCCCTTGTATATATGGTTTACTGTTGCAAAACTTCTTGTACTTTATTGTAAATATTTGCAAAACATTAAACATCCTGTACTGTACATACTGCTCTGCAGTCAGTTCAGTATTCTTTTTGTATTTTCTCCACTCCCCCCGGCCCAGGTCGCACCAGGAAAAGAGCTGGGGCTCAGCGTGCCTTTCCAGGTTACCACAATTTTAAATAAATAAAAATTAAAACATTTAACTAACTTGATAGAAACATCCCTTAACACTAAACATATGGGACCCACTATTGTTAGACATAATATAAGAAAGTGCAACACATTCTATTTGCTCTGAATTTTGAAGACCGGTGTCTGTGCATGCCAATTTTGAAAGGTGTGCCGACAGTACATTCTCCTTCCCGCATTCGTTCTGCTCTCAGCTTTATATTCCCACGCAGCACCACTAGGGGGTGCTTGATGCAGCTTTGTGGCGCGTTCCGACTTCCTGCAGCGGCCGGGTGCTTAGGACTGGTTCAGCCTTGCAAACTGAATATTTCGAGTTAACTTTATACACCATTTTTAATTTAAGGGCTCCGTCAAACACTGGTTTAGATGAACCGGCTCCCTGCCCTTCGGGACAACGAAAGTGAAAATACGAAACCTCCGCAGAGTTCACTGAAGTATTTTTATCCGGGCGGGAAAGTCAAAATTCAGGGACATCAGTTCATGTTGGCAAAGCACTGCATGCAGAATGCAGAGAGATGTGGGCAGCTTCCCGCTCCCATCTTCCCTCAAAGCCAAACTCGTGAGCGCTGGCTTCCAGACAGCCGAGGATCTGCGAGACATTAAGCCGACGGAGCTGAGTAAAGGTAAATCATGGGCCTTTATTTGGGAAGAACCGGACCGTTCCCTGTGTTCCCAAGACACACCTGGAAATAAGCATTGGCTTAGTGTGTGTTCCCTGGACAAAAATTTATAAAATAAATAAGACCACCGCCTTTAAATTGAACCCCATTCCCACGGTAAGTCAGTGGCAGTGATGGGTGAGCTACTGAGGCTCACTTCAGCAGACAGGGGGGGCCTCAAACACTGGCAAGCCCCCATGTAATTCCAACACTGTCAAGGCAGGTACCCAACAGACTGGGGGGTCCCACCTGGACATTTCCGGGTATCTTGGTGGGCTAGTCTGGGTCTGTCTGCTGAAGTCCTATATCTTATTTGCCACCATGGGGGGTGGGGGGGGGGTGGAGAGCTCTAGGGGGCACTGATTGCAAGACAAAGGAACATTCCGAAACTCCCTGATGCAACAGAAAAGGGGTATAGAACAGATCAACCAGTATAACAATTGGGGTTGACCCATCAGAGCACAGCAGTAGACTGCTGCTAGTGATGCTAGCAGTTCAAGTTGGGAAGTGAGCAGGAGTTGGGCAGGGTGGGGATAAGCATCTGGGTAGCCGCTGTTCTGATTGGAGGGAGAAACATTTCCTCCCCCTGGGTGACCAAATGGGGCAGTGCAGGTCTAGGAGCCCACAGGTTGTGCAGGAGGAGGAGAAGAAGATGTGCTTGCTGTTACTGTCTATGCCAGGGTCTCACTTGCTGTTCCCATCGATGCCAGGGTCTCACTGGTAAGTAGTAGTAGTAGTAGTAAAAAGCTTTATTTTTAGACATGATTGGATGACAAAGAAATATACACCATTAGGACGAGTCCTATTTACAAGGTGTTCCTGTATTCGATACAAAGTGCTTGCTGTTGCCATCGATGCTAGGTCTCACTTGCTGTTACCTTCTATGCCAGGGTGATGCTGTTGCCATGGATGCCAGCATCTTGCTTGCTGTTGCCATGGATGCCAGCTGCTCATTTGCCATTGATGCCAGGGTCTCACTTGCTGTTGTCATCGATGCTTTGAAACCTCAAGGTGTCCTGGATCTCTGCACCTCTCTGTGTCATCTGAGCACCCAGCTCCTCCCACGTTTTTCGATAGGAGCTCCTCCACCACCACCAAGAGCGAAACCTGGGCACCACCTCTTCCTGCTGCTGTGAGGTAAGAGTGGTATGGTGTACTCTAGTTAGTGCCCGTTATGCTAGGCACTCTGGAAGGCACCCCTGGTACCTGAAGACACCCTGACAGTACCAGCCTTCCTGGAGGCCTTGTTGCTGCTTCCTGATGGTCACCACAGCCAAGGGCATCCAAGTCAGTCACCCACCTGGCACCTTGAGGGCACTTACCAGACGACAGCACTCTGAGCATCGAAATTCCTTCCAAAACTGCCAACCAACTATTAAAAATCTGTTTCAGCTTCTCTATCAGAAGGCAGATGTGACCGCCTTCTGGCTGCCTTGCTGCTGTAGTGGAGAGGAATTACCCCTTAGTTTCTTCTTTCCTATATGAGGCACGAGGAATGAAGGCTAGGCTGCTGCATGCATAAGCACACCTAGCCAAGCACTTAATAATTATAGTATAGACCGGCACAAAATGAGCAGGCTGGGTGGGCCAATCAGTCCTTATTGGCCGACAGGTTCTAATAACATCCTTCCCTCCCCGCACCGTGGCTGCTGCGCCACCACTTGTGTGCCCACAGCTGGCAGTAGAAGACTGAGATGTTACTTCCTTCTTCCCAGAGGACAGCGTCCCAACCATCCAACTTCTAACACTCATAGGCATCATGAGGCCCCCCCCCCCCGATTCATCTGCTCTAAAGCTCCTTCCCCATCTGTACGCTTGGAGGATGATGCCAGAGCATCAGTCCCCAGAAATTCACTCTGGTGAGCCCCCCAATACATATTCAAGAGTATGGTCTCCAGGACAGACCCCCGTGACACTCCACTTGTGACCCAGCTAACATCAGTGAACTTATCATTCCGGACCACTGTCTGTGTACTGACTGATCATCAGTTTCCTGTCCCCATAGTTAAACCTTCCCCCAGTCCTATATCACACCTTATTAGCCTCCTACGTAGTACCAGAGCAAAGGCAACCCAAAGAACCCACATCCCTGTAATTCGTTGCTTTCCATTTTCTTTTTATTTTATTTTAAATCTGTATTCTCACTGCTGATCATGGAAACTCCCTGCCGGGCATACTGTTAGATTTGGGGTGTCAGGGACAGTACACCCACAGGAACCCTGATAGCCCCAGATGTGTTTACACAGTGACATTAGGGCAATCAAGGGCCTATGGATGGGCTGAAGGAGAGCCAGACCCATTTGAAAGGAGAACAAGATTAAGGAATTGATGACGACTGATCTCAATACCATTTGCTTCATTTTTGCATACAATACCAAAGTTCTCCACCAGAGGTCAGTGTTGATGAACATGTTACAGGACAAAAAATACTGTACTCTGCTAAATTTGGCGCTTTTTTAAAGGGGGGTCAATTAGCAGTAAAGGTTATCATAAATATCGCACCAGAATCCCATCAGTGTAATGCTATACCACAGCTCTGAGATGCCAGCAGCCAAGATCTGAACTTGTAATTTTCTGTTACAGCAGCTCCTGTGGGAGCAAACCTTACATCAGACTCTGCTGTGCATGTAGGAGGTGAAAACTCACACTGGGGTATGCCAGTCGGTACACAGCAGTACAGGAGGTGAAAACTCATGCTGGGGTATGCCAGTACACAACAGTATAGGAGGTGAAAACTCACACTGGGGTATACCAGTACACAACAGTATAGGAGGTGAAAACTCACACTGAGGTGTACCAGTACACAACAGTACAGGAGGTGAAATCTCATACTGGGGTATGCTGGTACACAACAGAACAGAAGGTGAAGAGGTGAAAACTCACACTGGGGTATGCTGGTACGCAACAGTACAGGAGGTGAAAACTCATGCTGGGACCGGCCTGGTGGTGCTGAAGGTTGGTGCTGGGCGCCACACCTCCTTTCCACCCTTGGCGACCTGGAGGTTGAGGCCGGACTGTGGTCGTCGGCCGGGGGGGGAGATAGGCTGGAGTGTCCAACGACAGCTCGCCTTCTCCGGGGAGGGATCCGGCCGATGCCCGACACTTGCATGACCCTGACCCTGAGCGGAGGCTCTGAGAACTGCATGCTCCATTTGGGGTTGGGATGCGGCCATTGAGCAGCATGGACGTCGGTGCTCGCGTCATGATGTCAGGGAAGTCACTTGCTGCTCAGGGAGGGAGAAAACGTGTAAACAAGCCTGCCTCAGCCAGGAAGATGGGAGGACCGAGGTCGTGACCACGATTTGCCTGTGCCCGCTCAGCAGACCTCAGACCGACGAAATGTAAATTCTGAGGGTCTGAGTCACCGCCTCATCCCCACGCGGAGGGTAATCCAGAGCTCCATGGGGCCTAGGGGTCTGCGGGTAGGGTTCTGGGCAGTGGGATGTCCACTTGTCCCCCTGAAGGGTCGGAAGTGGCAGGCTGGGGAGGAGATATAAAATATAGGGGGAAAAAAAAAAAGAGAACTCACGCTGGTACACAATAGAACAGGAGGTGAAAATTCATGCTGGGGTATGCTGGTACACAACAGTTCAGGAGGTGAAAACTCACACTGGGGTATGCCAGCATGCTACAGAACAGGACATGAAAACTCATGCTGGAGTATGTACACAACAGTATTGATTAGGGGTAAGGGTACGAGTACAGAACAGGCACAGCAAGGCAATTGTTTTTTTTAGGTGCTCATCCAAAGCTCTGGGCGTCGTACAGAATAACAGTTCGAGGATCTTACAAGCACAGCTGAAGTAAAACAGGCCAGGATGTAAGCAGCACCCACAAGATAACCACCCAAAACCTGTTTTTAAGTGATCCCAAATGTCAACTTACCAAATGGTTTTAAGCAACCCCTTAATGCATTCCAGTGATGGGGTCCCTCTTATATAAATAGGCAGTGAGTTCCACAAGATAGGCGCAGCAATGCTAAAGGTGCCATCTCGTGAAGATTTAAACATATGAAAATGCCAGCAGAAACAGGCCTCACGGTCTATCGAGTCTGCTCGAGTGCGCGGCTAACACCTTATAATGCTGCTGCCCCTCCCTTCCCCCATCCTGTTACCCCTTACCCTATCCCAACCCCTCTTGAAGCTATCTACCATCTTGCAGGCCACTACCTCACCTGGCAAGGAGTTCCACTTTTCCACCACTCTTTCTGTGAAGAAATGTCTCCTCATCTCTCTCCTGAATCTACCCCCTTCCAATCTCAGTTGGTGTCTTCTTGTGTCTCTCCCCTTTCTCCTCTGGAAAATGCTCTCTGTATTAGTCTTGTTTATTCCCTTCAGGTACTTAAAGGTTTCAGTCATATCTCCCTTGTCCCTCCTCTGTTCCAGAGAGTACATCTTCAACTCCCCCAAATTTCAAAATGGGACTGTGGATCCATGACAAGCCCCACCTCAGAGGAATCGAGAGGGTGAAGGAGAGTGTATTCGTTCAGAAGGTCTTTCAGGTTTCCAGGGCCTGAATCATACAAGGCTTTGTAGATTAACAAACTTACCTTGAAGTTGATGCACCATTTCACTGGCAGGCAATGCAGTTCTGCAAAACCGCCTTGATATGCCTGGACTGTAAGGTCCCTGCAGTCAGCCAGATGAAATAAATTACTCACGTTAGTAATTGTGTTTCTTCTAATGGAGTCTTGCTGTATTCTGACTTATTGCAGTTGGCCCCAGCACTTGAACTGCCTGGAGATGAAAGAGTTAACTCTATGCTGGAAGCATAGAACGTTGAGCTCGAGCTCGGTTCAAACCACTGTCTGCTGCACTTAAAGTGTAACCGTCAGATTCTTACGAGCTACTACTAACTAGCTACACTCTAAAAGAGGAAATTGTAAAAACATTAGCAAAAAGGCAACTAAGTATTTTTGGATCCCAAAAGACTCAAGTCGAAAGCCAAAACAAAAACCAGGTAGTGAACTTAAATAATTTAAGCAGAAGTTAAACCAACTCAGCAGAACTAGTGCACCTCTGGGGTACAGCACTGTATCTGCCAACCCACTTCTCAAAAACCAGGTTCTGTGAGGGGAGGCGGGGAGGTCAGAATACAGCAAGACTCCATTAGAAGAAACACAATTACTAAGGTGAGTAATTTTTTTTTCAAACAACTTGAAGTCTTGCTGTATTCTGACTTATTGCAGACTACCAAGCAGTACCTCCAAGGAGGAGGAGGGTACAGAACCTATTTAGGGAACAGACTCTGCAGTACTGCTGTACCAAACCTAGCATCATTCCTAGCCTGGATGTCCAGAGAGTAATGCTTGGTAAAAGTGTGAACTGTTTTCCAGGTGGCTGCTTTACAGATCTTTAAATGGGGATATCCCTGACAGCAGCCAGAGAAGCTGTTGTACCTCTGGTAGAATGTGCCCTCAAGCCTGAAGGGGGGTGGAGGCTTTTGCCTAGCTTTTCGTAGCAGAATTGTATAAAGGAGACAATCCACCTGGCAATAGTACGTTTGGTAGCAGGCCTGCCCTTTCTCACTTCTCCATAGGTGAGGAAAAGCTGGGAAGAGTCAGATCTGAAGGCCTTAGTGCCTTCCATATAGTATCTAAGTGCCTTTTTAACATCCAAACTGTGTAATCTTCTTTCACCTGAAAAAGAGTGATCAGTGAAAAATACTGGAAGGGACATGGATTGGTTCAGATGAAAATCCGAAACCATCTTTGGTAATGGACCACCTTATCTCTGTGGAATGAAATAAAGTCAGGCTCCACTGAGAGAGCTTGAAGTTCACTGATACGTCTGGCAGAAGTAATGGCTACCAGAAAAACAGTCTTCAAAGTCAAGTACTTGAGATCTGCAGAAACCAAAGGCTCAAAAGGCGGTTGCATAAGTTGAGCAATGCAAATGTTAAGATACCAAACTGGGGTAGGATCTTTAAAAGGGGGGTTAGTATGAAGCAGCCCCTTAAAGAATTTACAAAAAACGGGGTGGGAAGCCAGAGAGGAAGGCTTCCCTACTGACAAAAAAGCAGAGACAGCTGACAGATGAACTTTCAGGGTTGCTGGTCGAACGCCTAAATTGTTTAGATGAACAAAATAATTGAAGACTACTGAGAAGTCAGCAGAGTCTGGAGCTGTTTACTAGAACACCAAATATCAAATCTCTTCCATTTGGAATTATAAGGTTTCCGAGCAGCCTTGAGGATATCCAGAATCCCTTGAGACAGGTTCATATTAGCATATTCTAGCTCTTTTTCAATAGCCAGGCTTTGAGATTGAGAGACTGAAGGTTGAGGTACCACACCCTTCCCTGAGAACATGTTAACAGATTGTGATGTCTGGGGAGGACTAGAGGAAGGTGAGCTGCCAGAGACGGTAACAGAGGGTACCAAGGCTGCCTGGCCCAATCTGGAGCAATCAGGATCACTTTGCAGGATTGTGACCTTATCTTGACCAGAACTTTGAATAGCAGAGGAACGGGGGAGAAGCATACAGAAATTTCCCCGACCAATCCAGTAGAACAGCATCCAGAGGGACTGAGCCCAAGACTGGGGTCTGCAACAAAAAAGAGGAAGTTGGCGATTGTTTGGGGCTGCAAAAAGATCTATTTGAGGAGTGCCCCATATTGAGAAAATCACTTTCAATATCAGGGGATCTAGGGACCATTCGTAGTGACCCTGAGAAGTCCTGCTCAAGGCATCTGCCAACAAACTGTCCTTCCCTGGAAGATGGACTGCTACCAGGGATGTCTGTAGAGAGTAGGCCAGAGACCAGATTTTCATGGCTTCTGTGCACAAGGTCGTGGACAGAGTGCCTCCCTGTTTGTTGATGTACCACATGGTGATAGTGTTGTCTGTCCTGACCTGAACCACCTTGTTCTGAATTGACTTCGAGAATGCTAGCAGGGCTAATTAGACTGCCCTGAGTTCCAGAAGGTTGATGTGGAGTAGGGACTCCTGAGGGGACCACACACCTTGAGCTGTGAGGGTCCCTAAATGAGCTCCCCACCCCAGAAGCGATGCATCTATGGTCAGGACCCGTGAATGAGGCTGAGCAACAAAGGGAACTCCTTTCCTGTGGTTGTTGTGATCCAACCACCACTGAAGGGCTTGGACCAGAGAGAGTCAGTCACTGGAACCAGCTTGGTCAAGGGATCCCTCTTCTGAGACCAAAAGGATCTCGGATGAAACTGAATGTCCCTCATGTGAAACCTGGCTCCTTGAACCACTGCAGTGGAAGCTGCCATGTGCCCCAAAATCTGCAGGAAATGCCTTGCTGGTTGTGAGACTTGAGGGCGAAAGGAGGAAGCCAGGTCTGTAAGGGATTTTACCCTTACTAGGGGGAGAAAAGCTCTTGCCTGGATAGTGTTAAGCTCTGCTCCTGTGAAAGTCAGTATCTGCACAGGCTCAAGGACTGACTTTGGAAGATTGAGGACAAATCCCAGGGATGTGAGCAAAAGCTGTACTGTTTGCAACTTGACTTGGTCTGGAGACTGTCCCACAATGAGCCAGTCGTTCAGGTAGGGAAAAATAGAGATGCTTTTCCTTCTTAGGAATGCAACCACTACTGCTAGGCATTTGGTGAACACCCTTGGAGCTGATGATAGGCCGAAGGGCATTGCACTGAATTGGTAATGGCCTGAGGGCAACTGAAATCAGAGGTATTTTCTGTGGGAGCACCTGATGGGAACGTGAAAATAGGCATCTTTGAGGTCCAGGGAGGCTAACCAGTCGCCTGGCCTAAGTGAGGGAAGGATTACTCCCAGAGTCACCATTTTGAATTTTAATTTTAACAGGTGCTTGTTTAAGTATGTGATGTCTAGGATGGGCTGCCACCCCCCTGTCTTTTTTTGGGGTAAGAAAGTACCTGAAGTATAGGCCTTTCCCCCAAAGTGTTGGAGGAACCCTCTCTATGACTCTGAGGGCCAAGAGAGAGGGAACTTCTGCCTCTAGGGCAACAGTTTCCAAGGTGTTTGCTGGTGGAAAGAACCTGGCCCTCAGCTTGGGAAGTTTTTTGAAACTGAGTGCCAGGCCTTGGCTTACTACTTCCAGAACCCATTTGTCCGAAGTGATAGATTTTCAAGCCTGGAAGTAGTAAGCCAGTCTGCCTCCTACAGGGATGGGGGAGTCGACCCGGGCTGACACATCAGGGTGTCTGTTTGGCAGGGGCCCTGGGCTGAGAGGAGGATGCAGCTCTGCTCATCCCCCTTCTACCTCTCCCTCTGAAGAACCCCCTCTGGGGAAAAATGAGAGGAGGCCTGAGCTTGGAAGAAAGGCCTTTGAAAGGGCCTGCCCCTAGACTGCTGCCTCTGAGGAGTGGTTTGCCTTTCTTTGGCATGAGCACTCCTATAGGTGGTCCTGTATTCATCCATTTTTTTCATGTAATTCTCTGTCTGCTCCCCAAACAGAGAATTACCTACAACAGGGAAATCCATGGCCTTAGCCTGGGTATTCTGTGATAGGCTAGTACGTCTGAGCCAAGCCATCCTCCGCAGAGCAACAGATGTAGCCGTGACTCTAGATGACACATCATTGGAGTCAACAGCAGCCTGAAATTGGATTTTTGATGCCTCTATCCCATCAGCAGCCACCTCCTCCAGCTCCTTGGCCAGCTGGGGGGAAGCCTGCTTAGTCAGATCCAAAACAGATTCCCACCTGGACTTTTGGAACCTGGCTGCATAGGCCATATAGTTAGCTGTCTGAGTCCCAAGGAGGATGCCAAATACTTCTTCTTGGCCATGGCATCTATCTTCCTGGAGTCCTTATCCAGGAGGTGTGAAGCCAAGGGAATGCCAGCTTTATAACAGGCTGCAGCCTGTACTACCCCAGTATGCCTGCAATGCTGATACAGGAACTCCGAACTTGAGCGTGAGAGCATATACCTCCTGTCCATACGTTTGTCCACTGGAGGCAGAGAATTTGGGGGTTTTAAAAGTTTATGTGTCTGTTTCCCAAAAGATTTATGCAATGGAATAGACAGCCTCTTGGACTCTGGGATGTCCATCATCTCAACAAAATCAGACTCTTCTTCCTCCTCAACAGCTTCATCCACAGGGAGCTGGAGGGTTTCAGCCACTTCCTTGTAAAACATAAAGCGGGAAGGAGTCAGAAGCCTAGGAGGAAACTCCAGAAGGTCTGTCTGGGGAGATGTCCGGTTCAGTAGGCTCATCCAGACCTTCCCACCATCATACTCTCTTCTTCATCCTCTTGACTTCCCCTCCATTCCGGATCATAGTATTCCTCCAGAGAATAATCTGTAACTTGAAGGCTGACCTGGACGACCTACCAGTAGAGGCCAGTTTGGTCGAAACCGGACGCAGTGATTCTACAATGCTAATCGCCCGGGCAATTTCATTGTCCGTTGGGTGAAGGGATTCAGGATCCGAACCGGTCGATTTCTCCTCCTCCTCCTTTTTCGAAGGAACCGACCCCTCCGAGTCAATTTTCCTCTTGCCTGAGGAAGTATGGCCCTGGTCAGAGAGCACTCCCTCAGGTTCGGTCGGAACCGAACTGGGCTGGCCATGTGGGTCAGCGGACTTCTCTGCCTCTTTATCCCTAAGCCTGCCCAACCGTTTTTCAAGGGTGGTCTTAGGGAAATTTTTACAAGTTTGGCAGTCTGAATCGAGGTGGTCAAACCCCAGACAGTATACACAGGTGGTGTGGGGATCAGCCTTAGCAAAGGCCTCCCCACACACACTACAGTGCTGAAATCCAGTGGGTCCGTTTTTTTTCCTGGGTTTTTCAGACATGGCCACAAACAAATAAACTTACCCTTTACACTGCTTCAGGCCAGGTAAGACAAATCTATCAGTTCCTCACCGTGTCACGGGTGTTGGAAAAAAAACGAAAATGTGTTTGTTTTTTTAGAACCGATAGGTACCAGAATCACCACAACTATAAACACACAAGAAAAGTGGTCGGTTCAGCCGAACCAACCGCAGGAAAATAAGTTTACAATTTCCTCAGAGAAAACTCACAAAAACTCTACATTCCACTACCTATAACACTTACTGTACCACAAACAGGGATCTGAACCGAGAATATGTGAAAAATCTTATGGTTTAAACCGACGATTTACTGTACTGAACCGACAAGCGTGGAGCAAACTCCGGAGTGACTGTTCAATTAGGCGGAGTAAAGAATCTGACGGTTACACTTCAAGTGCAGCAGACAGTGGTTTGAACCGAGCTCGAGCTCAACGTTCTATGCTTCCAGCATAGAGTTAACTCTTTCATCTCTGGGGCAGTTCAAGCGCTGGGGCTAACTGCAATAAGTCAGAATACAGCAAGACTTCATGTTTGAAAGCTGAGTTACACACGAACTGCAAATGACACACCAGCCCCTCAGATAGCCCTAGGTAGGGGGCATTACATTAATTCAGTCTGGAGGTGACAAAAGTGTGAAACAGTGTTTCCAGGTTGGAGGTCTCCAGATAGGTTTGAATTTGGGCGATATTCAGGTAGTAAAAACCACTGTGGAAAAAAGACATCTGATGTCCTACTGTCAATATGCTATCCATAACGACACCCAGATTTCTTACCCTATAAGCAGCATGTAGTGTAGTGCCATTTAACAATGGCAGCAAAGCCCTACCACATTTTATTGCTGCCGCCGCGTGGCCTGCTTTCACCAGTAACGCCTCTGCCTTTGATGAGTTTAGACTGAGACGGCTTAAAGCCATCCAGTCTTGGATTTCAGCCAGTCACTTCTTTAACACAGCCACAACATTGACCCTATTACATGCACATGACGAGTAGATCTGGGTACACCATGTTTTTTGATATGTCTTCAGCCTTGTCTTCCAATCTTTCTCTCTTTTCCCTCTATTTCTGTTCTTTCCTTTTACACCCCACTTCACTATTTTGTTTCTCTGTCTGTGTCATCCTCCGCTTACCTCATTCTCCTGCTGTCTGAAGATATTTAGATTTTATTATAATAGCTCTCACTTTATGAAAATGTGAATCTACCTTGGACTGCACTGAATTTAAAACTTTTTATTCTGTTTATCTGCACTGTTTGCACTTGGGTATTGCAAGTATTGATACTGATTTTTGCACTTTTTATTTCAAAAAGGCACTGTGCCTTTAAATGCTGTAGCACTTAAGCCAGCAACAGAAGTCAGCTGGCACTTCCTGATGACACGTTGAATTGCGAAACTGGTCGGAGTGTTTTTCTGGTTCTTTGCCAGCATTCTCATGGAAGGAGTTATCATAGTAGAAATACCTGTTATTTTGTAAGTAAAGCCTTTTTTGCTAAGCCGGCCTGGTGGCACTGAGGGTTGAGGCGCTGGAAACCACACCTCGCGCCACGGGTTCGGTGATGGACTGGGGTAGCCAGGGGTTGACAGGGAAGGGAGAGGATGGAGCGTCTGGAGGACAGCTCTCCTCTCCCTGGGGTGGAATCCAGGGACGCCCGGTGTCCTGGCAGCCCCAATGGAGACTAGGGGCGCTGCAGGAGCACCAGACGACATAAGGGGCGGAGTGCGGCAGATGCCAGCAGGGCAGCCGTGCGCAGGTGTCACTGCACACTGTACTCCGAGGGAAAACCACATACAGTAAAATCCCTGGCCTCCTGGATAAGCGAAGGCACCTCCGGTGCTACAGCCACACTCCTACAGTCGGGTTCTCTTCACCAGGGGTCCCCCTCCGACTTCAACCTGGCACATCAGGTTATAGACAGAGCGCCAGGGAGATGGCGGCCCCACCTTGGGCAGGTTCAGAGCCGGGGGATCCGCCAGGCTGGAGCAGACCTGGCAGGAGGAGAGCTTCAGACAGGGAGGTAGAGCTGCTGGTGAGTGGGGTCGCTGGAGAGAGTTCCCCGAGCCAGAGCAGAAAGAAAAAATTACTCCCCATAGTAATGTTGTTTTTTCTAATGGAGTCTTGCTGTATTCTGACTATATGCAGTTAGCCCCAACACTTGAACTGCTCCGGAGAGTAAAGGGTTAACTCTATGCAGCGGCATAGACCGTTGAGCTTGTGCTCTGTTTTCAAATCTCTGTTTGCGGTACTCTGAAGTGTAATCGTCAGATTCTTATGAGCACTAAACTTAACTAACTCTAAGGTAGAAATTGTTTCAAAATGTTTGTGACAAATGGCAAAAACAAGGATTTTAGGGTAGAAGATTCCAGTCAAGAACTCCCTAAAAGAACACAGCAGGTAGTGAATTAACCCCCAAACTGTAATAATAATAGAAAAAGAACCCTAAAGAGATGAAGGCATGTCCAGTACACCTCTGGGGTGCAGAACTGTGCCTGCCCCACCACATCCCAAAACTACTAGGTTCCAGGAGGGGAGGCAGGGAGGGAGGTCAGAATACAGCAAGACTCCATTAGAAGAAACATTACTATGGTGAGCAATTTTTTCTTCAAACAACATGAAATCTTGCTGTATTCTGACTACATGCAGACTACCAAGCAGTTCCTTCTTGGAGGAGGGAGTCACAGAACCTATTTTGGGAAAGGGCTCTGCAGCACAGCTGTGCCAAACCTATCATCACTTCGTGACTGAATGTTCAAAGAGTAATGCTTGGTAAATGTATGAACAGATTTCCAGGTTGCTGCTTTATAGATGTCCACCAAAGGTATATCTTTAGCTGCTGCAACCAAAGCAGCTGCACCTCTGGTAGAATGAGCCCTCAGGCCTGAGGGAGGTTCTTTCCCAAGTTTTGAATAGCAGAATTGGATACAGGAGACAATCCATCTGGCAGTTGTTCTCTTGGTAGCAGGTTTGCCCTTTCCCTCTTCTCCATAAGTGAGAAACAACTGAGAACAGGCATTCCTATGGGTCTTAGTATGCTCCATATAGTAACTAAGAGCCCTCTTAACAGCAAGACTGTGCAATCTTTTCTCCCCAGAGGAAGAATAGTCAGTGAAAAATACAAGCAATTACATAGATTGATTCAAATGAAAGTCTGATATCACCTTGGGAAGGAACTTTCTGTTGGTTCGAAGGACCACCTTATCCCTGTGAAATGAAATGAAATCAGGTTCCACTGATAAAGCCTGTAATTCACTGATTCTCCTGGCAGAAGTAATGGTTACCAGGAGCACAGTTTTCCAAATCAGATATTTCAACTCAGCTGATGATAAGAGCTCAAAAGGGGGCTGCATAAGCTGTGCTATACAGATATTCAGATTCCCAAGAAGGGGTAGGCTCCCTGAAGTGAGGAATAACATGTAATAAACCCTTGAAAAAGTTCTTAAAAACTGGATGAGACGCGAGGGAAGATCCCTTACCAGCAGAAAGGAAGGCAGACACAGCTGACAAATGTACCTTAGGAGTAGTAGGCCAGAGGCCTAAACTGTTAAGATGCACCAAATAGTCCAAAACGGTGGCAGTATTAGCCAGCTCTGTCTGGCATGATAGCCTTTGGGAACGCCAACACCCAAATCTTTTCCATTTGGAGTTATAAGTCTTTCTAGTAGCAGGTTTCCTGCTGACCGCTTTAAAATATTCAAGACTGATTGGGACAGGTGCAAATTTGCATATTCTAGCTCTTCAAGAGCCAGGCTTTGAGTCTGAGAGTATGGCGGTTGGGATACAGAATCCTCCCCTGAGAGGAGGTGAGGAGATTATACTGTCTGGGAAGACACAAAGGCATTGTTACTGATAGAGACAACAGCAGAGGATACCAAGGCTGTCTGGCCCAGTCTGGAGCCACCAGGATCACTTTGCAAGGTTGAGACCCGATCTTGATCAGGACCCTGAATATCAGAGGAAAAGCATACAGAAACCTGCTTGTCTAATTCAGTAACAGAGCATCCTGGGGAACAGGACCCAGAAGGGATGGCCTGCAACAGTAAATAGGAAGTTGATGATTGAGGCTGCAAAGAGATCCATCTCTGGAGTGCCCCACCTTTTGAAAATGACTTGAAGAGCTAAAGGGTTCCGGGTCCATTCCTGGTGACCCTGAGAAATCCTGCTGAGAGCATCTGCTGGAATGTTGTCCTTCCCTGGGAGATGCACAGCTGTCAGGGAAGCCTGAAGGGAATAAGCTAGGGGCCATATTCTCATGGCCTCTGTGCACAAGGCTGAGGACCAAGTGCCTCCCTGCTGGTCGATGTACCACATGGATGTGGTATTGTCTGTCCTGATCTGCACTGCTTTCCCTTGAACCACCTTTGAGAATGTCTGAAGTGCTAAAAAGAAAGCTCTCAGCTCGAGAAGATTTATATGTAGAAGGGACTCCTGGTGTGACCATGTCCCCTGAGCTGTAAGATGATCTAGGTGAGCACCCCAACCTAGTAGGGAGGCATCTGTGGTGAGGATCACAGAAGAAGCCTGACTGATAAATGGGACACCTTGTCGAAGACTGTCCTCCTCCAGCCACCACTGGAGGGTCTGGACTAGAGTTTGAGACACTGGAACCAATTTGGAGAGGGTTTTTTTTTTCCTGAGACCAATAAGATCTGAGATGAAACTGAATATCTCTCATCTGAAACCTTGCTCCCTGGACTACAGCTGTGGAAGCTGCCATGTGGCCCAGCAGCTGTATAAAGTGTCTGGCTGGACGAGAAACTGGAGGATGAAAAGAGGAAGCCAGAGTGACCAGGGACTGAACCCTTGAGAGAGGGAGAAAAGCCCTTGCCTGAATGGTGTCTGTTTCCAACCCTATGAATGTGAGAAGCTGGGCTGGTTCCAGAACAGACTTTTCTAGGTTTAGAATGAAGCCCAAGGATTCTAGAAGTCTTTGAGTGACCTCTAAAGCTGACTTGACTTGATCTGAGGACTGGCCCACTAGGAGCCAATCGTCCAGGTATGGGAACAGAAGAATGCCCTCTCTCCTGAGGAATGCCACCGCTACTGCAAGACACTTGGTGAACACCCTTGGAGCAGATGTTAGGCCGAAAGGCATAGCTCTGAATTGGTAATAGCCTGAGGGCAACTCGAGCCTGAGGTACTTTCTGTGGGAATGTCTGATAGGTATGTGGAAGTAGGCATCTTTGAGATCTAGAGAAGCTAGCCAGTCTTCTGGTCTCAGAGAGGAAGAAATACTCCCAGAGTCACCATTTTGAATTTTGGTTTTGTCAAATGTTTGTTCGGGTACCTTAAATCTAGGATTGGTCGCCACTCCCCTGTCTTTTTTTGGGATAACAAAGTATCTGGAATACAGTCCTTTTCCCCTGTGACAAAGAGGTGCCTTCTCTACTGCTTGCAGAAGCAGAAGAGAGGAGACTTCTACCTCTAAGGCCTTTGTCTCCAAGGGAGAGGGAAGACTGAAGGACCTTGCTCTCATTCTTGGGGACCTTTTGAAACTGAGAGCAAGTCCCTGGCTCACTACTTTCAGGAGCCATCTGTCTGAAGTAATAGACTCCCAGGCCTGGGAGTAGTGAGCCAGCCTGCCCCCTACTGGAACTGGGGAGGCGACCCTGACTGACACCTCAGGGTGTCTGCTTGGCAGGGGACTTAGAGTGGATGATGGGGTCCTAGTCACCCCTCATCTACCTCTTCCCCTAAAGAACCCCCTTGACTGAAAAGAAGAGGAGGAGGCCTGAGCTTGGTGAAAAGGCCTGCCCCTGCCCTTAAATTGCTGCCTCTGAGGAGTGGTCTGCTTTTCTTTGGCTGCAGCACTCCTATAGGTGGTCCTGTATTCATCCATCTTTTTCATGTAATTCTCTGTTTGCTCCCCAAAGAGAGAATTACCAGTTACAGGAAAATCCATGGCCTTAGCCTGAGTATCCTGTGAGAGGTTGGTACACGTAAGCCAAGGAAGTCTCCTCGTGGAGATAGATGTAGCCATGACCATGGAATGAACATCATTTGAGTCTACAGCAGCATGGAATTGCACCTTGGATGCCTCAACACAGTTTGCAGCCACCTGCTCCAGCTCCTTGGCTAGCTGGGGAGGGGCATTCCTAGCCAGTTCCAAAACCGTATCCCACATAGATGTCCGGTACCTGGCTGTATATGCCATGTAATTCGAATGCCTGAGTCCCAAAGAGAACGCCATGTACTGTTGTTTTTGCCATGGCATCCACTTTCCTGGAATTCTTATCTGGGGTGAGATGCCAGGGGAATATTAGCCTTGTCACAGGCTGCAGCTTGTACTACCCCAACATGGCTGCTGTGCTTATAAAGGAATTCCGTCCCAGGGCCTGATGAAGCATACCTCCTGTCCATTTTTTTTCCACAGGAGGAATGGATGTAGGAAACTAAAAATGTTTGTGTGTGTTTCCTCAAGGATTTGTGTAAGGGGATAGACACCCTTTTTGACTCTGGTATGTCCATCATTTCCAGACAGTCAGGTTCTTCCTGATCCTGTTCAGCCTCTTCCATAAGAAGCTGAAGAGTCTCAGCCACTTTCTTGTAAAACAATAAATGGGAAGGGGACTCAGAAAGCCTGGGAGGAGAAGCCTGAGAAGGCCTGTCTGGGGAGATGTCAGGCTCTACTGGCTCATCTAGGCCTTCTCCCTCTTCTTCAAAATCCTCTTCCTCCTCCCAATCGCCCTCATAGTATGCCCCAGGATCTATGTCTGAAGCAGCTATGTCCGACCGAATCGATCGGCTCTGAACCGAGCAAAGTGATTTGTACAATGGAAATCGCTTTTGCTATCTCTTCAGTGGTCGGACCATAGGAAGCCAGGTCTGAACCCGGCTGACTTTCTCTTTTTCTTAGCCAGAACCAATTCCATAGAATCGGCTCTCTGTTTGCCCTAGGAGGTATCACCCAGGTCAGTGGGCACCTCCTCAGGTTCGGTCGCAACCGAACTGGGCTGGCTATCCGGGTTAGCGGACTTCTCGGCCTCCCTCTCCCTCAGCCTACTCAAACGTTTTTCCAGAGTGGCTTTGGGAAAGTTCCTGCATATTTAGCAGTCTTCCTTGAGGTGGTCAAACCCCAGACAATACACACAGACGAGGTGAGGATCAGCCTTAGCAAAGGCCTCCTTGTGCTCGGAACAGTGCTGAAACCCAGTGGGCCCGGTTTTCTTTTTGGGTTTCTCAGACATGCCTTAAATATCAAAGTCACCCTAGTCAGTGGTTAAGCCAGACAACTACCAACTTATCGGTTCCAACCGTGTCACGGGTCAGTTAAAAAAATTCCTAAAATATTGGTTTTTATTAGGAACCGATAAGCACCGGAAACCACACTACAAATGAAAACACAACAATCAAAATAAATTTCGGTTCTGAACTGGACCGACCGGCAAAGAACCGAAGGTAAAACAATTTCTAACAAAAAAACCCCCACTAAAATAACCACTACCTACTGCTACTACCACTTACTGGTATTGAGACAGAGGTAAGAGTACCAAAATTCGAAATTTGCGGTTGAAATAACTAACCGATTAGAACTTTAACCGAACCGCAGGAGGGATCTCCGGAGCGACTTCACAGTTAGGTGGAATAAGAAATCTGACGGTTACACTTCAGAGTACCACAGACAGAGGTTTGAAAACCGAACTCGAGCTCAACGTTCTATGCCTTTGCATAGAGTTAACCCTTTGCTCTCCGAAGCAGTTCAAGTGCTGGGGCTAACTGCATATAGTCAGAATACAGCAAGACTTCATGTTGTTTGTAAAGAATGCACACACACAAAAAAAAAGGCTTTTTTGCTTACACAGTGTTGCTGTGTGGTACTTCATTCACCTAACAGCGGTGGTGCTCATTTCACATAACAGCGGTGGTGCTCAGCCGGCCTGGTGGTGCTGAGGGTTGAGGCGCTGGATGCCACACCTCGTGCCACGGTAATGACCCGGGTTCGGGAACGGACTCGGGTTATCAGAGGTCGGCCGGGGGAAGGAGGATCAAGCATCCCATGGACTGCTCTCCTCCTTTTGGGGAGGGAGGATCGCTGACCCATTAGCTCCTGGCGGTGTCTAGGGGCTAGTACAGGCTCGGGGGTCAATGTGTGGCTTGGCGCGGGCAGGCATCTGGTGTACTGCGGGCAAGCACGTGCGCAGGAATGTCCTTGATGCCACTGCACGCTTGCGTCATTGGGGGACTAAGGGGCAAAAATAACAATCCTTCAGCGCATACTCCATCAGCGCCGCAGTGGACCCACTCAAGATAGCTCCCCTTCATCCTCCAGGTCTCCACAGTGCGCGGGATAAATCCCTGCTATGAGGCGACCTGGGATGGCAGGGCGAAAAGGCCTGAGCTCTGACTGAGTCCGAGGCAGCAGCCAAGGAATGAAGCCTGAAGCGGGGAACCATGGGACCCACCCCCCAGCCAAGGAGGTGAAAATAAAATAAGTTAAAAAAAAAAAAAAGGCGGTAGTGCTCAGTTCACATAATAGTTGTGGTCCTCAGGTCACATAACAGTGGTGGTGCTCAGCTTTTTCTGTAGCTTTGTGTTTTCAGCGTGAGCACTCCAGACAGTGGGACAGGCTTTCTAGTTTGTCATTTGCATAGCAGTGGAAAACCAGACCATACTGCCTGATGATCTTCCTCAATGGCAACATGTTCACGGCAAACAACATGGGAGTTAAAATTGTCCCATGAAGCACTCCACAGCAGAGGCAGCAGTTTTCGAGATGTTACTGCCTACCAGCATCTGCTGTACTGTGCTGGACAAATATGACTCAAACCACCCAATCACCATAAAAGTGAGTCCTGCATTTTGCATTAAAAGGGCCACCAGCACCCCATGATCCACCATGTCAAATGGCAAGGAAAGCTCTAGTAGTACCAAGTTGGAACACCAATTGCTGCCTCTCGCCAGGACAGGATCACTGAACACCATGACTAGTGCTGTCTCCATGCTATACTGAGGTCTAAACCTAGACTGAAATGGCTCATAGATCTTGCAACATTCCAAGTGGTTCTGAAGCTGTGCTGCTCCTACCTTCTCAATTACTGTCCCTAAAAATGGGAGATTGGAAACAGGCCTATAGTTTTCCAGATTATCATGGTCCAACGATGGCTTTTTTTAGCAGGTGTTTCACCACTGCCCTTTTCATTTCAGTGGGGAACACACCCTCCCAAAAGTGAACACCTGATTATCTCAGTGATTACTGGAACCAGAGCTAGCCAGCAACTTGAGAGAAAGCTAGTAAGTCCTGGGTCCAACATACAGTATGTGGGGCACAACCCCAAAACTACTCGGCAGACGTCTTCTGTCAAGATTGGACCAAACTCCACAGAACCTCAAAGATACTGTCTCGCGCAACATACAAGGTCACAAGTATGTGACACTAACCATAAAATACAGTTTGGTATTATGAGTCATTACTGCGACTGAAAATGACCTGGCACTTGAGGCTTAGGGGTCATGAGATCAGTGCTTGGATTGGTTCAAAGTACATGAACATTTCTTGGCAGGGAGCACGTGCAGGTGATCTTCTTGAAGTGGTAAGCAGATGAAAACATTGATGTTATGTTGTTAGACATAAAGGCAGAGTTTTCAAGGTGATTTGCATATATATATATATATACAGTATATATATTTATATATAAAGATACATTTCAAATCAAATCAAACTTTATAATGCACTTTTCAAATCTCAAAGCGCGTACACAATATCAAACATAAATAATCAATCAGATAAAACATATCAGAGTATTTAAAATAGGCAGCAAATTTACAAACTAAACATTGTCCCCGAAGCTTAAACTAAATAAATATGCCTTCAAAGGGGACTTAAAAGTCTCAGTGGACAGGCACTCTCTAATCCGACGAGGCAGAGAGTTCCACAGGGTCTCGGGGCTGCAAATGAAAATGCCCTAGTGCCTGAGGTCTGAAGACGGACCCTAGGAACCTCTAGCAAACCCTCATCGGCGAAGTGGAGTGGACGGAGGGGGCAGTAGGGTCGAAGGAGGTCTTGCAGGTAGCCCAGTCCCTGTCCATGTAAGGTCTTATAGGTCAGCAACGCGACCTTGAAGGTGATCCTCCATCGCATAGGCAGCCAGTGCAGTTTGCAAAGCACAGGAGTGACATGACTAGTTCTCGACAGACCTGTCAACAACCTGGCTGCAGCGTTCTGCACCAGCTGCAGGTGACGGAGGTCCACCCCGGTAGCCCTAGGTATAGAGCATTGCAGTAATCAAGGCGGGAAGACACAAAGGCGTGGACCAACATAGGAGGGTCCTCAGGTGGAACTAGGTGCTTTATCCGGGCAGTGTTCCTCGGATGGTAGAAAGAGGACTTAACGACTGCTGACACCTGACTGCTGACACTTGAGCTTTTAGAGTCAGCTCACCATCAAGCAAAACGCCCAGATTCTGCACCTGTTCAGAGGGTCTCAACTGGTAGCCCCTAGCACAAGGTCAGACGACTGATCAGGAGCCAGCCTTTCTACCCGATGGCCTGGGTCCACCACCACCAGCACCTCAGTCTTATCAGGATTCAATCTTAACCAATTAGCACTCATCCAGTCCTGAATTTCAGCGAGGCAGTTGTTAAAGACCGAGACTGCATTGTTCTGTTTGGGTACAAAGGACAGGTACAGGTGAGTATCGTCTACATAGCAGTGAAAACTCAGCTTGTACCACCTTATAATGTCTCCTAATGGCAGCATGTACACTGTGAAAAACATGGGGGACAGCACAGAACCCTGCGGCACCCCACAAGGCAAGGAGAAGGGTCTGAGGAAAAAATTCCCGATACCACCCTCAGTGTCCTGTCTGTGAGGAGAGAATGGAACCATCTGAGGACTGTCCCCGACAGTCCACAGAGTAGCCGCAGGCGTTCCAGCAGCACCCCATGATTCACGGTGTCAAACGCTGCAGAGAGATCAAGAAGGACCAAGATCGAATGGCTCCTCCGATCCCTCGCTATCAGGAGATCATTAAGTACATGAACCAGGGCCGTCTCGGTACTGTGCCTCTTCCTGAAACTGGACTGGAGAGGATCATCGACTTTGTGGGTGGTAAGAAAGTTCTCAAGCTGCAACACGACTACCTTCTCAATAACCTTGCCCAAAAAGGGCAGGTTAGAGACAGGTCTGTAGTTCGTAAGACAGTCTGGGTCGAGGGAAGATTTCTTCAAAAGGGGTGTCACCACTGTCTCCTTCAGGGGGCTCGGAAACACACCCTTATCCAACAAATACCAGACTATCTCAGCAAGGATCGGTCCGATGGCATCCACACACCCAACAAGGAGGCAGGTTGGACCAGGATCCAAACTACAGCAAGTTGGTCACATACCCCGAACAATCTTCATGATATCCACGATTGCTGACTGGTCGAAATTTGTCCAGATAGGCTGGGTGCCTGTACCCTCACACAGACTGCTGCTGTACTCATTTGAACGAGTCAAGCAGATCTCCGACCTGATGGAGGACACCTTATCCGTAAAGAATTGAGCAAACTAATCACACTTAAATTGTGAAAAGGCTCTCCAGCCCTGAAGGCAGGCTGGATTGCACAGCCTGTCAGCAGTCCAGAAGAGCTGAGCTGGTCGATTCCTTGCTGCAGCAATCTCTCTGGACAGGAACTTTGCCTTCTTACGGGAGAGTGCTGATTGATAGTCCAAATAGTGGGCCGTCAACCTAAGTCTGTCCTCCTCCAGGCCAGATTTCTGCCAACAACATTCCAACCTTCACCCTACTCTTCTCAACTCCCTCAAGGTCCCATCAAATCAAGGGGACTGAGGGCGAAGAGAGAGAGGGCGAACTCGGACACGAGCTACAGAATCCAGGGCCCCAACACCACACTATTATAGTGCAATACCAGGTCCCCTGGATCCGAGCATTCCAATGGTCTGCTTGATAGGTCCAGCACTGCCATCAGACCCTCAGGGGAAACACCCCTTAAAGTGCGGTACTGGACCATCTCCAAAGGGGCAGGTCTCACAGGGGGAGCCACAAAGCTAAACCTTGTATACATACAGAACACCAGGAGGAAGGAGCTACTAGTATAACTAAAACTTCTCTACTGGGACTAAGAACTAGAAATCTTGTACTGGGACCTTCAATTTAGGGTAAAAAAAAAAGACAGTGTGTTTGTCAGAGGTAGTTGAAGTAAATTGTTATCTGTGTACTTATCTAGGTGCTTGTCACAGGTGTCAGAAGGGAATTGTTATCTGTGAAATTAACTAAGTGTAGAAAGATTTGCAAAGTAGGGGGAGTGGCTTGGCTAGAAGGAGCCAGGTTAAAACCAGATTTAAGCACTGCCCTAGATAACTTCTGCCAGAGAACAGACAGAACACCAGGAGGAAGGAGCTACTGGTATGACTAAAACTTCTCTACTGGGACTATATTGCCCTCCTTCCCTCCACCCCAAACCAGTTCTACTTTTACAGGCACAGGATTTAACTGACAACAGGAACTTCCTGTGTGGGAGCAGGAAGTGAGTGATCACAGAGCCATCAAAGACTCACCATCCTAGAAGGGCAAGAGTGGCTCTCCGTCCCCCCTAGCTGCTGGAGGTCTGACTCTGAGCAAGTAAGGAGACTACTGAGCAATATAGAAACTTCTCATCTTAGAACAGGAAGATCAGGAGCTAAAAGGGCACAGAGGCAGTAAGTAAGTAGGGGAAAAAAAATAAACAGGAAAGAGTTGGGCCAGAAAAAAGACATGATGGGAGTGGTGCAGTGCAGTGGCTGTGGAGCAGCAGTCTTCTGGAAGACATTCTGGAGGATGCAGTGTTGTCCCATCTGCAGGCACCTCTCTGGGCTGAGGGAGGAGGTTGCTCATCTCCAGGCTGAGTTGGCCAGGATTTACGGGACCGCCTCTCCCACCCAGGGACCACCAGAGTCACTGCCATTGCCTCAGAGGTTGCCAAGAAAGAGGAGCGGTTGGACCACAGTGGGCTTGGAGGGTGAAGGTGGTGGAACAGAGGCGCATCCCTCCAGTTGTACTTCTCCACAATTTCTGTGCCGTTCTGGAAAAGTGGGGTTCCTCTAAGGAGGCACCCACAGTGGAGACCAAGGAGGATGCTGGGAACCTCACAAAGGAAACCCACAGGAGGGTGGCATGGGACCCCACAGGGGAAGGAAACAACTCCTGGTGGGGGACTCCATTGTTAGGAAGGTAGAACTGGGGGAGGAAGGGGAGAGGGAGGTAAGGTGCCTGCCTGGCACCATGGCTTGGAGAGACAGGGAGCGAATCCTCAGGATTACAGGAGCAGCTGCACAGGGGAAGGAGCTGGATGTCATTGTCCACCTAGGGACAAATGACCTGGCTAAGAAAGGGATCAGAGCAGTGCAAGAAGCATTTGTGGAGATGGGGAGGGGCCTTAGACAAATAGCACACACGGTAACCTTCTCGGAGGTGCTGCCTGTCTATAGCACGGATGAGGCTGGGGTGCTCCACACCATGGGATTCAATCAGTGGTTGAAAAACCAGTGCAGGGCTGAGGGATTTGGCTTCATTGGGGACTGGGGTCCACCTGGATGGATACAGGCCTATAATGGCGTAATGGTCTGCATCTATCCAGGAGGGGAACCAGGATCCTAGGTGATAGGTTTAAATACTTCATTGGCAAGCATTTAAACTAGCCAAGGGGAGGCACTGGATAGGAGCAGGGAAAACCTAGCCCCCCCAAAAAAAATCAGGGTACTAAGTGAGGTAGACACCAACATAGAGATGTCAATAGGGAGAAGCGCTGGGGTAAATGGAGAAAGTGACAAACGCAGTAAGGACAGGGATAAGGCAAAAAGGGGTAAGGCCATCAAGACATGGAGGATAATGAGTACCAACACCTGTAGTCTGGGCAACAAGCTCCCTGAACTGGTGGCCTTGATGGAAGAGGGATGCCTGGATATTGTAGCAGTCACAGAAACATGGTATACACAGAACCATGACTGGGATGTTAACATACCAGGGTACACAACCTACAGGAGAGACAGAGAGGGTGGGGGAGGGGGAGAGTAGCTCTCTATGTAAGGGAAGGGATAAAAGCAACTGAACAAAAGAGTAAACAGGGAGGAGAGGCACTGTGGGTCACCTTAGAGACTGGAAATGGCACCACAATCTGCACAGGGGTTGTATACAGACCCCCATGTCAGGGGGAAGGAATGGACAAGAATATTTATTTATTTGGTTTTTGTTTACTGGGTAGGTATACTAGACAATAATGTTGCCTATATTCAGGCACGACCCAGGAGAGTACAGACAGGGGAGACCAGAGTCAACATTAACGAGTATTCATGACGCAGCATGAGGTGAGAACAAACATTTGAACAGTATACAGCCAGGTACAGTCATTATCAGTGATGACAAAGAGAAACGGATAACATTACATTAATTATTTTCATCTGATGATACATCAGTGACTAAATTGAAACGACAAACAGCAAACAAAACTTAAATGAAGTAGCATTATAACAATAGGATTTCTGCTGGATGTGAGAAACTTTCAGATTTTGGAGACCAGCAGGAAATCAGTAAGTGCCATAAGGAGGAGAAAATGCTAGGAGAGAGGCTCAAGTTAAAGCACAAGAGCAGCAGTCGGATTCCAATAGGTGTGCCCGAAGACCCAGTTTAAAGGCCTTGTGGGATTTGGAGAGTTTGATGTGGGAGGGAATGGAGTTCCAGGAGCGGGGGGCAGATATGGCGAAGGATCGTTCTCCTTTTTGTGTGAGATATCTGGGAATTTCAAGTTGGGTTTGAGCAGATGCCTGAGGAGGTATGCTTGGGAGGGCTGAGTTAATAGTACGGCAAGATATTTAGGGGACCCGTTCTGATCATATTATCAATTGTACAGCCTGCAGAATAGTGTCTGAGCGAGTCTGGTGAGAGCCAATTTAGTTTTGAGTAGAGCAGGCAATGATGGGTAAGTCTGTGAGCGGAGAGAGCAAATCTTTATATACTGTTATAGCAGGTGCTCCATTTCTGGAGCGCTCCTTTGCTAGCTTTAAGGTAAACCTGAGAGCAATATGTTAGAACAGGGAGGAGAAATCCTTGTGCAATAGCAAGCCGGGCAGCATCATTGAGGGAGGACCCTAATTTTGAAGGCAAGACCAAGTTTTGAGTAAACTGTCTTACATGTAACACGCAATGTGGAGGTTAAAGTCAAGAGATGGGTCGAGAGTGACTCCTAGATACCTGAAGGAGGTAACTAATTCAAGAGGGGAGTCATCTAGAGAATGTATCAATAAGTCTGGAGTAAGAGATCTGATTCTTGACGGGGCCAAAAGCATAGTTACAGTTTTCTTAGCATTCATTAGAGCCTGTTCTGTAGTAACTCACTCTGCAAGCAGTTGAAGTCTGCTTGAAGAATGCCTTACTGATAAGGGATCTTTACCACTGAAGAGAAGCACCATGTCATCATCATAAAGGATTAACGAGGAGGAGCAGGGAAGGGAGGGCAAGTTGTTAATGAAAAGGGAGAAAAGTAGTGGGCCAAGAATAGATCCTTGGGGGACTCCAACAGAGGTAGGGGAAAGATTTGAGATGGCAGATTCAATTTGGACAAATTGCAACCTCCCTGAGAGGTAGCCATCGAACCAGGAGATGGTCGACAGGTCAAAGCCAAGGTGGGACAGTTTAGAAAGTAGCAGAGAGTGATTCACAAGGTCAAATGCCTTTGTGAGAGCGATAAATATGGCCCCAGTGAGCAGGCTCATATCCATCGCTGTAAGGACTGCATTTGTCAGCTGAAGTAGAGCAGTTGTGGTGCTGTGTCCTGTTCGTAATCCGTGCTGGGTAGGGGATATAAGGTTGTTAAGGTGCAGGTAATTTGTGACCTGAGTAGCGATGGCCTTCTTGAGAAGTTTATTTAGGGTAGAGAGAATGGCAAATCGGTATATAGTTTGACATATTTTTTGTATCCCCTTTTTTGTGAACAGAGACAACGCAAGCGGTTTTCCACAATGTTGGTATGGTTTGGGTTATTATGGAAAGATTAAAGATTCTTGCAATAGGAACAGCAAGGGCAGGGCTGCCTGCTTTGAAAGCTTAGCAGTAGCCCATCCGGCCAGCAGATCCATAGGTGGATACTGATTTGAGGAGATGCAGCACTTGGTGGAGGAGACTAATGTGAGACGAAAAGGGTTTTCATGCGAAAGTTGCACCTCAGGAGGAGGTGAAAGAGGTTGGTTGAATTTCTCAGTGTATTCAGAGAGATCCGAGAATTGTGCATTAAGAGGATTAGCAATAGTAGGTAACTTACTACAGTTTGAGTAATTCAGCGTCATGTCGGTAATGGCAGTCTTGGGCCTTAGCCCAATGAAATTTTTGATGTGGTTCCAAAAACCCCTGGTATCACCCGCTGAAGACTGGAGAAGCTTAAGGCAGTAGCTCCTTTTAGCTTTCCGAATATCTTTTTTGCAGGCATTTCTCAACTGCTCTCTGCCTCCCTGGTGAGCTGATCCTTGGCCTCAGCCCACCAGGAGGCCAGAGTCTCCTTCAGATCCACCGGTGGCTGACTGGGTGGTGGAGGAGGAAGGGGTATGGATATTGGGCATATCCGTACTGCGCGTATCCACACCCCGACGGTGGGAAACCCGGCGTCGAATAGTGAGGCACCCTGTGCTCCGGCATCGGATAGGCCGGCGTCGGGTATTGGGGTGCCGGATACTGCAGACCTGGCTACGACGGTGTTGGAAAAGACGGCTCCGAGAGGGCACCCAGCAGGCGGGCCCGGAACAGGAGGCCCGGAGGGCAGCAGGTCTGGTGTGGGGGAGGCATCCAGGAGAGGAAGAGGGATGTCGCCTGGCGACAGGAGGATCGGCGTCTGAGCCAGTGTCCGAGGAACCGACGTTGGGTCATCCGGCCCAGCAGGAGGGAGACCTGATGGGAGTGTGCTAGCATTGCCCGGAGGAGGAGGGGAAAAATCTCCGGGGTCAGGCTGAGGAGACGCTGGGACCTCAGAGGGCAGCGAAGGCTGCAGGGAGCCGGTGACGGCGGACAGAGACTTGGGTCCGCGCCAGCGAAGGCCGAAGGTCCAACATTCGACTTACTGGCAGAGTCCAGGCGGACGTTGGAGGGCCGTCCGTCTGACTTAAGCGGAACCGTTGTCTGGAGGGCAGGCGATAAAGAGTGCAGCCTGGTCGGGCGGAACAGGGGCCGTCACGCTGCCCGAGAGGTCAAGCGACAGCGGCCTTCTCGGGGTGGGTGTCCGGCTTACGGAGCCATTCACACAATGAGCCGCATGGTGGTGGTCTTACAGGGGACTGGCTGCTTCGCTTCCGGAGGCACCGGAGAGTCTTAAGCGCTGACCAGATCGGAGAGCGACGCCGCCTTGGAAGCCTCCAAGATCGGCCGTCGCGGAGCGGTCCCCCGGGGGGGTGTTACCTTTAAGATGGTGACTCCAGCTGAAGTCGTGGTGGTCGAGGAAGAGGAGTCCCAGTCCCGGTGTTTCTCCTTATCTTTCTTTTTACGGTGGCCCTCGGGGGAAGTTGAGGCCTGACGAAGCTTTTTCAGCTCCTTCTCCATGGAGGTCATCTTCTTTTTAAGGATGTGGGCGTCCAGGGACTACTGCCTCCGTCTGCGGGTGGCAGTGTTGAATTTCAGGCAGTGCTGGCATTTCTCCATGGGGTGATCCGGGCCCAGACAGAAGAGGCACTAGGATTGACTGTCCTCGTGCGGGAGTTGGGCGCTGCACGAGTCGCACTTATTCTTGTGCTCAGAGGGTGTAGGGGACGACATACACCACTGAAAAAGTTGACTAATATTCAAATAAATTGAGAAAAAAAATGACGGTAGAACTACCGATGACAGACTGATGAGCAGTGAACTTTACCACGAGGCGCTTCCATGAGCTAACGGCGGGAAAGAACTGGAAGGCGGGCATGGGGGACCGCCCCTTTATACTGATGTCTCATGACGTCGGTCACCTGATGTGGGGGCGGTCCTCTCCCAGAGACTGCTAGCTAGAAATTTTTCCGTGGGGTCCTGACGCCTGCCGGCTTCAGTACTACATGTAATTACTTACTGCAAGAGCCCTCTCGAAGTAAGATCAACTGTTCTGTGGGCTTGAATTTCAGGTGACTCCAAGTCTTGGGGATGCTAACCTGCGATGCCATGCCTCCTTCTGTGCAGCTACCTGCTGCTGTTGGTTATGCTTGCCTTTTGTGCCATCCTGATTAGGCTGATCACCTCTGTTATGGCTGCCCATCTGCAGTTTCGAAAAGAATGTCCACTTTCCTCGCATAGGCTGAAGCAGAGATCATTTGGGGAGTTATTCCCCACGTGTCCTATATTCTAGACAGAAATGACATTTGAATCTGTCACAAGCATTACTTAAATGACTTGGGGACCCACACTTGAAACAGGTTTTTGTTGTCCTTGGTAAAAACATTGGTTCTTATCACAACCAGTGAAAAAGCAACTTGTTTGATGTTGCATCCCAGCTTCTGTATGTTGCAGTTTCACTCTGAATTTCCACCCACCTTTCCACAGTTGTTCATTATCCATAATAGGGTTGGTAGTCATCTAAAGTGTTGCATCCCTGAGCGAGCCAGTACTTGATGTTGTAAACATTCACCCTGACCCCTTCATTCTTGAATAAGATGGTGATATATTTTTATGGTTGTTTTTTTTAGAGAGGGATGACTTAGAATAACATCTATAGTTCTGTAGACTTTAGTGTTGTACTTTTCCCAGAATCTTTTCAAACTAGTGATGGTCTTAAAGCTTACATCGAAAAGGATGTCCCTCGGAGTGTGTACAAGGGCACAGCTTTCAGTTGTGAAGAACTTTTAAAGAGTCTTTCAATAAAACTTGTTCCACATATAGTCTATCCAGTGGCAGGTTCAGACTGCTTCTATGTCTTAAACGTACTGGATTTTTGTGTTGAGCTGATGCTGGAGTGGAAGAAAGCATATTCCTTATTCTAAAGGCTTGCCATTTCTGTTGTGCAGGCCTTGTCTTGTGGTTTTTAGGTTTCATTGCCCCCTGTCAGTAGCAGCTAGGGAGTGTTCAACCCTGTCGTGTTCCCATATGTAACAGGGTTATCTTTATTTTTAGTACTGGAGCATTCACCTACATGGGGAATCATCTGTGTAATGTCAGTCACTAGAGACCTCACCCTGAGTATGTTCCGCACTGCCAGCTTCAGTTCTTCTACCGCACATCATGCCGTAACAGTTGTTTGGAACACTGTATCACCAGGCACAGGAATCCCCAAAGCACTAGCACTGTTGACTTCTGGTTCTGCTGTCTGTCTGCATGTCTTTCGTTCAATGCATGAGGGAACTGATGGTATTTGTGTCTCAGTGAGCGTGTTTTACTGGACGAGGCAGCCATTTTCAACCCGGTCCCTTATGCCGTCCTGTACCCATGAGTGCTTTGTCTGCCGACCAGGTAGAGTTCTTAGAGTGAAGCGGCTTCTGTAATTTTGCCCACTTAATGAATTGGACAGCCAGCTGTTTCTGGACTCTCTGACATGGTTCTCTATGAGGTAATGTCTTACTACCAGTGTCAGTTTTGGGGACAGAGGGAACAGGAGTAGTGTGTTTTCCTTTTAAGGAGACATAACTTTTGTGCTGCATTTGTATTGCAGAACATGGCAGTTTACTCGCACCTTCTGGTAACTAAGGGACATTTTGCTCTTTCTGGGGATTATCAGTTTTAGACAGCTTGCCTGCGCCGTCAGGGCATCCCGTTGATGCTGAGGGTCGTGGAGAAGAGCTGATCCTGCTCTGACTGCAGTGGAATCTTCCGACTTGGCCATGCTGCTTTGCCATCTCCATTGCTTTTCATTTACCAGCTTTTCCCTAACTGTGTCTCACGCAGCCATAAGGGCCATCTGGTACTCTTTTATGTTCTTTCATAGCCTGTTTCAAGCTTAGTTCTACCGGCTGTAATTCCGTCTCAGATAAACTTGTAAAGGAGCAGTGCTATGGTCCACCATGTAGTTCAGATTCCAAATCCATATTTTCAACCTCTTTCACGACAGCTAGAGTGAGAGAGAGAGAGAGGTTGTCTCACCTGTATGCTCACCTTCCTCTCCTCCTCTTCCCTGGTCATTAGCGTCTACTATCATGGGCTGATGCACAGTAACTTCTCTTACTGGCAGGAGTAAGGGAATTTTCCCCCATTTGGTATAAAACACGAAGGGTAGCCTGGTTTACTGGTTCATCATTGTTCTAGAACCCCCCCCCCCCGGAACAAGGCTGAAAACAGAAAACATACAAACGTACTCTGTAAGCCTCCTTGCACGGTCAACAAAAACAAAAACTTGATGCATTGCAGTTCTTTACAGCTTTACCGGCATGACATGACAAGGTTCTGTATAACAGCAGCCTTATGTCAGAATGAGACAGACTTAAGTCAGGATATCTCTGAACTGCCGCCAGCTGTGGGTAACCCCAGTACCTCATTTAAAAAGATTCTCATGGACTTCGAAACTGAAGGCCACTGTCTATAAACATTAGCCTTTAATGGCCCTGGGGAACGGGTCCTGTATCTACAGCTTCCTTATATAACATCATCAGTCCACTTGACTATCAAGTTGTAACATTCCAAGCCCTTTGGTTTTTTATTTTAACTTTATATTTGTTGTTATTTACAACATACGGTTTAAATACAAGCATAGATACTTCAATATACTCAAAGAGAAACTATGAGGACGCCACTCCTCTTAATACACACAGTTAAAATTTGTCTTATGCTTTGAGATACATCATTCAGGGGCTAAAAAGTAATAAGATTATAAAAACAAATTCCCAGTATAAGCTGTAATGTGCGCCCATGAGCTGCGTGGTTTATAACTCGTAATTTAGATTAAACATAAAACTCCCCCTAATCCACCACCTCCACCAGGGAGGAGGGAATCCACCACGCTTTAGCCTTTGATTAATGCACTTATTTGTGCAAATTCCCCATAAAAACGGTGCTTATAGAGCATGTCATGCATCAACATTTGAGTACTAAATAAACTCTTTAAATCTATGGCACAAACGAGAGGTATGTCTCTGGACTATATTCTATCCCTTCAAGTTCCCTAGGGCATCTGTCTGAAAAGAGAATCCCATTTACTGTTGTAAAGGGAAAAAAGACAACAATCTCATAGTGGCTATTTTAAACTATGAAATAATTACCTGCTAAGTGTCCATTCCAACAGACAGGATCTTCATAATATCCCTTTTGTTAAACGTCTTCATGTAGCTTCTTCATCTTCGGAGGAAGATTCCCCTCTTTCCCTTTCTCTGGATCTGGACAGCAAGTGTCTCTGTGCCCATTTCAAAGCTTCCGCCAACTCGGAGAGTAAAAAGACTTTGCCCTGATGAGCGATACAAAGACGAGCGGGAAATACCATGCCATGGGAGATTTAGGACTCTCTTAAAATAGCTCTCACTCCGTCTAATTTTTTTCTTTTCTGACGGGTTGCATACCCAATATCAGGGAACAGCCTTCCCTGTTCCCCATCCTGAAGGAGTGTGCATTTTTGTCTAGCCAGCGCCAAGAAGTAATCACAGGACACAATCCCGTCTGTCACTACCACTACTGCCCTTGGTGCTTTGGGATTATCTGGTCTGCCTCTGGATGTCACTCGGTACACCTTTTGGATGCGGGGAATTTGATAGGAGACAACTTCTCCGAGCTATTGTACCAGCCATTCCTGAACAAATAAGAGGAGGTGATCCCCTTCGCAACCCTCTGGTAAACCCAGATCCCGAATATTTGCAGCCCTCGCCTGGTTCTTCAGGCTCTCCAGTCTGGATCTAAGGTGGGTGTTTTCTTTCATAGCAGCACTCACCACTCCCATTGCTGCATCAGCTCTCTTGGATGCATCTACCGATACTGTCTGGACCAACTCTAGCTTTACTTCAATCCTGGCTACTCGAGTTGTTAAAGCATCAAATGCATCAGCCAAGCCGGATATTGAGGCAATTAGTCTGTTGATTTTAAGGCTCAAAGTCTGAAGGGTCTCTTCAGGTTGCAAGTCGTCAATCTCGGGAGCTTGGCCTTGCTGCGAGCACGTGGTTGGCACATCAGTGGAGGTTCTTCATTTACCTCCCGATCCCGAGGCTTTCCCCCCCTTAGATTGCTTCATATTGCCCAGGAATCAGTTATCGTCATATGCCACCATTCAAAACTCGCTTTTTAGAAGAAAAATTTGTACTTATTGAGAAGTTTTCCTAATTAAAACTGCAGAGCTCTCGCACCAAGCATCCAACTAGCTCGGGCTCAACAACGCCAAAAAAGCCCTTTGTAAAGGATATGCACTTCTTGTTTGTTAAAATCAGCTTTATTAAAGTCATAGCATCAACCATTACAGTACAGTTAATCCGGCCAGTTATATCTCTCACAGGAGGCTATGGTTGCAGAAAGCCTCAATGCACTCTTCAAGTATTAAGGTTCCAGATTACGTTAACAGTTGGTATAGAGCCGTATATTGATGTGGTAGATGAGAATGACATGAACACTGGAATAAAACTAACAAAACTGTAATGTGCTGAATAAAAATATCAGCACAACACAAACTGTCCTGTATCCGACTCAAACAACAATTGAACTGTATAAACTTCATCTCTTTAGGCTTGCTCTAGGGGGTATGACAAGGCTGCCCACCCCCTACCAAGAATACATCATATTGACACTTTTTTTTCTAACTTGCAGAAATTGAAATTTCTAGGGAGGAGGCATTAGAAATCTTGCAGGTGGTCAGACGTGAGAGTCTCGGAAATGAAGCTGGGTCTGGTAGCACATCTCAGTGTGTCAAGACGTGTACAGCACTGGAACTCCTCGAGCAGGAACAAACATATGGCTCCATCATCACATTCTGCTCCATGTTAGATGATGTTCTGGGCGACGGAGTCCCCATTTCCAAGATCACAGAGATATGTGGCCCGCCAGGAGTTGGGAAGACACAGCTCTGGTATGTTTTTTTATATAAAAATACTGATTCTTATGTTAGATACTATCTATCTATATATAGTGTATAAAATGTTAACACATTCTTATGTCATATAGTACCGATCAGTATATAGTATACGAAATATAAATGTGTTACATTTTGTAATTTTTATTTTACTGAGACGTAGAACCCACTAAGTATATTAGTGGATAAATGCAAAGGATTATAACTGCTGTACATGGTGTGCACAAAAACTTGGGACTTGGCAATTGTTAAGAGTTGAGGTGTCCCAGACATCTCTGTTCCCTTCATCTGGGATGTAGCTGCAGGGAATACCATTTCCTAGTCCTCCTTTATCAGTCAACAAAAAAATCAAAGAAACGTAGAATGTGTCAACAGAAAAACGTGTGCCGGCCCATCCAGTCTGCGCAGCCCTGCCACGCGTGTCAGCCCATCCAGTCTGCGCAGCCCTGCCTATTGTTCGTGGAGTGGCCTGTTGACAAACAAAGCTAATCAGGGGGAGCAGTTCATTAGGAGAGATGAAATTCTTGATCTTCTTCCTCCTGGCGCACCCTGATGCAGCAAGTAGACTCACACATGATGTCTCTGCATGCTTGTCAAATGTGATTGGTCTAGCTACTCTGGGACAGCCCATGAACACAGGATTCTATAGTCCCCCTATTAATTTTATGTGTAAAATGGGGTTGCATGTTGTGTTGTGTTGGGGAGGACCTGGGTTTTATACTCTTTATATTTTCTTTTTTACGCCTCCTTCTCACCCCGGTACTTCCTCACCTTCAGGAGTCTTCTACGGCCTTGTGCGTCCCTGCTCGTCTGTCAGCATCGGGTGCAGTCATCTCCCCATGCTGCCTTGGTTTGACCCCCAGGCGGGTAAGAGGCAGGGTTCCCCTTCCACCGCCCCGAGTGACTGTGGTTTCGTTGGGGATCCGTCACCTGTGCCGGCAGGGGCCCTGGGATCGGGGCCTGGATCTCCGTCTACAGGGAGCACCAGAGGGTATTTTCCTTTTTTCGCCCATCCCCGTAGGTCTGCATGCAGGGAGAGCCTAGGAGCGATGCATGTCACAACGTCCTAATGCACCAGCTCCCGGCAGACGTCCTCCCTCCCTGCTACATGCGGTCCTCGCTGCACCACCACCCATGATCACCTAGGTGGCAGTATCACGGCGGGATCCGCATCCCACCCCACCCCACCCGGAGGAGAGTAGCCTCTGGGCACTGATCCTCCTCCCTCCTCGCCAACCTCCTCCAGCTGCCTTAAGTCCGCTCTCGAACCCGGGTTTGCCATGAATTACCATACCGCAGGCCGGCTTGTTTTATACTCTTGATCCAGTGCCCACACTGTGCTGATGGGAGTGTCTGGCATGCTGTGGACGTAGGATCGTAGAAATATAGAATTTGTTGGCAGAAAAAGACTGTTTGGTCCACTCAATCTGCCAAAGTGTTCGCTGCCTGTTTTAACTCTGCAGACCCTGTCTGGTCTCTGCTGACACTCCCCACTCTCTGTCTTTTTTCCTTTTTAGTTTAGTATACTTTCACTCCTGCTGTTCTGACAGGTCCACATTGGTCCAGCTGCATCACCCAGCACCATCACCTGCCATCTCTGGGATTTACCTGTGCTCCATATTCCCCTCCTGGATGACCGATCGGAGGCCGGACCAACTCCACTGGTAAAGTTTAAGTGTGGACGCTGTATTAGGAGGTCCGGTTGGTGGCACAGGGCCTGTGGAGGTGGCATTCCACATGGTCAGGGTTTTTTCCTTTTTCTCCCCAGCCCTCGGATAGGCCCTGACGGATGCAGAGGGTGCACACAAGGTGTGCTTTGTGTGACAGAGTGGCAGCGTCTCCCTTTTTTCTCACTGTCTCCAACCGCCACCTGTGGTCGCTCAGGTGGCAGTACTGCGGTGGAGACCAGAAGCTCTCCCTCCTCTGAGGAGGTGAGCGTCTCTGCTGAGATGTTCCACCATTGTCCCCGGCCGGCCTTCTGATGAGTAAGCAAGTAAAATGTATTTATAAAGCGCAGTATCATGCATCAAAGCGCTGTACAATCACATTTTAAGACAAATAAAAACAAATAAATAGATGAGTAAACCCTAACCATTATTAAATATAAAAATTGCATGATAAAATATATATATATATTAAAAATCAGATAAATTCTAGTCATCCGGGAAAGCGTGTGCAAATAAGTATGTTTTTAAAGCTGTTTTGAAGCTCTCCACTGTCTGACATTCTCTCACCCGATGTGGTAGAGAATTCCACAGGGTAGGGGCAGCAAAAGCCCGAGCTCCAGAAGATTTCAAATGCACCCAGGGAATCTCCAGCAATCCATCATCTGTTGAGCGGAACAGTCTGACAGGGCAGTAGGGACAACAGAAGTTTTGTAGTAGCTCGGACCTAGTCAGAAATTTTAAAAGGCAAGCCAACTTTAAAGGTGATCAGCCACTGAACTGGCAGCCAGTGCAGAATGTGTAGGACAGACGAAATGTGGCTGGATTGAGTAGATCCAGATAACAGCCTGGCTGCAGCGTTCTGCACTAGCTGCAAGCGGCTGATATCAACCCCAGGAAGCCCTAGGTATAAGGAGTTACAGTAGTCAAGATGTGAGGTCACGTAAGCATGAACCAGAGTTGGCAGGTCACCAGACGGAACAAGATGCTTAATCCGGGAGATGTTCCTCAGATGGTAAAAGGATGATTTGACCACAGCTGACACCTGCAAACACAGCGTCAGCCCCTCATCAAATAACACCCCCGGATTCTGCACCTGTTCAGAGGTCGGGTGTTGACCCAGGCTCATTCCTGAACCCTGGTCACCAGCATCACGAACAGTAGCACTACCACTGCACCGGCGGGCCATCCCCTCCCTGCTTCTTTACTGATATTCCCCATGTTTATCCCATGCATGCTCGATGCCCCCACCATTTTTGCCTGCTGGCAGTTGGATCCATACACCTATCACCATTTTCAGTGAAGATTTTCTCACATCTCTCCCTACCCCCGGCTTAATCGATGCCCCGGTCCTATTGTTCACCCTTATTTGAAACAAAATCCTTTACCCTGTTCACCCATCTGAGGTACTTGTAGATCTTGACCACGTCCTCTCTTTCTCTCTCTTCTTCCACGGTGCACATGTTGAGATCCCTCGTTCTCTCCTCACAGTCCTTCCTGTGCAAACCCTGCACTATTTTATTTGCCCTCCTCTGGGCCACCTCTACCCTGTCTATGTCCTTTCTGAGGTGCAGTTTCCAAATCAGGACACAGTACTTTAGGTGGCGGTGCACCAGAGAGCAATACAGTGGCAACACGACCTCCATCCTCCTGCTGGAGATATCCCTCTCGATGCACCCCAGCATCCTACTAACCCTGCACACTGCCCTGTCACCTTGAGATCCTCTGGTATGATAACCCCAGGGTCCCCTTCCTGTCTAGTGACTGTCGGTACCTTCCCCCTTCCTATACTCTGCAGCAGGGTTCCTATACCCTAAGTGCATGATTTTGCACTTTTTGGTATTGAACCCCAGCTGCCACGTCTTTGACCAGTCCTCAAGTTTACCAAGATCCCTGAGCATTTTCCCACCCCTCAAGAGTCTCAACCCTATTACAAATTTTAGTGTCTTCTGCGAAAAAGGCATACCTTCCCCTCCAGTTCTTCTACAGTGTCCTATGAACATACAGATATATGATGGAGCCAGCAGAATAAGGCCATTAGGTCTATCAAGCCTGCTCATATTGCAGGGTCCCTAGCTTCAACTACTTACCCTGCCCCCCATTAGCCCTACCCCTCTATCCGCCCCCTTTTGACCCTTATTTTCCCATTAACTCTATCCAGCCCTCTTTAGAAGCTGCCTGCCATTTTCAGTGAAATCGTGTAATCTGGAAGTACATTCCAACCTGCCACCACCCTGTCCATAAAAGTGTTTCCAAGCCTCTCTCCTAAACCTTCCCCACAACTTGAGACTACGTCTCCTCGTGTTTCGATTCCAACAGCGCTTGAAGAGACCCTCCTTGTTCACCCTATTGGTTCCTTTCAAATACTTGATGTCTCAATCATGTTACCTCTTTCTGTCGTCTCCTCCAGAGAGTACATGTTCATGGCCTTCAACATCTCCTTGTATGTCCTAACCTGCAAGCCCACGATCATCTTACTTGTCCTCCTTTGGACCGTCTCCAGCAGGTTTGTGTCCTCCAGGTGTGGCTTCAACAGTGACCTGTACAGAGGCAGTATTACCTCCTCCCATCTACTGCTGATCCCCTGGCAATGCATCCCAACATTTTGTTTGCCCTTGCTGCTGCTTTCCTACTGTGTGTGGAGTGCTTCAGGTTACTAGTGATAATCAACCCCAGATCTTTCTCCTCCTCAGATGCAGATACCTGGACCCCACCCAGGCTGTACTTGGTTCTTGGATTCTTGGCTCCACTGTGCATAACCCTGCATTTCTTCACATTGAAGCCAAGTTGCCAAATCCCACATCACCTCTCCAGTTTTTCCAGTTCTTCCCATAGGTCTTGTACCCCCTTTGCTGTGTCCACCCTCCCGCAGAGCTTGGTGTCATCTGTGAATAGGCAAATTTTGCCAGTAATGCCTTCCCCCAGCATAACTGATGACAACATTGAAAAGATGGGTTCGAGCACTGAGCCCTGTGGGCCCCCACTGGTGACCTCCCTGATGCTGCAGAGCTCATCTCACACCACCATGCTCTAAGTCCAGCCCTTCAATAAGTTTTCTACCCACTCTGTCAGCTGCTTACCAACTCCCAGATTTGCCAACTTCCTAATTAACATCTTGTGGGATACAGAGTCAATGGTCTTGCTGAAGTCCAGGTAGAGAATGTCCACTGCTTGGCCCCTGTCCACTGTTTTATTGACCCAGTTGAAGAAGTCAAGTTAGATTTTTAAATTTTTTTTTTTTTTTAATGTAATGCCTTTTGCCACCTGCTGCGGCACACTACCCGCTTGGGGCATCCAGCCGACGGCTCCGCCCGCCTGGAGAACTGGGTAGCTCAGACTGCACCCAGGAGGATCCAGGACGGCCGTCTTGCCATCCCGATGGAGGGCACCCCCTCTGCCTCAGCCACCCAGGACAGCCCCGGACCCTCCCTGACTGGATTCTGCCAAAGTCCTCCAGGCGGCTCGGAGCACGGCCATCAAGCTGCACGGTCGCGTCCAGCCATTTTCCTCCGATTGGTCCCCTGGAACGCGGACGTGCAATGACATCCAGGCACAGTGTGTCGATGTCCGCCATATTCCCTCCAGATCGCCAGCACTTGTAGTGCCCCCGAGCATCCTTAGGAGCCGCTACAGCACAGCGAGATTCCCCCAACCCACCCCAGGACTGGGAGAGCAGCCCATGGACACTAATCCCAGTCCTCCCCTGCTGACCCCCAATGGCCCGGGCTCATTCCCGAACCCGGGTCACTGGCTTGGCGCGAGGTGTGGCATCCAGCGCCTCAACCCTCAGCGCCACCGGGCCAGATTTTTTTTTAATTTAATTTTCAAATCAATTAATATTGATCTGAGTCTACATGCATACTGCCCATACTATTATTTTAAAAAAATATATATACATTCTACTGAATGAGGTTTGTAATCTTAGATCTTACCAATAGTATAGGCTAAGTCCTTAAAGAGGGAGAGGGGTTTAAACTAAAGCTTGTTCAATACAACTATAAACGTCAAGGAGCTGACATTTCATTATTACTCCATCTACAGAGAGCACTATCAACCTTCTTCCAGAATTCTTCCTGACTAGACTGAGAAAAATAAGATATAAAAATATATAATAAGCCTTTATAGCCTATTTCTGTACAACATGAATAATCAAAAATCAGAGAACTGCCTCACTTTGACTATTCCTCCCCATAACGACATATGTCTTAACGTATGTTTACGCATGTTTTAACATTTCTACCTTAGCATGTTGACTATGATTACTGTCGTGCTCGGAGATATCTTACTATGTATGTTATGCTTCTCCTGACATCTGTGTATCTGCCCTACTTGCTTCAAATTGTACTCTGTATGTTCTTTGATTTCCAGTACTCTCCCGAGGCGTACCTGAAAATAGGCATGTGTTTGTCTAGTGTACTTACCTGGTTAACAAAAGCTAAATAAATATTTTATTACTACTAAGTCGTATTAATTATTCTTATTTTTCAGTGGACTACTATTAAAGAGGGACTATGGTCACAAATTACTGGCATCAGTAAATTCAGAATATGGATCAACATAGCCCCAATCACCTTCATGCCAAAATTGAGATCCCTAAGTTACTTTGTTTAAAAGTAACAAATCATTTTACAACCCTAAATTTTCTGCCTGTTCAAAATAGCCAGTTCCAATGAAGCAGTGCTGATAATGTCATCTCCTGAACTCAGTCTAGCCCTCTCTGTTAGCAAGCTTACAGGACCTGCTTCTCTAAAGTTTAAAAACTATGTTCAAATGGTTTTCTCCAATAAAACAGGCAGCACCATTCAGTAAACATTGCTTTAAAACCTATGTGTGTTTCAGATTTTGTAACAAATTTGACAACTTCATATTATTGTTTTTTGGTGTTTTTTTTTTTTTGTTGTGGTCCTTTTCTTCAGGGTTGCTGGATGCTAAGTCACAGCACACTGCTGTGAGATTTGCAGACTTGGCTACCTCTGATGTGGTGAAAGGCTGCGATCATTCACACCTATCATTCAAATGAGGTGATTTCTCAGGATGGCACTTTAAATCAATTCCATCACTCTGTACGTGGGGGTGGGAGAGGTAGTGCTGTTTTGAAACCTTACTAGAGTTGCTGTGCAGTGGCCAGCTCAATGCTTAATCACTCAGTCAGTCAATCACTATTTTATTCATCATCACGGTATGAATGAATGGGATACTCTGCTGAGCAGAGCTCATTTTCTGTTTTCTCATTGACAGGCTGTTACTTGAGCTATATTCAGGCTCGTCTGCCTTGTACTCCACATTGCAGTGATACCAGGGCTAACACTTCCACCCCCAGTAGGAATGAACACATATAAGGCCCCTGTTAAAACCTATTGTAAAGCAGATACTGAGGAACAGCAGTGCAGTTACCAACATTGGAACACTTGTAGCAATACAACTTCCAAACAAGCACTGCAGAGTAACACTTCACATGGTATCAGCAGCCTGGAGATATGACAGCATCCTGCAACTCTGGAGAAATGGACCACACCAAAAAGGCATTAAAATGCAAATTTGTCAACTTTGTTACAAAACCTGAAACACATAGATTCTATAGTACTGTTTTTAGAATGGTGCTGCCTGTTTTACTTGTGAAAACCATTGCAGAATGGTCTTTTAACTTTGGAGAAACCGGTCCTATAATCTTGCTGACAGGGACGGCTAGACTTTGAGTTCAGGAGATGACATCATCAGCACCTCTTCACTGAAACTGGCTTTTTTGAACAGGTAGTGAAACCAGGGTTACAAAACAGCCCGTGACGTTAAAATGAAGTAACGCAGAAACCTAATGTTTGGTATGAGATTTATTGGGGGTATGCTTATTCTAATTCAGCAATGTAGCACTTTTGGCCGGACACCCTCTTTAAAGCCACAGAAGAAATTTCCTAAGCCTTTACCTTAGAAATGCTAAACAGATGAGACTAAAAATCTCTTACTATAGTACACTGCATATACTGTATATAGAAAATGAAATGTTTTTACAGGATAAAGTATAATGAAAATATTTCAAATTAGCTTATACTGCATTGCACTATGTCAGGTTTTTAAGCCATAAAGCCAAAAAATCAAAGAACTACTACTGACAGATAAATATATCATATCATGTATAACAAAAAATAGTAACTCTAAAGAGAGGAAGCCACATTATACTGGAATCCATTCAAAAATCAATATTAAGAGTCCTCATCTAAAACTTCTAGTGAAAGTCAGTCTTAAGGAGGTACTTGCGGTTGTGCCCCTGTGCCAGCGATTGCTTCTCTATCAGGATTCGGCTTCTCAGTGTCATTATTAGAAACATCCTCGTTTTCAGAGGATGATTCGGAGTCTTCCTTCTGGGTATCTTGTCTAGCTGTAATAAAGGTACTTAGCTGGTCAGGATCATAAAAGATATACTTAATGGAGTCCAAAATGAGCCTAGCTTTACATGGGTAAAGCAGTGAGAACTGTCCTCCTAAATCTGTGACTTCTGATCTTAACTGCAGAAATTGACATAATCTTGACTGAGTTTGAGGGCTAATGTCAGGGTAAAGATAAACTTTATGTTGATGAAAGTTTAAAGCTCCTTTCTGTCCAGCTTTTTTTAAATATATGGTCCAGATCAGTTTCAAGAGCAAACTGGATTAATATAGTAGATGATTTTGACTGATTTTGTGATGAAACTAGCTTTGAGTCAGAAATTAGCCAGTGTTTCTGTTAACCCATGGCCTCTGACAGCCGTTCTCGCACCCATCAAACACTACCCTCTCTCACTCCCACCCTCCTGTTCCACAACTGCCCACCTCCCATCACCTACTACCTCCCCTTGACAAAGCCTCACCTTGGCTGCTAAAACTGCATTTCTGCAGAATGGAAGCACCCTGTCTGAACTGTAACATGATTGTTAAACACTGTACCGCACTTAATTAGTGCTGCATTAATGTGTTTCTCTGCAAGTGTGGTCCTGTTTCTCTTCACTTCTTGTACCCTGCTTGATGTTGTAACTGCACACTAATACCACTTGTTAGTTGATGTTCTTTCTGTTCTGCAATGTTTCATCACCTGTAAATGTCTTGTATTCCTTGTTGACTTGGAGCCTTTGTAACTGAGCCCCCGGCTCAAAGGTATTAATCCGAATTTGAAATAAATAAAATTATGAATGTTACATTAATTTGCTTAGTTTTGGATGAAGTTGGCAACCTGAACACCCATATTAGCAGAGGTAAGTTTCTGCACTAAATCCCAGAGTTTCAATGAAAAGTTCCCTCACCAAATCTCAAGTAGTAATGTCTGACATTTCAAGATTCAGCATGCCAGCTAGCCGTAAATTATTCCTTCTGGAAGCGTTCTCCAGACCTTCAATTTTCCGGGCTTGGCGAATATAATCTTGTATTATGGCCGATAGCTAAGCTGAATTAGATTCCATTTTTGTTTCGGTAGACGCCTGGGATTTCTTGATGTCTGAGATTGCCATTTCAGCTACTTGAAGGTTTGTCTCTGTCGCGTTGCACTTGGCTGCTACCACCTCCCATTTTGAATCAAGTTAAGTAATGGCTGTAAATGCAGTGTAAGACCTGTTTGTCATCCAGAAATTTTAGTCTTTCCTGTGAGAGCCCCTTTTCCTTGGCTGCCTGGCTTTTCAGTGATTCAGTCAGTATTGCAAACAACATGGCTTTTTGAACGGATCTAAGGCCAGTGAGCTCCACTGCAGCTGAAGAGCTCGCAACCCTGGGGCTTCCCAAGTGCATGACGCCTAGGTATCTATCAAGCGGATCTGTTTGCTCGTGTTTTCCTGGCTGAATTAGAGTCTGATCCGAAGGAGAAATACTGACCTCCTTCCTTTTCTCCTTCCTCTCCCTTTCCAACAGGTTTTTTTTTCTCTTTTTTTGAAAGATTAGAAAATTCAAGTGATGAAAGATCCATTGTAGAGAAAGCAACAATTTTTCCGAAGCTTTACATGTTTTTTTTTTTTTTTTTTGTCAATTCTGTTTATACTCCTTCACTGCCTACCTGGATTCTCTCCAGGGGGTCACCCAGCTCGGCCATGATCCTGCTTGTCTAAAATCCTCCATTTCTCCTCATTCGGCCACCTCTCTCTCCACTACCAGGCCACCCAACCTCCCAGCTCTGAGTCCCATGAGGTGGGACTGCCTACTCCTTGTAGCACTCTAGCTGTAATCTAGTAGAGCAACCAGGCAGGGAGCAGAGCTGGAGGCGGGAATGGTGAAACCCGGCACTAAGCATGGTTGGCCGGCCCCTGTACTCCCCTTTGCCTATCAGGAGGCAGGGTATTTTCTTTGTTCTGCCCCTTGGTGCGGCCATGCAATGGCATTGGTGCACTGAGTGAGCGAGCCCGTCCACAGACTCCCGCTGACACCAGACCCCATCTGCTTGTCCCTGCCTCAGCTGCAGCGCCCCCAGCCTCCGCCAGGAGCCGCCACCAACTGGGGAAATCCCCAGAACCCACTCCGGGAGAAGAGAGCAGTCCTCCGGATGATTGATCTTCTTCTTCATCTTTTGCCCCCCGAAGGCCCAGGCTCGTTCCCTAAGTGGGGTTGCCGGCATGGTGCGAAGTGTGGCATCCAGCGCCTCAACCCTCAGCACCACCAGGCTGGCCCAGCTTTACATGTTTTGAGAGAGGAATTTACTTTTTTTTTTTAAACTTTATTTGTACATCTACACCCTCGGGCATCCTTCAGGAGTGCTCACTCGGAATCTGCCCTACTCCCAGCCTGAACCCTCGCATCTCCCTTGATCTCCTCCCAGAACAACCACAAGCAAGCTCGACCCCCGGTACCATCTCCGGGGCTGATTCCGCCCTCCCTTGGCGGCTGGCTCCTAAGTGTAAAGAGCCTTACCTGCTGTTGTCAGTCAGACGGCCCTGGAGGGATCCAGGCGCATCTGGGCCGGCTTTTTGGGATGTGGGTGATTCCCCTGGGGCCGCTCTCATCTCATCTCACCAATGGTGCAGATGGCATTTATTCCTTTTGTTGTTCCCCCACAAGCACAACGTGCAATGGCGTCGGCACGTAGGCTGCCCCCGTAGACGCCTGTCACGACCAACCCGTGCTACTGGACGAAATGTCCCCTGCTTCCACTAGGAGCCGCCGTGGAGCACGGTACACCCTGGATCCCACCCCAGGAGAAGACAGCAGTCCTCTGGACACTCAATCTTCTCCTTCCCTGCCGACCCCCGACGGCCCTGGCTCTTCCCGAACCTGGGTCGCCGGCGTGGCGCGAGATGTGGCGTCCAGTGCCTCAACTCTCAGTGCCAACAGGCCGGCTGGAATTTACTGGTTAAATGCAAGCATACAGCAAAACACAGTTTACTGCAGCCTTCTTCCATTGGCCATCTTGCCCACCACCCCCAATCTAGATTTGTTTGACATTATCTCCCTCCCATAAGCCCGTGTTGCCGCACATCCTAGAGGCCATTCTCGTCCAGATACATTATTAACCTTTCTTAAGTATGGCCTCCATGAGCTTGCACACGATTGAGGTCGGACTGACCTGTTTGTAGTTCCCTGGGTTGTACTTGGGATCACCCTTATTGAGGGGCACTGCATGTGCCATTCTGCAGTCCTGTGGCACCATACCTGCCTCTAGTGATCCATTGAACAGGTCAGCCAAGGGACCTGTAAGCTCCTCTGCCAGCTCCTTTGGCAGCCCTGGGTGTATACCATCCAGGCCAGTGGATTTATCACCCTTAATGCTAACAGCCCTTTCCTCACTCTGTCCATCAGTATAAAATCATCCATGCTTACTCCATCTCACCCATCTCCTTTCCTTCCCCCTGTTGGCACTGATTTCTTCTGTCTCTTTGGTGAAATCCGAATAGAAGTACTTGTTCATTACTTCTGCTTTGCCCCCATTCTCCTCTATCCACCTGTCCCTTTTACTGAGCCTAATAATCCCATCTTTCTCATCCCTTTTCTCACTGATATAGCGTGAAAAGGCTCCCCCCTTTTTAATTCCCTCAGTTAGCTGCAGCTCCTTCTGAGCTTTAGCCTGCCACACTACCCTTCCTGCTACACCAGCCAACTTCAGGTAGTTCTACCTGTGTTCTTCCCTTTAGGTCCTCCTGAACTTCCTGTAGGATGACCTCTTATCCTTTACTGCATGAGCGACACCTTTACTAAACCAGCTGGGTGCTTTGACTGTCGAGTTTTTCCCTTTGAGCCTAACACATTCCCTTGTGGCTACCATTATTCTCCCCTTGATGATGGACTATCTTTGGTCCACTCCCATATCCCCTCTGATGCTTGCCAGCTGTCTCCTTAGCAGCTCGCCCATCTTCCTGAAGTCTGTCTTTCTAAAATTCAGGATTGTAGTCTTTTTTTTTTTTTTTTTTTTAACAACTCTTATTTATTCTTCAGCTGACCGAGGCATTTTTCAGGTAGATTTGCTCTACCTTGCCTCCATCGCTCACCTAAACCCCGTCCCCGACCGAGGAATTGAGTGCTGGGTCTCCCCTCTCCCACCAGCCCTTACGGGAGGAGGCGGGGACCACAGAGAGTCGGGGGTCAGGGCTGGCACTGTGCATGTGGGCTCTGCCACTGGAGATCCACCATCACCTCAGCTGGCTGCTGGGGTTTTTCCTTGTTTCTCCCGTCCCCCTAGACACAGGACGTGCAATGCTATCCAGAGCGTGATGTGCGCACTTCTTCCCACATCCGCAGGATGGCTACCTGGTGCCGTCCCTCTTCTTTATGTCCCCGACTGCAGTGTACCCAGTCTCCACTGGGCACCACTAGCGTCGTGGGACTTGGACCCCCCTTCCTCCCAGGAGAGGAGAGCAGTCCATCGGATGCTCGATCCTATCCTCCCTGTCCAACCCCTGGCTCCCTGGGCTCGCTCCCAAACCAGGGTCGCCGGTGCGGGGCAAGGTAAAGCTGATGCCTCAACCCTCAGCACCACCAGGCTGTCTTAGAATTTTAGTCTTGGTGGTGGCCTTTTCCCTACCCATGTCTAACTGGAACCACACCATGAGATGGTCACTCCTACCCAAGGGCTGTTCGCCCTTTATATCCTGGATATGGTCCCCATTCGTAAGGACCAGATCAGGAATTGCCCCCTCCTGGTGGGTTCTCTGATGCCCTATGTAAGGAACCCACTTTGCAGCATGTCTAGGATCACCCGACTCCTGGCGTAAGTTGTGGCTGGTACCCTCCAGTTCGCCTTTGGCAGGTTAAAGACTTCCACCACTACCAGGTCTCCCTTCCCTGTAGCAGTCAATGTTTGCAAACTCAATTCCCTGTCTCTTTCTTCCTCCTGGTGTGGTGGTCTGTAAACCACCCCCAACTTCACCTTCTTCCCTCTGTTCGACAGTAACTGAACTCACATTGCTTCTGCCCTCCCCTCTTCCGACTCCTTCCTTGTACAAGTCATATCCTCTCTGCTGTAAATCGCCACACCTCCCCCTTTTCCTGTCTCCCTGTCCGTCCTATATAATTTAAACCTTGGGGTGGAGAGGTCCCAGTCTTGGTTAGGCGTGTTCCTCGTCTCCGTGGGTTCTGGTCTCTGTGACCGCCACAATATCTACTCCCCTTTCTGCCAACAATGCCTGCAGGTCATTTGTCTGTTTCCAAGACTTTGTGCATTCAGGGACACCACCTTCCACCTTGAATCCAAACCTCTGTCCCCACCAGACAGACTGCCTTTATTATTTCTGCTTGCCCACTTGCTCCCTCTCCCTGTCACTGGTACATATGGGGCTGCTTACTTTCTCTTCCCACAGGGCTTGGGACCTCTAAGCCCACTTGCCCCCCGGTAGTTGGTTTTTGGTTTACATACCCTCCCAGCTTGTCCCTGAGGACTCTCAACCCCATCTACTGAGGTGTAGCCTGTACAGTGCAAAAAGTGTTTTATCTGATCAGGTCTCCTCCCAAGTCTCCAATACAGTCGTTCCTGTCTCCTTGCACCACTCCCTCAGCCAGACACTGAACTCCTCTAGCCTTTTCTTCCTGACCGTGCTGGCTCTTGGTACTGGCAACACTTCTGAGAATACAAGTGATCTGGCTACCTCTTTGCAAGTCTTCCCCACCACCCTGAATCTTTCCTGTACTACCCTCGCCTCCTCCAATGAAGACATTGAAGAGGACTGGTTCCAGTACCAAACCCTGTGGTTTCCCGCTGGTCACTCTCCCATCATTATAGTGAGTGCCATTAACCACCACCCTCTGTCTCCTCTGCATTAACCAGTTTCTAACTTTGATTTACCACTTTGAGTCCCACTCTTGGGCTATTCAGCTTCTTTATCAACCTGTGCAGCAGAGTGTAGAAGGTCTTGCTAAAGTGCATACAGGCCTTGTTCACTTCCCTCCACTGATCTATTTTCGTGGTCACCTAGTCAAAGAAATCTATCAGATTTGTTTGGCATGACTTCTTCCCGTGAATCCATGCTGTCTGGGGTACTGCAGTTCATTGGATTCTAAATGCTCAGACAGTCTTTTCTTTCAGTAGGGTTTCCATTAATTTCACCACCACTGAAGGAGGGACCATGTCAGCCCTTCTCTAGTCTGCCAGAACCATGGCTGTTTCCAGTGGGCTGTTGAACAAGACAGTCAGCAAGGCGGCTAGCACCTCCCTGAGTTCTTTCATTATCCTGGGGTTATCCCATTTAAGAATGCTTAGATTTGGCGTGGGGGGGGGCTGCTACATCAGTGCCTCCTATAGCAAGGGGGGCTGCTACATCAGTGCCTCCTATAGCAAGGGGGGCCCTGCTGCATCAGTGCCTCCTATGGCAAGGGGGGAGGTGGGGCTGCTACATCAGTGCCTCCTGTGGCAAGGGGGGCTGCTACATCAGTGCCCCCTGTGGCAAGGGTAGCTGCTACATCAGTGCCTCCTATGGCAACATATTATCGACCGTGTAAGTCACTATTCACCATCAGCTGAACCCCACATATAGGACATGCTGGGAAGTGCCTCCAGTAAAGGGAGGAGGGTCAGGACCAAGTGAGATTAAGGAGAACAAAAATGACCTGGCACATCCTAGGATGGCTGTCACGCCTTTCCCACGTCAGTAAGCTTGTGGCACTCCAAGTCCTCCCCAGCTACTGTCATGCTAATCAGCCTGCTTCCCTCTTGTATGGCAAAAGAATGATGGTACCAGATGGTGGGCAGGGCGTATCCATATGTCTAGATTGCTGCCAGCTCCAGTAACTCAATAAATCTTTTCTTGGACTTTTAAAACCGTGATGTGCACAGATCCTGAATGTTCCCCTTTAACACTGGAATTAATGTTCAAGAATCTTGACTAGTGTGTTCAGACTGGCTGCTTGTGTATCTTGTTTCATTTTAATGCTTTGAAGGCTTATGCATTCCACCCCCAAGTAAATGTGATCCTCCTTTTTGTGACTCGGGTGGTTTGTAGCGTTTACTGCTTGCTATACTGTACATGTGTGATATGTTACTGGTCATGAAAATGTAAGGAGAATACGTCTGTGCACCTTCTGACATCAACTGTGCTGCTTACAATCCCCCGCCTCTTCTTGTAGCGTTATGTTGGCATGGTAACCTGGAATGTACTGCAGTGATACCTTGCTGGGGCTGGTGCTAACTGTAGTATTCAAACACAATGCATCTCTGTCGTGTTCCAATGTTTTTGTACACTGTGGAGATTGTCAAAGCTTAACAGGTTTTGGTGTACTCAGCTGATCTATACCTCACCACTGGCCACTCACTGTACACTTACCTTCCTGTTATTACTTAACCCAAGACCTCATTTTGAAATTTACCCAGGGTAGCCCATTTGAAATGCAAGAGCTCATTTACAGTCATGTCTGGCTTTTAACCAGGTTTTACAGCTGGGTGTACTCTGGAAAACATTGGGGGGGGGGTCAGGTGTCCCGCACAAGGTCACAAAGTGGGCCAGGAGCTGTGGTGGGATTCAAACCTGTGACCCCCTGCTCCTTGACTCTGTGCTGTAAACACTGACCCATCATCTATATCACACTGATGTCCTTCTTACAGAATCTGTTTATACAAAGAAAGTTGGAACAATAACGAAGAGCTCATAATCCAGCTGTCTATTCCAGTGTTGTATTATTTTTGAACATGTTATGTGTTTTTCTGTTGTGTTATTTACGACTGTATTGTGTTTATTTTCTGTTGCGTTATTTTGGAACGTGTTGTGTTTCTTTCTGTTGTTATTTGTGAATGTGGTGGGGTTTTTTTGTTTGTTTTTTCCCTGTGGTGTTATTTTTATTTTTTGTACTTTCTTTCTCTCCCACCACTGACTGCCCCCCCCCAGCCCTGTCACCCCGGCATCCACCGGACTCACCTCTTGGCATTCCTGAGGTGCCAGCTGGCTGGGTGCAGCGTCTGCAGGGGGGCTGGTATCATCCCGTCAGTCGGCAGCATTTTTGGCCACCATTTTCTGCTTATCCCCGAGTGCAGAGCACAGTGTGCAGTGATGCCAATGGCCGAGCAGCACACGCTTCCGCCCGCAGCACGCTGGGCATCTGCTCCACCTCCGCCCCCTGTCTGTGGAGCTGGGTGCCAGCCTCCAGCCGCCGCTAGGGACCAGGCATACACCGGCCTCCAGTCCCACCCCTCCCAGGGAGAAGAGAGCTGTCCTCCGGATGCTCAAGCCTTTACTTCCCCAGCGACCCGCTCGCACCGCAAACACAGGTCACTGGTGTGGCAGGAAGTAAGGCAGTGATGCCTCAGCACTCTACACCACTAGGCTGGCGTGGTGTTATTTTTTTGATCTGTTTTTCTGTTGTATTCTGAGCACAGTGTTACAATTCCCTTCCTCTTTGCTTCTCCTTGACAGCATGCAGTTGGCGGTCGATGCCCAGATCCCTGAGCCTTTTGGAGGGCTGGACGGTGAAGCTGTATTTATTGACACAGAGGGCAGTTTTATAGTGGACAGAGTAGTGGACATTGCTTGTGCCTCTGTTCACCACTGCCAACTTATTGCAGATGCCCACCAGGAGGAGGGTATGTAACTTTAATGCACTCACCATTGCTAGTTTTGTCCCGTTATTCATTGTTTAAATCGTTCACTTAAAGAACAACTTACCCTGGGGCTACTGATGGCCCAGCGGAGGTACGATGCACTTTGTGCCAGCGTCCCGGGTTTGGGAGCAGACTTGGGCATCAGCTTGGCAGCTGGGGCAGTGTTGACACACAGCAGCGCCTCTAGCCGAGGAGGGTAGGCACTGCGGTTCCGCTGCGACAACATCGTCTGCTTTGGGCCAGGGAGCTTGCCTTCTCTACAGGTGTCCCTGTGTGCACTGACTCTCTGAAAGAGCTATTGCCCAGCATCTGGGGAGAAGGGATGGAGAAAATTGAAAATCTATGTCTCTCTGTCACCGTTAATGAAAGCCGCAATGGTACTCACAGGCCTCACACCATGGATCCCCACTGGCCTCGATGGTGGGGGGAATGGCAGATGGGGCTGGGAGATCTCCGGATTCAGAACCGAAAGTTAGGAGCATGGGGTGGCAGAGAGCAGAAGGCTATATCCAAAAACAAAAAAATAACACAAGAAATTATCCCATGATCTGTTTCAAAACCATTTGACTGCCCCCTGCAAACATTTTATTTGTTGTTTGTGACATCGCAACCTGTTATCATAGTATTTGACGTTGTAACGGGTGCACTATGGAGCCACAAAATCCGGTTGAATGTGTTTTACCCAGACTCCTGAAAAATAGGCAAAATGTACAAGAAAGCTAAAATAAAGGAAGCTTTAAAAAAAAGACATTTCTAGTAAATAACTGCCGAATAGAGTGAGTTTATGACATAATGCTCCTTTATCTTATTGTTTTTTCACTTACCTATTGAGGTGGGGTGGCCAGCCTCACTGGGGCTCTCGCTTCTGGCTCCAAGCGCCCGAGCGTGAGCTGCCCCAGGGACAGTGTCAGGTGGGGAGTTTGATTTGGGCAGTACACCTGTCAAAGAGTAATGCAGGTGTCCCAAGTTCAGCTCAGGGAGGACAGAAACCTTCCGTGGAGCAGAAAGGCAAAAGCTTGCTTGATCTTGATTTTCAGTATGAGTACAGACCGTGAAAAATCAGCCGGTTAATGTATATTGACAGTTTGTTAATTCTAAAGTTTGGTTACATGTATTGTTAAATGTTACTGTTATTGTTAAAAACTCAGTAAATTTATGGAAAGGGGGGCCTCACAATCCTTTTGGGGGGGGTGTGGAGGGGAGTGGGTTGGTGGGTTATGACTCCGGGGATGGGGGGCAGCTCCAGAGTATTAACTGAGCTGCACACTTGGGCAAACTCAATAGACCATTACAGTCTGTTTCTACTGGCAATTTCGAATGTTCGTATAATGTACTAAGGTGAGTCCCTGCTCTTTTAACAAGCCATTATCTGTAGTTTTAAACTATTTGGGCCAGATATTCAAAACTTTGCCCTGGGGCTAAATTAGCACTGCCTGGTGGGCAAACTTAGCCCGGAGCACAAAGCAAGCCATATTCAAAAGGAATAGCCCAGGGCAAACAGCTTCTGAATATAGCATGGGAATGAGGCCGGGCAAACTGAGCTGGGAGTGCAGGGCATACTTAGCCCTGGAATAAGACAGCTCTGAATATGGCAACCAGGAAGTGCAAACCACAACAGCAACACAGTGCACAGTGATGTGAAGGTAGGTAGAGGTGAACTATGTGGCCAGTGTGTATGCCAGCAAATGCGTGGACCCAGTACAGCTGCAGGCAGCAGCGTATGTGAAAGTACAATGTGCAAAACTGTAAAATATTCCCCAAACTGTCTGCACAGAGCTAACACGTTTGCGCGGGTTTAGCGCAGGGCTAAACAGTTAGCCCGGAGCAACATGTTTGCCCGGCGCTAAACTTTGCCATATTCAAAGTGATATGTAAATGAGCCTACTTAGGTAGTCTCTAGGCAAACATCCAGATTGGCATCTCATTATGCCCTGATTTGCATGCAGTTAACGCAAACTAACTGTTTAGCCCTGCGCTAAACCCGCGCAAACGTGTTAGCGCTGCGCAAACAGTTTGGGGAATATTATACAGTTTTGAACACTGTACTTTCACATGCGCTGCTGCCTGCAGCTGTACTGGGACAACACAGCATAGACACAGATGGTGGTGGTGCTGCATGCAACTGTCACACTGTAGGTCATGCTACAGTATACAACAGACACTACAGTAGCAAGGGGGCCAGTAGTGTGTGGACACAGCAATGCCTCTGGTGTGTAGGGCAGTGATGATGACTGCATTATACAAAGTGAGAGTCCCAACCTGCTGGTGTTTACTGACAGTGGACATTACTGTTATGCTGTTGTGTGACCCACAGATGCTGCACCTCTGGCATGGGATGCTCACAGTGACATACATGTCTGACTTTGTGTGCTGTGGCAGTTGTACAGCTGTGCTGTATGTGGCCCGGGGTATATTATCAGAAAGGCACACTGGTGTTGGGGTATTCCCAATACTGGCCCATGTGCACTGCATGATATGTCCCAGCCTTGTGGCCACACCTGGTCTGTGGCACAGCCTGGCCACCCATACACTCTCCCCTCAACATCCTCCATGCCCACAGTGCTGCATGTGTGTGCTAGCATCTGTTGGTGTCCACAGAGGAGTGGTCCGCAGGTGTGTACTGTATGGCCACACTGCTGTGCTGTCCACTGGCGGCAGGGTCACCACTTACTGCCTGGCATGACTGGGACTGGTGGCAGATTATGGCATCATTGTGATGCCATCAGTTAGCAGCATATTTCCTCTATGTTTGGCTTTGTCTATGTGTCATATTTATTTGTTAGGGTCGCGCAAACACCGTGCAAAACCAAAGTGTCGCACAAAGCTGATTGCCCAGGGTTAAGACAAGCTTTTCCTGGGCGGTAATGTGCAGCGTGCCAAGTGGCCGCTGATGAAGTCACGCAAAACAACTTTGCGCGGTGCTAGTCGATGAATATAGCATTGCACCTGTATTCATGTCAGTTTGCCCCTTGCGTACATTATGATTTTGCCCGGTGCTAATGCAGTTTGTCTGCGCTATTTGACCTTTTGAATACTGCAGACCAGTGCTAAACCTGCGCAAACGTCTTTTGCCCAGTGCAAAGTTTTGAATATCTGGCCCTATACGTGTTGAGTTTCCAACAAACATTTACTGCTTATCTCAGAAGGAACTTGCTGACTGCCTTATTGGATAGTACAGGGATTTTGTGAAACTCTGGACCGACACACATTATGTGTACAAAAAAAAAAGTTCATAGATGAGTCAGAGGTGGGAGCCCCAGTTATCCTGTTTCTAGCTGGCCCGGTGGTGCTGAGGGTTGAGGCATGGACACCACACCTCGCGCTATGCCGGCGACCTGAGTTCGGGAGCTAGCTCGGGTGTCGGTGGTCGGGAGAGGATTGAGCATCCAGTGGACTGCTCTTCTCTCTCGGGGAGATGGTTACAGGGTTGTCTGGCGTCCCAGCGACCCCTGGTGGAGATCCGGGGCGCAGCAGGAATGGACAAAAAGACGTAGGGCAGCGTGGAAGACGCTGGCAGGGTTGCCATGGCATCACTGCATGCCACACTCAGGAGGGGGGAAGACGGCAACAGAACAAGGAAAAAAACAGCTCTGTGGGGTAGGTGACGGCACCTGGCCCCGTGCCCACCGCCGGATCTCACCCACCCGGCCTTCCAGTTCCTCCACCTGGGCCCTCACCTGCAGTTTGGCCAGACTATATAAGAGCACCCAAGAGGAGTGGCGGCCCACAGCCGGGGTACTGGCTGCAGGAGGGGAGAGGAGGCTCGGGATGGGGAGACCAGACGGGCAGGATCAGGCCATGATGCCTGAGAGAGGCCCCGCAGGTTGCTACTGGAGGGAAAAAGACATTTAAAAAAAAAAAAAAAATCCTGTTTCTGGAAGTAATTTCAGAAGGCACTGACAAACAAGTGGAAACTCCATGCTACATGGGTTGTTTCTTCAGTAAGCATGTACTAGGAATTTTTTTTTTTTTAGAACAACTGAAAGCCATGGAGACCTTCTCAATTGACAGCATCCTCTCCCACATTTACTACTTCCGTTGCCATGACTACACGGAGCTGCTGGCCCAGGTCTACCTGTTGCCAGACTTTCTCTCTGAACACCCAAAGGTATGACTCAGTTTTCCAAGAAATTAAAAATGATATTTTACACATATTCTGGTGCTGTGTGTTCCTGGTAATGCTGACAGAATAAGCACTGAAACTCACCTTCTAGTAAGAGTGCATAGGGAGCAGATGCAAAGTCCTAACTATGTTATTAATGCAATCAAGAAATGGATTCTGGGTCTCAAAATATTGTTCTCCTGGCTAGGTGTGCGGTAGTATGTTGCGATACAGTCCGAAAGCCCAACTCAACCAATCAGGCCCTGGAGTGACAGGTGCTGCAGAGCGAGAGATGTCAAGCTTGAACTCTGGGGGGGTTAGCTGCTTCAGCAGCACCATGAGTAACCACACAGCACTGATCAGATACCATCTTCAAAAAGTAACATCATGAGGACCAGATGGGTGGGTGGGACTTGGGAGAAAACTGAAATGCCCCCCAGACAGGTGTCTTGGATGACAGCTGCCATGCTTCTTCACGCCACTTGACTTTCCTGACGCTCCAAGCTTGCTCTTACCAGCCATAGCCCTTCCTATCCTAGTGACATCAGTGGAGCCAGTGGTGGAGACCTTGGGGTGTCTGCTGGTGAAGAGCAGAGTGAGTCCAGCAGGCTGTGAGAGACTAGGTGACCCAAAAAAAGTGACGTAGCAATGGGGCAGAAAAAGTGTTATGAGTGACAAATTCAGGACTATATATGAAGGGACATGCTGCTCCTACTTTTTCTCACCTGTCTCCGTTTACCAGCGTCACCTGCCTACCCACACATCTGTCACTGAAAGATGACCCGGAGCTTTCCCCTCTGGCAGGGTCCCCAGATGGGAAGAGGTGACCCGGGAAGAAATGTCTGCTGCAGGCTTTGCAGGGCAGGCACACAAGTAGGATCGGGACATTGGCATGGGGCTGGAGGATGGTTGTCGTCATAGCCAGGCAGGATTTTTTTTTTTCCTTTTACCTGCCAGTGTCACTAGCCCAGACCTCCATCATTTATTTGTTTGCAGAGTTTCAAAGGTGATAAACTATCACATTTTCATTCCAAAATAATCAGTGCTGTAAGGCTGGAAAAGTATCTAATCAGTTGAATGGTTTCTATGAACAATGAAATGTTATTGAAAAAGAGCAAACCTAAAACAAGCTGTCTCAGGTGTGATGCGTTCTTTCCTTAAAACAGGTGCGAGTGGTCCTCATTGACAGTATCGCCTTTCCTTTCCGACATGATGTTGAGGATTTCTCCCTTCGTACCCGACTGTTGAATGGACTGGCACAGCAGCTGATCAGCATGGCTAATACCCACAAAGTCGGGGTATGTTTCCTTCGTTTGGTTAGATAACTGCAAAAGTTGGTCTTTTTCAGGGACCTCACAGCTTTTGGCTGGGAAAAGCACACTGAGCCAAAATTCATTTCCAGGTGGATCCAGGGGGAATAGGGAGGTTAAGTGACTTGCTCAGGGTCACACAGTGTGCAAGTGGAGGTTGTGGGAATCGAACCCAGGTCTGCTGGATGCACCAAGCTTGTTCACAGCTGATTGATCTAACCTCTAGGCTGTACTGCTTGCCCAGAAATTGGGGTGGGGGTGGTGGCCAAAGGGAGATGGGTCATCCCTGAAAACAGGCACTTCTGCCTAGTGGCCTTACGCGGTTACCAAATAAGCAAAAGAAAAAAGGGAGGGAGTGGCAGGCAAAGGGGAGGGGGGCAGCCAAAGGGAGAGAGACATTTTGGGTACTGTTTGCATTTACTGTAAGGTGTGTGGGCTTTGGTGGGGTGTCCCCTTGGCATCCTGAGTCTATTTATTCTTCATAGGAAATAGTCATCGACAGTACCGGGTCTCTGAACACTGAACAGGCTTCGGGCGCTTCCCATTTCTCCCAAGGTCTGCATTTTTTTGCTGCTGGCCTGTAGTTCCCAGACACCCTGAGTACTGTCTCAGGCTGAATACTGTTTTACAGTACGTTTATCTTGTTAAAAAAATCTTTTAGCCAGCACAGTGGTAGTTACCGTTAGCCATCCAGAAGACCCGATTTCATGCCCTGAGTCTGAGATGTTTGGTGCCGACTGGAGAGGCAAGATTGGGCATCCCTTGGATGCCTCCTGCCTTGGGGAGGAAGGGCACCTCCTTCCGTTGCATGACTGCCTCCTGGTGACCAAGGGGGAGGGGGTGTCGTGTAGGAAGGAATAAGTGGTCCTCTGGGGAGACCTTTCATCGGCATGTACCCACTCGCCTGGCAGGTGACAAGGAGGCATCACCCGCCCAGAGTAAGGGCTGGTAGGGGAGCACTGAAGGTGGGATTTACCCACCCTTCCGATGGCCCTGATAAGCAGAATGCTAGGTCACCGTTCAGGACCATGCCCTGGGATGGGATAAGAGGAGGGCCTATCAGGAGACAAAAATACCTTCAGCAGCACTGGGCAGATGAAGCCAACCTGCGCCCCCCCTTGCCACAGCAGGGTCATTCCGACTCCTCCTACACCTCACCAGCTACTCCTCACGGGCCCACTACCTAGTGAAGTATCTCCTCCTGGCTTGGGGAACCGGGGGTTCCACCCATAAGGGACAAGCCGTGGATTACTGTTGGGGTGTCCGAGGAGGTTGTAGAGTGAAGACTGGTGGTGGGTAGGACCATGGAAGGATTCCTGCGGCGGGTATAAGGGCTTCACTAGGTGGGAGGAGGCCCCGGCCGCCGGCGAAACAAAAATGGGGGACAAAAACAGAAAGTAAAAAAGACAAAAATAAATAATAAAAAAAAAATTCTTTGAACCTGGTATTCAAAATAGAATACCAGCAGTGGAAAATTGGTATTTATTAGTTTGTAGTTTCCACCCCCTGGTCTGCTCCTAACTCCTTCCTCCTTGTGCATGCATTCACTAGCCATTAAGCATGTTAATATCATTCATACAGCCTTACCGCGTTAGAACTGGTATCACCAAGTGAAGGAGTATTGTCCAGGACAGCAGGGAAAACTCAGGAAACGGCAAGGAAGACTCGGGGAACACCAGAGAACTCTCGGGGGGGACAGCATGGAAAACTCGGGGAAACGGCAAGAAAAACTCAGGGAACAGCAGGGAAAACTCCCCTACACTTTGAGAAAGTGCCATGGGATAACTTGCATCTGGGCAGCCAAAGATAGGGAGAAGGCATCTTGGTTTAGCAGCTCATCCAAAGGGTTGCACCCACAACAGTCTAGCACCCCCTAGTAAAGCACAGCAGTGTCAGTGTTGGTACTAGCTCCAACTGCCTGGATTGAGAATTGAACCTTAGACCAGCTGATCTTATTGGCCCAGAAGCAAGTGTTCTACCAACTGAGCAGCTGGCCCTGACTTAGCAGTCTCACATGACAGGTCAGGGAATGGGCATGGAATCTGAACTGCACTCTCAACTACCAGGAATGGTCCCTTTGCGCTCTCAGCACTAGAAGTGGTCCCTCCAGGTCAGGAAATGGGCATAGATTGTGAATTACATTGTCAGCCACTAGAAGTGGCCATTCCATAATGGGGTTGAGGCACATTGGCAGACCACAGTGGGCAAACGCCTGTACTATGGCGTGGAAGCTTAGAGAGCACCTCCAGTGCTATTTATCTGTGATCATTCATAAGATTTAAAAATTCACGACAGATTTTAAAAGATTGTAGTTCAATGACATTTTGTTCACTTTTTCACCGTCCTTCATTTTTTCATTTTAGGTAGTTTTGACCAATCAGATGACAACAAGAATTGGGCAGAGCCAGTCGATGTTGGTGCCTGCTTTAGGTATGAAGTCTGATGACATTAGCTGGCCACAAAGCAGATATCTCACCTGACAGGTCTAATTCTCTGTTTCTGTGCTGACAGTTTTGAGAAGTGGGAACAAACAAAACATTCCGTAATGGAGTGAGATTAGCTATATGTTGTATTCACCACTCCAAAGTAGTCATATATATGTTGGCTGAAAATAATTTGAGTTTGAGGGGCAGCATGGTGTGGGAGCTAGAGATATATCTCAGTTCCTTAAAAAAAAATCCCAACTCAAGAGACACCTGAAGTTAAAGATATATTCGTTGCACACGGCAGGAAACCTGGATTTCTTTCAGTAAAGCTTTGGTTGTGATGTGAGCCTGACCATGTTATTCTTCCCAAACATAGTCCTGGAAATATTTTGTTCTTATTTACCCTCAAATTTAAGGAACAGATTTTTTTGGCTAAATCTTATCCAGAGTTTACTAACATCAGGGGATCTGGCAGTTGCTGCGGCACCACAGTATCCTTCTCTGCTATGGTGGTGGCTCAGAGGCATCTGAACAAATAAAATATGCAGGCAGACACTGGTTGAATAACCCAAGTCCTTGAGCTGCTGAATATTATGGCAAAATCTTAACTTCTGTTTTTAGAATAATGTCTTTTCATGTTCATTATGCTTCTTTTTTTGTTATTTTTACTTCCTTCCCTTGGCTCCCAGTGCTGCTGTCCTTCCAATCTTTTGAATAGTCCGTATCTCTGCTCATAGTACTCACTGCTGCCAGCGATGCTCACTCCTGACTCCCAGGCTTGGCTCTGGATTCTGAGCCAGTCCCTTCCCTTGGGAAGCCTCTATACCCTCCTTGGCCGAAGGACAAGCAGGAGAAGCGCCTTGCAGTCCTTGAGACCAGGGCCGGGGAGCATGAGTGCAGCCAAGCAGGGTTTGGTGGCATGGGGGCTGAGATGCATGGAAGCCATTATCTGAAGCAACTGAAAAGGAGTTTTTGTGGCCCCATCCACCTTCCTCAAGGTGTATCCATGACTGCATCCTGGAGTGGGACTGTACTGAATGTGTGGTCACCCATATCACATGCCTTCTGCCTGGAGCAGTTTCTCCTGGACACCACTTAGTCCTCCCCAGAGGGAGAATGTCCACATGCAGACACCCTTTTGCCCTTCCTGCTGGTATCTGCTCCCGACATTCCAGACTCTGGCTATAAAGCTGGGTCGCCAGCATGTTGAATGGGTGCCTCATGGCTCGATGCCACAGAAATGGCTGTTTATGATGTTTTAATGCCTTGTATTTCATATTTAAATAATTATTTTATTGTTCTCTTTCTCCCCCACCACTAGCACTGTCCTATCTACTGTGATGACTCCCAGACCCATCCCTACCTTTCCCTGTTGCTTACCTCTATTCCAAGTGGCACTGTGCAGATGCCACACCATGGTAATTCTATTGGGAGACCTTGTTCAGCAGCCCCATCTGACCTTCCTATATACGGGATTACGGAGCGGCCAGTTGGGCCTGAGAGCGCTGTTAGATGCAGCTCATTCTGTTTCGTTTTTTTTTTCCTACTTTTGGGTTCCGCTGTGCTGGGGCACAGCCATCTGGGGTGTCAGTGTACGCATACGCAGTCGTGCATGACTGCGCACAGAGTCAGCCAGCGTCCCTCCTCCCCACATCACCCACCCATTGCACTTTCACCTGTAGTCCCCCAGGTGGCACTGTGTTAGTAGGCACTGCAGCCCTTCCTCCATTCATCACATCCTTTGGGACGTTCTTCCACCTCCCTTCACCGGCCCTGCAATCCGCATTGCTTGGGGTGCAAACCTAGGCCACTAATGTCATGAGTGGCAGTGCTGCCTTTGTGCTTGCAGGCCATTATAGAAATGTGTTCCACAGCTGTATAAGATTGTATTTATCTTATGCGGCAAAGGCATAAGTCGGTATACCTGATCAACAACACTTCAATGGTTAGGGCACAGGCTTTGGAACCAGAGGACCCAGCTTCGAATCTCACCACAGCCACTTGTTCACTGGGTGGCCCTGATCGAGCCCCCTTAGGCTTCAGAGTTTCAATACACTAGTTCTTTAATAAACACATTATGGACTGAGCTGATTTATGCTTATTCTGTTCTTTGACCTCACTGCCGAAATCTTATGATACTGTGTATAATCAGTAATTCAAGATGTAACATGTACTATGCATAGTTTTTTGTCTGTCCTTGATGATGATAATAAATCAGTACAAATTGTTATAAAAAACATGTATTATTAGTGTTCAGATTCTTTAGAGACTGCTTATGTAGCTGGTAGTTTGATTCTGATTCTTTTTTTGTGTTAAAAAGTGAAAACAAAAAAAACCAAACTGTCCTCCATGCTGGTGTTACCACACAAAACTATGTTTGTTTACAGTCCTTGAGCAACTCCCATTGCATGTTTCCTGGATCTGGGAACACCCCCGACACTGGCAAGCCACTCATGCAGTGGAAGAAGAGGAGACTGTTGCATCATGAGTGGCTGAACTGTTTGGGGATGTTCCTTATTTATGCAACAAGAGTAGATCAAGGATTTTAAGCAAAACAAGGTTGTGTAGAGTTATACCAGTAGCATACATTTCAGTTCTACTAAGAAAGGAGGCAAATAAAACAGCCAGCAACATAAATGTACTTTAGAGAGGGGAAGCAATCGGCCGGCCCAGTGGTGCTGGAGGTTGATTTGCTGGAGGCCACACCTTGCGCCATGCTGGCGACCTGGGTTCGGGAACAAGCCCAAGCCATTGGGGATCGGCAGAGGTAAAATCGAGCTTCTGGGGGTGGGTCCAGAAAAAGAGGAAAATGGCGGCCAGGAGTTTTCATGAAGCTCTTTTCCCAGTCTCCGCTGTTCACCGCCACCTCCCAGATTTGGATTATGCCCGGGAGGGGGGGTAAGCTCCTTCCTGGTCCTGCCACGGGGTAAGCTGTGGGAGGTCTTGGGGATGGTTGGCTGTAGGCAGGGGTGCGGGTGGCGATACGGGGGTTGAGTCCTCGTCCCCTGGCACACGGAAGCAAAAACTACGAGAGAAAAAAAGAGAAGGGAAGAAATCATAAAAGATGAGTTTTAACTACAAGTGATATAATGCAAAAAAGGTTGACAGTGTTCATTTAAACACTAAGTACTGCAGTCCAGCCAGCTGTAAAAATAGGTAAGAGCAGGACCCACCGAAAACAAGATGTTGCATCTGAGCTGGGCTATTCTGGGTAGGTAAGCGAGGTCACAAATGCTCTGTGCAGCACACATGCTACCATTGCTGCTTGTGTGTCGGCTTCTGTGGGCAGTCAGATAGATTGGTCTGTCCTCCCCTCCCAGCTGGGACTGGTTCTCACAGTCGGAGTAAAGTCATAGGCCACGCCCTTTCCTAAGTTTTCTCAATCTGTTTCATGCTGTCCTAGTTGATAGCTCCCTATCCTCCCATACCTCTGATACATACTGCGCTAGCGGATTAGGGCTAATCAGCTGTTTATAGGCACAACTACCCCAATTGCTAGATAAGTGGATAAAAGTCCTGGACACCTTTCTTCTAAATCTACCCAACTGGCAGCTGAGTTCCTATTAACCTAGTCCTGTATATAACAGTGTTGTATAGCTAGGGAATACCCTTGGATATCTGGAAAAACAAGCCCTCCTCTGTCAACTCTCCCTTTGAGCCATTGCAGACTCATCCTCGGGCACGTCCCCTGCCAAATAAAGGTAGCGAACCCTTTTTCCAACCTCTTGATATCCACTTTTGCTGGGCCCATAGGTAACATCTGCATCACATAAAGCAACCTGAGCAACACATTCATTTTAATGAAATTAATACGCCCTGGTCAGGAAATGGGAAGCACCCGCCACCTTTCCAGTTCCTTAAAGGACACCTAAACCATCTTTTTAGCTTTTGCAGTGTTTTGCAAACCCTCCTGTAGGTTTGTAATGCACGTGCGAAGCTTCCAATTTATGTACCCTAGTAGTTTGTTTCCCCGATTTCATAAATGTTAATCGCTGCAGCACACTGAGACTATTCAAATCCTTGCTGTGCTGGGACTATAAGATGTCCGCGGACGTGCGATGTGATGTCTGTGAAGAGAACCAGCAGCATTATCTCAATGGAAATACTATAGGGGCAGGCAAATTATGCTTTCTGATTTGGCAACTACCTTTGATTACAGGACACTACTGATCTTGTACAGAAAGCATAATTTGCAGGGCTGGCCCACTGGCGCAGCAGCAAGGCATCTGCATGCAACGCTGACATCCCGGATTTAGGAACGGACCCAGAAGTTGGAGGGTTGGCCGAGTGGGGCAGGATTGAGCGTCTGAGGGACGCCTCTCCTGCTCTGGGGGGAGGGGTGAGTGCTCGACATTTCAGCGGCCTCTGGCGAAGGCCGGAGGACCAATAATGTCCAGCGCCTGGCTAACGGGAGGTGGGACAGACGCCGGTGTCATTGCACACACCACCTCCTAGGAGGATTCCCACAAGTCAACAAAAAATTCCGGTCCCCTGAGCATGACGTCTTGTTCCACCACCATCCCCACTGCCATCAGTGCCCACTGGGGGGTCCTGCTTCTGTGGCCCCACCGTGGAGGGCAAGACACCAATGACCGTGGTGGCTCCGCCTGGGGGGGGGTAAACTTGGGCATGGGGGGATGGCGTGCTGGCATAGGTTGAGCTCCCTTCGGGGTGGGCCCAAAAAAAAAAAACACTAAACAAGAAGAAAAAATTACTCACCTTAGTAATTATTGTTTCTTCTATTGGAGTCTTGCTGTATTCTGACAAATGCAGTTAGCCCCAGCCTTTAAACTGCCCCGGAGAACAAAGGGTTAACTTTCTATGCAGAGCTTAGAATGCTGAGCTCGAGCTTGGTTGGTGTCTCTGTCTGGAGCCTTTTGAAATCCAACCGTCAGATTCTTACGAGCAAAAACTCACTAACTATCCTATGTGGAAATTGTACAATTTTTCTAGCCAACTGGCAACAAAAGTTTTGGGGTCCCGAAGGAAACCCAAAACCCAAAAACCAATCCTAATAATAATAATAATAAAACAACACCCAAACAAAACGAAGAGGGTGTAAAAGGAGCACCCCTGAGGTGCAACATCAGGCCTGCTCACCCACTTCCCAAAACCAGGTTCTGAGAGAGAGGTGGGGTTCAGAATACAGCAAGACTTCAAAGAAGAAACATAATTACTAAGGTGAGTAATTTTTCCTTCAAACAACATGAAGTCTTGCTGTATTCTAACAATCTGAACTACCAAGCAGTACCTCCATGGAGGAGGGACAGAACCTACTTTGGGAATAAGCTCTGAAATACTGTTGTCAAAACCAAGCATCACTCCTAGCCTGGGTATCCAGGGAGTAATGCTTGGTAAAGGTATGGACTGTTTTCCAGGTGGCTGCTTGACAAATTTCTAAGAGAGGGATGTCCCTGGCAGCAGCCAGGGAAGCAGCTGTACCTCTTGTAGAGTGAGCCCTCAGGCCTGAGGATGGAATCTTTCCCAGTTTCTCATAGCAGAATTGTATACAAGACACAATCCACCTGGCAATAGTTCTCTTGGTTGCAGGTTTGCCCTTTCCCACTTCCCCATAAGTAAGGAACAACTAGAGGGAATCAAACCTGTGACCCTTGCTACGCTCTATGCAGTAGCTAAGGGCTTTTTTAACATCTAGACTGTGTAGCCTCCTCTCCCCTGAGGAAGAATGATCGGTGAAGAAAACAGGGAGAGACATAGAATGATTCAAATGGAAATCTGAAACCACTTTGGGCAAGAACCTTCTATTGGTTCTAAGGACCACTTTATTCCTGTGAAAGGAGATAAAATCAGGTTCCACTGACAAGGCTTGCAATTCACTGATACGCCTGGCAGAGGTAATGGCTACCAAGAACACAGTTTTCCAAGGCAAGTACTTAAGCTGTGCTGAGGACATAGGTTCAAAGGGAGGTTGCATAAGCTGAGCAATGCAAACATTTAAATCCCAGGCAGGGGATGGGGCAGGGTCTCTAAAAGGAGGATTGGTGTGAAGCAATCCTTTGAAAAATTTACAAAACATAGGATGAGAATATAGTGAGGAAGACTTCCTCACTGACAGAAAAGCAGAAACAGCTGACAAGTGAACCTTGAGAGTAGCTGGTCTGAGGCCTAGCTCATTAAGATGGACCATATAATCCAGAACTGTAGGCAATTCAGCAGTATCTGGGGAAATATGCTTCTTGGAACACCAAATGCTGAATCTCTTCCATTTGGAGTTATAAGTCTTTCTGGTGGAGGGCTTTCGAGAAGCTTTGAGAATATCCAGAACCCCTGAGACAGATGCAAATCTGCAAACTCTAACTCTTCAAGAGCCATGCCTTGAGATAGAGAGACTGAAGATTGGGGTACCAAATCCTCCCCTGAGAGGAAGTTAACAGGTTGTAATTTCTGGGAAGAGACAGGGGAAGATGGACAGCTAGGGACAGCAACAGGGGGTACCAAGGCTGTCTGGCCCAGTCTGGAGCAATCAGAATCACTTTGCAAGGTTGTGACCTTATCTTGACTAAAAAACTTTGAACAGAAAAGGGAAGGCATACAGAAATTTCCCTTCCCAGTTCAGAATCAGAGCATCCAGGGGTACTGAGCCCAAGACTGGGGATCTGCAACAAAAGAGAGGGAGTTGGTGATTGTCTGGGGCTGCAAAAAGATCTATCTCTGAAGTGCCCCACCTTGAAAAAATCACCTTCAATACCAGAGGGTCCAGGGACCATTCGTGATGACCCTGTGAGATCCTGCTCAGTGCATCTGCTAGCACATTGGCCTTCCCTGGAAGGTGAACTGCTATCAGAGAAGTTTGCAGGGAATAAGCCAGGGACCACAACTTCATGGCTTCTGTGCACTAGGCTGTAGACAGAGTGCCTCCCTGCTTGCTGATGTACCACATGGTGGTGGTGTTGTCTGTTCTGACTTGAACCACCTTGTTCTGCGCTGACTGAGAGAAAGCTTGCAGGGCCAGAAAAACTGCCCTGAGTGCTAGGAGATTGATATGGAGAAGGGACTCCTGAAGGGACCACAGTCCCTGGGCAGTGAGGGCCCCCAGATGGGCTCCCCAGCCCAGAAGGGAAGCATCCGTGGTGAGGACCACTGAATGAGACTGAGTGGCAAATGGAACCCCTTGCCTTAAATTGTCCTGATCCTGCCACCATTGAAGGGCTTGGATCAGGGTCCGAGTCACTGGAATCAGTTTGGTAAGGGAATCCTTCTTTTGGGACCAAAAGGCCCTCAGATGGAACTGAATGTCCCTCATCCGGAATCTTGCCCCTTGGACCACTGCTGTAGAGGCTGCCATGTGGCCCAAGAGTTGAAGGAAATGTCTTGCTAGTAGGGACACCCGAAGGCTGAAGGAAGAAGCCAGTTCTATAAGAACTCTTGCCCTGTCCAGGGGAAGAAAGGCTCTTGCTTTGACCGTATCCAGCTCTGCCCCTATAAAGGTAAGAAGCTGGACTGGCTCGAGAACTGACTTGGGAAGACTAAGAAGAAATCCTAGAGAAGTGAGCACTTGCAGATCTGACTTGACTTGGTCTGGAGACTGGCCCACTATTAGCCAATTGTCCAGATATGGAAACATGGAAATCTTTTGCCTCTTTAGAAAGCCAACTGATGCTGCCAGGCACTTTGTGAAAACCCGTGGGGCTGATGTTAGACCAAAGGGCATTGCTTTGAACTGATAGTGGCCTGAGGGCAACTCAAACCTGAGGTACTTTCTGTGGGAGCACCTGATGGGAATGTGAAATTAGGCAACTTTGAGGTCCAGGGAGGCTAGCCAGTCCTCTGACCTTAGAGAGGGAAGAATTATTCCCAGAGTTACCATCTTGAACCTTGGTTTTAAAAGATGTTTGTTTAGGTATCTTAGGTCTAGGATGGGTCACCACTCTCCTGTCTTTTTTCGGGTAAGGAAGTACCTGGAGTACAGACCTTTGCCCCAGTGTAGGAGAGGCACTCTCTCTCTATGGCTCTAAAAGCCAGAAGAGACGAAACCTCTGCCTCTAGGGCAAGGGTTTCTGAGAGACCTGCAGGTGGAAAAGATCTGGCTCTCATCTTCGGAAATTTTTTGAAGCTGAGAACCAGTCCCTGGCTTACTACTTCCAGGACCCACTTATCTGAGATAACTGACTTCCAGTCCTGGATGAAGTAAGCCAGCCTGCCCCCTATTGGAATAGGAGAGTCTACCTGGGCAGACCCATCAGGGTGTCTGCTTGGCAGGGGCCTTAGGCTGAGAAGTGGATGCAGCCCTGCTTATCCCCCTTCTGCCTCTCCCTCTGAAGAACCCCCTCTGTGAAAAGGCCTGTGCTTGGTAGAAAGGCCTATGAAAAGGCCTGCCCCTGCCCCTAGACTGCTGCCTCTGAGGAGTTGCCTGCCTCTCCTTGGCCTGAGCACTCCTGTAAGTGGTCCTGTACTCATCCATTTTCTTCATGTAATTCTCTGTCTGCTCCCCAAACAGAGAATTACCCACTACAGGAAAATCCATGGCCTTAGCCTGGGTATCCTGCCAGAGGCCAGTACATCTGAGCCAAGCCATTCTCTGAAGAGCCACAGATGTGGTCATGACTCTTGATGACACATCATTGGAGTCCACAGCAGCATGAAACTGTACTTTTGATGCCTCAATCCCATCTGCAGCCACCTCCTTCAGCTCCCTGGCTAGCTGGGGGGAGGTCTGTTTTGCCAGTGCCAGTACAGTGTCCCACCTGGACTTCTGGTACCTGTCTGTATAGGCCATATAATTCGCCTGCTTGAATCTCAAGGAAGATGCCATGTACTTTTTTTTTGCCATGGCGTCAATCTTCCTGGAGTCTTTGTCTGGGGGGTGTGAAGCCAAGGGAATGCTTGCCTTATCACAGGCAGCAGCCTGCACAACCCTAACATGGCTGCATTGCTGGTATAAAAACTCAGTATCTGAGCCTGATAGTGTATACGTCTTGTCCATTCTTCTATCAACAGGAAGTATAGAATTGGGAGACTTCAGGATTTGTGTCTGCTTCCCAAAAGATTTGTGAAGGGAAATGGACAGTCTCCTGGACTCTGGGACGTCCATCATTTCCACATAATCAGGCTCCTCTTGATCCTCTGTTGCTTCCTCCATAGGAAGCTGGAGGGTTTCAGCCACCTTTCTGTAAAACAAAGTGGGAAGGGGACTCAGAAAGCCTAGGAGGGGATACACCCGAAGGTCTGTCTGTGGAGATGTCCGGTTCCACAGGCACATCCAGACTTTCACCATCATCATCTTCAAACTCCCCCTCCTCCTCAAACTCCAGTTCATAAAATTCTTCAGGGGTATAACTGTGAACCAGGGGAGCCGACTGAACCGAACCCCTGCCAAAAGGTGCCGGATTGGTCGGAACCGGGCGAAGCGATTCCACAATCCAAATCGCTCTATTTCCTCGGCAGTTGGAACATGAACTTTCGGATCTGAACTGGTCGATTTCTCTTTGTGCTTTTTGTTGGAACCGAACCCTCTGGATCGGCTCTCCATTTGCCCGAAAAAGTATCGCCCTGGTCAGAGGGCACTCCTTCTGGTTTGGTCGGAACCGAACAGGGCTGGCCATCTGGGTCAGCGGACTTTTTGGCCTCCTTTTCCCTCAGTCTACCTAATCTCTTTTCAAGGGTAGATTTGGGAACATTTTTACATATTTGGCAGTCTGTATCGAGGTGTTCAAACCCCAGACAATAAACACTGGTGTGGGGATCGGCCTTGGCAAAGACCTCCCCACACTCACTGCAGTGTTGAAACCCAGTGGGCCTGGTTTTTTTCTTGGGTTTCTCAGACATGGCCAACCTAACAAACTTACCCTTTTTATGGCAACTGCCAGGCAAGACTCCCTTATTGGTTCCTAACCGTGTCACGTGTATTGGAAAAAAATGTACCAAAACACGTTGTTTTTTTTTTTTTGAGAACTGATAAGGACCGGTAACAACACACTAAAGAAAACTACAAGTAATAACAACAAGTGATCGGTTCAGCCAAACCGATCTACACTTTTACAAGTTCCACATAGAAAATCAGCACAAAACCTATCTAGTACTCACGGCACCACAGACAGAGACTGAACCGACTATGCGGAAATAAATTTTGTTTAACAACCGATGCCTTGACTTTCAAACCAAGCTGAGGGAGAAATCTCCGGAGAGACTGTTCAGTGAGGTGGAGTAAAGAATCTGACGGTTGGATTTCAAAGGGCTCCAGACAGAGACACCAATCGACCTCGAGCTCAGCATTCTATGCTCTGCATAGAAAGGTAACCCTTTGTTCTCCAGGGCAGTTTAAAGGCTGGGGCTAACTGCATTTGTCAGAATACAGCAAGACTTCATGTTGTTTGAAAGCATAATTTGCATGTCTCTATAGTATTTCCATTGAGATAATGCTGCTGGCTCTTCATCGACGTCGGCATGTCCGTGGCCCTCTTATTGTCCCAGCGGAGTGTAAGATTTGAATGATCTCCGTGTGCTGCTGAAAACGTTAACATTTACGAAACTGTGGAAGATATAAACTACTAAGATAAACAGCAGTGTCAATTGGAAGCTTTGCATGTGCACTACGAACTCATGGGGGGTTTGCAAAATGGAGCAAATGCTAAAAAGATGGTTTAGGTGTCCTTTAAGAATGGTAGTAAACAGTGGTCTATAGTTTAACCTCTACAAGCTCCGCAAGTCTCACCCTATCTTGATTCCTAGATAAGTAAGCAATTCCCTCACTGCCTACCTTATGTTAGTGATAGACTCGGCAGATGGAAAAGGATGTTTTTCTTGTACCCCATTTAGAGAATGAAGGGATTGAAAATTGGGGTGAGCAGCCGGCCAGCTGATCCCTTCAAGTTCCTGGATCACCAGCTCTGCCCCCGAGCTCAGATGTTATTAGTTGAGCAGTGACTTTCATTTTTGTCAAACATGACACTTAAATGTATATAAAACAGCTTTCTAAAATGGCCCCCATAGACTTGTATAGGACACACCCCTGCACGCTCCCTGGTTAGACCTCACAAAACATCTGAGCGAGGGGGTGGAGCTGGCGGCCCAGGAATTTGAAGGGATTGGCTGGCCGGCTGCTTGGTCCAATTTTCGATCCCTTCTTTCTCCAAACGGATTACAAGAAAAACTTCCTTTTCCGTCTGCTGAGTCTATCACTAACATAGGTAGGGGGCTTTTACGTAAAACAGCAAAAACTGCTATCTTGGACCTTTCCTTTAACCTGCACAAATCAGAAATGTGTCTAGGGGAGCCCGGGGCAGGGGAGGAGAGACCTCTTGGGGCTTAAAGGCAGTGGGGGAATCGCTTACTTAATCTAGGAATCAAAGTAGGATGAAACTTGTAGAGGTTAAACTATAGACCACTGCTGGCCCGGTGGTGCTGAGGGCTGAAGCGCTGGATGCCACACCACGCGCCACACTGGCGACCCAGGTTCGGGAGCGAGCACGGGTCGCCAGGGGTGGCAGGGGAGGAGAGGGATCGAGTGTTCAATGGACGGCTCTTCCTCTCTGGGGAGAAGGCTCCACAACGGTTGGCATCTGACTGCCCCCTGGCAGAGGGTAGGGGACGTACAGCGTACACTGGGGCAGAGTCGGGGGCAGATGCCAGGACGGGGACACGTGTGGACGCGTGCGTGCTTACACCCACTGGTGTCATTGCATGCCTGCCGACTTTGGGAAAAACAGAACAGGGAAAATAGTGGCACCCACTGTGGCTTGATGGCCATCCGCGAGTGTTCGCTGGGTGCTGGCACCCGAACTGGATCCGTTGTGGTGGGGAGTTAGGGGGCTCCCTGTCGCCCTGCTGTGAGGGGTAAGCCCCAGGGGTTCCTGGGTGCCAGCGGTCCTGGTCGAGACGGATGGCGGCTAGATCCCCCAATAGGAGTTGCAAGTCTGGGGGAGTTAGGTGGCTACAGGAGGATAAATATCATAATAACAAAAAAAACTATAGACCACTGTTAACTACCATTCGTAAAGGACACCTAAAATGTCCTTTTCTGTCTGTCGAGTCTATCGCCAGCATATGGTAGTGAGTGGGCTGTTATATAAAAAGAGCAAAACCTGCTATCTTAGACCTTTCCTTTAAGTCCATAACTAGAAAAAATTGCAAATTCATCCATGACCTGTAACAGAGCTGGCATCGAGATTATGGGTTCTGTTTATGAAGATTAACAAATTATCAGTATATAGTGTAATCTTGTGCGGTGTCCCAGATTTCCCCATCACTCCGCTAATATTCCTGGATTCCCTTATCTTAATAGCTAGGGGTTCGATGGCCAAGGCAAACAGAAGAGGGAGCATCCCTGTTTTGTGCCATAGTACAGGCAAATCTTCCCTGATGGAGCTCCATTAACAGGCACCCTAGCCACCTGGTCCCGTTATAACATCTGCACAAGTTCCACAAACCCATCTCCCAGGCCAGACAACACCTCAAACAAATAGCCCCATTCTTTGCATTCAAATGCTTTCTTGGCATCGATGGACAGCACACTTGCTTGGCCAGGATGCAGAGAATCCCAATGCACAACATTCAACAGCCATCACATATTATAAGACAGATGACCCAGTTTGATCAGCATGAATTATTTGAGGCAGCACCTGTTCCAGGTGTCACGCCATGACCTTAGCCATAAACTTAAGATCACAGTTCAAGAGGGAGATGGGTCAGTAGGAAGCACATTCATGGGGGTTCTTCCCCAGTTTTGGTAGGAGGCAAATAGTAGCGTCACTGCATGATTTAGGGAGGCCCCTCTCGCCTCCTCCATCGGTGTCCTGATTGGCTCTGCCAAGACTGGTCCTAACTCCTTGGGACACCATCTTCTACCTAGAATGTGAGCCTCCCCTCCACTCTTCTGTCCTCTTTCCTTTTCCCTTTTGGCTGTTTCCTCTTCTCACCCTCTACTTCCCCTTTTACTCTTCATCCTGATCTAACCTCCAGTTCTTCCTGCCGGGTCTGAAGGCCCATTTTGTGCCCCCCTTCCCCACTTTAAATTAAGGTCCCAGATATGCCCCCCCCAAAACTTAGCCATGAGGACTTTTGAACCCCTCTACTGAGGTGCAACCTGTAGGGTTTTGTCTGACCAGGTCTCCCCCAGCCTCCAGGCAGCCGTACCCCTCCTCCTTGCACCATTCCCGCAACCTTCCATTTTAAACTCCTCTGTCCTTTTCTTCCTATCCGTGCTGGCTCTTGGTACTGTACATGCTTTCATAGCAGAAACGACCAGGAGTGCCTACCTCTTTTGGTGGCCTGTATCACCTGGAGCAGGGCACCCAGTGAGTGAGTGAAGTAAGCATTCAGTGTGTTTTGTAAGGGACATTGAAAGGATTAAGCTCATGACCGATGCCAACCTTTCGGGATGGTGAGCAATTCTCAGCACAGCCTCTGCCCAGGTCCCACAGCCCTGTGGAAAAGAAGTGCCTATCACCATTCACAAGATGCGAGCAATCTTCAAGGCACTACTGACTTTCACAGCCATACTACACAACAAATGCAACATGGTTTGCTCGGACAATGCAGTAATGGTGGCCCACTTCAGGCGGCAGGGGGTTGCAAAGATCAAGTCCACGATAGAGGAGGCTTGCACGCTACTCCGCTGTGTGATAGTCTTTCAGTGGTATGCCTGTCAGGCACTCCTAACTGCCAAGTGGACCGATTTGGCTGCGAGATGCTACATCTGGGCAAATGGGAGCTTGGCTAGGAAGTGGTTCACATGCTTCACAGCAAAGACCACAAGGTAATTTTAGAGCTGCATTTGCTAATCATAGACTGCCTCTCTCTGGCATAGCCGGACACCCTATGCATTCCCTCCATGGCCAATGATCCCAAAGTTCATAAGGAAACCTGGAAGCCAGCTATGCTGATCCCCTTAACTCCTCGTTAGTTCTACAGATCATGGTATTCAGAGCAGATCCACCTCGCAGTGTGTGATCCCATCACGCTGCCGGGTCATCCAGACATTCTTCATCCAGGCCTGATTTTTCAGCCCAACCCAGACACGTTTTGGCTCATGGCCTGACTCCAGAGTGCAGGAGATACTGTAGAGGACAATTAATTTCCCTTAAATTTCACTGTTTTATCCACTCTTAACATTTTCACGGCAGTTTAATTTAGCTGAAGTGCAACAGCAAGCTAACTTGTCAATTGTAGAATATATTTTCAAACAATGAACATAGCGAAAATTTTGTTCCAGCAAAAAATAGGTCCTCTACAGTATGTACAAGAAGGGTAGTTAACAAATTCAGACCTTGATGCAGACTAGAAAAGTGTCTACCAACACAGCCTGCAGGAGAGTCTGGGATACTTGTTGCTGGTGTGCCTCTCTTCATATTAAGCCCTTAACCACCTCTGTTCATTGTTTTGGAATTTCTGCTGCAGGGCCTAGAAAACTGGTTGCCAGTTCCCCCTGGGTGCAGGGTGGTGGCTCTCTTGGCCTTAAATGGTCATGTGGGGTCACAACCTCTGGGGTTTCATCCAGGCATTGTTTCCCAAAAGCCTGTCAAAAGATACACCCAAGGGCTGCACAAGAGGCTCCTCTCTGGCAGCAAAATGTGGTCCTCGAGGCTTTGATGGACCCTCTTTTGTCTCTCTTCAAGAGGTGTTGCTCTGGCACTTGGCCATTAGGATCCTGTTCCTCGTAGCCATCTGCTCAGTAATTTGGTGAAATTCAAGCCATTTCATACAATAAGCCCTACTTAGTATTCCAGAGACAATGTGGCCCTGAGAATGAAGCCTGCCTTTCTCCCAAAAGTGGTCTTGGACTTTTTGCCTTCCCTTTGCCCAAGTCCTACAAATGCTAAGCAGGAACAGCTCCATGCCCTAGATGTTAGGCAAACTGGCTAATAGAGTGAACTTACTCTGTAAATCTATCTGTGTGAATACTAACAAATTCAATATATACGTATCAAAAGACAAAAAACATTCGATCTTACGTATGTGTAAAATATAACATAATTACAGCATATTTTAACCTGTTTTTGCTGTATTTGTACCCCAAATATCTACAGACATTTTTCAGGTAAATGGTTGACCAGGATTTAAAAAAAATTCTGGGCCATGTGCTTGCCTTAAATGGTTTGGAAAGCCATTCCAGGTTTTTGGACCAAAGTGACAAAAACAGTTTGACAATTTGATCTCCACAACAGTGGATTTTCATTGATTTGAAGCAAGCCAAACAGACAGCTCTCAAGTTTCCATTTCCAAACATGTGTTCTGTTTTGTTCTTGAGAGAGGCAACTAGCTGCCCTACATATTCTGGAAAACAAAAAGACAGTATCAGACATGGGTAGTATGCAGCCTACATTTCCTGTAGGTCCACTCAGGGTTTAAAGTTACAGTAAAACCTGAGAATATTAAAAGCGACTGTGAGAGCATTTCTTTTTCTCTTATGTTCAGGTGAAAGCTGGGGACATGCAGCCACAATACGGCTAATCCTTCACTGGGAGGGCAAGCAAAGGTAAGTGTTTAGGGGTAGAACACAAAATTACCTCTCCAACCTCATTTAGTTAACTTGAAAAACTCCCATATTGTCCCTCTCTTGCTTAGAAACATAGATATTGACGGCAGATAAGGACTGCTTGACCCACTCGGTCTGCCCTTTTTCTCTACCTACCTACTATAACACCGCAGACCCTACTTGATCTCCGGCTTTAACCCCTACCCTTTCCCTATCTCTAAGGTTCCCTTATGCCTATCCCATGCATTCGTGAAGCCTGTTACCATTTTTGCCCCACCACCACCTCCTCAGTGGGGAGGCTGTTCCAGACATCCACCACTGTTTCTGTGAAGAAGTACTTCCTCACATCTCCCTTGAGTCTCCCCCTACCAGCTTCATAGCATGTCCCCTTGTTCTTGAGCACCTTGAAAATGCTTCCCGCTTGAACTTTATTTATACATGTGAGATATCTGAATATTTCTATCATATCCCCTCCCTCCCTCCCTCCTTTCCTCCAGGGTGTACATATTGAGGTCCTTCAGTCTTTCCTTGTAGGACTTGTGATGCAGACCCTGCACCATTTTGGTTGCCCCCCTGTGGACCACCTCTACCCTGTCTATGTCCTTCCGGAAATGTGGTCTTCAGAACTGGACACAGTACTCTAGGTAAGGTCTCACCAGTGATCTATACAGTGGTACCACCACCTCTCTCTCTCTGCTGGTGATACCCCTTCCTGTGCACCCTAGCATCACACTAGCTCTCCCCACTGCCTTGTCACACTGTCTGCCCACCTTTAGGTCATCAGATGTGATTACCCCAGGTCCCTTTCCTGTTTGGTGGTGGTTAATACTGCTCCCCCCCTTTTGTACTCTGCTGTTTGCAGGTGCGATAGGTAAAAGTCACTGCTTTATAGTATCTATTTTCCCACAGGTTAGTGGCCTACCTTTGCCTGCCTCTTTTTTTTTTTAATTTACATTTATTATACATCAGAAATCTGACTACATATACAAAATTAATCTCCATATTTCAATCAACAATTTCACTTCTTACAGTAAAAGTAACTTATACAAATTAATTCTTAAGCTGTTCACCATCCCTTCATAAAAGAAAATTGTATTCTTCTAATACCAATACTTAATATGACAACTTTCCACTTATGAATCAGGCATAGCTATTTACCATTGAGGACACTATAAAATGTATCCCCCATTTCTCAAGTTACATACAGGAAGAAATAATTACTCTCCTTAGTAATTATGTTTCTTCTAATGGAGTCTTGCTGTATTCTGACAATTGCAGTGATTCCCAACTTTCTATGCAGGGCATAGAATGAAGAGCTGGAGTTCGGCTGAAGTCTCTGTCTGGAGCGATTCAAACCTAAACAGTCAGATTCTTACGAGCCCAACTAAACTAAAAATTCTATGTGGAAATTGTAAAATTTCTTACTAGCCAACTGGCTGAAAAAAGTTTTGGATTCCCAAGGAAGACTCAAGTCAGGAAACCCAAAAACCAAAAAAACAATCTACTATAAATAACAATAATAAATCAGCACCCAAACAAAAAGGAGGAGGGTGCAAGCAAAGAACACCCCTGGGATGCAACACTGCACCTGCCCACCCACTTCCCAAAAACAGGTTCTGAGAGGGGAGGCAGGGATGGAGGTCAGAATACAGCAAGACTCCATTAGAAGAAACATAATTACTAAGGTGAGTAATTTTTTCTTCAAACAACATGAAGTCTTGCTGTATTCTGACAGTTGCAGACTACACAGTACCTCTATGAGGAGGGACAGAACCTACTTTGGGAATAGGCTCTGAAGTACTGCTGTGCCAAACCGAGCATCATTCCTAGCCTGGATATCCAGAGAGTAATGCTTGGTAAAGGTATGGACTATTTTCCGTGGCTGCTTGACAAATTTCTAAGAGAGGGAAATCCCTGGCCACAGCCAGGGAAGCAGCTGTACCTCTTGTGGAATGAGCCCTCAGGCCTGAGGGTGGAGTTTTTCATAGCAGAATTGTATACAGGACACAATCCACCTGGCAACAGATCTTTTTGGTTGCAGGTTTGCCCTTTCCCACTTCTCCATAAGTGAGGAACAACTGGAGGGAGTCAAACCTGTGACCCTTGGTACGCTCTATGTAGTAGCTAAGGGCTCTTTTGACATCTAAACTGTGTAGCCTCCTCTCTCCTGAGGAAGAATGATCAGTGAAGAAAACAGGGAGAGACATAGACTGGTTTAAATGGAAGTCTGAAACCACTTTGGGCAAGAACCTTCTATTGGTTGTAAGGACCACTTTATCCCTGTGAAATGAGATAAAATCAGGTTCCACTGACAGGGCTTGCAATTCACTGATACGCCTGGCAGAGGTAATCGCTACCAGGAACACAGTTTTCCAAGTCAAGTACTTAAGCTCTGCTAAAGACATAGGCTCAAAAGGGGGGTGCATAAGTTGAGCAATGCAAACATTCAAATCCCAGGCAGGGGCAGGGTCTCTAAAAGGAGGATTGGTGTGAAGCAATCCTTTAAAAAATTTACAGAACACAGGATGGGAAGATATTGACGAAGACTTCCTCACAGACAAAAACGCAGAAACAGCTGACCAGTGTACTTTGAGAGTAGCTGGTCTGAGGCTTAGGCCATTAAGATGGACCATATAATCCAGAACTGTAGGCAATCCAGCAGCGCCTGAGAATATGTTCTTAGAACACCAAATGCTGAATCTTTTCCATTTGGAGTTGTAAGTCTTTCTGGTGGAGGGCTTTCGAGAAGCCTTGTGGATATCCAGAACCCCTTGGGAAAGGTGTAGATCTGCAAACTAACTCTTCATGAGCCATGCTTTGAGATTGAGAGACTGAATATTGGGGTACCAAATCCTTCCCCTAGAGGATGTTAACAGGTTGTAATTCCTGGGAAGGGACAGGGGAAGAGGGACTGCTAGGGACAGCAACAGGGGTTACCAGGGCTGTCTGGCCCAATCTGGAGCAATCCGAATCACCTTGCAAGGTTGAGATCTTATTTTCAGCAAAACTTTGAACAGGAGTGGGAAGGAGGGAAAGGCGTACAGAAACTTCCCTTCCCAATTCAGGATCAGGGTGTCCAGAGGGGACTAAACCCAAGACTGGAGGTCTGCAACAAAAGAGAGGGAGTTGGTGATTGTCTGGAGCTGCAAAGAGATATATCTCTGGAGTGCCCCACCTTGAAAAAATCACTTTCAACACCTGAGGGTCCAGGGACCATTCATGATGGCCCTGAGAGATCCTGCTCAGTGCATCTGTTAGCACATTGTCCTTGCCTGGAAGGTGAACTGCTAGAAGAGATGTTTGCAGGGAATAAGCCAGGGACCACAACTTCATGGCTTCTGTGCACAAGGCCGTGGACCGAGTGCCTCCCTGCTTGTTGATGTACCACATAGTGGTGGTGGTGTCTGTTCTGACTTGAACCATCTTGTTCTGTACTGACTGTGAGAAAGCTTTTAGAGCCAGAAAAAATGCTCTGAGCTCTAGAAGATTGATGCGGAGAAGGGACTCTTGGGGGGGGGACCACAGCCCCTGGGCAGTGAGGAACCCCAGATGTGCTCCCCAGCCCAGGAGAGAAGCATCTGTGGTAAGGACCACTGAACAAGGCTGAGTAACAAAGGGAACACTTTGTCTTAAATTGTCCTGATGCTGCCACCATTGGAGGGCTTGGATCAAGGTCAGAGTCACTGGGATCAGTTTGGCAAGGGAATCCTTTCTCTGAGACCAGAAAGCTCTCAGGTGGCACTGAATATCCCTCATCTGGAATCTTGCCCCTTGGATGACTGCTGTTGAAGCTGCCATATGGCCCAAGAGCTGGAGGAAATGCCTTGCTGGTCGAGATGCCCGAAGGCTGAAGGAAGAAGCTAGTTCCATAAGAACCCTTACCCTTTCTAGAGAAAGAAAGGCTCTTGCTCTGAGTGTGTCCAGTTCTGCCCCTATAAAGGTAAGAAGCTGGACGGGTTCAAGAACTGACTTGGGAAGGTTAAGAAGAAATCCTAGAGAAGTGAGCACTTGCTGGGTCACTTGCAGGTGAGACTTGACTTGGTCTGGAGACTGGCCCACTATTAGCCAGTCGTCCAGGTATGGAAAAATGGAAATCTTTTGCCTCCTTTGAAAGGCAACTACTACTGCCGGGCACTTTGTGAAAACCCTTGGGGCTGAGGTTAGGCCAAAGGGCATTGCTCTGAACTGATAATGGCCTGAGGGCATCTCGAATCTGAGGTACTTTCTGTGGAGCACCTGATGGGAATATGAAAGTAGGCATCTTTGAGGTCCAGGGAGGCTAGCCAGTCCCCTGGCCTTAGAGAGGGAAGGATTATTCCCAGAGTTATCATCCTGAACTTTGGTTTTAAAAGATGTTTGTTCAGATATCTTAGGTCTAGGATGGGTCGCCACTCCCCTGTCTTTTTGAGGGTCAGGAAGTACCTGGAGTACAGTCCTTTGCCTCAGTGTAGGGTAGGTACTCTTTCTGTGGCTCTTAAAGCTAGGAGAGAAGAAATCTCTGCCTTTAGGGCAAGGGTTTCCGAGAGATTTGCAGGTGGAAAAGATATGGCTCTCATCTTTGGAAATTTTTTGAAGCTGAGAACCAGTCCCTGGCTTACTACTTCCAGGACTCACTTGTCTGATGTAATAGACATCTAGTCCTGGACAAAGTAAGCCAGCCTGTCCCCTACTGGAATAGGAGAGTCGACCCGGGCAGGCCCATCAGGGTGTCTGCTTGGCAGGGGCTTTAGACTGAGGATTGGATGCAGCCCTGCTCATCCCCCTTCTGCCTCTCCCTCTGAAGAACCCCCTCTGAGAAAGGAAGAAGAGGCCTGTGCTTGGTTAAAAGGCAGTTGAAAAGGCCTGCCCCTGCCCCTAGACTGCTACCTTTGAGGAGTTGCCTGCCTCTCCTTGGCCTGAGCACTCCTGTAAGTGGTCCTGTACTCATCCATTTTCTTCATGTAATTCTCTGTCTGCTCCCCAAACAGAGAATTACTCACTACAGGAAAATCCTTGGCCTTAGCCTGGGTGTCCTGCGAGAGGCTAGTACATCTGAGCCAAGCCATCCTCTGAAGAGCCACAGATGTAGCCATGACTCTTGATGACACATCATTAGAGTCCACAGCAGCATGAATCTGAACCTTAGATGCCTCAGTCCCATCTGCAGCCACCTCCTCCAGCTTCTTGGCTAGCTGGGGGGAGGCCTGTTTAGCCAGTGCCAGTACAGTGTCCCACCTGGACTCCTGGTACCTGGCTATACAGGCCATGTAATTCGCCTGCCTGAGTCCCAAAGAAGATGCCATGTACTGCTTCTTTGCCATGGCATCAATCTTCCTGGAGTCCTTGTTAGGGAGGTGTGAAGCCAGGGGAAATTTGCCTTGTCACAGGCAGCAGCCTGCACTACCCTAACATGGCTGCATTGCTGATATAAGAACTCAGTGTCTGAGCCTGAAAGTGTATACTTCTTGTCCATTCTTCTGTCCACAGGAGGTATAGTGTTAGGAAATTTTAGGATTGTTTGTGTCTATTTCCCAAAAGATTTATGGAGGGGAATAGACAGTCTCCTGGACTCTGGGATGTCCATCACCTCTACATAATCAGGCTCCTCTTGATCTTCCACAGCCTCCTCCATAGGAAGCTGGAGGGTTTCAGCCACCTTTCTGTAAAACATAACGTGAGAAGGGGACTCAGAAAGCCTAGGAGGGGAAACACCTGAGGGTCTGTCTGGGGAGATGTCCGGTTCCACAGGCACATCCAGACCCTCACTTACATCATCATCCTCAAATTCCCCTTCATCTTCAAATTCTGGTTCATAAAAATCTTCAAAGGTATAATCTTGAACCGGGGTAACCAACCGAACCGAACCCCTGCCAGAAGGAGCCAGATCAGTCGGAACCGGACGGAGCGATTCCACAAGCTGAATTGCTCTGGCTATCTCTTCGGCTGTCGGAAAATGAACCTCTGGATCCGAACCGATCGATTTGTCTTTGTGTTTTCTTTTTGTCGGAACCGATCCCTCGGAATCGGCTCTCCTTTTGCCCGAAGAAGTATCGCTTTGGTCAGAGGGCACTCCTTCTGGTTCAGTCAAACCGAACCGGGCTGGCCATCCGGGTCAGCGGACTTCTCGACCTCCTTTTCCCTCAGTCTACCTAATCTCTTCTCAAGGGTAGATTTGGGAACATTTTTACATATTTGGCAGTCTGAATCAAGGTGGTCAAACCCTAGACAATAAACACTGGTGTGGGGATCGGCTCTAGCAAAGACCTCCCCACATTCACTGCAGTGTTGAAACCCAGTGGGCCCAGTTTTTTTCTTGGGTTTCTCAGACATGGCCAAACTTACCATTTTTTCGGCAACCGACAGGCAGGACTCCCTTATCAGTTCTTAACCATGTCACAGGTGTTGGAAAAAAAAATCTCAAAACACGTTTTTTTTTTTTTAGAACCGATTAAGAACCGGTAACCACACACTAAGTAAAACACACAAATTTCACATCAAATGGCCGGTTCAGCTGAACCGAGCCACACTTTTACAAGTTCCGCACAGAAAAAACAGAACAGTTCTTATCTAGTACTCACGGCACCACAGACAGAGACTGAACTGACTATGCGGATACTTTTTCGGTTTAAAAACCGATGAAAGCTGAAACTTTAACCGACTTTCAAACTAAGTTGAAGGAGAAATCTCCAGAGCGACCGTTCAGTGGGGCAGAGTAAAGAATCTGACGGTTTAGGTTTGAACCACTCCAGACAGAGACTTCAACCGAGCTCGAGCTCGGCATTCTATGCCCTCCATAGTTCAAAGGTTGGGAATCACTGCAATTGTCAGAATACAGCAAGACTTCATGTTGTTTGAAAAGGGTGCATATATGTGTGTTCCTTTAGTCTTAAATTTAACCTAGCCTTCCCCAGGTCTCAGTTTCTTTAAGGGTTTAAACCCTCCTGTGCTGCCTTTGCCTGCATCTTTGACTTCAGCTCAAACATTAGACCATATCTGCTTCTGGCAGGCTGTTCCAGATACAGCCCCCCTGCTTTGAGTCCAGTCCCAACATAAGTAGTCCGAATCTGATTGTTCGTCCCCTCCCCCTTGGAATCTGCTATACCCTAACACCCCCCAAATGTGAACATGGTGTACCTCCACCCCTGTAATCAAAATGTGCTACCTCCATCCTCGTAATCCTAAATGAATTTCCACCCCCCAGGACACATTTGGAAACAAGCTATTTCAGCTTAGTATGTCATTCCTGATGAATCATTTGAAATGATCTGAATGTGTTCTCCCCAAAGTCTGCATGTGTTACACATGTGCATGCTTCCCCAGAATCTGAAATTAGTTTGTTGCCCTCCCCTTCAGAATCTGAACATTCTCCATTGTCCCTCCAAATTGTGATTGTGCCCCCCCCCCCATTATTCTGCCTCCTACCTCCCTGGAATCTGAACATGGTCTCCCTCCCCAAATCAAATCATGTTGCACCTCAGTACCCTGGAATGAAAATGTACTGCATCCACACCCCCACAACCAACCCCGCGCCCAGAGTCTGAATGTGCTGTCACTCCACCTTAGGAATTTGAATGTGCTGCACACACTCTCCCCAGGAATTGCAATGTGCTTTCTTCCCACTGGAATCAGAACGTGCTGCCTTCTTGGCACATGAGGATATAGTAGCTTCTCTGTGACAAACAAATTTACTTTAGTAACACAGCCTGTGGCGGTTTAAGGAATCTCTGTCAGGCTTTTTGATGTTTTTCCCCTTTTTATTCAGTCCTGTGTTTTTATCGCAGCGCAGCCAATTGGAACCCGGGCGCTTCCAGCAAACCCGCTCTGATTGGCCAGGACTTTTCCCCTGCTTCAGCCATCTGGCACTTTTTACAAATAGATTTTCAATAGAACTAGGCACATTTCAACTTTGTAATAGAAGTTTTTTATCCATTAGCAGGTTATACCGACCTGTCACTAGAGGGGTTCTTGGTCTTTCTACACAAATCACTGTACTCAATCGTGGCCAATATGGCCTGCGTTGTCATTCTACTTCTAATCCTGGCAACAATTATGACTCATAAAGCACTGATTCATGCTAAGTCAGAAGTCATCCCAGCCTGGGAACCCACAATCATAGTTCCTGCTGCATCTTCATATTGCTTCCCTACTCTTAATCTGTCAGGTTTTCATTTTAATTCTCATCCCTCTCCTCTGGCCCTCCTCCCTTTGCCAGTGTCTTTCCGTGCACTTCCCCTGCTAGCCTTGAACGGCCACGTCACAATCTCCTATGCCCTGGCTAGATGTACCTCAATGACTGACCACCACACAAGAGCCCATACGAAAAGAGCCCACTTCTACCTGATAAATTCCCTCAAGAAAATGTTTCTAATTCTCCTTTTCTGTTCAGGCAATGTCGAACTAAATCCAGGTCCCCCAACTCAAATCACTTCTCCGTCGGAGTTTGCAGCTGCTCCTTGGATGAAACTGATGATGGTAAATATTCTAAGCCTGCTCAAAAAACTTGATCATCTTCAAGTTTGGGCAGCCCACACTGACCCAGATCTGATTATAATTACTGAGTAATGGCTAAAAAAGACCAACACTGATCTGCAAATTACTATACCGGGCTTCAAGCTCTTTAGGGCTGATAGGGATTCGAGGTGGAGGGGAGTGGTTGTATACGCCAAATCAAAATTTGGCGTTGGCAGCATTTCCTGTAAAACTAAGCCCAAGGAATACGAGATTGTCTCGCTTAAACATCACCTTCCATCCTCAGAGTGCATCACAATCATTGGTGGCTGTAGACCCCCATCAGGAGGCACAGAAATTCTTAACGTGTTGAAATCCGTAACTTTGGCTGCTAACACGGAAACAATAATCCTAGGGGACTTCAATATGGATTGGCTCACTGCTAAATCCCACTCCCTAAAAGCCGTCTGTGATTAGCTGGGTCATACACAGATAGTAACTGAACCCACAAGAATCAATGCTTCTAACTCTGCCAACAGCTCACTCTTAGATGTCATCTTAACTTTGCATCCCCATAAAATCTCACATTCTGCAGTTTTCAATAACGACATGAGCAACCACAGTATCGTTGTATGTACAAGACTCCAATCTAAAACCCAGCAGCACCCTAAATTCAGAATCAAACACTCGTTCCGTAAATTCAACTCGGTAAAGTTTTAACCGATCTAGCTACGATCAGGTGGCAAGACCTATATCTTGCCAAATCTGCTGATGCCGCCGTCTCTGTCCTGAATGACAACCTCACCACCTTAATTAACAAGCATGCTCCTCTTATTAAAATGAGGGTGCGGAAAATCTCACATCCACGGTTCACCCAAGAGCTCAAATCTGCACTTACCAATAGAGACAAGCTATGGGCTAGGGCCAGGCACACAAAGGACCCGGCAGACTGGCAGGCGTTTAGAACTGCCAGAAATGCCTGTATTAAGTGTACGTGCTACTAAAGCAAACTTCTACATCTCCACTCTGGAGCAGGCCAAAGGGAACTCCCAAAAAATCTGGAAGACACTGAGATCCATTGAAGGCCATCCTGCTGCTTCCTCCCTTCCCACCAAGATTCTGGCCAAGGACGGGATGGTTGAAAATAAACTGTGAATCCTCGAAGAACTTAACCTTCACTTTGCCACTGCCGGGTTGGCATTCGACTCCTCCCCATACGCTAGCCGAGTGAATAGCAACACTAGCCCAGATACTACACATGCTATCCCTTCCAGTTGTGCCTGTTTAGCTACAAAGAAGTCAAGACATAATTCTTAGTCTTGACACCAAGAAAAGTGCAGGGATGATGGCCTTTGAGTCATTTTTCTCTGTTAGGCTATACCCAGCTCACAGCCCCATCCTTCACATCTTCAACCTCTATTACCACAGCCACTGTTCCATCCTACTGGAAATCTGCCCATATTCTTCCTCTCTTCAAATCAGGAGATCCTTGTGACTTAAACAACTACCGTCTCATCTCTGTCTTGCCGTTCTTCCAAAGTGCTGGAAAACTTATATACAACCAACTAAAAATCACCTCAAGCGCACTCACTCCTAAACCCGCCCAATCTGGCTTCAGGTTGAAGCACAGTACCATCTCAGCCTTGGCTAAAGTCTCTAATGACTGGATCCATGCTGTGGACACCAAGAAGGTTACTGGTGCAGTCTTTCTAGACCTCGGTAAGGCCTTTGACACTGTAGACCATCACCGCCTAATCACCTGTCTTGCCTACATAGGTGCCACTCCACTTATCTTACAGTGGTTCAACAGTTATCTCACAGGAAGGATACAAAAAGTCAAAGCTGATGGCCTACTGTCTGCCCCCCTTCCAACTGCCAGAGGAGTCCCTCAAGGCTCCATCCTAGGACCAGTCCTTTTTTCCCTGTACATCAACAACCTTGACTCCCACATAAAGAACTCTAGCATCATTTCTTTGCAGATGATACTGGTTTTGTACTAGATCAGGCTCGTCCTCAACTGAAGTCAGGAAGCACTCAAGCTGACTTTATCCAGTTAGAAAGCAACCTTATCAATGCCAAGCTTCTCTTAAATGTCAAAAAAAGACAATGATTTTCTCGAGACTTGCCTTGTCTGGTGCCCTACCTACCCCACCTAAAAACTTCATAGTTACCTCCCTAGGTGAACCCTTGGAAGTCGTACCTAAATTTAAATATCTAGGTATGTGGATAGACAACAAGCTTTCCTTCAATGACCAATTCGAGGATCTATCAGAGAAGCTTAAAGCACGCTTGGGTTTCTTCTTTAGAAATAGGACCCTCTTTTCTCTCGCGACCCGCAAAAGACTTGTCCAAGCAACATTCCTTCCCTTGCTTGACTATAGAAACATTATCTTTATCTCCTCTCCAACCTTGAGCCTATCTAAACTGGACGTACTCTATCACCGTGCTCTTCGCTTCATTACTAACTCTGCGTACAGGACCCACCACTGTGATCTTTATGCAGCAGTTGGGTGGACCTCTCTTGCCACCAGATTCCTCCTGCATGCTGGCATTTGGACCCTAAAATTACTACTCCACAAACTGCCTGTCTAACGTCTCTCATACACATCTCGCATAGCGCCTGCTCCCTAAGGAAATCCAACCTTATCCTACTAGATGTTCCCAGGACACGTACCACAGCTGGCCAAAGAGCTGTCTCATACGCCCTCCCAAACATTTGGAACCAACTACAAGCCATGCTGAAGCTAACTAGCATCGTATCAATTAACTCTACAAAACACTAGCTATCTCTAAATTAAAAGACATATGTAGCTGCTACTAGGCCCAACGCCAAGTCAACTTCCTAGGTACCAACTGGCCTCTACTCATTAAGCTGAAATGTGTTGCATAATTTAGGGCACGGCTAAAGCTGGAATGTACTGCATATATAGCATAAGGACTTCTATTGTGTATACCTCTTGTATTATATATTTTTTCATTATTGTTCTACATTTTATATCTCCTGTCTATGTAATTGAGAACTATATGTGTATGTGCCTCAGGATTTCCTTGTGAATGAGCTTGCTCAGCGGAGTCTTTCCTGCAAAAAAACTTGAACTATCCTGCTGCCATCCTGTTTTGGCCTTTCTTCCTCAGTGACCTCCCAGTTTTGATGTGCTGGACAACACAACCACCGAAAGGTGGCCTGCAAGTTAATGTTTTTTTTAAATACTTTCTGTTTCTAGCACCCCTGGACCTGACTTGGGATCCTTTTCCAACTGCCATGATGCCCCTTTCCCATCTTTAGGAACCCCCTAGGGGCCAGCAGTCTTCTCCTATCTTTGCTCACTTCTAACTCTGGCCCCTGCACCAGTATTTTGTGGTTAGTCCCCCACTGGTTGGACCTCAGAGGGGGACACAGGTCTCCGAGGACACACCTTGGTCGACTGAATGGGATCAGGGAGAGGAGCAGACCTGTCTGCTCACGTGGGAGTAGTGGGACAAGGGATCTATCCTAGGTCTGACCTTCACTGTGTTACCCCATAACCCCTTCCCTTATCCCTTCCTCAGGGCGTGTTCCTGTGGAGTAACCAGATATTCCACCAGTCAGGGGTGTCTGAGGAGCTATTTCCCCTGTGTCACATACTAGAGGAATGGGTGTGTGCTGATGTCAGGCCACTCCGTAAGGGACCACTCATTTCTTCCCACATGACACCATGAGATGACTGTCTAGTGGAAGTTGGTGCCCTCCTATGGCAGGAGGTGTCCAAGAAGGATGCCAGAACCCTGCCCCACGGAGGAGCACCGGATGTCCCAGACTCAGGGTGCAAATCTAGGTTTTAATTTTTTTTTTTTTTGGCATTATCCCTTTATCCCCCCTACGTCCTCCACCCCAGCCACTCCTTCAGGCTTTGTGCCAAGACTGAATCTGACCCATCTCGCTCCCCTAGCCACCATCTCACATAGCAGCCAACCCCAGGGTAACCCCTTGCGGGGTGGGTCCCCCTCCTCTGAGGGGGAAGGCACCAGCCGAATGGGGGCAGACCAGCACAATGCTTGGCCCCGGGGTACTGCTGAGACAGATGGCTCTGCGGGACAACGATGGCCTCGGACAGCCAGGCAACTATTATCCAGCTGAATATGGAGCGGGTATTTCTGCTTTTCTAGTGACATTCCCTTCTATGTTCTGTCTGCAGTGCTCCCGGTCTCCACCGGAGGCCACTGCAGAGCGATGCCGTCCCTGTACCCACCCCAGGAGAGGAGTGTAGTCCTACGGACACTCAATCTACTCCTTCCTCTGCCAGCCCCTGGCATCCCCAGTCCGTTCCTGAACCCGGGTCGCCGGCATGGCTCGAGGTAAGGCACCAGCACCTCAGCCCTCTGCGCCACCAGGCCGGCATCCAGGTTTTCTGAATGGCAAACAGTAGCTCAACTGATGCATAAACCTTCTGGCTCTCACAAGCTCATTTATTCTACCAGCTGCAACCCCTTCCTCCAAACTGTAACCCTTCCCCAAAACTGCAGTCTCTCCCCAAAAACTGTAACCCTTCACCTGCCAACTGTTACCCCTCCATTGAAACTGGAACCCTTCCCTTCCCACAAAACTGCAACCCTTCCCTCAAAACTGCAACCCTCCCCCCAAACTGTAACCCTTTCTCAAAGTTGCAACCCTTCCCCTATCAATTGTAACCCCTCCCCCAAAACTGTAACTCCCTGCCACTTGTAACCCCTCCCCCAAAACTGCAACCCTTCCCATATCAACTGCAACCCCTCACCCTAAACTGGAACCATTTCTCTACCAATTGCAGCCTTTCCCCCAAAACTGCAACCCTTCCCCATAACTGCAACCATTCCCCTACATACTGCAGCCCCTCCCTCAAAACTGCAAGACTCCTCCCAAAACTGCAACCCTTCCCCTACCAACTGAAACACTTTCCACAAACTGTAACCCATCCCCTACAAACTACAACCCCTCCCCCAGAACTGTAGCCCTTACCCTACAAACTGCCACCCTTTCCGCAATACTGCCACCCTTTGCCCAAAGGGATGATGCACTTTAACTCCCTATAAAGTCAGTGCCTCGAAGCTGCACTTCCATGTTTTGGGACTCATGACAGGCAGTTCACTGATATTCTCGGACCCCACACAGTGTGGATCCCCACTGGCTCCAAAGGTGGGGAGCTGGGGCAGAGAGGGCCTACTCTCAGGCCTTGTACAGTGTGGATTCCCACTGGCTCTGACAGTGGAGGAGCAGCAGATGGGACATACTCTTGGGCTCCACGCAGTGTGGATCCCCACTGACTCCGGTTGGGGTGGAAGATGGGGCATACTCTTGATCCCCACACACAGTGTGGATTCCCCTGGCTCCAATAGTTGGGGGGTACTCTCAAGCCCCACACACAGTGTGAATCCCCGCTGGCTCAGACACTGGGGGGGGGGCAGATGGGGCGTACTCTCGGGCCACACACTGTGGATCCCCACTGGCTCTGGCGTGAGGGGGGACAGATGGGGTGTACTCTTGGGCCACACACAGTGTGGATCCCCACCAGCTCCGACATGGGGCAGATGGGGAGTACGCTCGGGCCACACACAGTGTGGATACCCACTGGCTCTTACACTGGGGGGGGCAGATGGGGCGTACACTCGAGCCACACACAATGTGGATCCCCACTGGCTCAGACATGGAGGCAGATGAGGCATACTCTTGGGCCCCAGACAGTGCGGATCCCCACTGGTTTTGATGGTGGGGGAGTGGCAGATGGGACAGGGCTGGGAGGTGGCCAACAGGAATGGCCCAAAGGAAGGAACAGGCAGTGGTGCGGGGGCAGAAATGCTTGATGACAAAAACAAAAACACTGGAGCCAGGTTATGAAATGCGGAAGAATACAAAGGAATATCTGAGACAGCAAACACAAGCATCCATACCCTCCCCCATGAAAATGTAATTGTCTCATTTTCAGGTTTGCATCATTGTACAAGTCACCGAGTCAGAAGGAGTCGACAGTCCCTTACCAGATAACCGTAAGTGTTTTGCAGGCTTGTAAAATTAGATTTGTTTTTGAGTTCCAAAAGCCTAAAAAAAGTGATGGCAGAATGGGCATTGTTTCCTTTTAGTATTGCGCATCTTTTCAGAACTAATTGCTACTTGTTTATTTTTTTAATGTTTTCCCCACCTGATAACCCCAGTAATGCATCTGTTGGAACTGACCAGTTACATGCACCTTGGTGCTAGCGACCGAGCCCCATATTTACCCCCTTCCATTACTAGGAAGCTACTGCAGCTGCAGATTTCCTTCAGCTTGGAGGAGGGCTGGCAGCTGCTGTCACATCTGTGCCAGTTGTTAGCCATGTGAGTGGGATTACTTGCGCATTGCCTGACCTAAGTCGCAGTACAGAACTCCAAAGCCCAAGGTCAGGAAGCCCAAGTCTAGTACCGAATCAAACTGTTTTTTCTTTTGTTTAATTTTTTTTTTCTCCGAACCCCCAAATGGAGCTCAGTCCCGCTCCGCTGACTGCCCCCCCATGCTCAGACTTGCCCTCCTTAGCGGGGCTGCCGGGTGGGCACCCCCGCCTGATGGACATGGGGTAGGCGAGACCTGGCTTACCCCTGGAGTGGGAGCCCCCCTCCACAGACACTGGTGGGCAGTGGGGATGGCGGCGGAGTATGCATCCTACACAGGGGCTGGCATTTTCTTGATGCTAAAGCCCCAGGGATGGGGACATGCAATAACATCCAGTGTCCACCCCCCCATCCGTGACTGCACCAGCTGCTGTGGAACCCCCGGCCTCCGCCAGGGGTCCATAGTGCGTCGGACACTCAGTCTCTCCCTCCCCCCCCCACCGAGAAGGAGAGCAGTATACTGTACACTTAATCCTTCTCCCCCCCAACCTGCCCGACCAGCCTCCAACTCCTGAGTCTGTTCCCGAATCTGGGATGTTGGCACCGCAGATGGATGCCTTGCTGCTTTGCTGGCAGGCCAGCCCCTCCAAGTCTGTTTTTTCTTCATTATTATTCTTTCACCCTCTTTGGCCCCATCCCCTGCTATGACAGTTATGGATGCTGTAGCTGTATCCTCGCTGTAGTGGGGAAGGGGTTGCATGTTACTGTGTTTTCTGCTTTACTGCCCCATACCTTAGTTGACAGTTGTGAACGCTGCAGTAGCATTCTTCCTGGGGGAGGGGCAAGTTGCTGCCTTTTCTCCTTTGCAGTCCCATCCCTACTTGACTGTCATGGACACTGCAGTAGTTTCCTTCCAGGTGGGGGCGTAGCTTTCATTCCCACATCCCCTACATGACAGTTGTGGACACTGCAGTAGCATGCTCCCTCGGAGTGGGAGGGTGGTCAAGAGGCTGCCTGTGCAGCTAATATCAGTGCCACCTGTTGGCACGAAGACCATAAATAACAAATAGCCTGCCCACCCCATCCCACCTGGACCTAGCCCCACTGGCTCTCATATACCCATCCCCCCGAGCTAGCCCCATTGGCCCTCAGATACCCCTGGCCTGCCCTGTTCCCAGCTCATTCAGTAATATTTCTTAGCCTGGAACAGAGATATTACATTTAATCTGTCTTTCTCTTGTAGCCCCATGGTTTCCGAGATGTTCAGCCTCCTACTCCATCCGTGACCCCATCAGAAGAGGAAATAAATCCTCGCAAACGCCCACGCATGGAAGGGGAGGAAGATCAATGAGTCAAAAAATCTGAACTTTGAGGTCTTGTCAGTTGGCCAGGTTTACAGTGCTCATAAACAAAGGACTGTCAGATACAAACAGAAGCATGACTAACTGTTCTCTCTTTGCATTTTTCTTCAGGGTGGGGGCTGACAGCCCACTTCCACAACCATGTTACTGAAGTTTGATTGAAGAGGCTTCAGGTGCATTGAGAATAAACTAGTTTGTTCATTCTCAGTTTAGCATATGTGCTTTTTAGGGGCATCTTGTGCCTCTGAGTAAGGAACTAACCAGGCAGAAATATTTATACGAGCATAAAATATTATGTAACCAGCAGCCTTTTCATGGACTGCAGGAAGCGCTTCTGTTCAGTTTCCAGTACAGAGACAACATGGTGGTAACCTGTCAAGTTTAAAATGGTTCGCACAGAAGATTGAGCAACAGCAGACAAGTAAGTGGGGACAGGGTCAGTTATCCTTAACGTATCACCTCTATACCAGCTCCATATAAGGAAGAGAGTTGCCAAGGACCAGGAACACAGCCATCGCTTGTAATGTATCTTGCTCCTTGTTTATATTTGTTGTCATGAAAACAAAGCGGTTACAGGTGTGTTGAGTAACAGTAATCCACAAAGAATTGCTCTTTTCACTAAAAAAGACATAAATCTGTCGGGGGTGAGGGGAATCCTTCTAGTTTAAGGAATGCTTTTTGGTTGACTTTTCAGAACACGGGAACCAGGGAGACCCCAGGTTGCATCCCACCACAACCACTGACCCCCTACATGACTTAAGCACATCACATTGTCTTCCAGCAGCTTAACTGTTGCTGTACCGCAGACCAATACATCAATCTAGAATTCCATTGTGTTGTAATTCTGTTGGCAGACCAAGGGTTAAGTCACTCCAAGGATATATAATTGGTAGGGAGAAGGACCCCACTGAAAATCAGATATTGCACCTTAGCTGGGCTGTCATGGGTAACTACACTGTAGAGCAGAACAGGATCAGAGCTTTGCAGTGTCATCTCAAAGACTCTCGGTTCTGGGGGAAGCTTTGGACTCCCAGGTCAGGCTCCTTAAGGAGGATGGTGCCAGCTGTCCTGCACACAAGCACCCTGCCCCTTTATAGTGAACCAAGGGTCAGGATTGGTATTGATATCAGGGCAGCAACTTGAAATCTTACTTTGAGAGGGCTCTTGCAGTAGGCAATTACATATAGGTCTGACGCCAGCAGGCAGCAGGACCCCACGGAAAAATTTCTAGCTAGCAGTCCCTGGCGAGGGACCGCCCCAACGTCAGGTGACCGGCATCAGGAGACGTCAGTAAAGGCGGTCCTAGACGCCCGTTTTCCAGTTCTTTCCCGCCGTTAGCTTGTGCAGCGCTATGAAAAGTTTGTGCTTCATACCCCTACCTTCGCTGCTTTTTTACCGAAAAATCTTATTTTTTGACAACGCTAGTACTAACGTTGGTGTACGCGCCCACACCCTCCAAGCACAAGAACAAGTGTGATTCGTATGCCCGAACTACCGCACAAGGACGGCCACTCCCTGTGCCTGTTCTGCCAAGGCCCGATCATCGTCGAGAAGTGCCAGCATTGCCTTTAGCTTTAACGCTGCCACCAAAAAGACGGAAGTATCCCTGAGGCCCATATTCTTAAAAAGAAAATGAGCTCTATGGAGAAGGAGCTTAAAAGCTAAGACAGGCGCCCACTTCTCAAGGCCATCGAAAGAAGAAGGACAAGGAGAGGCACGGGACAAAGCTCCTCCACCGCGTCTCCTCGGAGTGCAGGGCATACAGGTAACATCCCTCTGGGGATTGCTCCTCGACGCCGCCTCGAGGTTTCTGAGGTGGCCCTCCGCCTGGCTCACGCTTGGGCTTCCTGCGGGCGCCTCAGGGCAGTTGAAGGCCTCCGCCCCTGGTTCAGCCGCAGGCTTTGTGCCTACCATCGTGCGCACTCTGGTAAGCTGGCGCTGGCTCCTCTAATGTCCTCCGAGAGGGCTGGTAAGACGCCCAACCTTCAGGCGCACGGCTTCTTCCCCACCAGACCAGGCCGACCCTTCCTCTCAACCTGCCTCCGGTGAAGGCTCTTGTAAGTCGGACGTCGGCTCCTCCGGCGCCTGCCGAAAGCTCGCCTCTATGCCTCACGTTGGCTCGTCCAGCCGGTGAGGGAACTGATGGACCCCCCAACGTCCATCGTTCCCGGTTCACCGCAGCCTTCGCTGCCGTCTGGGGAACCAGAGTCCCCCCATTCTGACCCCGGGACTCCCGTCCCCAGGCGCAGCTGGGGATTTTGCCTCCGCTAGTCCCTCCTTCGCCTGGAGCGATGGACCTGATGCTGCTCAGACGCCGGTACCTCCGCGCTGACCTCCGCCGCCGGCCCTGACGCCGCCTACCGACTCAGGAGAGTTCCTGCTCCCATCGACCCACCACGAGGTTCCCAGCCGGGCCATCTGCGCAGGCAGCCTCCTCCCCAGCTTCCGGTACACGCCATCTTATTTGACACCGTGTACCCGGAATGCCGTGATTCAACGCAGGACCCGACGCCGAGTATCGACGTTCAATACCCGACACCGGTTACCCGCAGCCGGGTTTTGGATATGCTCCATATGGGTATAGCCCATATTCTTATCCCCTGCCTCCTCCTCCTCCACCGCGGCCGCCGGTGGACCTGCAGGAGACTCTGGCCTACTGGTGGGCTGAGGCCAAGGCTCAACTCACCAAAGAGGTCAAGAGCTGCCTTCCGGCGACAGTGCCGTCCCAGGTTCCTGTACACCCCAGGCGGCACACTCCCTCACCACCTCTGGACTCCAGGGTTCTTCCGTCTGGATCCAGAGAGGGGCAGGACACACGTCCCCGGGGACTACCAAGGGACCTGCCTCCCCGGTCGGGAAAGGGAGTCTTACCTTCTTCTTCTCCTCTTCACTCCGGACTCTTCCAACGGCTGCTCAAGAGAGATGACGAGCCTCGCTCTCCATTGAAGCCCCGGCCGAGGACTCCTCCGAAGTCTCCTCTGGAGGATCCTTCTTTTACGGAGTTGCTTAGAAAAATCCAGGCGGTCCACCAGTGGCGCTCTTTGGAACCAGATCCTCAGCGTCTGAAACTCGCTGAACATCTGGATCTACCCGTGACAGCTCCTACACTAGTGCCACCCTGGATAGAGCCTCACGCTGACCTTGTCACCACAATATGGAAACAGCCGCCGGCCTTAGCCCCACTTCCCAGGAAGTCTTAACAGGCTATATCAGGCTCCAGAGGGTGTTGATTTCCTAGATTCTCACCCTCGTGCCGGCTCGGTCGTGATTAGCGCCACTCACGGCTGGTCGGCGAACCCAAAGCATCTTAGCTCGTCACCTCCTGATAAGGAATCTCGCCTTCTGGACCAGTACGGGAGAAAGATTCTTCCACACTGGGGATTAGGGCCCTGAACTACGTCGGCCACATGAGGGACTACCAGAAGGCCATCCCTTACTCATGTGGAAGCCAAGCTGGACTCCTTGCCTGAGTGCCAAGTCAAACAGGTGTGGGCTGATCTTGTCCGCTCTGCTCGTTTGGCCAGTTGCCACATGCTACGTCGCGATATATGCAGTGGACACTGCCGTGGAGCTCTGCTTTTCTACAGGCGCTCGCTCATGCTTGGCTCCACTTGTCAGTTCTGGTCCCGGAGGTGCAGTGTGCTATCCAGGAAGCACCTTTCCGGGGGTGTCTGTGCTTTTCGGCGGTGATGTCAGGGACATCATTACCGATTTGCAGGAGAAGGGGACGGCTCTGAAATCAGTTGATTCCATGTACCATCCCCATCAGCAGCAGCGCCGTCCTTTCGCAGACGGAATCGCCAAAGACGAAACCCAGGGAAGGGGCGGGCTCAAACTGGGCCCCACGGCTGCTAAGCCCCGCCCCGCCCAAAAAAAGCAGCGGGTGCTTCAGCTGTGGCGCTGCCCCACATCACCTGACTCCTTTCCTCTCCCACTGCCTCCGGACTCCCTGGAGGAACCGGTAGGAGGGAGGTTTTCCCTTCACCTTCCGGGATGGGAGAGGATAACCACGGATTCTTGGGTGCTGCAGCTCATAGCAGAAGGACACTCGATAGAGTTTCTTCAGAAACCACCCCGCCAGCCCCTCTGAAGTCGTCGTATTGACGGGAACACCTTCCTTTGGTCCAGAAGGAAATCTCGACTCTTCTGATGAAGCAAGCGATAGAGCCCGTCCCCCTTCATCTTCAGGGGACGGGTTACTATTCCCATTTCTTCCTGGTCCCAAAGAAGACGGGAGATCTCAGACCGATTTTAGATCTCAGTTCCCTGAATCTTTATGTAGAGTACAAAAGGTTCAGGATGCTCTCTCTGCAGAGTCTTCTGCCCCTCATCCGGCCGGGTCAATGGCTTTGTGCTCTGGATATGCAGGATGCCTATCTGCACATTCCCATTCGCCCCTCTTGTCGCAAATACCTTTGTTTTGCATTCCGGGGGACCACTATCAGTTCAAGGCATTCCCGTTTGGTCTATCCTCAGCCCCCCGAGTATTTACCAAATGCCTGGCAGTGGTGGCGGCCCACCTGCGTACCAAGGGAGTACAGGTGTTCCCTTACCTGGACGACTGGCTCCTGGCAGCCTCATCTAGGGAGGAACTCCTGCATTTCCTCTCCCTCACCCAGCAGGTTTTTGGCGGCCTGGGTATTACCATCAACCATTCCAAGTCTCATCTGGACCCTTCCCACAGGCTGCATTTCATCGGGGCGATCCTCGATACGACCATGGGCAAGGCCTTCCTGCCTCTGGACAGGGCGGCCTCCCTTCAGACCCAGATATGTCTGTTATCCGACCGCAGGATGGTCTCAGCGAGGTTGGTCCTTCGCCTTCTTGGGCTATACCGACGGCCCCCGTGCTCGACTCCACATGAGGAGCTCTCAGTGGGATCAACTAATGGACGACCTAGATCACTCAGTTCTGATCTCATCGCCGATGATGCGAGACTTGCAGTGGTGGATGGTTCGAGAGAACCTGTTTCTGGGGGTCCCTTTCTTTCATCCTCCCCCCTCCCAGAGTCTAACCACAGACGCCTCTGGCAAAGGTTTGGGAGCCCATCTAGGCCCTCATCGGACCCAGGGCTCTTGGTCCAGGCTAGAACAAGCTCTTCACATCAATGTGCTCGAGCTTCGGGCAGTGTTGTACGCTCTCCAAGCCCTTCACCAATACATCCTTCCCGGCCACCTAGCCGTCCAGGTGGACAACATGTGCGTAGTGTGCTACATCAACAAGCAGGGAGGAACTCGGTCCTACCCTCTATGCAGGGAGGCAATGAGGGTTTGGGATTGGGCAACACAACACGACCTTCACCTCACGGCGATTCACGTTCCAGGAATCGGCAACACCCTGGCAGACAGGCTAAGTCGCTGTTCTGCTCTGACTCACGAGTGGGAACTGGACCAAGGGGTCCTAGACTATCTTCCAACTTTGGGGAACACCACAGGTCGACCTGTTCGCATCCCCCCAAAACGCAAAACTTCCCACCTTCTGCTCGCTCGTTCCAGAGTGAGGTGCTTTCTGGAAGGATGCTCTGTCTCTAGACTGGAAGGACAGATTCGTCTATGCCTTTTCCCCCCAATTCCTCTTATCCCACGATTCTTGCAGAAACTAGCTTCAGAAGGAGCGAGAATTATTCTGATCACTCCTTTCTGGCCCAGGCAAATCTGGTTTTCTCTTCTACAACAATATTCAGAGGATCTTCCTCTTCCTCTGTCTCGAGGTTTGTTGACCCAGGATCAGGGGACCCTGGTCCATCCAGGCCTCAAATCCCTTCAACTGCATGCATGGCTCCTGCAGACCTAGCCCAATCCTGTTTTGGTGTGTCTCCCAAAGTGGCGGAGATTTTAGTGGAGGCCAGAAAACCCTCCACCAGGTCCACTTATGCCATGAAGTGGAAAAGATTCACTATTTGGGCTGCCTCCATGAACGTGGAGCCTTTCTCCTGTTCAGCGGGGCTTCTGCTGGAGTATTTACATCATCTGTTCGACCTGGGTCTCAGCCATTCCTCTTTGAAGGTACACATGACGGCTATCTCGGCCTATCATGTTCCCTTCGCAGACAGAGCTTTCGCTCAACTGGAGGTCTCTAAGACCTTTCTCAGAGGGGTCCTCCATCTGAGGCCCCCCATCCATACTCCTGCCCCCCCCTTGGGACTTGAATTTTGTTCTAGAAACTTACTCTTCCTCCCTTCGAACCTGCAGCTTCTGCAGATTTGAAGTTTCTTTCGTGGAAGACACTCTTCTTGATGGCCATTACTTCGGCTCGAACAATCTCCGCGCTTCAGGCCCTGATGTGTAAAATCCCCTACTTGATTTTTCACAAGGAACGAGTTGCTCTTCGCATGAATCCTAAGTTTCTACCTAAAGTAGTAGCAGAGTCTACCTTAAATCAGTCCATAGAGCTACCTGCCTTTTTTACGCAGTACTCTAACCAAGTGGAATATTTACTCCATACTATGGATGTTCACTGGATTCTGAGATACTACACCAACAGGACGAAGGATCTCAGAAAGACTGATCAGTTGTTCGTCTCCTTTGCTCACAAAAGGGAAGGCAATGCTGTTTCCAAGCAATGCCTGTCTAAGTGGTTGGCTCATTGCATCACTTTCTGTTATGACAAGTACCACAAGACCCTCCTGGGTCAAGTCAGAGGCCACTCCACAAGAGGAGTAGCTGCCTCTGCAGCTTGTTTCAAGAATGTGTCTGCGGCAGACATATGCGCTGCCACCACCTGGACTTCCGTCCATACCTTTATGAAACACTACAGTTTGGATATTGCCTCTCGCCGTAGAGCAGGCTTCGGGCTAGCTGTTTTGCAAGGCCTTCTGTCTTGAAGCTTGCACGGCTGGAGCTATTTCTTGGAGTAGTTTCCTCCTTCCGGTGCCTTTTCTTTATTCCAGACTGCTCGGGATTCAGTGCTATATGTAATTACCTACTGCAAGAGCCCTCTCGAAGTAAGATAGTACAGTTACGTAAGGACTTACTGTAACAGTAGTTCTTCGAGAGAGGCTCTTGCAGTAGGTAATCTCTTCCCACCTCCATCCCCTAGGCTTTTCAGCTCCTTTTCCATATAGAGAAATATCCACTTCTCTCGTCCGGCCTCTTTTGGCCTGTGGCGGGAAAAGAACTGGAAGAAGCGGGCGTCCGGGACGCCCCTTTATGCAGCGTCTCCTGACACGGTCACCTGGCGTGTGAAGGCCTCGTAGGGACTGTAGCTAGAAATTTTTCCATAGGGTCCTTTTTGCCTGCGGCATCAGTCCTATATGTAATTACCTACTGCAAGAGCCTCTCTCGATCTACTGTTACGGTCAGTCCTTACGTAACTGTACTTTTTTCTCCCTGATAAAAAAAATTCTTGCACTAAGCACCGTGTAACCTTCAGTTTTGGGGACAGATTACGCTACATGTAGATGTGTGTTGGCTACCTTTCTGGGGAGGATCAGAAACACGCCCTATCACTCTGCACCGGCCAGTGCTTCGGTTTTGTTTCAAAAGTGCCTTATTGAAATAGCCTATTCAGATGGCACTGGGTTGAGGTCTTTTCGCTGATTTTTAGTTGTATAAAATGTCTTTGTTATCAGCTGATAGAATCAAATAGCTGCCTTCTGGATGACAACATATATGAGGAATGTTCTCTGGATCAGCTGCCACTGGGTTAGGATTTGAGGTAATCACAGCTTTAATTATGTGGATACCCATCGCTGGAGTAAAGGCCAGCATGGCTGGGCTGCCACCACTTTGTATTTCTGAAAGTTCTGTGAAAACAAAAGTTTACATCAGACAACAGTAGTTTACTTTGTTTTAATTGCACTTTTAAGTGATCTGTAATGTAATTTATTTAATGTTTTGACCCTCTTTGGGTTTGACACGTTTTGTAAGAAATGTACTAAAATCATTACACAGTATGTTAAAATTGTTTTATTTAATTAACATTCTTCAGAGTTGAAGTATCTTGTTTGCACAAGGGCTTGGAAGCAGCAAGCTCGCACATTTTATGTTAATCTCTTATTTGTTTGCTCCAAATGAAGGAGGGTGGGGCAAGTGAGGTCTTGGGTGTAAGCTGGAAGGGGGCAGAGGCTCAGAGGGGAGAGGAGGAGATGTTATTTTACTGAAAGGGTGGTGGAGACATGGAATGCACTGCCTATGGAGCTGGTAGAGGTGGAGACTTTGGATGAGTTTGAGGGGATGGGACAGGTACAGGGGGAAGGTAAATCTCACCACGCCCAATACAAGTGGAACATCTGGGACTGGGGACAGTATAACCTAAGGGGGACAGCAAAACTCAGCCCTGAGTTCGGGTGCTGAAAATCGAGCAGACTCTAGAGACCGTTAGGCCTATTCTGCTGGCATTTTAGTATGTATATTAGTTTGTTTTATTTTTTACTTTTTAGTTCTTGCTGTTCAGATGTAACAAATCACAAAGATAAATGCATAGTAGTCACTGGGAATAAAAAAAAACAATTCTTAGAAATACACCAGATGTCAAATGGCATTCCTCAAACTGCAATACTACAGTACATCAGAGGTTAACCCTACAATGTGTAATAAATAAGTGCAACATAAAGCTACGGTTATATGCCCATGAGCCACATGGCAAGGCATTATAAAATGGTCCCTGGTCGGCTTCATGGTGCTGATTGGTGAAGGACTACTCTGGCACGCTGGTGACCAAGATTAGTGCCCGGGACAGCAGGGGAGGGCAAGATAACAGCCATGAGGACATGCTCCTTCTGGGGGATGCAGGAGATCAGCACCTCTTAGAGCATGCCACCTGGAACTAGCGTGGGGCCACTACCAGCATAAATGACCGCATGTCGGCAGGCTCTTCCCCCAGGGTGTCAGTGGGCTGTCCCACAGGATATCAGGGTGGGCATACTCCAGATGGAAAAGAAGGTATGGAGAACAAGGGAAAGGCCCAACCAGGCAGTCTTGGATGTCAGTCTCCACATGCTTGCTCCCCTGCACCACCAGGCCCTCATCAGTGATGTATCTGGTACCTGGAAAGAAAAAAAAATACTCACCTGTAGTAATCTTATTTCTTCCCAGGGATCCACTAATATTAGTACTCTTTGCAGTGCCCCTTTAGGTCAGCACTGCCTAGGAACCAAATAGAATGCTATGCTAATTATGGATTGTTTAGCTTGTGAATTCATTTTCAAACTGCCCTATTCTAACTGCCTGGATTCTACCTCAGATTTCTGTGAAGCCTGCAAAGAGGCCATAATATATATAGAACTATTAATAATTAGAAAAGGAATGGCCAACAGGGCCATAAAAAGAGAAGTAATAGGCCAAGAAAAGGGCAACAAAAACAGTAAATAATGAGTCTTCTTTTCTGAGCCAGATATACCCTTAGAAAAGAACCTACCAGCTAAGTATTAGAAAATGTGACAGTAGAGGACATACACATCATACTGAGACACAGCTCAGCTATATAGAGTATTTTTCTGAGATTCCAAGGGGAGGAACAGAGGCGAGGAGTAATAATATTAGTGGATCCCTGGGAAGAAATAAGATTAGTACAGGTGAGTACCTTTTTCTTATAACCCCAGGAATCCACTAATAGTATTACTCTTTGCATACTATTCAGCAGTACCACTAGGAGGTGGGCAGAATCTATTTAGGAAAAAGACTCTGCAAAATAGCCCTTCCAAAATTGCCATCACTCCTGGCCTGGATATCCAGGCTGTAATGTTTAGTAAAGGTGTGGACTGATCTCCAGGTACAGTAGCTGCTTTACAAATCTCCAAAAGAGGAACATCTCTAGCAGCTGCAATGGTGGCCCCTTGTGGAATGGGCCTGAAAACCTGAAGGGGGGACCTTGCCCACCTTTGTATAGCAAAACTGAATACACTGGATTATCCATTGAGATATAGTCATCTTTGAAGCAGGAGATTCCTTACCTACTGCCCCATAAGTAAGAAACAGTTGTGGCTTGCCCTGCCTATGATCCTTGGTATTGGCTATGTAATAGCTCAATGCTCTCTTCACATCCAAACTATCCAGCCTACACTCACCAGAACTGGCGTGTGCTGTAAAGAATACTGGTAGGGTAATAGACTGATTTAAATGAAAATCAGAAACTACTTTGGGAAGGAATTTTCTATTAGTTCTCAACACCACCTTATCATTGTGGAAAGAAATATAGTCCTTTTCCACACATAGGGCTTGTAACTCACTTATCCTCCTAGCAGAGGTAAGTGCCACAAGGAAAACTACCTTCCAGGTAAGGAATTTTAGCTCTGCAGTAGCTAAAGGTTCAAATGGAGGAAGCACAAGCTGGCCTATGCAAATGTTACGGTCCCAAGCTGACACTGGTTCCCTGTGAGGGGGAAACGGGTGTAGAAAGCCCTTAAAGAACCTTCTAAATATGGGGTTCGAGGCTAAAGATACTTCTTTCCCTACAGAGATAAGCTGAAAGTGAAGCCAGATGAACTTTTAAGGTTGAATGCTGCAACCCCAGGGAATGCAGATAAGACAAATAATCTAGGAGGGTTGGAATGCCAGCCTGTGTTGGGATTAAGCAATTTTCTGTACACCAAATGGAAAATCTTTTCCATTTTGAAGCATAAGTCTTCTTAGAAGGCTTTCTGTAACTTCTAAGGACTTCTAAAGACTGTTTGAAAGTACTGTGAATCTGAATACTCTAAATCCTCAAGAGCCAAGCTTTGAGTCTGAGAGAACCGAGATTGGAATATACCACTCTGCCTTGGAAGGAAGTCAGCAGATTGTACCTCTGAGGGAGGTAGATCGGTTCGCTCACTGACATTGACAGTAACAGGGAGTACCAAGGCTGTCTTGGCTGGTCTGGTGCTATCAGAATCATTGAGGCTGGCTGTGACCTGAGCTTGATGACTTGATGAGTACTCTGAGAATCAAAGGAAAAGGAGGAAAGGCATAAAGGTATTTGCCTGTCCAATCGAGAATCAGGGCATCCATAGGGACAGTCCCTTTCACTGGAGCCCTGCAGCAATAAAGGGGTAGATGGTGATCCTGGTGGGAAGCAAAAAGATCCAGCTCTGGGGTTTCCCACCACCTGAATAGGACCTGTACTACTTGGCTGTTCAGTGCCCATTCGTGATGGGCCTGGTTTATCCTGCTCAAAGCATCTACCAGTGTATTGTCCTTCCCTGGCAGATGAATTGCTTGTAAGAAGGCATTTATGGAATAAATCAGGCTCCATATTTTCATTGCCTCTCTGCATAGTGGAGTGGATCTTGTTCCTCCTTGCTTGTTGATATAGTACATTGTGGTGGTGGTGTCTGTTCTGACCTGAACCACTTTTTCCTTTATAAGATGAACGAAAGCCTGAATGGCCAGGTACACTGCTCTTAACTCTTAAGAGATTTATGTGCAGAAGTAACTCTGCAGAACTCCAGGACCAGTGAACTGTGTGGTCCCCTAGGTGGGCACCCCATCCTAGGAGGGAGGCATCTGTTGTGAGCACCAAGGAGGGGGTTCTTGTAGGAAGGGAACCCCTTCCCTTAGGTTGTCTGGATCCTTCCACCACTGGAGGGCCTGTAGAAGAGTTTTTGTTACAGGGATTAGTTTTGAAAGTGGATCTCGTCTCTGGGACCAATGGGCCCTGAGGTGAAACTGAATGTCCCTCATTTGGAATCTGGCACCCATGACAGGGGTCAACCTTAACATTCATTTACTAGCCCAGGTACTAGTGCAGAATCTCTGTTACTTGCCTGGCTGGGCTAGTGCAAGTCCCCCTGTGGAAAGCTGCAGTTCCATTTTCAACCTGGGTATCAAATAAATAAACAAATACATAAATATAACAGTTATTTAATTTAAAGCCAGGTCCTTTTCATGGAGATTTAACTATGTGCTGCCTTAGCATTAGTGAAATGAAAAAAAAAAGATGCCTGTGTGTAGTGCATTTACAAACGGTTTAATTTTATACTAACTACTGCTTTTATTTTTTGCTGATCAAGATCCTTTCTCCTTTTCCTTTCCTTGTTTAGCTCAGTACTCATGGCAGGCAGATTTGTGACTGTGTCCAGGAGCAGCACAGTTCTAGGATTGCCACTTGTCCAGTTGCAGATCAAATAATCCGGTTTTCAGGGTCCTTATCTGGTCATCCAGTTTTGATTAAGTGTAGTCCAGTGTTTGGGCCATATTGAGTGCTCAGATAGTATTAAAACTGATTGTATCAAATCATTCACTGTTGCATGCATGCATGTCAGGAAAAAAATTCTGATGTCACTAGTCACAGGCCTTTGTTTGTAAACCAGGCTGTCTATGAGGTGTAAAGTATGGCCATTAAGACCATTAGCAGTAAATCAACCTTATCTTTTCAGTTCTGAATTTTAAGTATGGTCATTTACGGTTCAGCATATCAGAATGACAAATATGCCTGCAACTTTATCAACTATGTAGCCGAGGTTGAACACATGGTGCTACAAGAAAAAATGATGGAAATAAAGTTCATTTCAGTCATCATTGACAGAACCACGGACTCTTCAGTCACAGATGCTGAGACAGTGTATGTGTGGTTTGCAATTAAATGCACAGTGCAAAATCAGTTGGTAGCTGTCCAAATGGTTGACAGGACAAATGCAATTTTATTCGCCTTTCGGTTAACAAATCACTGAACCATACTGACTGCAGGCTGCTACAAATTTCTGTGGGCTACTGCAATCTCTGGTTTACTAGCCCAGCTGGCTAGTGCAAAAAAAGTTACAGTTGACCCCTGACCCATGATTATGCTTTTTGCTGCAGCCATGAGTCCTAAAAGCTGTAAAAACTGATTTGCTGGTTTTGGCCTGCCCAGGATGAATGAGTTTGCTAGAAGCTAGATAGCCTGTACCCTTTCCAAGGGAAGGAAAGCCTTTCCCAGAATTGTATTGAGTTCTTCCCCTTTGAACTGCAATACTTGGACTGGGGTGAGAACTGATTTCTTTAAATTTAGAAGAAACCCTAGGGAGGAGAGAACACCTTGAGCTAGCAGTAAGTGTTCTGACACTTTTTGGGATTTTCCTACAATCAGCTAGTCGTCCAGATAAGGAAAAACTATTGACACCCAGTTTTCTGAGATGTGCCACTACTACTGCTATGTACTTTGTGAACACCCTTGGTGCAGAGGTAAGGCAGAAAGGAAGTGTTGAGAACTGGTAGTGGCCTGAGGGGAGAGTGAACCTAAGATATCTTCTGTGTGATTCTCTGACAGGGATGTGAAAATATGCATCTTTTAAACCCAGAAAGGCCAACCAGTCCCCTTTTTGTAGTGTTGGCAGAATTATTGCCATTGTAATCATTTTGAATTTGGGTTTGACCAAATACTTGTTTAGATGTCTGAGGTCTAGTATAGGCTGCCACTCTCCAGTCTTTTTGTTGTTGGGAAGTAACTGGAGTAGAACCCTTGCCCTCTTTGATTGTGTGGAACAGGCTCAACTGCTTTTATCAATAATAACTTTTTTACCTCCTGCTCCAGCAGTTCTCTTTGTGATGGAGGAACTGATGCAAAACGTTTGACCCTTAGAGAGGGAAGGGACTTGAAACAAAGGGAGAGACCCTGGCCCACTCTTTCCAGGACCCACCTGTCTGATGTTATTTTTGACCAGTCCTGAAAATAGTGGGAGAGCCTGCCCCCTACTGGATGTGGGGAGGCAGCATGAAGGGAAGAGTGAGGGAATGTGCTTTTGCTGTTGTTGAGGTTGGGTAGAATGGGATCCTCTGCGGGAGCCCCTTCTGCCCCTGTAGAAACCCGTCAGCTGGGGTTGGTACTGAATCTGCGGGAGCAGCTTGCACCTGAAAGAAAGGTCTTCTAAAAGTAGACCTGCTCCTGCTTCCCCTAGAATAAGAAGTGGAGGGAGAAGGTTTGTCTCTGGTGGAATTACTCCTGAAAGCAGCCTTGTATTCGTCTACTTTCTTCATGTAAGTTTTGGTTTGTGCACCAAAAAGGGAATGGCCCTCAACTGGGAAATCCATTGCTTTGGTTTGAGTGTCCTGGGTGAGGTTAGTAGCCCTCAGCCAGGCAAACCTTCTCATGACTATAGTACCAGCCAGCCATCTGGCAGCAGCGTCATTTGTATCTGATGCCATCTGGAATTGGTATTTGGAAGCCTCCAAACCCAATTTGGCTGTCTTTAATAATTCAGAAACAGTGAGAGAGGGATTTGCCTCTGCATTATCCACCACAGACTGCCATAAAGCCTTTTGGTAGAGAACAGCATATGCTTGATAAGTGGCTTGCCTGATAGCAAGGGATGCTGAGAGGTACCCCCTCTTAGCCATACTGTCCATCTTTCTGGAGTCTCTCAGGTGGATGAGAAGACAAGGGGGTTTTGGCCTGCTGCACAATGCCCTGATAATCTGGGTGGCTGAATAAAAACTCGGCACCAGATCTCTCCAGTTGGTACTTTTTGTCACATCTTTTATCAATAGGTGTGACAGTCTGAGGAACTTTTAAGATTTCCAGAATGTCTTTTCTGAAAAATTTAAAAAGAGGAAGGAGAAGCCATTTTGAGGGTGTTAACCCCATTAGTTCCATATACTGAACCTCTTCTTCATCCTGCACTTCCTCAGTTGTCTGGAGGTCCAGTGTTTCCACCATTTTCTTGATAAAAGAAAAATGGGAGGAAAAATCCTCTGACCTAGGAGGGGAACCAAAGTCTTGCTCCGGTGACACCTCAGACTCTATTCCTTCCTCCTCCTCATCATCATCAACTTCACCACCCATAGTGGAAACTGGCACCAGGAGGTAGCAGCAGCAGTAGTTTTACAGATGGAGCAGTTACAGGTTGCTTGGGGGAGACAGGCCCTGCAGCACCTGTAACAAAGCCAGAACTTGTGAAATGTCAGCAGGAGAGGCAGTATGTGTAGGCACCTGAGGGACCCCTTGAGGCATTTCAGCCAGGGTGTCAGTGTTCTTACTTTTTCTTAGTTTCTTGGCAGGCACCAGAGAGTCAGCCGGCTAACTGCCTCTCTTACTGGAGCCCTCACTTGTATCAGGGGTAGATTTGGAGGCTCTAGAAGGAATTGCCACATTTTTTGAGGGGGTGGACTGGTCAGAGCCCAGGGACCCCTCTTTAAGCCTTCTATTAAGTCTCTCCCTGTGCTTCTCCACAGTTTTTTCAGGGAAGGACTTACAAATCTCACAATCTTCACAAAAATGCTTAACGCCAAGACAGAGCAGACAAAGGCCATGTTTGTCAGCTCTTGCAAATACCTCTGCACATTTAATACAGTTCTTAAAACCTGCAGGTCCTGTGTTCTTTTTAAGTTTATCCATTGTAGAAAACAGGACTCAAAATCGCTAAAATATGAAGGATTTTAAGATTTTGCAGTTGGTTTAAATAAAAAAAGCGATCAGTTCAGAAACCAACAATTTTTAAACAGAACCACGGTTCCGATCGGTTCAGGAATCGAGAACTGCTAGTGGAACCGGAATATCTCAGTTCAAAATGAGTGAAATTAAATGTTTTAGAAGAAAAAACACACAGAAACTTAACTAAAAGTTTCCTTTGAAATTTACAAAACAATCTGTTCCCCCTCGGTTCAAAGGAACCGCGAAGTACCGATAAAAAAACCTAAAGAACTTATATTTGAGGTAAAATTACTAAATAACAGCAAAGAATAAAGCAGTAATGAAATAATAAGACAAAATACTTAAGTTTTTTTGTTCTTATGCACAATTTAGACTATCTTGATAGAGAAAGCTCTCCAGGGCATCTGAACTTTGCAGCAGACAGAAAATCTGAGGTAGAATCCAGGCAGTTAGAATAGGGCAGTTTGAAAATGAATGCACTAGCTAAACATTCCATAATTAGCACAGCATTCTATTTGGCTCCGAGGTAGTGCCGACTTAAAGGGGCACTGCAAAGAGTAATAATATTAGTGGATTCCTGGGGTTAGAAATGGCTTTCGCTGCATGTTTTTTCTCACCTCACGTAAACCTGCCAGAAGGAGGGGGCCCCTAGACAAGGATAGAATTGACCTAGGCATTGGGTACACCATTGGGAGAGGGACGCTGGCAAGAGTGAGTTCGTTGGGCAGAGGAGTGGGTCAGATGCGAGTGCCTAAAAAGTGATGCTCTTTATGGTAAGGAATGAAATGAAAATGACAGTTGTCACTGAATCCTGAAATACCAACTGGCATGGAGTATTGTGAACCTTGTGTTACCTCAAGTTAAAAATCCTAATCAGAAAATTACTTTTATGATAGAAAAGGCAAAGGAGAACTTCAGCATTCCCAGATACAAGTCTGCAATATGAACTGAAGTGCTACACATCAGCACATGGTGAAATTACAGCGGAAAGCTACATCACACCCAGCTGTAAATTAGGTGGCAAATTGCAGAACCGGCAAGAATAGGCTAAACTGAATGAGGTTCAAAATCTTAGCTGAGCACCTTTTTTTTTTTTTTTTTTTATCTGTGCATGCTCCTATTACAGGCCATATTATCCTGCTCTGACCCCAAACCAACCCCTTCACCCAGCATCCTAGGGACTTAGCTCAACCTCCTTTCTTTCCTCACAGCTTCTCCTCATACCAGAGTTGACAAGCCCTCTCTTACCTGCCTGAGAACGGATCCGGTTTGTGGAGGAAGGGGCCCTGTCACCAGTACAGGGCCTGAGAGAGGTTGGACCTCTCATCGTTGCTCTGACCGCGAATTCCTGTTTCTAAGGACATGGATATGTTGTTCATTCCACACTTACTGGCAGGTTCCTTGCCGCTTTAAATCTTGCCGGAAGGTCTTCAAGCTGGCTCCTCCCACCCACCCGAGTGGTAAAACTCTCGGCTCTGCCCCGTGACACCAGATCTTCATTACCGCTTGGAAGCTCAGGTTCCCTCCTTTGCACTCTGCGTTTTAGGCCTGGATCCAAACTCTTCGGTTTACCCGAAACTAATCTTTAAATTTACAAGACTTCGGTTTTTATCTTCCCTCATGGCTCTGATGGACAAATCAAGTCCCGGATTTTGTCTGTACCCCTGTGGGCAGAAGATGTCCCAGACCGATGTGCACTCCACGTGTATGTACTGCCTTGGGCTTGAGCACGATTTGCAGGCTTGCGACTTGTGCAAGTCCTTTTTGACCACGGTCTTAGAGGATCGAGCTGCCAGATTGCAACTTGGGCGCCCCGAGAAACGTTATCCTCTGGTCAAGACAAAGGGTTTCCGTTGGGAGGTGTCTGCGGCGGCAGGCTCAGCTGAACAGCTCGAACAAATGATCGCCCTCGAGGAGGAAATGGCCCAGGCCGCATCATCATCTTCTTCAGTCGTGGCATTTATTATGCTCTCCTTGGGCTCCTCCTACATGGCTTCGTTCAAGGGGCTTTGTCAGTCCCTCTCCACCAAGGGAGAGGGGCCTTTGGGACATTCCTCTCGGTCCAAGAAGAAGGACTCCAAAGGTAAGTCCCACTGTCGAAGTTCGTGGGAGTGGGAGAGGTCCCTTTCCCCAGATAGTCGACTCTCTACTTCGGTTGAGGTTGCGATTAAGGCCGCTGGCTTCACGGTGTCCCCGTCAGGTCAGCCAGCCGAGACACCCGTTGACACAGTCGAGAGATTTCTTGACCCATCGGACAGGCTGTTGGCTGGAGAAGCAGACAACCCTTCTTCACCGATTCCCCCGGTGGAAACCGAGGACTTGCCTGTGCCGGAGTCCTCAGTTAACGTCCCTGAACCGAGGGAGGAGCGTGTTTCCCCTGCCCTCTCTCAGACCCACCCTCGGAAACACTGAAGGTCTCAGACCTCTTCCCAGTCCAGCCGATCCCGCTGACATCGGCGGTCTCTGTCTCAGCACCGTGGAAAGTGGTGGCGCTGCTCATCCTCGTCTTCGTCCTTTTCGGAGGATAGGCTCCGGCGCAAATTACATCAGCGCTACAAGGATATGATGTGGCAACAGCTCCTTTTGACCGGGAATAAGCCGACTCCGTCACCTTCCCCGGCCATTAAGTGGCTGTCACCAGAGCGGCCAAAACAACCCTTCATTGTATTCAAGGGGCCGAAGCTGGCATCGTTTGTTCGGCCGAAACCGACTGCGCCACCCATTGTGGTGGAACCCCTGCCTCCACAACCTAAATTTAGGGCCTCGTCCAAAGATTCTCAGTCAGGCCAGGGCTTGCCTCATTGATTGTCGGTCACCCTCACTCCCGATTGGCCTCGGCAGGTGGAGGGTGGCTCAGGCCCTCGGCAGCTGTTTGCAGACTCCTCGGAGTCTGACGATGACTCTTCCTGTTCTCCAGGCCCCTAGACCTGGAGTCCACTGGGGGTCAGTCAGTGGACAAGAGCCCATCCTCGTTCCTTGGAATGCTTCGGCTCATCTCAGAGTCCATTGGGATGAAGCTCGAACCCGTTTCAAAGCAGGCCAAGTATCCCCTCATGGAGATACTGGACCAAGGGGATTCCGCCACAAAGGCCTTCCCGGTGGCAGAAGCCATTGTTGGCCCAGCCCTGGAGCTATGGCAGCGGCCAGCTTCTTGTCCAGCAACTTCAGCCACGATGGCTCGAAAGTATGCCATTCCCACTGGTTCACTCTCCGGTTTCTCGGAGCACCCCTCCCCAGAGGAGTTAGTGACTGACAGCGTTTTCTGGTGCTCCGAAAATGCTCAGGATGTGGACAAGCCACCTGATAGAGAGTCCAAGAAACTGGACTACTCCAGGCGGAAAGTCTATGCTGCTTCGTCCCTAGGCCTTCGTCAGGCCACCTCGGCTGGTCTGATGGCACACTTTTCGCATGCCCTTTTGGGCTCCCTCGATGAGGTGATTCCTCATCTCCCAACTGACCTCCAGACAATGGTCAAGCAGGTGTGGGATCAGGGAAGGGTGGTGGCCAAACAGCAACTCCAAACTTCCTTGGACATAGCTGACTTGTGTGCCCGGTCAGTAGCGGCCGCAGTGGCCATGTGCTGCAGAGCTTGGCTGCGGATCTCCACTTTTATAGCGGATACCCAGCACAAGCTGGCAGATGTTCCCTTCTTGGGTACTGACTTGTTCGGCCCCAGGGTGGAGGGTCATCTGCAAAGGATCGAGAAGTCCAGTGCCACCTTGGACTCTGTCACGTCTGCCCAGAAGAACAAAGGACGCCAGCAGCAGCGTAAGCCCTTTCGGTCTTCAGCCCCTGCGGCACGTCTGGCCCAGCAACACCAGCATCAGGGCCAGCAGGCTCGCAATTGACATCCCAAAGCCAAGCCTGCAGCTTCCTCCAGCAGGAAGCTGGGAGGGAAAGGTCCAGGAGGCCCCTCGGGCGGCCCTTCCTCCAAGCCTGCCCAGTGACAGGTTGAGGGTGTTGTCCCCAACCTCGTCACTCCTCCTTGGGTTCCCCTGTGGAGGGATGGCTCCGCCACTTCCTTTCCACCTGGTCTGATATCACCACGGACCGCTGGAAGTGGTAGGAAAGGGTCTGCCTCTGGAATTCAAGCAGTCCCCACCCTATCGAGCCATCGCCCCACAGGGGACTACGGGGTCCGCAGCCTCTCTGTTGACTCGTCGAGCCGACATTGCCCTGCTCCTCCAGAAGGAGGTGATCAGGGAGGTGGCAGATCCTCCACCAGACCCAGGGTTTGTGTCCAGGTACTTCCTGGTCCCAAAGTGGACAGGGGACTGGTGGCCCCATTCTAGACCTACACGACCTAAACAAGTTCCTAAGGTCTCGTACCTTCAGAATGGTCACTCTGGCTCAGATCATTCCATCCTTGGAACGAGGCATGTGGTTCTGCTCTCTGGACTTCCAGGACACGTTCTTTCACGTCCCAATCTGTCCGTCTCACCAGTGATTCCTCCGCTTTAGGGCAGAGGGATCCCTTTATGAGTTCTGGGCCATGCCCTTCGGCCTCTCTCCAGCTCCCAGGGTCTTCACCAAATACATGGCAATGGTGACAGCATTCCTGTGGCACCTAAGGGTCTGAGTGTACCCTTACCTGGACGACTGGCTGATTGCAGCCCCCTCCAGGCTGGAGGCAGAGCGGTCCAGGGATCTGGCCCTCCAGGTCTGCTCTCAGATTGGCCTCATCAGCGAGGCCAAATCAGAACTTGTGCCAATGCAGGTGATCCAGTTCATCGGAGCAGAGTGCGACTCTCTTTGAGCCATAGCACGGTTCGCGGCGGACAGGGCCGAGGTTCTTTCCTCCTTTGCCCAGTCATTCCTGGTTAGGCAGTTGCACCCTGCCCGGGAATTCCTGCGCCTCCTGGGTCTCATGGCAGCCTGCACCAGCGTGGTCCATTGGGCCCGCTGGCATATGCGTCCCCTGCAATGGGGGCTGGCCCGCCAATGGTCACAGTGCTCCAGTCCTCTGGACCAGCTAGCGCTAGTGACCCAGGAGATGGGGAACGCTCTCCAGTGGTGGATTGTTCCGGCCCATCTGCAGGGGGGGTATCCCGTTTGTCCGCCCAGAGCCGATGGTCACTCTAAAGACAGCCTCTCTGATGGGTTGGGGTGCCCATCTGGGGGAGCTCAGAGCGCACGGCCTCTGGTCCCCTCAGGAGTCTCGATGCCACATCAACCTGCTGGAGCTTCGAGCAGTCCGACTAGCCCTCACCGCCTTCACTCCGTTTGCATGGGGACAAGTGGTCCAGGTCCAGATGGATAACACCACGATCATGTACTACCTAAACCGGCAGGGCGGGACACGCTCCTTGCCTCTGTGCAAGGAGGCTCTCCGCACTTGGTCTTCTGTGAGCAGACTGGAGGCAGATCTCCTAACCATCCATGTGGCAGGAGCCTCCAACACTCTGGCCGATTGCCCTAAGCCGGATAGGTGCTGCATCTCACAAGTGGTCTCTCCTGCCGGAGGTAGTACACGATCTGTTCTCCCACTGAGGCGCACCTCAGGTGGACCTGTTTGCCTCCAGGGAGAATGCGAAGCTGAGGCTGTTTCATGCCCACCCCCCTCAGCAGGGCTCACTGCAGGGGGATGCCTTCTCGAGGCTGTGGACCCCCGGCCTCTTCTACACTGTTCCCCCATTTCCCTTGATCCACAAGATGCTTCTCAAGGCAAGGAAGGACAAGGCACAGGTGATTCTGGTAGCCCCAGACTGGCCCCGCCAGTTCTGGTCTCCAGATCTCCTCAACCTCAGCTCCAGGCTCCCGAGGCGGCTTCCAGCCCGCCCGGACCTGATCTCAGTCAACCATGGGAAGGTACTCCACCTGGACCTTCAATCCCTGCACCTGACGGCCTGGTTCCTGAGCAGCTAGAGTTCCAGGCCTTGGGTCTTTCCGACGAGGTCCTCAACGTTGTTGAGGCATCCCGTAAGGAGTCGACCAGAAAATGCTATGCCTTCAAATGGAAGAGGTTCTCCATTTGGTGTCAGGATAAGGGGTTGGATCCTTCCTCCTGTTCCTTGGCCAGCATTCTGGACTACCTGTAGTCCCTTACTCAGCTAGGGCTTCGGTCGACAACCCTTAAGGTGCACCTGGCAGCCATCTCTGCTTGCCGGGCATGGGCCGGAAAGCAGTCGGTGGCGCAGGAAAAAGTGGTTGGGTGCTTTTTCAAAGGCCTTGATCACATATCCCTTCCAGTGCGAGAACCTCCACCTCTGTGGGATCTACTGGCTAAGCTCGTGGGCAAGCCATTCGAACTGATGCACAGGTATGACATCTCTCACCTGTCATGGAAAGTACCTTCTTGGTGGCTATCACGTCAGCCAGAAGGATGGGATAGCTCCAGGTGCTTTCTATCGAGTCTCCTTATGTGGTCTTCCACAGGGACAAGGTTGTCCTGTGCCCCCACCCAAAATTCCTTCTGACGGTGGTGTTGGAGTTTCACCTTAACCAGGTGTTGACTCTGCTGGTGTTCTACCCCAGTAACACCTCGGAGGCCAAATATAGGCTCCATACTCTGGACCCTAGAAGAGCGCTCTCTTATTATAAGGAGCGGACGGCTGAAGTTCGGGGAGAGGTTCACCAGCTGTTTGTCACCTACGCTGAAGCCGCACCTGGCAGACCTGCAGCCAAGCGGATGATAGGCAGGTGGGTCACCTCCTGCATAGATCTCTGCTATAGGTTGGCGGGCATGGAGCCTCCCATAGGGATAAGAGCTCATTCTACCCTCCATACCGCTGCTTCGGTGGCTGCTTCCAGGGAAGTCCCTATCCAGGAAATCTGCAGGGCTGCTACCTGGAAGTCGGCACACACCTTCATTACCCACTATCACATCGACCTTGAGTCATGCCGGGATGCTGGTTTTGGGACCTCGGTTCCCTAGTCCTTATTTCCCAAGTGGGGGGGCGCCCCTTGCCTCCCTCCTCCTGGAGAACTGCTAGTAGTCTGCCTGTAAGTGTGGATTGAACAACATATCCATGTCGCAAGAAATACAGGTTACTCACCTGTAACAGGAGTTCTAGGAATGGTATATGTTGTTCATCCACACAACCCACCCGACCTCCCTGGCTTTGACATGCAACCTGGCTTCCAGCGGGCTAGATCTGGCGTCATGGGGTGGAGCCAAGAGTTTTACCACCCGAGTGGGTGGGAGGAGCCAGCTTGAAGACCTTCTGGAAAGATTTAAAGTGGCAAGGAACCTGCCAGTAAGTGTGGATGAACAACATATACCATTCCTAGAACTCCTGTTACAGGTGAGTAACGTGTATTTTTTTCCCCCGGGGTGCTGGCTTCAGGGTGGTACAAAAATTCGCACACCAGTGTGGAGCATGTGACCACCAGGTGAACTTGGTTGCTGATGTTGTGGCAAGTGCGACATCCAGTGCCTCAACTCTCCATGTCATTGGCCAGGCTGCCTTTAGTACGATTATGTATCACTTCTTGGCATGTTCTTTTCCCTTTAAGGATCACTGAAAGGTCTTCAAGCTGACTCCTCCCACCTGCCCAGGTGGTATATCCTTCGGCTCCACCCCATGATGCTAGATCTTCCTTTCCGCTGGAAGATTGATTGCCTCCTTTGTGCTCCCGCATTTTGTAGGCCATGGCTTCAAAACCTTTGGTTATTCTGAAAATTCATCTAGTTTGCATTAGAGATCGCGACTGTTTCAGTTCGATTATGGAAGACAAGTCTTCCCCCGGTTTTCACTGGTGTTCATGCGGCCAGGAGATGTCGTACACCGATCCCCACACCACGTGTGTCTATTGCTTGGGTGTCGAACATGACACCTCAAAGTGCGATTTTTGTCATGCATTTCACCCTAATGTCCTCGACGACTGTCTTGCATTCCTGAAGTTCAGGAGGGCCGACGAGAATCCTCGGTGAAATCAAAGGCTCGTTAGGCGTTTCCACAGCCGTGGGATCCGCCGAGCAATTGGAGTGTATGCAAGCCTTCAAGGAGGAATCGGCTCGTACCACAGTATCTTTCTCTCGGAGCTTCTTTGTTCCACCCAACCTGGGCTCCACTTTCTCGGGTTCTTTCCGAGAGTTGTGCCAGTCTCTCCTGACTAAGGGAGTGAGTGCTGCAGGCATGCACTCCTCTCGGTCCCGTAAGTGGGAGAAGGACCCGGGATCATCTTCATCCCAGTGAAGATGTTCTTAGGATTGGGAGACATCTCGATCCCAGGAACTGGCAGTCTCGATCTCAGTTGAAATTGCCTCTTCAGCTGCTGGCTTCTCGGCCGAAGAGGTTGAAATAATCCTTGATCCGATTGACCCCTTGTCACTGACTCCGGTCGACGAGACTCGCACTCGTGAGTCCAGTCCCTGGGAATCCCGTTGAGGAAGTGGTCCCCGACCCTGGGAATTCACCGGTCCCGCTGGTGTCTCCCGAGCGACCGAATCGGCCTGGCCGTTCTCGATTGCAGTCCAGGACCCCCTCAACCGACAGGCTGAGGAAGAGCCACTAGCACTCGAAAAAGAGGCAACACTATCTGTGGTCGTCCTCGGATGAGGAGAGGCTCTGGTGGCGGTACAACGACATCATCTGGCAACAGTTCATTTTGACTGGTCACAAGCTAACCCCGGCCATTACTTGGCTTTCGCCTCCCAGACCAAAGTTGAATCCTTTGGAGCCGATTAAGTCAGTTCCCCCACCCCGCAGTGCCGGCGAAACCTCCAATTCAGCCTAAATCGATCTCTCCGATCGTGGTGGAACCACCACCCAAGCAGCCTGTGGGAGGGTCTCCTTCTAAGGAAGCTAGACCAGATGCTGGGCTTCCCCACAGTCTTTTGCTCACCGTCACCCCGGACCACCCTTGGTGAGTCAAAGGTGACCTGGGCGATCGACCATTGTATCCGGAGCCCACAAATTTGGATGAGACCGGCCTACATTCTCATCCGGGGGATGATGAATCGGCTGGTGGGATAGAGACGGAGGAAGGTCCTTCGTCCTTTCAGGGCATTCTTTGCCTCATCTCTGAGTCTACAGAGATGCCCCTGGATCCTATCCAGAAAAAGGTGCAGTACCCTCTCATGGACATCCTCAAGAGAGGGGATACCCCAACAGAGGCCTTTCCTGTGGCCGAAGCCATAGTTGGCCCAGCCTTAGAAATTTGGCAGCACCCTGCCTCTTGTCCAGCTCCATCTGCCTGCATGGCCCGCAAGTATGTGGTGCCCATGAGATCCCTTGCGGGGTTCACAGAGCACCCTTTGTTCGACAGCGTTGTGACTGCCTCTGTGTTCAGGCGTACTGGCAGTTCTCCCGACACTGATCGACCTCCTGAGAAGGAATCCAAAAACTTGGATCACTCAATTTGGAAGGTCTATGCGGCCTTGTCTTTAGGCCTCCGTCGGGCAAGTTCGTCCATCATCATGGCACACTTCTCCCATGCCCTCTTGGAGTCTTTGGATGAAGTCCTCCCACATCTCCCTGCGGACATGCAGACCACGGTCAAGCAAGTCTGGGACCAGGGCCGGGCTATTGCCAAACAGCAACTCCAGACGGCCCTAGACATTGGGGACTCTTGTGCCCGCTCGTTGGCAGCCGCAGTTGCCTCTCTCTCCACAGGGCCTGTCTGAGACTCACCTCTTTCCCGATAGATACTCAGCACAAACTGGCTGATGTGCCTTTCCTGGGCACCGATCTCTTTGGCCCAGGTGTGGCTGGTCACCTTCAGTGTATTGAGCAGTACAATTCCACCTTGGATGCCACTTCTGCTAAAGGTTCTTCGAATAAGAAGGAGCAGCAGAAGTAGTCTTTTCAGCATTCTTCCCCTGCAGCTCAGCAACCCTCCTTTCAAGGAGGGCAGCAGCAGGCTTAAGCTTGGCACCCCCAGCCCTCCCAGGTCTGTAAAGGAGGCAGAGGTTCAGGTTGTGGATCCTCCTCCTCCAAGCTTACTCAGTGACAGGACAGGGGCTGCCACTCCCCCCTCTCTTGTCACACCAGGTCTGGGTCCTCCTGTGGGGGGCCAGCTCTGCTACTTCCTTTCCGCCTGGTCCATTGTCACCATGGACAGGTGGGTCTTGGAGGTGGTCGGTCAGGGACTGCCTCTAGAATTCGAGCAGTACCGTCCAAGCCAAGCTCATGCCCTGCGGGAGGAAAGAGTATCTGCCTATACTCGGTCATCTCTCTGAGATGACATCACTCAGCTCCTCCTCAATGAGGCACTGGCTCCAGGCTTTGTCTCCTGGTACTTGCTGGAGCCCAAGCGGATGGGGAGCTGGCGTCCCATTCTAGATTTGCACGACCTGAATCAGTATCTCAGGTCACGCACTTTTCAAATGGTCACTCTGTCCCAGATCACACCATCCTTGGAGCGAAACGTGGTTCTGTTCACTGGATCTGCAGGACACATTCTTTAATGTCCCAATCCGCCTGTCTCACTGGCGGTTCCTCCGCTTCAGAGCTGAAGGGACACTATACGAATTCCGAGCCATGCCGTTAGGCCTGGCATTGGCCCCACGGGTCTTCACCAAATGCATCGCAGTGGTGGCAGCCCATCTCGGGCATCGGGATCAGAATTTACCCCTACCTCGACGACTGGCTCTTAGCAGGTCCCACCCAGCAGGAGGTGGAGAGGTCCAGGGACCTGGCCCTCCACCCAACTTGGTCTATTGATCAACGAGGCCAAGTCGGAACTCGTGCCTTCTCAGGTGGTGTGCTTCACTGGGGCAGAGCTAGACTCTCATCAAGCCAGAGCTCGGCTCCTGGTGGACAGGGCAGAGGTTCCCTCCTCCTTTTCCCAATCATTTCTGGTGGGCAACTGCACCCTGCCGGGGACCTTCTGCGCTTTGTGGGTGGTCCATTGGGCCCAGTGGCACATGCGCGCCTTCAGTGGAAGCTGGCCACCATGTGGACTCAGCGCCACGGTCATTTCTACTAGCTGATCACTGTAACCCAGAAGATGTGGGGCGCTCCCAATGGTGGACCACCCGAGACCGATTGCAGGAAGGGATCCCATTTGTCCGCCCCGAGCTGATGGCCATCCTCACGACCTATGCCTCTCTTATGGACTGGGGAGCCCACATGGGGGACAAAAGGGCCCACGGGTTCTGGGCCCCCGAGCAGTCCCAATACCACATCAACCTGTTGGAGCTCAGAGCAGTCAGACTGGCATTGTCAGCTTTTGCTGCTCAGCTTCAGGCTCAAGTGGTTCAAGTCCAGATGGACAATACCATGTCCATGTGCTACCTCAACAAATGGCAGTACACATTCCCGTCTGCTTTGCAGGGAAGCGCTTCGTATCTGGACCCTCATCAGCCATCTGGAGGCAAATCTCCTAGCCATTCATGTGGCAGGAGCCTCAAACCATCTGGCTGATGCTTTCAGCCGCTTAGGCAAGATATCTCACGAGTGGTCTCTCCATCCCGAGGTAGCTTACAGCCTGGTCTCCCACTGGGGCAAACCGATGGTGGACCTGTTTGCCTCCAGGGACACCACCACGCTGAGGCTGTTTCATGCCTGCTCCGCTCAGCAGGGCTCGCTGCAGGGGGATGCCTTCTTGAGGCCATGGACCCCAGGCCTTCTCTACGCCTTCCCTCAATTTCCCTTGATCCACAGGGTGCTCCTCAAGGTGAGGAGGGACAAGGCGAAGGTGATTCTGGTAGCCCCAGACTAGCCGTGCCAGTTCTGGTATCCAGATTTCTTCAACCTCCGCTGCAGGCCCCGGAGCGGCTTCCAGCATGCCCGGACCCAATGTCTCTCAATCAGGGGACGGTACACCATCTGGACCTTCAACCCCTGCACCTCACAGCCTGGTACCTGAGCGGCTGGAGTTTCAGGCTCTGGGTTTTTCCGAGGATGTCCTCACCGTGGTGGAGGCATCCAGAAAGGAATTGACCAGGAAATGTTATGCCTTCAAATGTAAAAGGTTTTCCATTTGCTGTCAGGGCAAGGGGCTGGACCCTCTGTCCCATCTAGTGGCTAACATTCTCGACTACTTTTGGTCCCTGTCCTAAGGGGGACTTCCATCATTGACTCTTAGGGTGCACCTGGTAGCCATCTCTGCTTACCAGGCATGGGCCGGTCAGCCGACATTGGCGCAGGAGACAGTGGTCGGGCACTTTTTCAAAGGCCTGGATCACATATCCCCTCTGGTGCGTGAACCTCCACCTCCATGGGATCTACTGCTGGTACTGGCAGAGCTCATGGGCAAGTCATCTGAACCAATGCACAAGTGTGCATTGTCACACTTGTCATGGAAGACAGCCTTCCTGGTGGCTATCACGTCTGCCAGAAGGACGGGGGAGCTCCAGGCGCTCTCGGTGGACTCCCCTTATCTGGTCTTCCACAGGGACAAGGTTGTCCTACGCCCCCACCTGAAATTCCTTCCAAAGGTGGTGTCAGAGTTTCACCTTAACCAGGTGTTAACTCTGTCAGTATACTACCCTAATTACACCTCAGATGCTGAATACAGGCTCCATACCTTGGACCTGAGACAAGCCCTCTCCTATTACAAGGAGAGGACAACGGAAATTAGGGGAGAGGTTTGACAGCTGTTTGTCACCTATGCTGAATCTGCTTCTGGCAGACCTGCAGCAAAACGGACTATTGCAAGGTGGATTACATCTTGCATAAGTCTGTGCTACAAGTTGGCGGGCATGGAGCCTCCCAGAGGGATAACAGCTCATTCTACCCGCCATACTGCTGCATCGGTGGCTGCTTCCAAGGACATCCCTATCCAGGAAATCTATCGGGCTGCTACCTGGAAGTCAGCAAACAGCTTCATTACCCATTACCACATTGACCTCAAGTCACGCCAAGATGCTGGTTTTGGGGCCTTAGTTCTCCAATCTCTTTTCCCCAAGTATCAATGGGGTTGTGCGCCTTGCCGCCCTCCTCCCAGAGAACTGCTAGGACTCAACCCAAAAGTGTGGATGAACAACATATCCACGATCCTAGAAAAACAGGTTACTCACCTGTAACAGTAGTTGTAGGAGTGGTATATGTTGTTCATCCACACGGACCCACCTGACCTCCCCGGCTGCGGACGCACAACACCTGGCTTCCAGTGGGCTAAGATCTGGCATCTTGGGGCGGAGCCGAGGGATATACCACCTGGGTGGGTGGTAGGAGCCAGCTTGAAGACCTTCCACTGACTCAGAAAGGGACATGCCAAGAAGTGTGGATGAACAACATATGCCACTCCTAGAACTACTGTTACAGGTGAGTAACCTGTTTTTACTTGCTCAGGGTCGCACAGTATGCAAGTGGTGGCTGATGAGATTCAAACCCAGGTCTCGAGGTCAGTACCCTTAACCTCTATGCCATACTGCCTCCCCATAAGGCAGAGTAAAGCCGGCCCGGTGGTTGCTGAGGGGTGAGGCGCTGGACCTCACACCTTGTGCGACCCGGGTTTGGGAACGGACTCGGGGCACTGGAGGCTGGCAGGGGAAGGAGAGGATTGAGTGTCCTGGGGACTGCTCTCCTCTCCTCTCTTCTCTTGGGGTGGGTTGTGGGGGTAGCCTCACTCTGTAGCGGATCCCGGTGGGGACCGGGAGCACTACAAGGTCGGTGTAATAGTGGAATAAGAAAAGCGGAAATAGCTCCAAGGCTGGCTGGATGATGGGTGCTAGTCCACAGAAGCCCCCGTAAGGGAGCCATGTCCACCTCAGTAGCACCCTGGGTTCGAGTAGATTGCGCTGGCCCCATCCACCAGCGCCTTCCCCCCTCGGAGGAGAGGGACCCACCTGGCAAAGGGTTATGCTGGGTTACCCCAGGGAGGGCTGCCATATGAGCTCAGAGGCTCGCAAGAGGGGTAGTAGGAGGTATGTCAGGGACCTTGGCAGCTCGAAGGAGTGGCGGGTCCTGGAGCACGTAGGGGAGAAAAGAGAATACAAAAAAAAGAGCAGAATAAGAGAGAGAGTCTCACCAGTCTTTTCTCCCCCCCTCAATTAAGAGAAACTTTAACTTCTGTCCCCCAGGCTACTGGGTCGGTTCTAAGAGGTTGGCAATTGGGAACTAAGAACAAATCATTCCAATGTTACGCCTGGAAATATAGACACTTCACTTTGAACCGAGAGTTTAATAACCAGTGGTTTAAGAATCAAGCTAAAAAAGGCCTGGAGGCGCCCTGGCAGTTGTTGCGCGGGGACTTGATATAATGAGTTTTGAAGAGGCTCAATTAAGATTTGAGTGGTCAGATAAAGATAGGCTATTCTATTATCAAATTAGAGCATACATCACTAATTATATTAGGCAAAATGGGAACAGCTCCATCTTAATAGAAGATATTACACCATATAAACAAATATGGTCCATGCACGCATGGGGAAAGGGCTATAACAATAATATACCAGTACCTTATCCAGCAGAAAGCACACATAATGTCCTCCACACAAGCAAAATGGGAGAGAGACTTGGACCAGATTATATCACCTAGAGACTGGACAAAAATCTGGAGATGTACCTGGTCCACTTCCTCATCCCCAATGTGGCGGGAGTTCACATGGAAAGTAAGAATGAGATTCTTTCTTGTTCCCTCAGATAAGACCCTTAGAGTTCCTGGGACTTCGGCCCGTTGCTGGAGGGAGTGCGCTGAGCAGAAAGCCACATACATGCATGTTTTTCTAGACTGCCCAAAAATAAGGGGATTTTGGCTTCAAATAGTGGAACATGTAAAAAATATGCTGAATATTCAGAACCAGCTAGAGCCAATCAACATACTATTAGGCCTTCCCCATTGGAAATAAAAGACCCTGGCAAATTGTACCTGTGGAAGATATCACTCTGTTCGGCCTATAAATCCATTACTAGAAAATGGTTGCAGGCATCAGCTCCCTTAATCAAGGAGTGGAAACAGATGGTTTTGAGTATTCAGCGAATTGAACAGATAACCTCAGAACTACAGGACCGGAAAGAGGCTTTCATAACAAGATGGGCCAGATGGGAATGCTATCAAGACCAGATCATCTAAACTACTGCGCTAGTGAGATAAAGGGTAAAGTGAGATGAAATTGAACCCAATATTACCTACAGATAATTCTGAGAATGTATAAAATAAGAACCCTCATTGGGAAAGCTAAACACGCTCATGAATATGTGAAAACATAACGAGGATAAGAAAAATGTATTTTTGTAAAATACTTTGCCTGTGGTAGTAGCCAATGTTTTAAATATTGTTATTACCTGTTGTTAACCTGTTGTACCAGAACTGAAGGAATGATCTGATACCAGACCTGTATTCAGTTATAAGATGATTCTTTGAATCAACATGTGGAAAAAAAAATAAAAGAAGTATAAAAAAAAAAAAAAAAGAATAAGAGAGAGAGGACATTGGCGGGGCGCATGGCTAGTGTGTCGTCATGCATGCCCCCTCACTGCATTCTTAACGTGCCAGCGTCCTAGTGGACTGGGAAAAAAATGGCTCCAGCAGCCACAATGGCAGACCCCGGTGTATTCACTCTGCCTGCTCCACACAACCACCATGGCTTCTGCAGATGAGACATAGAGACTCAGGGGTACAGTAAGTCCCCTCTAACCTGTCCCCACCTGCGAGAGAAACCAGGGCTCTGTGGAGGATGATGACTGGAGGTAGGTGGGTGTGCCTTGAAACTCCCAAGTTCATGCAGATATTTATTGTAGTTTAAATGTATCTCAAGGGCCTCTCTTCTGCTGCTGCCATGTTTGGACTTCACAGTGCCACCTCCAATCAATCTGGTAACATATTACATGCAAGTCTGGTCATGGGGAGCAGTGTTTACACCATATGTTTCCCCACTTTTTTTTTTTTTGCATTACTTACGATATTTGAGACATAAGACCATATTCAATACACACAAAACAAGTGAGCTTAATACACAGTGGTTTCAAATTCACACACATCATGACTTCATAACTCCAGCATCAAAGGGTGAACTTGCAGCAGGGAACCAACCCGACGATCGTATTAGAACCACTGGTCCAGCATTAGTGGATGGCCTTGTAGCATGGAACTGGTCCCCAACATTGTAGTGCAACCACTGGTCCAGCATCAAAGGGTGGACTTACAGCAGGGAACCACTCTGCAAGATAGTGTGCAACCACTGGTCCAGCACAAGTGGGTGAGCTTACAGCAGGGAACTAGCCCCCAACATCATAATGCAACCACCGGTTGTCTTATAGCCTCAAACCAGGCCCAAATATCATGCTGCAACCACTGGATACCATGTTGTTTTTGAATCCCAAAATGCTAATCCCTTGACTAGGACTGTAGTGTTTCAATATAGTCAAGGTTTTAAGTATTTTTTAGACACAAGTGTTACGCAGCTTATTTCTGGGACATTGATTCGTGTATACGTTTTGATAGCCACTTAGACATTTTTAAATTGCTTTACTTTTTGTGTTTGCAATTGAAGCATCCGTTTGCCTTATTTAAAAAAAATATAAAGATAAGGTTAATTAAAACGTTGTTGCTTTTTAAAATGCATGACTTTCCTGCTGCTGATTTAACTCAACAACACAGAACATTCAATCTGACAGAAAGTGCATTAAAGTAATTTTTCTATCACAGTGTGCCTGTCTCTCTGCTGAATGGTATAATGACCCAGTTAGTAAATATTTTTAAAAAACTGAACTTGTAATATAGGAACATTCCTCATTAGTCATGAGTTGAAATAGCAGCTGAAAAGACTGATGCTGGTGTCTGAATCATTCAGTTCCAACCCTCTGCACTTTCAGAAAATCTTGTTAAAAATGAAGGAGGAGAGCCAGCCCATTGGCACAGTGTAGCACTACCTTCACTACGTTGGCGACCCAAGGTTTCAGAAATGAGCTGAAATTGTTGGGATGGCTGAGGGGAGGAGGCGGCGGCTTGAGCATCCCAGAGGACCCTCTCCTCCTCTGCCGCAGTACTGCCACCTGGGTGACTGAAAGAAGGGGGGGGATGCTGCTGGTGTAAGCATGTGGACACGTACACAGCATGTGCAGGCATTCTGTGAAGTTCACGTATGTGTTGTCCCCAGAAGTTTAGGATAAAAACATGGCCCCAGCTCCCCTACAATGATGGACCCTGCCTCACCATCATGGCACCATCTGACAAGTAGACGATAGGGGGTACATCCCCCTAATCTGACTCTATCTGGGGGGTATGACCAAGGCTGCATGGAGGGAGGTGCCTGTGACTAGGGGAGGCGGGGGACTGTGTGTGCATGGAGGTCCTGAGGGGAAGAAGGGGTAGCTGGAGAGACAGGAGTTATAAACAGTAAGTTTAAATAAAAAACAGGAAGATTGGTCCAGTGATGTCAATGGTAGCGTGTTGCAGTACTATGCTGATGACCTGGGGTTGCTCTGCAAACTTCATTCCTTGCACTTGCTTTTGGCAGAGGGAACACTACAGTGCCTCTTTTGGTGGAAGGACACTTTGCATAGGAAACGTGGATGACTTCATGTCAGCCAGGGCCTGGCCTAGAAGAGTGGCATTGGAGTTGTCTCTCATCATGAGGGAGATGGGCAGGGACAGGTGACACTTGCCAGTCTGGTGCGGACATTATTCTTTATGAAAACCAAACAGTATTTCTCATTCAAACTTGGTGGCAAAGGGGGAAGCGTGGCTAGCTGCCAACTGAGCAAGACAAGTCCTGTGGTAGCTCATACACAGTCTCTGCTTCTAACTTTATGATTTCAACTTTAACTTCATTTTCAACCCAAGTTACTGATATACTTCAGTTTCTGTATAAAATGCTGTTTTTGAGCTTATTTCGATTATGGGGAAGCCAAAAAAACAAGTGATGCAAGATCAAGGCAAAGGGAACCTGTTGGACAGGCAGTTTGAACCTCCGAACAGTGCAATCCTGCAAACTGTGAAAGACTTGGAAAAAATTTGTCAGATATCTTGATAAAAAGGTTGATACCTTTAACAACAGAGTGGTAGTGCAGGAAACTAAGATGGCTAGGGTTACTATAGACAATTAAATGGCTAAAATAATGACTGAGAAGGCAATGATGGCAGCCTCTGGCGTGGTGCAGGAAAATAAAATACAACGAATGCGCCTTGAACTACTTAAGAATTGTGCTTGCCAGGCCAAACTTCACCTTTTGGGCATTCCTAAGAATCGAGGGGGCAAGATCTGATAACATTTGCAATGGCTGTTTTGCAAGCACATTTAAACCTGTATCTTAACAGCCTCATTATAAAAGCCTACCGAATTACATCATGCAGGCAGTCGAAGGGATAGGGAGATGCCTCAGATTCTGTTACTGGTGACTTCCAGCCTACACATTCGGGAAACTACTGCAGGCACATGGAACCTGATTTTCTTTCTTTCACGACCTTTCTTATGCTACATGACAGAAAATCCTTTGACTCAGTCAGATTGCAACTTCATCAGTTGGGGATTGCACACACCCTGCTTCTACCTGCTAAACTCCGACTAACCTACTTGGGTAAGACATTTCTCTTTTCTGACCCAGTACAAGTGGGAAAGAGAGTACTTGAAATAAAAGAATATTTTCAGTGGCAATCTACTGGCCCTACTGAAGATGATGGGGACTGAATTCTGTGACCGAAACGTTTCTATCATCCAGTTTTACATGTTTGAATGTAATAATTATATCAGCTAAGACTGATGTTAACATAGTTTCAAAGCTGTTACACAAAAAGTTCTAATCTATTGTAGGTATGATGGCTCTGTACAGTGACCAGAGTTTGCTTATTTTTGGAATTTTTTTTTTATTTTTAACTAGCAAGCTACTGATGTGGGGAGTTATCTGATGCCTGCTATTTTGGTGGGGTTTCACATTTTAGGTGAGGCTGAGATGGTATTTCAGGGTGGAGGCTCTGGGGTACAAGATGGCTACTGCTGCATGGAGTCAGTTGGCTCTATGCACAGTTTAACAGCTCCCTGCACGTAATCTGCCACTCTGGCCCATGTTAGTTTATGGGATTCACTCTAGAAGGAAAGCAGCATTTGTTAAATATGTATTTACCACCATGTACGTGCGCTAGTATCTTGTTACAGTACAGTACTGGCGATCTATTTATTTTCTAATGGCAAACTGCACAAGGCTATGTTCCCATATGGGGACTGTACAGTATCTTGCTTAGAAATCTGTTGTTATATCTGTAGGACTATGTTGTTTTTTTTTTCCTTTTCTTAAACTGGGTAAAGATTTTACTAAGTTGGAGACTGGATGCTGTTGGGTTACATGTTCTTCCTTCATTGGTTTCATATTTTCATACCAAAAGGATCTACACAGACTTTTGAAAGCCCTGTTGGACACTTTCAAGAGTGTTATCACTCAGGACATTATCAAGTCACTTAAGTTAGATGAATAGTCTGTGGTCATGGCATTATAGACCACCATTTGGGACGTTATGACTCTTGTTACATTGATTGGTACCCTCCCCCAATATATGCCGAAGCACTGGGAGACAAGAATGTATATCCTTTGTTTGTAAGTTTTCACTTTATTAACTGCTGTGTCTTGGAACCTAGGGAATGTTTTATGTATGTTATTTTGGTAACTGCAATAAAAAGAAAATAAAACTTAGTGGCAAGAAGAAGTCAAGATGCAGAACAAGCCAAGTGAGACTGGCACACCTGATCTACTCCGCAAAGCTTCATATGGGCCTTTGGGGCAAAAGTACTTTATAGAGCCTGAAGCTATGCTTGCTTTCTTGGTTAAATTGAAGGTGGAACAGGATCACTACAGTGATGAAGAGGCAAGGCAAATTTTATTTGTACAATGCCCAATCCCAGAGGCTCTGGGTGCTTCACTTTAAAACAAGGAAAGGAAATGGGTGGAATAACATATCACAATAAATACCATAAAATTAGATCAGCAGCATACTAAAACAGCACTGGTCAGACTACTTCACTCGGGAAGGCCAGGGCAAAAAGATGAGCCTTGAGACCCCTTTTGAAATCCTCGACCGATTGGGCCTCCCAAAGAAATGAAGGTAGAGTGTTCCACAGGACTGGACCAGTGACACTAACAGCCCTGTCACTGGAGGTTCTCAGCCTGGTTCTGGGAATCTCAAGGAGGCACCTTGTTGAGGAGCGGAGACAGCGGGCTGAGGTGCAGGGTGTTAGGAGCTCTACCAGGTAGCCAGGGCCTAACCCGTGTAGGGCCTTATAGGTGAGAAGATTCACCTTGAAGATAACCCTCCACCTGACAGGCAACCAGCGCAACAAACAGAGTCCCACCCACTCCTCCTGGACAAGGTGAGCTCTGCTGGCCTCTCAGATCCTAATGTTTTAATTTTTTTATTTATTTATTGGAATCTCGGATAACACCTTTGAGCTAAGCGCTCGTTTACAAAAGTTCCATGTCGTAAGGCAATAGTCAAGGTACGTAGACATTACAAAACAGATAGGGGTATACACAGCAGGTAAGTACATTATGGTACATACAGATACAAGCAAGTACAATTAAAATACATCAGGTAGGAGAGGTCAACTTTACTGCAACAGTACTAGGAGCATACCTAAGGTGGACAAGCAATTTATAGTGACAGCTGAGCTTTGGAGCGTGCAGGTAGATTTATGGAGGATCAGAACTGGTGGTGATCAAAGGAGAGGGAGGGAGGACAGAACAGATGAGAGCGGGGTAGGGTGGGCGCAGAGACAAAGAGGGTGACAGAATAAGGGGGTTGAGTAGTCTGAGCGGTGGGATTAGATAGGTTGATTGGTTCTGTTCCTACCTCATGGGTCGTCAACATTTGGTACAGGTGGGAGGCATCCTATCACCTCCTCTACCCGGCTCCATCCTGGGTAGTATCGTCTTCTCTATTTTCCTGAATGACCTACCCTTTGCCTGTGTTAACATACATACTCCCATGTATGCTGTTGACACAACTATTTGTTGTATTTATCTAATGTCATCCAACTTATCTCCCATGTGGGGAGCATAAAGAGATGGCAAAAAAAAAAAGGGGGGGTGCCATGAAGTCAGCACAGTGGTAGCACTACTACTTGGGACACCGACAGCTGGAGATTGGGAGTGAGTCTGAATCATCAAGGGTTGGCCAGGGGAAGGAGGATGTAGTGCCAGATGGGCTGCTCTCCTCCTTCAAGGGGAAGGCCTGCATGATCTGCCACTTACCTGCCACCTAGTGCAAGCTAGGTAGCAACACAGCAAGGGTCAGCTCACGTGAAGGTTGGGATGTGGTCAGTGCTGGCATGAGCAGTGCATATGCAGGTGTGTACCACATGGTGTAATTGCACGGCACCATCCCAAGGGAGAAACCAGAGTTCCAGATAACTTTTAGGACTGGGAAGTATTTACTGCTACTCCCTTCAACCTGGGAGCAATTTCATCTAAATGGTAGTAATGCCAGTCTTGAACTACCTACTTATAAAACTAGTCTGAATTGCACTGGAAACCTCCAGCCACTGGCTCTCTTTGCATGGTATTGCCATGGAGTTTGAGATATTTTCCCGATGATATATAGTGCTATGGAATTATTTTTTTAACATTTTGCTGGGTTAGACAGAACAACCCTTCAGGCCAATCAGTCTGCAACTCCTGCCTGTAGTCACAATTGAAACTAATGATCTTTTGTGTCTCCGCCCCTTTTGCTTCTACTCTGTTGGCACGTGGTGTCATGGCTGCTAGCACTGCATGGTGCTGCCAATTTTGTGTCTGTGTAGCACCTATACTTTAAATGTACAGGTGAGAAATAAATTCTTAAGATTGGAAAGAGAGAGTAAATTATGCAAAAATGGTATTAAAATACTCCTTCACTCCCCTAGTCTGTTCTCCTCAGAGGAACTAATGGGAAAAACGGGCAATGGTTGGGCAGATGAAACCATGCCTGCCCTCCATGTCCTCAGTCTGACTTCTGTTCTGTGTCTATTGGTATATTTCCAGGTTTCACCTCTGTGTGAGCGACTGGATGTGGGGGTGGGGCTGATGAGGAGCTGAAAGGCAGTCTCTACCACAGGAGAGCACAAGCTTAGGGGTACCACAGCTTTGCATTTTCGGGTGGCCAGAAGAGTCCAGGCAAGAGGGGCCTCGATGGACGGGAGGTGGAAGGTGGCATTAGCTAAAGGGCCGTGGGGCAAAAATAGAATTTAAAATACCTATAACCTCACATCACAGGACTGTTGATTATTTTCTGACAACCACAAAGCTCACTTGAACTACATATTTTTTATTAAACAAAAGCCCATTTTACACGTGGGATAACACACCCCAAGCTGTGCAGTCATAAGGGAACAATGGACTTCTCAGGTGGTTATGGCACTCTGTGATGCCTCGTGACAAACAACCATCAGAGACAAGCATTATTCCCTTATAACTGCACATCGTCTTGTGTTATCCTTTGTAACTGCACACCTTGTCATGTGTTATCCCTTCTAATTACACACCTTGTCATGTGTTATCCCTTCTAACTACACACCTTATGTGTTTTCCCTTATAACTGCACATCCTGTGATGTTATCCCTTCTAACTGCACACTTTATCATGTGTTATCCCTTCTAACTGCACACCCCATCATGTGTTGTCCCTTCTAACTGTGCACCCTGTCATGTGTTATCCCTTACATAACCCAACCCCTGCCTGGTGCCTTAATGCTTATATGAATAGACAGTCTATATTCTGATTGGCTCTGCTCTATATTCTACAGGAGAAAAGAGCAATTAGTTTATTAATATGAACACATGGACTATAATACCATGAGGTGATACTGAGAACGGTATCTTGCAAAGTTAGTACTGCTTGCTGCATCACGCCATAACCCATTCTGAAGTGTCAGTGAGAGATTATTAAATCTCTTCGGAGTGCCATAAGTGTTCTTCTGGTCCTGGTGGGAAAAGAAAAAAAACAGAGGCTGTGCAAATGCACCTCCACAAAAAAACAGAATTAAAGTGCCCACCATTTTGGAAATCAACGCAGTTTGTAGCTATTGAGACTCAAGAATTAAACAATAGCTGCAAACCTTGCGGTGTTATTAGTGGCCCCAACTTTAGGCAGGTAAATACTGTAAAACATTTCACAGGTTATAAAATCCACATATAGTCCTGGCCACAGCAAACATAAACCAGTTATTGATCCTTAGCCAGACACTGCAGTCAATCTTCCTCTTCCAAGTCTTGATTCTTATGATGCTCAAAGTCAGCTGAAATTTTTGCTGACGACTTGACAGCCTCCTTGAATCCAAGAATTGGAACACTTTCCCCTTCCCATACTAAATTGTTTAGGTAGAAGCAGAGAATGGTATGGACCACTCCCAAAGATCACAGTCTCCGTACCCAGAGTTCCCACCGGACCAAGTGGGCAGGTAGCTAGAGGACCGGCCACTTTCTCTAATCCTCTTCGGGCAGTGCTGTCGATTAGTAACAAGACCGCTATTTTTGCAGACTTGATTTCCTCTGTCGACCTGACTTGCATTACGGAGACCTGGCTGGGTGGCCTTGCTGGCCCGGTTCTAGAGGCCACCATCCCCACCGGGTATTCTGTAGTACACTGCCTGAAGAAGGATCGCTGGGGGGGGGAGTGACCATCATACTTAGAGCCAGCCTGGGCTCAAGGTGCACTCAGTTGGTAACACCTGATCATTTGAGTGCATCACCATGCGTGGGGGTTCAGGTGCAGGTTGCAGGATTCTTCTCATTTACCACCCTCCTGGGTCGGGGGAGAATTCCTGTAGGAGGTAGTGGACTTCATCATCAACCAGGTGTTAGAGTCCCCCAGGTGTTTAGTCTTGGGGGACTTCAATGCATGGATCAACGCCAAATCCTTGCATTTTGGTTACGACCTCCTCCAGTTGATGTCTTCACTGGGCCTGACACATGTTGTTGCTTCTGCAACCGATTAGCATGGCCACACACTTTATCTGGTGTTCCAGCCGGGTCTTGGGATTGACAACCTCAAGAGTGATCAGGTCTCTTGGTTTGATCATTGCACCATGGGGTTCATGCTTGGAGCCCCCCCCAGAAGTACCTTCCCTGTGGAGATGGTCAGCCACCACCCATTAAGGGGTTTGCACCCAGTGGAACTATTGGCGCTAGTGACCTATCTAGAGTTGAAGCGGCATATGCGATTGGCACTGGTGAGATGGTGGCCACCTATAACAGGGTGGTTTCTGAAGCTCTCGATGTCATCACTCCAGTCCGTATATGACCCAGATCCTCTCACTTGAGATCCCCTTGGTTTGATGGGGATCTCAAGGCGATGAAGATCAAGGATCAGAAGTTGGAGCGTTGCTGGCGGAAGACCTGGCTGTAGGCCAACAGGCTGGCCCTGCATGCTCACTGTGGTGAGTACCAGAGGGCAATCCCCCATAAGAAGGCAGAATTCCTGTCCAGGGAGATAGCTGCAGGGAAAAACAGACCACCTCAGCTTTTTTGGAATGTGGACAGGCTTCTCCATCCTGCCTGTCTACAGCCGAGGAAGACTTTTTCATCCACCTTGTGTGAAGAGTTTGTTCTGTTTTCTCTGACAGAGTGTCAACTATCCAGTTGGGGATTCCATCAGGGAGACAACAGCCTCACAGTGGTGGGCCAGGAGAGTCTGAAGCACTCCATCTGTCTGGGAAGAGTTTAGGCTAATGAAGGTGTCTGAAGTGACTAAGGTGATCTTAGAGCTGAAGCACACTTATTGCGAGCTGGACCCAGCCCCGACACTTTTCTTAATGAGATCCACTGAGGCTGTTGGCATGGTGTCCGCCAGGATTGCCAGGTGCTCGATGACAGAGGGGGTGTTCCCAGCAGCTTTGAAAGAAGCACTGGTGAGACCCCTCCTTAAGAAGCCTTCCCTCGACCCAGACGTCCTGGCGAATTACCGTCTGATCCCCAACCTGCCTTTTTTGAGCAAGGTTGTTGAGAAGTTAGTGGCCCAACAGCTCAAGGATTGCCTGGTGTCCTCGGACATCTATGAGCCATTTTAGTTGGGTTTTCGGACCAGACATAGCACAGAAACTGCTCTAGTTAAATGCATAATGATCTGCTCAGGGCTAGAGAGAGAGGAGACAGATCAGTTCTTGTGCTTCTCGATCTCTCCTCAGCATTTGACACTGTGGACCATGTCGTGCTTCTTGATTGGCTCATTGAGTTTTGTGGACTCACCGGTACTGTCATCAGGTGGTTCAAGTCCTATCTTTTGGATAGGGTGCAGTGGGTAGTGAGGGGGAATTTCTCCTCCTCCTCCTCCCCAATGCCTCTTTCTTGTGGAGTACCACAGGGTTCGGTCTTGTGTCTGATGCTGTTCGCAGTGCACATTCTGCCCTGGGTGAGATCATTCGACAATACAGTGTAGAGTTTCATTGCTATGCAGATGATACCCAACTGTATTTGTCTTTTGCACTCGGAACATCCAGAGCTGTCAATGTGCTTAACAACTGGCTGGCTAAAATCAATGACTGGATGGCTTCCAGCTGACTGAGACTTAACCCAAATAAGACGGAGGTATTAGTGATCGAGCCTGGTCGTGGATGTGATGGGTTGCCACTGGGGTCTGCCCCCAGTGGTGGCTTCCCCGAAGGTGTGAAATCTAGGCGTGATCCTGGACAGCAGACTGACCTTTGAAGATCAGGTGTCGCGTGTTGCTAAAAGTGGTTTTTATCACTTGCGGAACATTGCCAGGATTAAGCCCCTCATTCTGCCTGCTGATCTGTCGACACTGGTACACACTTTTGTCACCTCCAGACTCGACTACTGCAACTCTCTATACTTTAGGATCACAGGAGGGACCCTCTGCAGACTGCAACTAGTGCAGAATGTGGTGGCCCGTTTGCTGATGGGCCTTTTGAGATCCAGTCATGTAACCCTGGTCCTGTGTGTCCTGCACTGGCTGCCTGTCAGGTGGAGGGTCCTTTTCAAGGTGGGCTTGCTCACCTATAAGGCCCTGTATGGACTGGGTCCTGGCTACCTGTCTGAGCTCCTGACACTGGTGACTTCTTCTTGTGCTCTCTGTTCCTTGTCGAGGGGCCTCCTGGACATTCCCAGGGTTTGGCTCCGGACATTGGGCGACTATGCATTTAGTGTCGCGGGGCTGACCCTGTGGAACTCGCTTCCACCTGCAGTCTCGGAGGCTTCCTCGACTGAGGTGTTCAAACTGAGGCTGAAAGCTCACCTCTTCCGCCAGGCCTTTGAAGCTGACTGACCTGTGTTCTGACCATTAGTTTTGTTTCCCTCAGTAACCTGAAGCACACCATATAGGGTTATGTCAATCCTACTGAATTTCATTGTATGATATTTTATTGTATTTTAACATTTTTATTTTTACTGTACATTTGTATGTGTTAGGTGCCCTGGGCCTCAGGGAATGGGTGCCATATAAATAAAACTGCCTTGCATTGCCTTGCTGCTAGACACCATTAAATTGTGTGCTGTGGTTTCTAATGGTAAAACTCAGTTCTGGAAAAAAAAAAGAATGTACTGTTTTTTTTAAATATGACTGATTGAGCTATCGGTGCTGTTTGTAGTACAAGGTAGTAAGCTGTCCATAATTAGAATGACTGACCAGGTGTGATTTGCAGTTGCCTCTGCTTTATGTGGGTTCACTTGATATGCATTTTTTTGCTATAGAACTTTTAGCTCCTGCACTTACTGCCTTGCCTCTAGGTATTATACTTGTGCCTTCCCCTCCCCTCCCAATCTGCTCATGATCTCCCCCCTCATCCCCATCTGCTTATTCCGGGAATAGGTTCTGAAGAACAGAAGTTGCCAACTCTGAGTGCTTTCCAAACTGGATATCAACACAGACGCAAGATGCATAGGTATGGATGGAGGCCTTTAGTGGACTGGCATACTTCCAACGAGGCAGTATCTCTTGCAGCTACTAGTGTTGTTGTGGTTCCCCTTATAGAATGTGCTTTGATGCACAGGTAGGTTTACAGGTTGTGTGGAGCTATGTTAACTTAAAATACCCTACGGTTTTCTGTCACAGTGTTAAATATTGTAAATTATTGCTCTGCATTTGCATGCACTTACAATAAGTTTACTTAATGCAGTCTTTTTCAGAAAGCTAGCCTGTTTTGTCAGATCTTTGGGCCCCAGTTAATGTGTTAGTTATTTTCCTCTGACAAGATGTTTTGAGATGAACATTTAAATATACTTTTCAGTAAACAGTCTTGGTATATGTGTATATATATATATATATATATATATATATTTGATCTGGGGTTCATCACACTATAAAATGTAAGCTTGAAATGAATTGTTCAAGGTGCACTATAATTTTTAAACTGTTAAAATATACACCAGGACTGTATGTTTGTCTGTATGTTCACTCTTGTTTTATGAAATAAAATTTGATTACATAGAATACAGTGAACCATAGGCAGACTAGCTGGACCTTGAGATCTCCTTCTGCAGTTACATTCTATGTATCTATGATTAAAAAAGAATGTGCATTGATAGCATTACCTTTTGCCTTCAAAACCTGGGATGTTTGGTGCTGACTGGTGAGGTAGGGGTCTGCTGTCCACCTTGGATGCCTTCTGCCTTGGAGAAGGTGGGCGCCTCCTTCCATTGCATGACCGCTGCCCCGGTGGTCCAGGGAAGGGGAGTATATGGGAGGGAAGGAAGGGTGCTCCCTTATGGTGTGGGGAGGAAGGGCATCTCATTCCTTTGCATGACTGCTCCCCTCGTGGCCTACATAGTGTCATGCGAGGTGAAAGGAGACTCTTATGGTGTGGCTTTACATCTGCACACACCCGTTCACTTTACATGCGACACAGAGTGCCAGCTAGGGAGTTTGGAAGGAGGGGCTTATGCATACCTTCCCATGGACCTGACAGGAGCAAGGCCTGTTCGCTCCTCAAGAGTCCGCCCTGTAGTAGAGTAAGGGGTGGGACTATGAGGCAAAAAAAAAAAAAAGACAGACTTGGGACAGATTAAATCTCATCCCGCCACATCTGCCTGGGCTGCCTCCTCCCTCTGGTATTTCAGGCATTTTGAGCCAAGTATTTTCCTCAGAAGACTGGTCCCCATCTGAAGTCCCTCCTGCGAGGGACAAGTTGTAGATTACCTTCCAAAGGGACAGAGGAGGAGTGAGCAGAGGCAGGAATAGAGTATCAGACCCAGAGGATCCTGCAACAGGAAAACAAAACTGAAGGTGATGGGAGGAGAATCCATGTTCAGGTTGAAGGGTGCTAGAAATAAAAATAGAAAAAAAAAGAATGTGCTGTAACTCCTAAAGGCAGTACCGTGTCAGCCTTTAAATAACAGTAAAAAATATATGAGATTGTCTAGCCAGAGTCTGTTCTTTTTGATGCTGGATTTCCTTTATGTGCTTTTCCATATGTAGTAAACATTTTTTACTGTTACTTCTTATATGCTAAGTTTTCCATCTGTAAATGTTTAAAGCTACTTTCACATCTGCACTATGACGAACCGTTTGCGAATGGCCTCAGAAAAAAACACGGGCAGTGTTATGGGTATTTGTTAAATGTAACCTACAGCAGCAAACCAGTTATTATAAACCTTTTGTCAGTATCATCTACCAAAAGGAGTGCTGAGTTGTCAGGCCAACATGTTTTGTCGGCTAGTAAATGCGTGCAGAATGTTCTAGTAAACATCATTCTGTTGGTTTCCATGGTCACTATAGAGAATCTAGCAACATCTAAAACAGTTTTAACAGTGTGTTTCAGCACCCAGGAGCAAGATTTGTTCTCCATGGATGTGGAGAAGCCTTCGACTGTATCAAGTAAGCAATAGCCCACTCCAGGGTGTGAGGTTACTGGGGATTATACAATGGCAAGAAAAAATCTTGGGCTCTGATTGGTCAGTCTGGGATTGGATCCGTGATGTTATCCCAGTACAACATCACGGGTCTAGTCCCAGCACCTAGATGACCACATCAGTTGTTGAAAAAAAAAAAATCAATCCATGGAGCTCCTCAGCAGTGCAACCTGCCCGTTTGTAATTCGAGCTCTCAACCCGCCTTTAACCCACTGTCGGTGCTTCCGACTCCCCAGTGACCACCAACTACAACCACCGACCATCAAAGTGGAAATTGTCCACCAAGTATTCTGACGCCCCCACCAGTATTCCCTGAAAGAAAAAAATCTTTTAAATGAAAAAAAAAAGCCGTCATCTTAGACGCCATTTCAATTTCCCCGTCAGCAGCAGCGCAAGCCCTTTCACACTGCCACACTCCCACTCACTTCCACAAACATGATTCTTGTCTTAAAAAATACATGTCCTTGCCTACCTCCTTTCATATGCCTACAGAGACCACGATGAACGTGCCAGCTGAAAGTAAATTCTGCGGCAGCTCTAAACACCGGCAGCCAGAGGATGGCAGGAGGGTATCGCAGCAGCAGCTCTATCCTTTCTCATAATCTCCTGGTACATTAAATGGCAAACTGTACCGGCAAAACAGCAATTAAAATACAGTTGGGGGGAGGTGGGCACAAACCATATGAAATCACACATGGAATATACAGCCAGCACCATCTAGTGGTCAAACTGTGGACTTTTTTCTGAAAACATATACCTCCACACATAAAAAAATACAAATAAACCCCATAAAAACATCATTTTATTTCTATTTTATTGTTTTAAAAACAAACGAGCCATTGTATAATAGCAATAATGCACGACAGGGTGTGTGTTGTGCTGGGGTTGACGTCATTTCTGGGGTGATTAGTCGCACTTGGCCTGCGGCCTCGTGCCTAATCACCCCAGGTGTGACGTTATCCCAGCACAACACACACCCTGTCGTGCATCACTGCTTAATAAATCAACACCCTGGGTGCGTTCTGAGGCACGAGGGTGAAGCCCGAGTGTCCTCACAGCTCCCAGGGTGTTGATTAAGCCCCAGTAACCCCACACCCTGGAGTGGGTTATTACGCTTATAACATGGGCTCATACAAGTTTCAAAAATGTTATTTATTTTCTTCAAAATATAGAAAAGTCTCCTGTGTGAAAGTAGTATCCTTCCACTTAAATTGACACACAATAAAGTAGTCCCTGCGGTAATTGTGCTGTTTTCTTTCGTTTATTTTGAAGGTAAAAATGTTATTTGGTGACATGTACATTTGTGCTGTTCGATCGCTGAAGATTATCTGTGCCGACTGGTGAGGATTCTTCGTGATCCATCTGAGTAAACTGGTGTCAACTGCTCCAGTTCTGTCAGCGCAGACGATATGGCTACTCTCCGGCAACTTGCTGGTACTCCTGCAGCCCTTACCATCACTCCGGTTGCTCTCCGCACTGCTGCCTGGTGCCAGCTCTCCTGTTCCCTGGTACGGGGCCCACTACTCATGGCTATCCCATAACCCTGTTGTTGCTGCCACTCTGGTTCTGTGATCGCTCCCTCCTCCACTATCCATCTGGGTGGGTGGGACATGCTCCCTCCTCCAGGATCCATTTGGGTGGGTGGGACATGCTCCCTGCTCTCTGCAGTGACCGCGGCAGCACAGTGGAACACATGGCAGAAGAGGCAGCGACCCACAAACGTTACCACGGAAAAGAGCCACTGACTCGGTGACGGGACAGAGTTCGGGACTTCACCAACATACTGGATGTCAACAAATTCCAACTGCCCCATCCATATACCTTAAAGCTAGAAGTGAGTAGGGATTTGGGCTAACACCTACTCACTCTAGCTGTTGGCATAACAGAGATTAATGTATGGCCACGCACAGTCAGTCCACCAATAGTCTTGCACGTTTTAAGGTGCTCATGTTTCATGGTTCACTGCCCTTGGGGAGTCTTTTCTTATTAGAAAAGGGAATTTTTAAGCATTTGTAAAATGAGTGGAGGTGAAAGATAATGCAGGAGGACGGCAGAAACTACTGTATCCCAACTGTGAACAAAGGGAGGTAAACATTCTTATCTGCTTGTACAAACTCTAATAAGCACCTGTGAAGTGAAAAGTGATAAATGGATTAAATGTACATTATCAGTTGTATAATAACCAGGGAGCATTTTTCCCATAGGGAAACTTGATTATAATTTGGTGTTATAACTGACTGGTTATAACGGCAGACATGTGCCAGGTTTCCCTCACTCCACACTTGCGCCAGCTGCTGTCTTCCCTTGGTCGTGAACACTTTACCACCTCTCCCACTCGGACTCCGCTGTAACTAAATGTTAATAAAAAAAAAAATTAAGTCTTTTCAGTACGTTTTGTGGAGGAACCGTTTTACACAAAAAAAGTTACAACAGCTGCTTGAATCCGACCGCAGCTGCCCAGCAATGTGCTTCTATTTTACATAATTGCTGTGGTGAACAAATGCTCCCCAGGAATTATATAAAACATGGGGTGGTGTGTAAAAAGTACAGTTACGTAAGAACTTACCGTAACAGTAGATCTTCGAGAGAGGCTCTTGCAGTAGGTAATTTCATATAGGACTGACGCCGGCAGGCAGCAGGACTCCACGGAAAAATTTCTAGCTAGCAGTCTCTGGCGAGGGACCACCCCCACGTCAGGTGACTGGCGTCAGGAGATGTTGGTATAAAGGGGCGGTCCCGGACACCCGCCTTCCAGTTCTTTCCTGCCACAGGCCAAAAGAGGCTGAATGAGAGAGGAGCGGATATTTCCCTCAATGGAAAAGGAGCTGAAAAGGCCTAGGGGGATGGAGGGCCGGAAGGTATTACCTACTGCAAGAGCTTCTCTCGAAGATCTACTGTTACGGTAAGTTCTTATGTAACTGTACCACCTTACTTCAAGAGGGCGCTTGCAGTAGGTAATTACATATAGGACTGAAACCCAAGCAGTCTGAACAAAGAGAGGCACCAGGAGGAGGAAAACTACTCCAAAAGGTAGTACTGGTTGTGCAAGTCTCAAGACAGGAGGCCTTGCAAAACAGCCAGCCCAAAGCCTGCTCTACGGCGAGAGGCAACATCCAAACTGTAGTGTTTCATGAAGGTATGGACTGAAGTCCAGGTGGCGGCAGCGCAGATGTCTGTCGCAGACACATTCTTGAAACAAGCCGCAGAGGCAGCTACTCTTCTTGTGGAGTGGCCTCTGACTTGACCCGGGAGGGTCTTGTTGTATTTGTCATAACAGAAAGTGATGCAATGAGCCAACCACTTAGACAGGCATTGCTTGGAAACAGCATTGCCTTCCCTTTTGTGAGCAAAAGAGACGAACAACTGATCAGTCTTTCTGAGATCCTTTGTCCTGTTGGTGTAGTATCTCAGAAGCCGGTGAACATCCATAGTATGGAGTAAATACTCCCCTTGATTAGGGTACTGTGTAAAAAAAGCAGGTAACTCTATGGACTGATTTAAGGTAGACTCTGCTACTACTTTAGGTAGAAACTTAGGATTCGTGCGAAGAGCAACTCGTTCCTTGTAAAAAATCAAGTAGGGGATTTTACACATCAGGGCCTGGAGCTCGGAGATTCTTTGAGCCAAAGTAATGACCACCAAGAAGAGCGTCTTCCTCGAAAGGAACTTCAAATCCATAGAAACTGCAGGTTCGAAGGGAGGAAGAGTAAGTTTCTCGAGAACAAAGTTCAAGTCCCAAGGGGGAGCAGCAGTACTGATGGGGGGTCTCAGATGGAGGAACCCTCTGAGAAAGGTCTTGGAGACCTCCAGTTGAGCAAAAGTCTTGTCTGCGAAGGGAACATGATAGGCTGAAATGGCTGCCATGTGTACCTTCAGAGAGGAATGGCTGAGACCCAGGTCAAACAGAAGACGTAGATACTACAGCAGAAGACCCGCTGAACAGGAGAAAGGTTCCATGTTCTTGGAAGTGGCCAAAATAGTGAATCTTTTCCACTACATGGCATAAGTGAATCTGGTGGAGGGTTTTCTGGCCTCCACTAAAATTTCCGCCACTTTGGGAGACACTCCAAAATGGGATTGGGCTAGGTCCGCAGGAGCCATGCATGCAGTTTAAGGGATTTGAGGCCTGGATGGACCAGGGTCCCCTGATCCTGGGTTAACAAACCTCGAGATAGAGGAAGAGGAAGAGGAGGATCCTCTGAATATTGTTGTAGAAGAGAGAACCAGACTTGCCTGGGCCAGAAAGGAGCGATCAGAATCATTCGCGCTCCTTCTGAAGCTAGTTTCTGCAAGACTCGTGGGATAAGTGGAATTGGGGGAAAGGCATAGATGAATCTGTCCTTCCAGTCTAGAGACAGAGCGTCGCTCCAAAAAGCGCCTCGCTCTGGAATGTGCAAGCAGAAGACGGGAAGTTTTGCGTTTGGGGGGATGCGAACAGGTCGACCTGTGGTGTTCCCCAAAGTTGGGAGATATTGTCTAGGACCCCTTGGTCCAGTTCCCACTCATAAGTCAGAGCAGAAGAGCGACTTAGCTTGTCTGCTAGGGTGTTGTCGACTCCCGGAATGTGAATCGCTGTGAGGTGAAGGTCATGTTGTGTTGCCCAATCCCAAACCCTCATTGCCTCCCTGCATAGAGGGTAGGACTGAGTCCCTCCCTGCTTGTTGATATACCACACCACGCACATGTCTGGACGGCTAGGTGGCCGGGAAGGATGTATTGGTGAAGGGCTTGGAGAGCGTACAACAGTGCCCGAAGCTCAAGTGCATTGATGTGGAGAGCTTGTTCTAGCTTGGACCAGGAGCCCTGGGTCTGATGAGGGCCTAGATGGGCTCCCCAACCTTCGCCGGAGGCGTCTGTGGTTAGAGTCTGGGAGGGGGGAGAATGAAAGAAAGGAACTCCCTGAAAAAGGTTCTCTTGAACCATCCACCATTGCAAGTCTTGCATCATCAGCGAGGAGATCAGAACTGAGTGATCTAGGTCGTCCACTAGCTGATCCCACTGAGAGCTCCTCATGTGGAGTCGAGCGCGAGGTACCGTAGGGATAGCAGCCGCCATGAGCCCGAGAAGGCGAAGGACCGAACTCGCAGAGACCATCCTGTGGTCGGACAACATACTTATTTGGGTCTGAAGGGTGGCTGCCCTGTCTGGAGGCAGGAAGGCCTTGCCCATGGTCGTATCGAGGATCTCCCCAATAAACTGTAGCCTCTGGGATGGGTCCAGATGAGACTTGGAATGGTTGATGGTAATACCCAGGCAGGCAAAAACCTGCTGGGTAAGGGAGTGGAAACGCAGGAGTTCCTCCCTGGATGAGGCTGCCAGGAGCCAGTCGTCCCGGTAAGGGAAAACCTGCACTCCCTTGGTAAGCAGGTGGGCCGCCACCACTGCCAGGCATTTGGTAAATACTTGGGGGGCCAAGGATAGACCAAACGGGAGCGCCTTGAACTGGCAGTGGTCCCCCTGGAACGCAAAACGAAGGTATTTGCCATGAGATGGGTGAATGGGAATGTGCAGATAAGCATCCTGCATATCCAGAGCACAAAGCCATTGACCTGGCCGGAGAGGGGCAGAAGGCTCTGCAAAGAGAGCATCCTGAACCTTTTGTACTCTATGTAAAGATTCAGGGAACTGAGATCTAAAATTGGTCTGAGGTCTCCTGTCTTCTTTGGGACTAGGAAGAAATGTGAATAGTAACCCATCCCCTGAAGATGAAGGGGGACAGGCTCTATCGCTTGCTTCAGCAGAACAGCCGAGATTTCCTCCTGGACCAAAGGAAGATGTTCCCGTGAATACGATGACTTCAGCGAGGGGTGGCGGGGTGGTTTCTGAAGAAATTCTATGGAGTGTCCTTCTGCTATGAGCTGGAGCACCCAAGAATCTGTGGTTATCCTCTCCCATCCCAGAAGGTGGAGGGAAAACCTCCCTCCTACCGGTTCCTCCAGGGAGTCCGGAGGCAGTGGGAGAGGAAAGGAGTCAGGTGGTGTGGGGCAGCGCTGCAGTTGAAGCACCTGCTGCTTTTTTGGGTGGGGGGCTTGACAGCTGCGGGGGCCCAGTGTTTTGTGGCCCACCTTCCCTGGGGTTTCGCCTTTGGCCGATTTAGTCTGCGAAAGGGACGGCACTGCTGCTGATGGGGACGGTACATGGAATCAACTGACTTCAGAGCCGTCCCCTTCTCTTGCAAATCGGTAATGATGTCCTTGACATCACCCCTGAAAAGCACTGACCCCCGGAAGGGTGCTTCCTGGATAGCAGATTGCACCTCCAGGACCAAACCTGACACGCGGAGCCAAGCATGAAGCCGTAGGCCTACAGCGAAAGCTGAGTTCCGCCAAGCAGTGTCCACTGCATCGTAGGTCGCACGTAGCATGTGTCGACTGGCCGAACAAGCAGAGTGGACAAAATCAGCCAACTCCTGCTTGACTTGGGAGCAAGGCAAGGAGTCCAGTTTGGCTTCTGCCTGAGTCAGGATGGCCTTCTGGTAGTCCCCCATGTGGCCGACATAGTTCAGGGCCCTGATTCCCAGTGTGGAGGAAGCGTAAATCTTTCTCCCATACTGGTCCAGAAGGTGAGATTCCTTATCAGGAGTTGACGAGCTAAGATGTTTAGGATTCGCCAACCAGCCGTGAGCGGCACTAATCATGACCGAGTCGGCACGAGGGTGAGAATCCAGGAAATCAACACCCTCTGGAGCCTGATATAGCCGGTTCGACTTCCTAGGAAGTGGGGCTAAGGCTGACAGCTGTTTCCATATTGTGGTAACAAGGTCGGCATAAGGCTTTATGCAGGGTGGCTCCAAGGTAGGAGCTGTCACGGGCAGATCCAGATGTTCAGCGAGTTTCAGATGCTGAGGATCTGGTTCCAGGGAGTGCCACTGATGAACCTCCTGGATTTTCCTAAGCAACTCCGTAAAAGAAGGATCCTCCGGAGGAGACTTCAGAGGAGTCCTTGGCCGGGGCTTCGACGGAGAGTGAGGCTCGTCGTCGCTCTCGGAGCAGCCGTCCGAAGAGTCCGAGGATTCCGAGAGCGAAGTGGAGGATGAAGAAGAGAGAGACTCCCTTTCCCGACCCGGGGGAGGAACGGACCCCTTGGGAAGTCCCCAGGAAAGCGTGTCCTGCCCCTCTCTGGATCCAGACGGAAGAGCCCTGGAGTCCGAAGGTGGTGAGGGAGTGTGCCGCCTCGAGCGTACGGGAACCTGGGATGGCACCGTCACCGGAAGGCGGCTCTCGACCTCTTTAGTGAGCTGAGCCTTGGCCTCAGCCCACCAGGAGGCCAGAGTCTCCTGCAGGTCCACTGGCGGCCGTGAGGGCGGTGGAGGAGGAGGAGGTGGGGGATAAAGATACGGGTTATAACTGTATGGAGCATATCCAAAACCCGGCTGCGGGTAGCCCGGCGTCGGGTATTGTGGCTTCGCGTACTGCAGCGTCGGGTAGCCCGGCGTCGAGTACTGTGGCACCGGATACTGCATTCCCGGGTACACTGGCGTCGAATAAGACTGAGGATACCCGGGAGCCGGTGGGGGCTGCCGGAGCAGACGGCCCGGCTGGAGACCTCATGGGCGGGTCCATAGTGGACAGCCCAGAGGGCCTGATGGGAGTAGAATATCTCCCGGAGTTGGTAAGGCTGACGGCGGAGGCCCTAGCGCCGGAGGTACTGACGTCAGAGGGGCCGGCGTCGGAGTCGGCGTCCGGGGAGCCGACGTCAGGTCCGGCGCTCCAGGTGGAGGAAGGACTGATGAAGGCAAAAGATCCCCAGCTTCACCCGGGGACGGAGGGGAAAAGTCCCCGGGGTCAGGCTGAGAGACTCTGGTTCCCCAGACGGCAGCGAAGGCTGTGGGGAACTGGGAACGATGAACGTTGGGAGGTCCGTCGTCGGTTCCTTCACCAGCCGGACATCGGATGAACTGACGTGAGGCTTAGTGGCGAGCTCTCGGCGGGCGTCAGAGGAGCCGATGTCCGACTTACGAGAGCCGTCACCGAAGGCAGGCTGAGTAGAGTGATCGGCCTGGTCCAGTGGAAAGGAGGCTGCGCGTCGCCCCGAAGGGTTGGACGTCTTACCAGCCCTCTCCGGGCAGACGTCAGAGGAGCCGATGCCCGGCTTACCGGAGTCGCCCACAGTGGTAGGCCGCGAGCCTGCGGCCGAACCAGGGGCGGTGACCTCCAACTGCCCGGAGGCGCCCGCAAGGCCTGAGCGGCCAGGCGGGCAGCCCGCGCCCCTCAGAAACCTCTGAGGCGGCCATCGAGGAGCGATCCCCCGGAGGGGATGTTACCTGCGTCCCAGCGACTCCCGAGGGAGATGCTGTGGAGGAGCCCTTGTCCCGGTGCCTCTCTTCTCCTTCTTCTTCAGGGGAAGTGGACGCCTGCCTCAGTTTTTTGAGCTCCTTCTCCATAGAACTCATTTTCTTCTTTAGAATATGGGCTTCCAGGGATTGCTGCTGCCTTTTCCGGGTAACCGCGTTAAAACTGAGGCAGTGCTGGCACTTCTCAACCGGGTGATTGGGGCCTAGGCAGAACAGGCACAGGAAGTGGCTGTCCTTGTGCGGTAGTTGGGCGCCGCACAAATCGCACTTATTCTTGTGCTCGGAGGGTGTAGGGGACGACATACACCGACGCTAGTACTGACGTTAGTCGAAAAATAAAAAGTTTTTCGGTAAAAAACCGACGAAGGTAGGGCCAACGAAGCATGAACTTTTCCGCGAGGCACTGCACGAGCTAACGGCGGGAAAGAACTGGAAGACAGGCGTCCAGGACCGCCCCTTTATACCGACGTCTCCTGACGCCGGTCACCTGACGTGGGGGCAGTCCCTCGCCAGAGACTGCTAGCTAGAAAATTTTCCGTGGGGTCCTGCCGCCTGCCGGCATCAGTCCTATTTGTAATTACCTACTGCAAGAGCCCTCTCGAAGTAAGATCTTGAATTTTAAACACACCCTTGGTGGTGGATGCTTAAATAACCCCCTCGAGCTTCGTGCTTGAGGTTTGTGTAGCATCAAGCACCTCAGGTGTGTGTGTACAATTTTCATTAAACACACCACCCCCCCATTATTCTATATTTAATGTACTGAATAGCTACTGTACTGACTTGGCACAGAACACTGACATATAATATAGTGGTGTCACATGTCCAGTCTTGTGTGGTGTATGTCAGTCAGGGTGTGATGGGACACTGTGGTCCTGGTTCTGGTACTCATCTGATTACCCAGATTGGTCTCTTAGGCTGTGCCACAATGAAGTGGGAGATAAGAGGCGCCCAGGTAAATGACACCTTTATACATTCTCAACCCAGTTGTGGTGCCTGGCCCTCTGGGTCTCCTGCCCCCTCTGGTGGGGAAAGTTTTGACTGGCAGGCCTCACCTAGAAGGGTATTCCCAAATAGTGTGGGCAAGAACAGGCAGTGGGTATCGGGGCAATGGTGACTGCTTCTGTAGGCATATCAGAATCCATGGTTTGTGGAAAAACTGAAAGAGAGTCAGGCCTACCAGGTCAGTAGACAAGGGATGGGAAAAAAAAAACAAAGTAGTGAGATCTGAGAACTATACTATCCTTAAACCAATATTTTTACCATGTACACATATTGTGTTTACTGTATTATCTTACTATCTGCAAGTCAGTTCCTCCTGTTTTTTCCCCCCAAATGATGTGACCTTGGTTTTGTATGTGCAGTTTTCATTAAATGTTCATCTCTGTGATGAAAACCAATTCTGGAGAATGGAAAGTAAGAGCAGTTGTTGAAAGACATGCAGCCTCCAATGGTTGCCACATACGCTGTTTAATTATTGCATTGAGATACATGGACGGCAACACATAAAGACTATTGACTGATTTTTGTTAATAATCAAATGATAAGTATTGACTACGAAAAGGACGTGGTTCTCCTTTACTGGAAAAAACACTAGCATCGTCTGAAGCCATCATCTGCCACAGTATACGCAATACAGCTCCACCCTCGGTTATCTTTCACCCACAAGTCACCCCTCCATATTCCCACACTGTGATTCTGTAAAAAAAAAATGTTAGCCTTTGGTTTGGTGCCTAGAGTCGACACAAACTTTTCATTAAGCACCCCTAAGCCCAGTCCCCTAAGTGTCATTTATTCCACATTAGCCCCTAGAACCTGGATCCAGGGTTTGTTAGGCTAGTAGTAGTACAATTCCTGACAAATGCAGCAGATCCCCTCTCTAATCCACAGAGTGTCATTCATATGTTATGTTGTCTTATGACAGCAACATCCATTCCCAGGAGGGGAGAGGAGCTAACAGGATGCTGGAGTACATAAGAGAGTTTTTGAGTAAAAGGAGGGAAGGGATATTGTCCTTGTACAGATCTGTACAGACCCCTGGTTAAGCCACACCTCGAATACTGTGAGTAATTTTGGAATCTGCACCATTAGAAAGACAGGGACTGCCTGGAGTCTGTCCAGAGGAGGGCCACAAAAATGATCGAGGAGCAGCAGGGCAAATCACATGAAGATGTACACACTGGTAGCCAGAAGGGAACGTGGGGACATGATAGAGACTGATAAGTAGCTACAGGGGGTCACCAGGGTGGACTGCAGTAAATGGTTCACAAGGAATAACAGCACTGTGACAGAGTGGAAATCTTTCTTCTATATGGAAAGGGAGGTGGATGCAAGGAATAGATTGCCCAAAGAGGTGCTCCATGCAAAGTCCAGGACTGCATTCAGTTATGGGAGGGACAGACACAAGGGAATAGTACAAACTGTGGGGCAGACACACTGGGAAATCTGTGGGATTCATTCCAAGGAGGGTGCCAGGCCATTGATCTAAAGAAAGGACTAAGGTAACAGACTGCAGTGTACACAGCGAGGTTATTAACCACTGGAGTGTAATGTACATAGTGAGGTTAATGACCACAGAAGTGTGCTGTCCATAGGGAGGTTAGTAACCACTGCAGTGTGGTGCCCATAGGGAGGTTAGTAACCACTGGAGTGTGGCATCCATAGGGAGGTTAGTAATCACTGGAGTGTGGCGTCCATAGTGAGGTTAGTAAACACCGGGTTGTGGTATCCATAGTGAGGTTAGTAACCACTGGAGTGTGGTGTCCAGGGTGGGACCAATCAGTTTTTGAGCTAGTGGTCAGTTTGGCCACTAGCTTTCAAAATCTGGTAACCAAACCAATATTTTTAGTGGCCATCCTTCTAAAGGGCTCAAAAATTACTTTGTAGGCAGGCAGGCAAGTTGGCCAATAACTTTGAAAATGTGATAGCCAAGCCAATTTTTTAAGTAGCCATTGGCTACCTGATTTGTCCCACCCTGGTGGTGTCCATGGTGAGGTTAGTCACCACTGAAGTGTGGCATCGATAGTGAGGTTAGTAACCACTGGAGTGTGGTCTCTGTACTCAGGATAGTAACCACTGGAGTGCGGTGTCTGTACTGAGCATAGTAACCACTGGAGTGTGGTGTCCATAGTGAGGTTAGTAACTACTGGAGTGTTGTGTCCATAGTGAGGTTAGTAACTACTGGAGTGTGGTGTCCATAGTGAGGTTAGTCACAACTGGAGTGTGGTGGACACAGTGAGGTTAGTATTCACTGGAGTGTGGTGCCCATAGTGAGGTTTGTCACCACTGGAGTGTGGTGCACACAGTGAGGTTAGTAACCACTGGGAGTGTGGTGTCCATAGTGAGGTTAGTCACCACTGGAGTGTGGTGTCCATAGTGAGGTTAGTCACAACTGGAGTGTGGTGGACACAGTGAGGTTAGTATTCACTGGAGTGTGGTGCCCATAGTGAGGTTTGTCACCACTGGAGTGTGGTGCACACAGTGAGGTTAGTAACCACTGGGAGTGTGGTGTCCATAGTGAGGTTAGTCACCACTGGAGTGTGGTGTCCATAGTGAGGTTAGTCACAACTGGAGTGTGGTGGACACAGTGAGGTTAGTATTCACTGGAGTGTGGTGCCCATAGTGAGGTTTGTCACCACTGGAGTGTGGTGCACATAGTGAGGTTAGTCACAACTGGAGTGTGGTGAACACAGTGAGGTTAGTATTCACTGGAGTGTGGTGCCCATAGTGAGGTTTGTCACCACTGGAGTGTGGTGTCCACAGGGAGGTTAGTAACTACTGGAGTGTGGTGTCCATAGGGAGTGTGGTGTCAACAGTGATATTAGTAACCACTGAAGTGTGTCCATAGGGAGGTTAGTCACCACTGGAGTGTGGTGTCCATAGGGAGTTTAGTAACCACGGAAGTGTGGTGGACACAGTGAGGTTAGTAACCACGGGAGTGTGGTGTCCATAGAGGGGGTTAGTAACCACTTGAGTGTGATGTCCACAGTAAGATTAGTAACCACTTGAGTGTGATGTCCACAATAAGATTAGTAACCACTTGAGTGTGATGTCCACAGTGAGATTAGTAACCACTAGAGTGTGGTATCCATAGGGAGGTTAGTCAACGCTGGAGAGTGGTGTCCATAGTGAGGTTAGTAACCACTGGAGTGTGATGTCCATAGGGAGGTTAGTCGCCATTGGAGTGTGGTATCCATAGGGAGGTTAGTAACCACTGGAGTGTGGCGTCCACAGGGAGGTCAGTAACCACTGGAATGTGGCGTCCATAGTGAGGTTAGTAACCACTCGGGTGTGGTGTCCATAGTGAGGTTAGTCACCACTGGAGTATGGCATCCATAGTGAGGTTAGTAACCACTGGAGTGTAGTGTCTGTACTCAGGATAGTAACCACTGGAGTGTGGTGTCTGTACTCAGGATAGTAACCACTGGAGTGTGGTGTTCATAGTGAGGTTAGTAACCACTGGAGTGTGGTGGAGACAGTGAGGTTAGTAACCACTGGGAATGTGGTTTCCATAGTGAGGTTAGTCACCACTGGAGTGTGGTGTCCATAGTGAGGTTAGACACCACTGGAGTGTGGTGTTCATAGTGAGGTTAGTAACCACTGGAGTGTGGTGGAGACAGTGAGGTTAGTAACCACTGGGAATGTGGTTTCTATAGTGAGGTTAGTCACCACTGGAGTGCGGTGGACACAGTGAGGTTAGTAACCACTAGAATGTGGTGGAGACAGTGAGGTTAGTAACCACTGGGAGAGTGGCTTCCATAGTGAGGTTAGTCACCACTGGAGAGTGGTGTAGATAGTGAGGTTAGCGACCACTGGAGTGTGGTATCCATAGGGAGGTTAGTAACCATTGGAGTGTGGTATACATAGTGAGGTTAGTAGCTACTGGAGTGTGGTGTCTATAGCGAGGTTAGTCACCACTGGAGTGTGGTGTCCATAGTGAGGTTAGTAACCACTGGAGTGTGGTGTCCATTGGGAAGTTAGTAACCACCGGAGTGTGGTGTCCATAGGGAGGTTATTAACCAGTGGAGTGTGGTATTCATAGTGAGATTAGTAACCACTGTAACTATTAGCTAGATAGCCAAGCATGTATCTGCATGAGTGTGCAAGCTTTTTTTTCTAAATCATGTTATGCTTACTGTCTATACAGATTACATTTAAATATTGTATATACTTGTTTATTACTGACCAATGTTTAGTAATGAATATTTCTTTATGAGGACTGGAGTAACTGGTTTGTGTGGACTGCATCCCTGAGGGAAAAGTACCTGGATAAGGTGTGCAAGGTACAGCATCTCCTAGACAGCAAGTCTGTCCCACCAGTGCAATGGTACCTTTACCATTCTGGTGGACAAAGGTGTTATCACAGCCTCAGGGTCTGTACTGTTGCGTAAGAGAGGGCCTTGATCATAGGCACCGGGCGGATGCCAGAAATGCTGGTCTGGACTGTCTTGAGAGCAAAATCTGGGAAAAGGAGACCTAATAGGGACTGCAGGGTGCTTGTGCTCTGACTGTTACAGATGGTCCCTCCCCTTCCTGCTAGCCCTCGAGATGCCCCTGACTTGAAGCCAGCAGTGGCACATTGCGTTACTATACAGAAGACCTGGGTTTGCAGTATGAGCACAATCCCTCACCTTGGGTCGCTAGAGTTGGAATCATGTTCAAATGCTGGGGAAAGGAAGCAGAGATGCCTATTCTCACTGTGCCTCTTATTGGGACTGCTGTTATCATACTGATGGCACTGGGTGATTATGTGCTGTTTGCCCCAGCCTGTCTGTAGGAGGGGCAATGGAGTCATGTCTCTATTTCAGGGGAGGTGTGTGGAGCATCAGAGAAATAAACAGAAATAACACACCGTGCGTCAGATGATGCACACCAACCCTCCCCTGCCAGCAGGCCTCCGACGCCCTGGGAGCCTCCATAGTCACTGCCAAGCCAAACAGCCTGTTCCCCCTGTGGCAGCAAGGGGTTCCTCAAGCCAGGATAAACTGGCAGCTTCTAGCTGTAGGCAAACTAGAGTATACAGAAAAGGTGAGCCTTAAAGTATGAGGCACTTGGGTTAGGGTCACATGGGTGCAAAAAACTACTACTTAACTAACCTACTAAACCTCTTGGTTAATGCAGCAAACTCTAGACTAGGACTACTATACAGACACAGAAATAATTTCCTTCCAGAAATTAGGATACTGCTTGTACAGTGCCTCATTACAAGTATTATTGATTATAAGATTGTGGTTTATGGCTCTATGAGTGACAACGTGCTGGCCAAAGTCAGGGGTCTCCTCAGTAGGGTCTGCCACTTTGCACTTGGCCAAAAAAATGACACAGACATCTATATGATTATGATTCTATGATATGCTATACAGCAGCCTAAACTGGCAAAACTCTGACACGAGGCTGCTCTACCACACACTTGCCACTGGCAAAATAGCACTGCAAGGCTTACTGTCCCCTAGCCTATGGTCAATGTTCACCTCTGTGGATAGAAAATACTCCATCAAGGGTGTGGTGCGACACACTCCGCTGCTTCCTTGAAAAAGGACCTCCTTTGGCCAATCCTGTTTTTATACAGTTTTACTAAGCAATTGAATTACCTGCCTGACTCTAAAAACTGACTGTTCCATCAAGCTGTTTAAATCCCTGCTGCTCTCCTCACTTACCCCACGTGGAACATGCAACTGCTACCACTGACCATCAGTATTACCTACAATGTACTTATGCATGCTCCACTTTCTCCAACTGCAATGCCAACTTGTAATCCATGTACTGTTATCACTGTACCTCATCAACTGCTAAGTTATTGTCTTACCTGTATCTGATGGATTATAATTGTAGGTGTACAATACAATAACTGTATTGTATTGTACACCTGTAACTGACTCAGTAATAGTAGTCTTTTGTTATACCCAACTCAAACCCTTTAAAAATAGGCTCTGCCCAAAGGGTTTTATGTACAATAAAACCTAAAACTGTACTAAACTAGGAGTTGGCTCTACCAATGGGCCTGCTTTGCCAATGGTAATATAATAATAGCAGATAAAATGAGTGTGTCCAGATGACACAAAGGAGACTAAGGAAGATACAATAGTTGAGATATTCGAAAGGAAAAATAAAAGTTGCACATACACAGTATTATAGAAATATTCAAGCTGCTTATACTTTGTTCTTCCCCAGGATCACACAGTGGGCCCGATGTACAAAGCCTGTGGGCTGCATATGTGTGGTGAGTAGGATTCTTTTTTTTTTTTTGTGTGTTATCTGTTTTTTTCCTCCTTCCCTGTATCTCCCCCGTCGGCCTCTCCTTTGGACCGCCAATGGTCTGTTCCTCCAACTGCTCACTCGCACTCCCGCCTATTGTCACCATCCACCACCACCTCAGATGGCAGCCACCCTTAGGGTAACCCAGTGTATCCCTTCACCGGATGGGTTCTCCCCCTCCAAGGAGAAAGGTGCCAGTAGGGGCTGGCCAGCGCAACTACTTGGCCCCTTGGGTGCTGCTGAGGTGGTCTTTCTGGGGGCCTGACCAAGGCACTCGTGGCGCTGGAGGGACTGGATGGCTGTCATCCGGTCGAGTGGAGGAGAAATTTTTCAATTTTTTCCCTGGGAGTGTGGCATGCCATAGCGTCTAGGCATACGCGGCGTCCGCCCACATTCCCAGTTAATTGATTGGCCTTGCTGTTATACCGCCCAGTCTCCACCAGGGTCAGAAGACTGGACCACATCCCCACCCTCCCCTGGAGAAGGCGAGCAGTCATCGGACGCTTGAGTCTTCTCCCCTGGCTGACCTCTCCAGCAACCCAGGTCCGCTCCTGAACCTGGGTCACTAGGCGTACAAACAGAAATCCAACCTCTGCGCCGATTGGCGGTGGTGAGTAGGATTCTGTACATTACACTGCCATGCATTGTTGGTCCTCTCAGATTTCCTTGGCATTCACAAAAGGGGCACCTGCCCCTTCTGCACCCAATACCATCCATTTGCAGACCTACGTGCATAGACCAATGGGGGTGGGGGGGTGGTCAGAGGTGGGCTGGGGCACAGGCTACATGGACAGCAACCCCCGCCATACACCGTATACACCCCCTCTCACCAGCTGCACAGACACTTAGCCAGGGTACCGTCCACCCCACCCTGCTATCGCCAGCCCTCTGAACATACCGTGAGAGCTGGGGGCATAGTTGGGTCTCTTGGTTGAGCCGGTAGGTTGCCTTAAAGAGCACCACTTATGGTGCTACCCCCTTCTTGATCCCCAGTTTCAGCAGGTGATGTCCCTGCACTCTCACATTTTGTGATGTGTTAGTTTAAAAAGCAAGGGGACACGTAGTATTGACATATAATAGGAGCTGTTTTTTAAATCCTATTTTTTATATTTTAGAGGGCCACCGGAGTCAAATCAAAGCCGTGGCTCAACTAACAGGCTTTTGTTGGTTAAGCTGTGGCTTTGAATTGACACCAGTGTCCCTGTAATATATATAAAAAATAGGATTTAAAAAACAATTTACATTTCTATAAGCACAGCATTCCCCCGTGCTCTGCAAACTAATACATCACAAAATGTGACAGTGCTGGGGTGGTGCCTTCTGAAATTGGGGACCAGGAAAGAGAAGGGATCGGGTGGCTGTCTCCTCCAACTAAGAAATTACAATCCCTTCCCCTAAGAAATCCACAGAGTAATAAATTATGAATAGTGGACTTTTTTTGAAGTCTTGATGAGGTAAAGTGCTGGGGGTCTAAGGAGAACTTTTAAAAGTAGCATGATTGGTGCTCTTTAAGGAATACATTGATCCTGGGAGGAGTGTCCTTATCCCACAACCTCCTGCTCCATTTGGTGCATGGGATCCAGTCCACCAGCGGGCAGAGCATCTGATTGGATGGCTGCTGTAGTTTGCCAGGCCACCCACCTCATGCCTCCTGGCACCTCCAGGCTACTACGCATGTGCATGGAGGGGCCAGGGATGGGCGGACTATTATAGTGACTAGCATTTGGTGTGCGTGTGCTGCTCCAGAGGTGCAGAACTGTGCAAAGTGGGTATGCTCCTTTGGCATGTAAGCAGGCCAGGGTTGTGCCCAGGGCTCAGTAAGTTTTGAGATAAGAACCTGGGTCTGCTAGGAGAAGCTGCATGTTTTCTGTCTGGGGGACAAAGTTAGGAGTGAGTGAAGGAAGTAATGGAGTGTTGGTCTCTAGGAAGTTCCAAGGGCATGAAAAGGACATTGAGGGCAATGGGAGGAGGTTCCCAGGTGAGGCCTAGGGTACCAGAAAAAAATAAAAAATTAAAAGTCAGGGTCTCCAATTTCACAAAACTGCTAAGTTACACTAACTAGTGGCTTTCCCACAATAACATCACAGTGAATAATTAGCAGTTCACACTCACACAATCACACACAGCATTACATACCCACACACAGAAACACAAGCATACATACAGACATACAGGAGTACATGCACAGAAGCACACAGCACTGCATACAGACACACATGTGCATGCGCACCATCCTGCTACATACGTAGATAAACTTACATAGTACTACATACTCAATGTGCACACATAGACATACACACAGACAACACTATATATACAGATGCACACACACTTACACAACGCTACACAGACACACTAAAGCACTACATACACAAATGCACACACATACACAGCACTACACAGACACACAAACAGCACTACATACACAGATGCACACATAAACATACACAGCACTACGCACACAAACAGTACTACATACACAGATGCACACATATACACAGCACTACATACACAGAAACATGCACATACACAGCATTACACACACATACACAACACTACATACACAGAAACATGCACATGCACAGCACTACACACACAGATGCACACACGTACACAACACTACATACACAGAAACATGCACATGCACAGCACTACACAAAGATGCACACATACACAACACTACATACACAGAAACATGCACATGCACAGCACTACACACACAGATGCACACACATACACAACACTACATACACAGAAACATGCACAGCACTACACAAAGATGCACACACATACACAGCAGTACACTGACACACAAACAGCACTACATACACAGCTGCACACATACACAGCACTACATACACAGATGCTTACACATACACAGCACTACACAGACACAACAGCACTACATACACAGCTGCACACACATACACAGCACTATACAGACACACAAACAGCACTACATACACAAATGCTTTACATGTACACAGCACTACACAGACACACAACAGCACTACATACACAGATGCATGCACATACACAGGACTACACAGACACACAAACAGCTCTACATACTCAGATGCTTACACCTACACAGCACTACACAGACACACAACAGCACCTCATACACAGATGCACGCACATACACAGCACTACACAGACATCACTACATACACAGATGCACACACATACACAGCACTACACAGACACACAGAACTACATATAAGCTGCCCACAGATGGCACTACATAGAAAGATGCATACATTCATAACAAAACATACCCAGACACACACGAATATTACATATAGATGCTCACATGTCCACTACATACAGATGCGCATGCACAGTCCTACATACACACATGCACGGGCACTCACACACATATAAACACAGCTCTACAAAAGTACACCCATAGGCCTACATATGCATATGTACACACATATTATATACACAGACGTGACCACACACACACACACACACTGCATTGCATACACACAGCACTACATAGTGTCACACACAGCACCACATAAACAGGCCCACATATACGCATAGCCTTACATACGCAGATGCATAAATGCAGCACTACATATAGATACACAGCACTAATGCACAAATGAGCACTACATGTACAGACATGGGCATATGCATGCACACACACACACACACACACACACACACACACTCTCTCACTCAGCACTGCATAGAGATGCACACACATACAGCACTCAGTACAAACACACACAAACTATATTCACAGACACACAGCCCTACATACACACACACACAACACTAGACACCACAGACACGCAGACACACACACAAACCCCTACCAGTACAACATACACAGATATACACACAGCACTACATACAGAAACACACACAGCACTACATACAGAAACACACACACAGTACTAGATACATAGATACACACAGCACTACATACAGAAACACACACAGGATTGCATACATAAATGTACGCACACAGATAGACACACATAGCACTATATACACAAATACACTTATACAGTACTAGATACACAGATACACACACAGCACTACAGACAGAAACACACACATAGCACTACATACACAAACATAGCACTTGATACACACACTGTACTAGATACACAGATATACACACAGTACTACAGACAGAAACACACATATCACTACATACACAAACATACAAACACACAGCACTTGATACACACTCACACAGTACTAGATACACAGATACACACACAGTACTACAGACAGATGTTCCTGCACAAACACACACACAGTACTAGACACACAGATACACACAGCACTACATACAGAAACACACACAGGACTACATACATAAAACGTAGGCACACAGACACACACAGCACTACATACACAAACACACTCATACAGTACTAGATACACAGATACACACACAGCACTAAAGACAGAAACACACACATAGCACTACATACACAAACAGCACTTGATACACACTCACTGCACTAGATACACAGATATACACACAGTACTACAGACAGAAACACACATAGCACTACATACACAAACATATACACACACAGCACTTGATACACACTCACACAGTACTAGATGAAAAAATTACTCACCTTAGTAATGTTTCTTCTAATAGAGTCTTGCTATATTATGACATATGCAGTATAACCCCAGGTTAGAACTGCTCCGGAGGTGAAAGAGTTAACTTCCATGCAGGGCATGGAATCTTGAGCGCGAGCTTGGTTGAACACTGTCTGTTGAAGCTCAAACTTAAACTGTCAGATCTTTACGAGCAAAAACTCACTAAGGTTCTGTGTGGAAGCCATAAACCTACACTGGCCACTGACTACTAACTACAAAAACCTTTTGATCTTGATCCCAAAAACAAAGACTCAAGTCGGGGGATTCAAGAAGAAACTTAAGCATAACACCTAAGCACCCTAGAAGGGTGAAATGAAGTGGTCATCAAAGAAGTGCCAACATTGCACTGCCCGCCCACATCCCAAAAACAGAGGTTCTGAGAGGGGCAGGCTGGGGGGGAAGGTCATAATATAGCAAGACTCCATTAGAAGAAACAACATTACTAAGGTGAGTAATTTTTTTCTTCAAAGAACATGAAGTCTTGCTATATTATGACATATGCAGACTACACAGCAGTACCTCCATGGAAGAGGGACAGAACCTACTTGGGAAATAGGCTCTGAAGCACGGCTGTGCCAAATCGAGCATCACTCCTAGCCTGGATATCCAAGGAGTAATGCTTAGTAAAAGTGTGAACTGTTTTCCAGGTAGCTGCTTGACATATCTCAAGGATAGGAATGTCCCTGGCAGCAGCCAGAGATGCAGCTGTACCTCTGGTAGAGTGAGCCCTCAGGCCTGAGGGAGGAACCTTACCCAGTTTTTCGTAATAGAATTGGATACAAGAGACAATCCACCTGGCAATGGATCTTTTAGTGGCAGGTTTCCCTTTACCAACCTCACCATAGGTGAGGAATAATTGGAAGGATTCGAACCTGTGACCCTTGGTACATTCTATATAGTAACTAAGGGCTCTTTTGACATCTAAACTGTGCAATCTCCTCTCACCAGAGGAAGAATGGTCAGTGAAGTACACAGGAGAGACATGGATTGATTAAGGTGAAAGTCTGAAACCACCTTAGGCAAAAACTTCCTGTTAGTCCTGAGGACTACCTTATCTCTATGAAAGGAGATGAAATCAGGCTCCACTGACAAGGCTTGTAGCTCACTTATGTGCCTGGCAGAGGTGATGGCTACCAGAAACACAGTTTTCCAAGTCAAGTACTTCAGCTCTACTGAAGACAATGGCTCAAAAGGGGGTTGCATAAGCTGAGCGATGCAAATATTAAGATCCCAAGCAGGGGCAGGATCCCTGAATGGGGATTGGTGTGAAGCAACCCTTTAAAAAACTTGGAGAACACAGGGTGAGCTGATAAAGAAGAGGGCTTACCTGCTGACAAGAAGACAGACACAGCTGCCAAGTGCACTTTTAGGGTAGCTGGTCTCAGCCCCAAGGAATTCAAATGCACCAAATAATCCAGGATCGTGGGCATACCAGCAGATTCTGGGGAAATATGTTTACCAGCACACTATATGGAAAATCTTTTCCATTTTGAATTATAGGTAGCCCTGGTGGAAGGCTTCCTAGAGGCCTTCAAGATATCCAATACACCTTGAGAAAGGTGTAGGTCAGCAAACTCTAACTCCTCAAGAGCCAAGCCTTGAGATTGAGAGATTTGAGGTTCGGATACCAAACTCTCCCCTGGGTACAGGTTAGCAGGTTGTGATTCCTGGGAAGGCATAGGGGAGGATGAACTGCTAAGGACATGAGGAGTGGGTACCAGGGCTGCCTGGCCCAATCTGGAGCAATCAGGATCATCTTGCAGGATTGAGATCTGATTCTGACTAGCACTTTGAAAAGAAGAGGGAAGGGGGGAAAGCATAGAGAAACTTCCCTTCCCAACTGAGAAGGAAGGCATCCAGAGGGACTGAGCCTAACACTGGGGGCCTGCAGCAAAAAAGGGGAAGTTGGTGATTGTCTGGGGCTGCAAAGAGATCTATTTGCTGAGCGCCCCATCTGGCAAATATTACCTCCAGTACCAGGGGATCCAGTGCCCATTCGTGATGGCCCTGGGAAATCCTGCTGAGAGCATCCGCTAGGACATTGTCCTTGCCTGGGAGGTGAACTGCCATAAGGGAGGCATTCAGAGAGTAAGCCAGAGACCACAACTTCATTGCTTCGGTGCACAAGGCCATAGACCGAGTGCCCCCTTGCTTGTTGATGTACCACATTGTAGTGGTATTGTCTGTTCTGACCTGAACTACCTTGTTCTGGACAGATGTGGAGAAAACCTGAAGTGCTAGAAAAACTGCTCTGAGCTCCAGCAAATTGATGTGGAGCAGGGATTCCTGAGGGGACCACAGCCCTTGGGTGGAAAGGTCGCCCATGTGAGCTCCCCACCCCAGGAGGGATGCATCTGTAGTAAGGGTCAAGGAATGAGACTGGGGTGAAGGAACCCCTGTCTCAGATTGTTCTGATCCTGCCATCACTGAAGGGCCTGGATCAGGTTCAAGTCACTGGAATCAATTTGGTTAGGGGATCTGTCCTTTGAGACCAAAAGGCTCTCAAATGGAACTGAATGTCCCTCATCTGAAATCTCGCTCCCTGCACTACTGCTGTAGAAGCAGCCATGTGCCCCAGGAGCTGTAGGAAATGCCTTGCTGGTCGAGAGACCTGCAGGGTGAAAGAGGAGGCCAGAGACACCAGGGTCCTTGCTTTCTCCAAAGGAAGGAAGGCTCTGGCTTATTTTGTGTTCAGTTCTGCGCCTATGAAGGTGAGAAGCTGGACAGGCTCCAGAACTGACTTTGGAAGCTTGAGAAGGAAACCTAGAGATGTAAGCAGCTGCTGGGTTACTTGCAAATGAAGTTTGACCTGTTCTGGAGACTGGCCTACAATGAGCCAGTCATCCAGATAAGGGAAGATGGCAATCTTTTGCCTTCTTAAATGAGCAACTGCTACTGCCAGGCATTTTGTGAACACCCTTGGAGCCGAGGAGGCGTAAGGGCATTGCTCTGAACTGGTAATGGCCTGAGGGCAGTTCGAATCTGAGGTACTTTCGATGGGAGCTTCTGATGAGAACATGGAAGTAGGCATCCTTGAGGTCCAGGGAGGCTAGCCAGTCCCCTGGCCTTAGAGAGGGTAAAATAATCCCCAGGGTCACCATTTTGAACTTTGGTTTTAAAAGGTGCTTGTTTAGATACCTGAGATCCAGAATGGGCCGCCATTCTTCTGTCTTTTTTGGGGTAAGGAAGTACCTGGAGTACAACCCTTTGCCCTGGTGTATGGGTAGAACCCTTTCCATGGCTCGGAGAGCCAGGAGGGCAGAAACTTCTGCTTCCAGGGCAAGTGCCTCTGATGGGTTTGCAGGTGGAAAAGATTTGGCTCTCATCTTCAGAAATTTTTTGAAGCTGAGAACCAGTCCCAGGCTTACTACCTCCAGGACCCACCTGTCTGATGTTAAAGACTTCCAGTCCTGGACAAAGTAAGCCAGCTTGCCCCCTATCGGTAGTGGAGAATCGGCTCTGGCTACCCCATCAGGGAGCCTGTTTTGCAGGGGCTTTGGGTTGAGGGGTAGAAGCAGGCTTACTAGAACCCCTTCTGCCCCTTCCTCTAAAGAACCCCCTCTGGGCATAAGCAGAAGAGGAGGCCTGGCTTGGTAAATGGCCTCATGAAAAGGCCTGCCCTGCCCCTGGCATGTTACCTTGAGGAGTGACTTGCCTTTCTTTGGCCTGTGCACCCTATAAGTGGTCCTATACTCATCCATTTTCTTCATATAATTCTCTGTCTGTCCTCAAACAGAGAATTTCCCACAACAGGAAAATCCATAGCCTTAGACTGGGTATCCTGTGACAGGGCAGTACATCTGAGCCAGGCCATTCTGCAAAGAGACACAGATGTAGCCATAACTCTAGATGAAACATCATTAGAGTCTACAGCAGCATGAAATTGCACCTTGGATGCCTCAATACCATCCGCAGCCACCTGCTCCAGCTCCCTGGCAAGCTGTTCAGGGGCCTGTTTTTCTAGGGCCAGAACAGTGTCCCACCTGGATTTCTGGTACCTAGCTGCGTAAGCCATATAATTTGCCTGTCTGAGTCCCAAAGATGCTGCCATGTACTGCTTTTTTGCCATGGCATCCATCCTCCTGGAATCCTTTTCAGGAGGGTGAGAGGCTAGAGGAATATTAGCCTTGTCACAGGCTGCAGCCTGCACTACCCCCACACGTGGCTGCACTGCTGAGATAGAAACTCCATATCAGAGCCTGATAAAGCATACCTCTTGTCCATCCTTTTATCCACAGGGAGGATAGAATGAGGAGTTTTCAGAATTTTTACTGTCCATTTCCTAAAAGATTTATGCAAGGGAATAGACAGTCTCCTAGACTCTGGAATATCCATCATTTCCACAAAATCAGGCTCTTCTTGATCATCAACAGCTTCCTCAACAGGGAGTTGCAGAGTGTCAGCAACTTTCTTGTAAAACAAAAAAAGAGGGGGACTCAGATAGCCTGGGAGAGGATACTCCTGAAGGTCTGTCTGGAGAGATGTCCGGTTCAATGGGCACATCCAGACTGTCAAAATCACACTCACTCTCCTTGTACCCCTCCTCCTCTTTCCCTGGTTCAAAAAAATCTTCAAAATCATAATCTTGAACCGAGGGAACTGACTGAACCGGGCGCTCACCCAATGGTGCTGGTTCGGACGGGACTGGGGAAAGAGACTGGACAATCTGAATAGCTTTGGCTATTTCCTCAGTGGTTGGAGAAAGAACTTTTGGGCCCAAACTAGCTGACCTTCTAGCCCTTTTAGTTGGAACCGGCTCCTCAGAGTTGGCTCTTCATTTGCCCGAGGAAGCATCGCCCTGGTCAGAGGGCACTCCCTCAGGTTTGGTTGGAACCGAACCGGGCTGGCCATCTGGGTCAGTGGACTTTTTGGCCTCCCTTTCCCTGAGCCTACCAACTCTTTTTTCCACGGTGGCAGCAGGAAAATTTTTACAAATCTGGCAGTCTGCATTGAGGTGGTCAAACCCCAGACAATATACACATATGGTGTGTGGGTCAGCCTTGGCAAAGGCTTCCCCTCAGAGGCCACTGTGCTGAAACCCAGTGGGTCCAGTTTTTCTTTTGGATTTCTCAGACATAGTGCCAGCCTAACCAAAACTTGCCCGTTAACGGCAATCCACCAAGCAAGACTCTCTTATCGGTTCCCAACCGTGTCACGTGGTCGTGGAAAACCGTAATAAAATCCGCTTTTTTTAACCGATAAGAACCAAACCTGACTCTAAAGGGCTAGAAAGTAATTTTAAACTCTCTGATCGGTTCAAACCGAACCGAAAAAGACGCTACAAGTTCCACACAGAAGAAAATAAAAGTAAGCCTATCTATTACTTACAATACCACAGACAGAGCTTGAACCGAGATTGCGGTTAAATTTCGTAAAATAAACCGAGAATTACACTTTAAAACCGACAAACAAACCGAGCAGCAGGAGGAATCTCCGGAGCGACTGTTCAGTGAGGCGGAGTAAAGAATCTGACAGTTTAAGTTTGAGCTTCAACAGACAGAGTGTTCAACCGAGCTCTCGCTCAAGATTCCATGCCCTGCATGGAAGTTAACTCTTTCACCTCCGGAGCAGTTCTAACCTGGGGTTATACTGCATATGTCATAATATAGCAAGACTTCATGTTGTTTGAAACACAGATACACACAGAGTACTACAGAGAGATGTTCCTGCACTCGGCTCACTAGCGTAGCAAGCAGCAGCGCTACCAGACTGGTTAATTCTGATTCTTCCTCAAGGAGAATAACATTATTGGGCAGAACATTTAACTGATTGGAGGAAAGCACTATTTCCATAGGTTTCCAATATTTTACATAATAGCAGATGAACATGGGTCTTTTGTCATCTAGCATTTTCTATAATATATGTATATATACATTTTTTTATTTGTAGTTTTTCCTCCTCCTGTGTCAACCGATCCTCTTCCACTGGTCCTCCCGGCCCTGTCACCCTGACATCCACCAGGACTTACCTCGATGGCAAGGACGTGCCCAGCTGGCCAGGTGTGGAGCCTGCAGAGGACTGGTGTTATCCTGCTGGTCGACACCATTTTCTGCCCTGCCTCCTCCTCCTCCTCGCAGCTTAAGCTTGAGCATGTGAAGGCACTTGCATACCACGTACCTGCGCTCCTGTGACTCCCTGACTCTGGTGCTGCCCTCTGGCCTCCACTGGGGCAGCCAAAGAGTAGGACAGCAACCCTCCCCTCCCAGGACAGGAAAGCAGTCCATCGGATGCTTGATCCTCTCCCTTTCCTGCCGACCCCCTGCAACCCAAGGTCACTCCCAACCCCGGGTCGCCTGCGTGGTGCAAGGTGTGGCGTCCAGTGCCTCAACCCTCAGCACCACCGGGCTGGCCCATATATTTTATTATTACCAATCGGATATTGCTGTAAGTGATGCTTACTAGTCTACATGCATTGTAACTACTGTATTACCATTATATGATTAGGCAGTACGGTACTGAGGTTAAGGGCTGAACTATGAACCAGGAGATCCAGGGTTGAAGCCTATTGCTGCCATTGGTTCACTGTGTGATGTTGAACTTGCCACTTTATGGCCCTCTTCATCAGTCCTTCCAGCTGCAAAATTGAGTAGAAGCAGGACTCTACATGACTTCTGCCCTCTCTGCTCCACGAAGGCAGGTGTGATGACAATTTTCCAATCATGACTACAGCAGTCTGGGCATAAGGCCTTCATGAGGGCTGCCCCATATCTTGGGAATACTTTGCCAGAACACCTACAGAACCCCCCCCAGTAGAGATGTTTATAAGGGGCTGAAAATGACATCTTCTTCAGTTGGCCTACGTGGATTGCCTTGGAGTCCATCTGTCATCCAGAAGTTGTAATTTTCTCCTCTTTAATGCTCACTGTGACATTATGTTATTAGTTATGTCTGCTATACTATTTATTTCCATTAATGGATTTTACTGTTTGTGAAGAGGCAGGCACCTTCGCGGAAGTGTGCTATAAAAACGTGCTTTTCTGGCTGGCCCGTTGGATGCCTTACCTCACGCTACACTGGCAATCTGGGTTCGGGAATGACCTCGGGTCATCGGGGCGCCGGCACGGGGGGGCAGGATCAAGCAGCTCCACAGCAGCTCTCCTGGGGGAGGTGGTCGCCCTCCCATAAGTCCCGCCGCCATCGCCAAATGCAGAGGGGGCGACACGAAGGGAGGGAATCTTGATGCATGGCATGTGCATGCCTCCACATGTGCAAGAGATGGGTGGGAGAAAAACAGGGGTAAAAGCCTAAAAAAATAATATAATAATAATAAAAAAGTGTTTTGCCTTACAGAATATCAGGTGTTGTATATCAGCTGGGCTCTCCTTGGTAAATAAATCTCATACATGGAATCATTATTTCTATGCTGTAATTTCCTACTTTTCATTTATTATTTATTTAGCTTTTGTTGACCAGGTAGGTATACTAGACAAGCTGTATGCCTATTTTCAGGTACGACCCGGGAGAGTATAGTGAAAAATACAGGTTCAAACAAGGTACAATAACAACAAGAGGGCAATGTACATAGTTACAGGAGAGCAAGAAAAACAGATAGTCTACAGTGAGCAGTAAATAGGTAAAATATACATATACATACAGAATAAATAGACTAAGACATTCAATGGCAATTACATTGTATGAGTGACCATTTAACTAGGGCCACATAATTCATAAGCAGATAGCAAGCAATCACATGCATCCCAGAGTTAAGGGCAGTGGACAGTGGATTGGATGAGACCAATTTGGAGACCTGATTAAGGTGATTTAGGACACCCACACATAGAGGACAGTTTCAAGTGCCCCCACAGGGAATTCTGGAGGCTCCGGCGGGAAGGGGAGGTGCAAACATGGTCTGGAAGGGAGTTCCATAGCCTCGGAGCACACGTTGCAAAGTCTCTTTCCCCCATTAGGGTTCGAGTATAAGGAACTTTGAGCACCCCAGGACATTGAGACCTAAGGTAATAGGAGGTGGATTCAGCAGGCTTGAGGAGCTGCGCCAGCCCTCTGGGGGTTCCGGTTCTGAATACCTTTCCTACGAAGCAGCCCAAGCCATATTTCAAGTGATTGTCCGGGGAAAGCCAGCCCAGTTTGTCATATAATTTACAATGATGGGTGAGACGTAGGGCTGCCAGAGCAAAGCGACAGATGATGTTGTAGGTCGTGTTCCAACGAGCAAGGTGGATCTAGGAGGTGCTAGCAAACAGGAGAAGGCCATAGCTAAGTGAAGGGAGCAGCACACCTCTGGCCAACGCCAAGCGGGCTGCAGACGTCAAATTTTTCTTTGCCCTGTAGGCAAGACCCAGTTTGCAGTTTACGGTTCTGCAAACATTTAGGATGTGACACCCCATGTCCAGTTGGGGGTCAAGTGTCACTCCAAGGTATTTTATTGAAACCGTGGTTAAGAGGGGAGAGCTGTCGGCACCACTGACACATAGAGGGACAGGAGAGGCCTTGATCTTGGTGACTGACCGAAAAAGCATGGCCTGAGTTTTATTTAGGTTGAGGACCAGCTTGTGAGTCGTTACCCAGGATTGAATATTCTTAAAGGCTTCACTCAGCTGAAGGTTGAGAACCCCAATGTCCTGGGAGTGTGAAAGGATGACAAGATCATCGGCATAAAGGGTGGCACTACAGTTGGAAGCAGCTGCAGGGAGCTTGTTAACAAATATTGAAAGCCCTGGAGCCCTGGGAAGAGGGACATTTTTTCCAGCCTGTGTTTCATCAGGCAAACATCACTAAGCAAATTAAATACAGTATATTTGTTGGTGTAATCTTGTGAAGAGAAATACAAGTTATGTAACAGCTGGCCCAGATTGGCAGTATATTTGCCCTCCATGTTCTGGGGGCTTCTGCCTTGTGTCTGACCAGCGTGGCAACTCCAGGTTTCTACATGCAATAGACATGAACACTGGAAGAATAGAGCTCTCTCTTAGGCTACTTTGTATCCATTTTCCTGATCAGAAACACTCAACATCTTAGGAGCCTACAAAGGTACTGGTCTGCCAAATTGCACAGGATGTTATGGATTAAGTAAGCATTAATCACCGACAAAGGAGGGCTCTACCGGTGGATTAATGCCCGCTGGGGGGGGGGTTGGTGCACGAGGGCGACGCCCGAGGGGTCCAACCACCCAGCAGGCATTAATCCCTGGTACAGCTCGATGCTGGAGGTGATTAATGCGCTTGTAACATGGCAAGCACGACGGGGAAATTGTGCGAGCCATAGATTGCTCGCAAATACAGAGGACTTGCCGAACGTCATACTGCCACCTCCTACAATATCCTACTTTTGCTTGCATTGCAGTCAGTATGAGGATGTGCCTGGATGCGCGTTCCCGATGCACGCTCCACATTCTTTTACATTGTGGCGCCATTTCGCACCCGACAGTAAGACAGGATAACTGACAGACACAAGAACGGTACATTTTTTGTGTTCGGAGCAAAGTGTTGTTATCATTTCTCCTTAGACAGTATATGCCCTATTCCCGTCTCAGTGCTGCAGCCTCTGGCTCATGGACAATCTGGGTACTGACCCAGCAGGCTCTAATGAGTGCTGCTGTCTGTGGCCACAGGTGGTACTAACTGAGCGGGCGTTACCTGTGGGTTAATCACCGCTCGGTTAGTGTCACCTGAGCCATTTCAGCTAATGCCGTTGCTGGCTTTCACTGGTGTCTGGCGTGCCGTGTTACAAATAAGAATAAGATATCGAAGCTCCACGGAAGCATGTCTGCTCTCTTGGATGGCTCCAGCATTTGTTTCAGTTTTAGTCCTCCCAGCTGCTTTGTGAAGCGTTCCCTCGCTCCTGACCTATGTTTTTATATTTTACTGCATTTCTGTAAAAGGTTACAAGCACACTCCACAAAGTGTACATACATATAACTAGGAAAGAGCAGGACAGAAAAAGATCTGAACAATCAATCTAGTCTGTCTGTCCCAGAATTCTCTCTCTACTCAGAAGAAAAAATTACGCACCATAGTAATCTTTCTTGCAAGGTGTCCGTTAGCTGGCTAGGTGCAACTGCCCCAGAGGTATGCCTTTAAGATAATTAGCATAATGAGCTTGGGCATCAGCCAATCCAAAAAAGGAGGGGAGTGTGATGAGTGGGAGCAGCCTGAAGGGCTTCAGATTTTTTTTGAAGATAAATGGACACATGCCCCAAAAAGTGAACCAACAGGATTCAAAAAACATGAAAATGTCCAAAACCAGAAAAAAGATATCAACAATCTGAGCAAGAAAAGCTCTTTAATAAGAGACAAATGTTGGTAATAAAACTGAGAAGAGCCCTTCTCCTAAAAGGTGAACAGGGGAGGAAGGGTGGGAGCTTACTGATGCTAAAGGATCCCTTGGAAGAAAGAAGATTACTACGGTGAGTAATTTTTTACTTCTTACCCCAGGAGTCCTTTAGCATCAGTCACTATAGCAGACAACCACGCAGTACCAGGTGGGAGGTGGGCGGAGAACCTACTTAGGAAAGCGACTCTGCAGAACCGCCCTGTTGAATTTGGCATCAGATCTGGACTGCACATCTAAACTGTACTGCTTAAAGTAAATGTTGGAGGTTCCCATAGCAAATGGGAGTAGTAACCTGTAGGTGTTGTGAATCGGTTTCCTACCATTCAAACTGCCAAATAGTGCTGTTTTCCATGAAAAAAATCCTTTATTTTGGTGTTCTGCTTCATTTGCATAAACCACCCCTTTTGTTCTCAGTGCTGCAACATCATACCAGGGAAACAAAGTTACTGTACTCACAATGCCTCACTATGTAAATTTGTATACAGGGTATTATATTTCTGTGCTCACTGAAGAAATAGGAGCCAACATCTCTCAGTATAGAAGTCTTGTAGCTAGATACAGTATGTACAATACATTGTTGTGAAAATAAACAAACAAAATCTTACATTATTGACACCACCACACAGATATGGGACGGCATCTCAGAGTAAGGAACCTGCAAAACAAGTCTGTATTTTACCCACAGTGCCTTGCTACAGTTATTTACATATTACTGCTCACCACCAGCGAAATAAGGGACTATATGTCAGAGTAAGGCATATTTAAGGCAACATTATAAATTACCCAGAATTGCTTGTTGCTATATGTAAAACAATGACAGCTCCCTGGTATGACATCATTTTGGGAGTGTGGCCACACACTGGAAACTGGAAGACAAAATGCTGATGAAACATAATATAAAATGACTATGACAGATTTTTTTTTACAAAACAAATTGCAGCTTCAACATCTGAAGCATGTCTGGCAATGGCATACTATGTAAAACAGGCATTTTGGGGAGCCTTACACATTTACGAAAAAGAAAAACTGCACCCTCATATCTTCTAAATGTCATTTGCTTCCATGTCAATAGACAACTCTTTTCATGCAGCGGTTAAAGATGTATGCAACTGCTTTTGTTAGTTTTCACACTTCATACTATGCACTGTCACTCTCCTGGGAGGGTTCATTTCGTGGCTGTTGAAATCTCGTTGTCCCTGAGAGCTGCATTAGCATATGAGAATGTGATGCGTAATCAACTTTTAAACTCCCCAGTATGCCTGTCTGCTTAAGTAGTTTTAAAAGAACCAAGCTGCAAGAAGATGTGAAATACGACATTTACCTTCAGTGAGTTTTACAAGCTATTTGAGTTGTAATGCAGTTTTTTTCCCCTTTAAACTCCATTCGGTTTATAAGTTTCCAGAGAGTTTTTGCAGGGTATTTGTTATTTTAGCATAGAGATACATGATATAAATGGTTGATCTGACATCATGTTCTCATATGCTAATGCAGCTCTCAGGGACAATGAGATTTCAACAACCACGAAATGGACTCTTCCAGGAGAGTGACAGTGCCTAGCATGAAGTGTGAAAACTAACAGAAGCAGTTGCATACATCTATAACAGCTACATGAAAATAGTTGTCTGTTAACATGGAAGCAAATTACATTTAGAAGATAAGAGGGTGCAGTTTTCCTTTGATGAAAGTGTGTACAGATTTCCAGGTAGCTGCTTTGCAGACATCCAAAAGGGGTATGTCTCTTGCAGCTGCTACAGAGGCTGTAGTGCCCCTGGTGGTGTGGGCTCTGAGCCCCACAGGAGGTTGATGACCAGCTTTTTCATAGCAGAGTCTAATACAAGAGACCAACCAGCAGGAAATTGTTCTCTTGGTAGCTGATCTTCCACTGCCTACATCCCCACAGGTAGAGACCCGTGAATTTCTTGTTATTTTTTTGGAATATTTCTTGCTGTAGTTTAAGAATTTCTTGTTATTTTTCCCAAATTTCTTTTTATTTCTTGTTATCATTTTTCAAGTACAGAAAAGACACGACATCTAAAAAACACCATAAATTGATATGTAGAGCAGTAAAAATATTATTCTAGGGACATGGATATGTTGTTCATCCACACTGTCTGGCAGGTTCCTTGCCGCTTTAAATCTTGCCAGAAAGTCTTCAAGCTGGCTCCTCCCACCCACCCGGGTGGTAAAACTCTCGGCTCCGCCCCATGATGCCAGATCTTCCTTACCGCTTGGAAGCTCAGGTTCCCTCCTTAACGCTCTGCGTATAAGACTGGTTCCTAATTCTTCGAAATTTTCGAAATTAAAAAGTTTTTGCTAAAAAGACATCGGTCTTCTCTCCCTCGCAGCTGTGATGGACAAATCGACTCCCGGTTTCTGGAGATGCCCTTGCGGGCAGACGATGTCTCGGACGGATCCGCACTCCACGTGCGTCTACTGCTTGGGCCTTGAGCACGACCCGCAGGCCTGTGACTTGTGCTCTTCCTTTTCGGCCTACGTCCTCGAAGACCGTGCTGCCCGTTTACAACTAGGGCGTCCCGAGAAGCGATTTCCTCCGGTAAAATCAAAAGAGGCCCAGTCGGCGGTGTCCGCGGCGGCGGCTCTGGCGGATCAGCTCGAGCAGATGATCACCCTCGAAGAGGAGGCGGCGCGGGCCGCTTCTACCTCGGCTGCGGCATTTGTTCCGCTCTCTCTCTTTGCCTCTTGTTCAGCTTCTTTTAAGGAGCTTTGTCTGAGCCCTCGACTAAGGTGAGGACCAACTTCTTCTGGACCGTTTCTCGGTCCAAAGAAGACAAAGGTAAGTCTCACTGTCGGCGCTCTTGGGCGGAAAGATCCCTCTCCCTGAGTTGTCGGCCGTCGACTTCGGTCGACTTCTCAGCTTCGGCCACTGGTCTCACAGCGTCCCCGTCAGGCCAGTTGACCGAGACTCCCGTCGACGCGGTCGAGATTTTTCTCGACCCGTTGGACGGGTTGTTGGCTGGAGAAGCCGAGAATCCCCTCTCCCCGGTTCCCCCAGTGGGAGCTGAGGACCCCGTCGGCTCGTCTGTGCCTCCGGTTCCGGAGCCTTCGGTTGAAGCTTCCGAACCGAGGGGAGTGCCGGTTCCCCGCGACACCTCCCCGCACCGTCCTCGGCAAAGCCGAGGTTCTCTGTCTCGGACTTCTTCGCGGTCCAGCCGATCCCGCCGTCATAGGCGGTCTCGGTCTCGGCACCGCGGCAAGCGGCGCCGCCGGTCGTCCTCCTCCTCCTCCTCGAGGAGGCTTCGGCAAAGTTGCGTCAAAGATATGAGGAACTCATGTGGCAGCTCCTTCTGACGGGAAAAGCCGCGCCCGTCTTCCCGGCCATTAAGTGGCTGTCACGGGCGGCCGAAACAACCCTCGTTTATCCGAGAGCCTGTTCCCAGGCCGGTTGTTCGGCCAAAACCAGCTGCCCCACCGATTCCAGTGGAACCTCCGCCTCCACAGCCGTTAGTTGGGGCTCCGACCAAAAATTCTCGGTCGGCTCAGGGACTGCCCCATAGGCTGTCTGTCACCCTCACTCCCGATCGACCTCAGCAGGTGGAGGGTGGCTCAGGCCAGAGGCAGCTCTTTGAGGACTCTTCCGAGTCCGAAGACGATTCCTACCTTTTCTCCAAGCGAATGGACTTGGAGTCCTCAGGAGGACAGTCGGTTGACGATAGCCCTTCGTCCTTCCTGGGATTCCTTCGGCTCATCTCGGAGTCCACTGGGATGAAGCTTGAACCCATTTCTAAGTGGGCCAGGTATCCCCTCACGGAGATTCTGGACCGAGGGGATTCCCCTACGGAGGCCTTTCCGGTGGCCGAGGCCATAGTGGGCCCGGCCTTGGAACTTTGGCAGCGTCCGGTTTCCTGCCCTGCGCCTTTGGCCAGGATGGCCAGGAAGTATCCGTTCTCGGTTCCCTGTCGGTTTTTGGAACACCCTCGGCCGAGGGTTAGTTACCGACAGCGTTTTCCGGCGTGCGAAACGCTAGGGATGTGGACAAACCTCCGACAAGTAGTCCAAGAAATTGGACTATGCCAGGCGAAAAGTCTATGCTGCGTCCTCCCTAGGCCTTCACCAGGCCAGTTCGGCCGTCCTCATGGCACATTTCTCTCATGCCCTGTTGGGCTCCCTGGATGAGGTTGTCCCTCATCTTCCCGCGGATCTGCAGACCACGGTCAGGCAGGTGCGGGACCAGGGCAGGGCAGTGGCAAAACAGCAGCTCCAGACTGCTTTAGACATTGGGGACTCATGTGCCAGGTCTGTGGCGGCCGCAGTGGCTATGCGTCGTCGGGCTTGGCTGAGGATATCCACCTTTACTTCGGATACCCAGCACAAGTTGGCGGATGTTCCCTTTTTGGGGACTGACCTCTTCGGCCCTGGGGTGGAAGGTCACCTGCAGAGGATCGAGAAGTCCAATGCTACCTTGGACTCGGTCTCTTCCGCTCAGAAGGACAAAGGCCGCAAACCACAGCCTAAGCCCTTTCGTCCTTCTGCGCCCGCGGCGCGTCCGGCCCAGCAACGTCAGGGCCAGCAGGCTCGGGCTTGGCATCCCAAACCCAAGCCCGGGGCTTCCTCCAACAGGAAGCAGGGAGGTAAAGGCCCAGGAGGTCCCTCGGCCGGTCCCTCCTCCAAGCCTGCCCAGTGACGGGCTGAGGGGTGTCGCCCCCAACCCCGTCACTTACCCCAGGTTCCCCGGGGGGACGGCTCTGGCACTTCCTTTCCGCCTGGTCCGTTATTACCACGGACAGGTGGGTGCTGGAGGTGGTGGGAAAAGGTCTGCCTCTAGAATTCGAGCAGGCCCCGCCCTTCAGAACCGTTGCACCTCGGGGGGCCTCGGGGTCCGCAGCCTCACTGTCAGCTCGTCGGGCCGACATTGCTCTCCTCCTCCAAAAGGAGGTGATCAGGGAGGTGGCGGACCCTCCCTCAAACCCAGGGTTCGTGTCCAGGTACTTCCTGGTTCCGAAACGGAGGAGGGCTGGCGCCCCATTTTAGACCTACACGACCTGAACAAGTTCCTAAGGTCTCGAACCTTCAGGATGGTCACTCTGACTCAGATAATACCATCCCTGGAACACGGCATGTGGTTCTGCTCTCTGGACCTGCAGGACGCGTTCTTTCATGTCCCTATCCATCCGTCACATCGGAGATTCCTTCGCTTTCGAGCGGAGGGATCCCTTCGAGTTCCGAGCCATGCCCTTCGGCCTGTCTCCAGCTCCTAGGGTCTTCACCAAATGCATAGCAGTGGTGACAGCTTTCCTGCGGCGCCGAGGGGTCCGGGGTGTACCCTTACCTGGACGATTGGCTGATAGCAGCCCCCTCCAGACAGGAGGTGGAGCGGTCCAGAGATCTGGCCCTCCAGGTTTGCTCTCAAATCGGCCTTCTTATCAACGAGGCCAAGTCGGAACTCGAGCCGAAGCAGGTGATTCTGTTTATCGGGGCAGAGCTCGACTCTCTTCGAGCCAGAGCACGGCTCCCGGCGGACAGGGCCGAGGTTCTTACCTCCTTTGCCCAATCATTTCTGGTTGGGCAATCGCGCCCTGCCCGGGACTTCCTGCGCCTCCTGGGTCTCATGGCGGCCTGTACCAGCGTGGTCCGTTGGGCACGCTGGCGCATGCGCCCCCTTCAGTGGGGACTGGCCAGCCAGTGGTCACAATGCTGCGATCCATTGGACCAGCTAGTGACGGTGACCCAGGAGATGTGGAATGCTCTCCAGTGGTGGACCGTTCCATCTCATCTGCAGGAGGGCATCCCGTTTGTCCGCCCCGAGCTGACAGTCTCTCTATCGACCGATGCCTCTCTGATGGGTTGGGGTGCCCATCTGGGGGAACACCGGGCGCACGGCCTCTGGTCCCCGTGGGAGTCCCGATGCCACAACAACCTGCTGGAGCTCTGAGCAGTCCGCCTAGCTCTCACCGCCTTTGCTCCGTTTCTCCGGGGTCAAGTGGTCCGAGTCCAGACGGACAATACCACGACCATGTACTACCTAAACCGCCAGGGCGGGACGCGTTCTATGCTTCTATGCAGGGAAGCTCTCCGCATTTGGTCACTCGTGCGCAGCCTGGAGGCGGATCTCCTAGCCATTCATGTGGCAGGAGCCTCCAACACCCTGGCCGATGCCCTGAGCCGGATAGGGGCTGCATCTCACGAGTGGTCTCTCCTGCCGGAGGTAGTACAAGATCTGTTCTCCCATTGGGGCACACCTCAGGTGGATCTGTTTGCCTCCAAGGAGAACGCGAGGCTGAAGCTGTTCCATGCCTGCCCCCCTCAGCAGGGCTCGCTGCAGGGGGATGCCTTCTCGAGGCGTGGACCCCGGGCCTCTTCTACGCCTTCCCCATTTCCCTTGATTCACAAGGTGCTTCCCAAAGCAAGGAGGGACAAGGCGCAGGTGATTCTGATAGCCCCAGACTGGCCCCGCCAGTTCTGGTACCCAGATCTCCTCAGCCTCAGCTCCAGGCTCCCGAGGCAGCTTCCAGCTTGCCCGGACCTGCTCTCAGTCAATCAGGAGAAGGTGTTCCATCCAGACCTTCAATCCCTGAACCTGACGGCCTGGTTCCTGAGCGGCTAGAGTTCCAAGCCTTGGGTCTTTCCGACGAGGTCCTCAATGTTGTTGAGGCGTCCTGTAAGGAGTCGACCAGGAAATGCTATGCCTTCAAATGGAAGAGATTTTCCATTTGGTGTCAGGGCAAGGGCTTGGACCCTTCCTCCTGTCCTTTGGCAAGCATCTTGGACTATTTATGGTCCCTTTCTCGTTAAGGGCTTAGGTCGATGACCCTAAGGGTGCACCTGGCAGCCATCTCTGCTTACCGGGCGTGGGCCGGGAAGCAGTCGGTGGCGCAGGAGAAGGTAGTCTGGCACTTTTTCAAAGGCCTTGATCACATTTCCCCTCCGGTGCGAGAACCTCCACCTCCGTGGGATTTACTGCTGGTACTGGCAAAGCTCATGGGCAAGCCATTTGAACCAATGCACAGGTGTGAACTCTCTCACCTGTCGTGGAAGACCGCCTTCTTGGTGGCTATCATGTCAGCCAGAAGGATGGGAGAACTCAGGCGCTCTGCATCGAGTCTCCTTACCTGGTCTTCCACAGGGACAAGGTTGTCCTGCGTCCCCACCCGAAATTCCTTCCGAAGGTGGTGTCGGAGTTTCACCTTAACCAGGTGTTGACTCTGCCGGTGTTCTACCCAATCACACTCGGAGGCCGAATACAGGCTCCATACTTTGGACCCTAGAAGGCTATTTCGTTTATTATAGGAGTGCACGCTGAATTCGGGAGAGGTTTGCCAGCTGTTTGTCACCTACGCTGAAGCCGCACCTGGCAGACCTGCAGCCAAGCGGACGATAAGCAGGTGGGTCACCTCCTGCATAGATCTCTGCTATAAGTTGACGGGCATGGAGCCTCCCAGAGGATAAGAGCTCATTCTACCCGCCATACTGCTGCATCAGTGGCTGCTTCCAGGGATGTCCCTATCCAGGAAATCTGCAGGGCTGCTACCTGGAAGTCAGCACACACCTTTATCACCCATTACCACATCGACCTTGAGTCACGCCGGGATGCTGGTTTTGGGGCCTCGGTTCTCAGTCTTTATTCCCTAAGTAGGGGTGTGCGCCTTGCCTCCTCCTCCCGGAGAACTGCTAGGAGTCTGCCAGACAGTGTGGATGAACAACATATCCATGTCCCTAGAAATACAGGTTACTCACCTGTAACAGGAGTTCTAGGAATGGTATGTTGTTCATCCACCACGACCCACCTCCCAAAGCTTGACGCACAACCCGAGAGCTTCCAGCGGGCCAGATCTGGCGTCATGGGGCGGAGCCGAGAGTTTTACCACCCGGGTGAGTGGGAGAAGCCAGCTTGAAGACCTTCCGGCAAGATTTAAAGCAGCAAGGAACCTGCCACAGTGTGGATGAACAACATATACCATTCCTAGAACTCCTGTTACAGGTGAGTAACCTGTATTTACAGCAGTATTTGAGTGTTTAAGTATTAAAAGAAAGCATACAATACTCAATGTTTTCTTTTTTCATGTTTTGCCTTCTGTCACTAACAATCAGTGTGTATCTCTACTGAAAAAACATTCACAATCAACACTTACAACAGGGTACATTAGGCAGCAGATAGCAGAATTGGAAATATGTGCATTTTGGCATCTCATAGCAAATACAATTTTAATAATATCAACTGTGCCATCAAAATTACTCATCACAGATGCTTTTACACTTTCAGAAAATTTGAAGTACCACAGCATACAATCATTTATCTCTATATCTCTTAGCAAAGACACATTTGACATACAATGTCTTAAAACAGTTTTGTCTACTAATGGACGTGTGCCAATCTCTACAGGGTTAAAAAGATAATTAACAGAAGTCAGAAATTTTATAGTAGGAGAATGTGCTGGCATGTGTTTTTCAAGCTTCTCAACTGACTTCTGAAGTGCAAGCTTAAACTGTTGAACTGCCCTGTCTCTAACATGTGTCTCCATATCTGTGACAATGTTCTCTGTCAGTTGCAGAACTGGCACATTAAAATGCTGCTATCTGCCAGATACATTCCCTCAACTTTGAATTCCTTGCATCTCTGGCCAATACTTTTGTGAGGCTTAGGCATGCTGTAAATACGGCTACAGAAATGATGCAAATCCAAGCGGCTACCTGCGCGTATGCTAACCGAAAGCTACAATGTGTAGCTTTTAAGAATGGTCAGAGAATAGCTGTCGGAGAGGCTAACAATGTAAGGAATTCACTAAATTACCTGTAATTACGATCACCTGAGCAGCTGCATTCAGTTTGAGGAGACGTAAACAAATGCCAGGAAAGCAATTAGATGTGTCAATTGCTGGCTAAATGAGGTGCTGAGTCAATCGCTGACAGTGCCGAGCAAAGAAATGAGGCACAAATATAACAAAAAAGTATTATTTTTTTTAAATTGCAGATTTCGTTTTATTGAACATATTTTGTTTTATTTCGTTTTTAAGTGTCTAATTTGTTTTATTTCGTGCTATTTCGTATTTGCGATTTACACGGGTCTCTACCCATTGGTGAGGAACAATTGAGTGGAAAAGCCTCTGAACTGCAGAGTATGCTCTAGATAGTAAAACAGAGCTCTTTTGACATCCTGACTGTGGAGCTTTTGCTCACCAGAAGTGGATTTCTCAGTAAAGAAGACAGGTAGAGTAATAGATTTGTTAAGGTGAAATTCAGAAACCACCTTAGGCAGAAACTTCCTATTTCTCCTGAGCTCAGTTTTGTCTCTGTGAGGAATGATGTAATTAGGCTCCATGCATAGGGCCTGTAACTCTGAAATCCTCCTGGCAGAGGTAATGACCACCAGGAAAACAGATTTCCAGGTTATAAACTTGAGATATACAGTGGCCATAGGCTCAAAGGGCGGTTCCATGAGCCTGGCAATGCAGAGATTCAGGCTCCAAGGAGGAACTGGCTCCCTGGCTGGAGGTGCAAGAGGCCTTTGAAAAACTGTTTGAACACAGAGTATGAAAAAAAATTACTTTTTCCTCCCCATCGAAAGGCAGGCCGAAACTGTAGCCAGGTGTAGCTTGAGAGAGGAGGGTCAAGCCTGACGCCTGCAGATGTACCAAGTGATCGAGCAGCTGGGAGTCTGAAGCTGTAAGAGGACTGACCTTTTTGTTCTTGCACCAGAGGGAGAACAGTTTCCATTTGGCTGCATATGTCTTTTTTGTGTTAGGTTTTTTAGCCATTCTCAGGATCTTAAGAACCTGCTCCGAGTACTGAGAGGATGGAAACTCTAGCTCCTCAAGAACCAGGCCTTGAGGTGAAGAGAGTGTATGTCTCGATAATGCACTCCTGTCTGGGGAAGGGTCAGCAGAAAGTGAGTTGGTGGCAGGTGAATGGGCCTGCTGCAGGACAGTGAGAGAAGGAGAGGGTACCAGGCTTGCCGGGGCCAATCTGGAGCCACTACGATGCAGGCTGTTGTCTGACCTTCAGCAATACCCTGAGCATCGGGGGAAAGGGAGGGAATGCATATAGGAACCTCCCTGATCATTCCAGAATCAAGGCATCCAGAGGAAGTGTTCCCAGCACTGGAGGCCTACAACAGTCCTGAGGAAGCTGGAAGTTGAGGGGAGAGGCAAACAGATCCACTTCTGGTGTGCCCCACAGCTTGAACACTGTGGCTGGTACTTGCTTGTTCAGAGTCCATTTGCTCTCACCCTGACCCTGACTGATGTGGCTTAGAGCATTTGCCAAGGTATTGTGCTTGCCTGGGAGGTGAACAGCTGAAGGCTGACCCCCAGGAAAAAGGTGAGAGATGAAATTTTCAGAGCTTTCAAACAGAATGTCCCTGATCTGGTACCACCCCGCTTGTTTATGTAAGTAAGTAAGTAAAAATGTATTCGTTTAAAGTGCCCTTCCTAAGCTCAGGGCGCTTTTACAATATTCCATACAACTGAAATACAATACAATTTAAAATCATTAAAACTGCCGGCCCGGTGGCACTGAGGGTTGAGGCGCTGGACGCCACACCTCGTACCACAACGGCAACCCGGGTTGGGGAATGAGCCTGAATTGCTGGGGTCCAGCCTGGAGGAAGAAGGACTGAGCATCCTAGTGACTGCTCTCCTTCTCCAGGAGGGTGGGAAGGGGATCCGTGGCTCTGCCAACTCCTAGCGGTGGCTGGGGGTCATTGCAATGGGGCTGCTCAGCATGGGGACGACATGGGTGGTGTCTGACTTGTGCATGGGAACACGCACTACAGCGTCAATTGGTGCCATTGCATGCCTAGGTCGGGGGGTACTACAGGGAAAAAAACACCTCAGCGCACTACTTGATGGCCGGTCTGGCAGCACTGCCCAGCTCTAACTCTGGATGCTCCCCTGGATCTGGCCCCAGCTTCCGCGGTGGTGGTGGCGTACCCTGTGGGGAACGCTGTGCAGGATCAGAGGAAGGTGTAGCTTGGTGTGTGGGGCTGAGCAGGGGGCTGTGAGGTCGAAGTCGGACTGGGGGAACCATAGGTAACACCCCCAACCGCAGAGGAGATATAAAATATACATCAACAAAAATCATTAAAACTAATAACAGACCAATATCAGTTATTTATTAAGCCCCTGAAAATGCCTGATTAAATAGGAATGTTTTCAGAGATTTTTTAAAACCTTCCACGGACAGGCTATCTCGTATTTGGCGTGGTAGAGAATTCCACAGGGTAGGTGCCATAAAGGCAAAAGATCGTCCTCCAGATGTTTTTAAATATACCCTAGGAATCTCTAGCAATCCCTCATCAGAGGATCGGAGTGAGCGGGAGGGGCAGTAAGGCACCAGGAGTTCTTTCAGGTAGTGAGGTCCCAAATCGTGTAGGGCCTTATAGGTCAGCAATGCAACCTTGAAGGTGATCCGCCACTGTATAGGCAGCCAGTGCAGTTCATGCACCACAGGTGTTATATGACTGGATCTAGAGATTCCAGTCAACAACCTGGCCGTTGCATTCTGCACAAGCTGCAAGCGGCCGATATCCACCCCTGGCAGCCCTAGATAGAGGGCGCTGCAGTAATCAAAACGACTGGTGACAAAGGCGTGGACCAAGGTAGGAAGATCTTCGGGTGGAACCAAGTGTTTCACCCGGGCTATATTCCTTAGATGGAAAAAGGCAGACTTGACTACAGCCGACACCTGTGCCCTCAGGGTCAGGCCCTCATCAAATACCACGCCCAGATTACGCACCTGGCCAGAGGCCATAAGCGGGGTCCCCTCAAGATATAGACCCGAGGGTTTCCCCACCCATACCCATGTTGTCCTAAAACCAGGGTCCACCACCAATACCTCAGTTTTACCTGAATTCAACTGAAGCCAACTAGCACTCATCCAATCCTGTATCTCCAACAGGCAGTTATTAAACACTGTGATAAAATCAGACTCCTGATCAAATCACAAAAGACAGGTAGAGCTGAGAGTCATCAGCATAACAATGAAAACTCAGCCCATACCATCTTACAATGTCCCCCAAAAGAAGCATATACACCCCCAGACGCCACAGGCCGCTCCTCTCGATGTTGCTGTTTTGGAGCAAATAAATCTGGTGAGGGGACTTTTGCAGCACGAGTCTTGCCCATCCTGCCAGTCAGGAGAGTGATAATCACCAGACAAAGCACTTAAGATAAATATTCCAACTTCTGGGTGTTTTAATAGTTAAAACCTGGAAGCTGAGATAAAATGCTGCATCCTTGATGGCTGCTTAGCAGCACCCCCGGCCCATTCGCTTCTAATGCTGGCAAGGTTGAAAATACAGTGTGGAGGCCATACGTTTCAGTACGCTGACCCAGATGAAGCAGGAAAGAAAGCTGAAGTTACTGCAAAGGAATTTGACCGAACAAGACAACAGGAGTCATCTGATTCAGAAGCAGGCACATGAACTTTATTTGTACTGACTAGAACTTAGGGCATGAGGGGGAGGTTTGTGCGTTTTTTTCCTTTAAACTTCCACTATTCAAATGCTCTCCAGTAAGTGTTGTTACACTGAAGTTCTTATGTTCAAAATGAGCCGTTTGTGAGTTTTAGCAGGTATTGAACGCTAAACTATAACCATAGTTGTGATAAATGTTAATATTTTGAAGAGCCTTTTGCTGTTTAGAAACATATAGTGGGGAGCGCTGTGGAGCAGCATCATGGTGGTAGCCTTTTTTAATTATTAATCTTTGTAGCTCCTTCCACAGGCTGCACGAGGCTATGACCCCCCCTCCCTTGGAGGAGGTACATCATCCGGCCCAACCTCCAGCTCATCTGCCCCCAAGGTTCCCTCACGGATTCCCCCTCCACGGCAGGGCCAGGTAGAGGGGTGCTGGTAGTTCTCCGCCACCCTGTATGGCAAATCTGGTGGCAGGGGGAAGACTGCACCAGAGCGATTGAGCCATCATGGGTCCGTGGAACCTTGGCCTTTTTCCGTTTTCTCCATCCCTCCCTTCCTCCCCTCCAATGTAAGCACGTCGGCTTCTGAGCTTCCCGACCCATACTGCCCTCCAGACACTGCTAGAGGGCAGTCAGCAGGCAGGATGACTAGTCCCCTTCCTTGGAGAGAGGACAGCAGTCCTCTGGAAACTCAATCCTCTCTCCCCCCTGCTGACCTACAGCTGCCCAGGCTTGTTCCGGAACCCAGTTCACTGGCATGGCGCAAGGAGTAGTATCCAGTGCTTCAACCCTCAGCACCACCGAGCCAGCTTGACGGTAGTTTTTTAAATCAGCTCTACTCATAGAACTTTTATAAACTCTTTAAACAGCTATTATTACCAGCCTGACTCTGATTTAACACCTGTCTGAGACCCTCAAGAGTCAAATGGGGCCCAAAAAAAGATGATAAATGTATGTCCCACGGTCTGGATGTTATCCTTTCTCCTGCGGGCTCTTTGAAAGGGTCGGGGTCGACTCCAGCCAGTGATCTAGTCATGCCAGAACTTCCATCAGCACAGATTTTGGCGATGCTAATTCAAACAAATGGCGAAGAAACAAACAAAAGGCTTGCTGCTGTAGAGGCTAAGTTAAATGAAAATGAAAATACCATAAAGGAAAATACTTTGGCGAACATGGAGTTAATCGCAGCAAACACCCAACAGGCAGATTGCAACGCTGCTTTTGTACAGGACTTCAGTTTCCTCAAAAGCAAAACTGAGACCCTGGAGAACAACCAGCACCAGGCCAACATGTGGGTGGTGGGCTTTTTGCCCAGGTTCGACGGAAGAGCTGAATTTCTAAATATCGTTTCTAAAATTATTTTTCAGGATTTACTGCTTCTGCCACAGGATTTAGTTGTTACAATCACCAAAGTCTTTGCTATCTCACAGAGGCCGTGACCATAAGGGGATCCGACCCAGAGGCCCCTAACCATCATTGCAACTCTGTCTTCTACGGAGGTCCGGATACCCCATTTGCAAGCAGTATGGTCTCGAGGTGGCATTGTGTGGGACGGCAGTTGCCTGGCATTCTTTCCAGACCTGTCAGCACAAACCCAAAGCCACAAGAAGGGGCTACAAAAGATTAAGAAAGTGCTGTTGAAAAACTGCATCCAGGTGCAGCTTACCTATCTAGCAAGGCTGCAAATCCAATACGAATGCAAGGTACACATTTTCTTGGATCCCAAATCTGCAGTCAAATATGCGGAGAAGCTGTTGGAAAAAGTGAACCCTACAGAGAAGGTTTTTGATGAAGAGGGGCGATGTTCCATGCTGTGGATTTTTACAAACTTCAGATGGGACTACCAAGTAAAATACTTTCTGCTCTGATCAAGAGTTGCCATTGAATCTCCCCACCAGTGGTCGGGGGATACTGTTGAAGAGATTAAAGCTATTTCCTCTAACTTTAGTCAGGCCAGTAATGAGACTCTGAATTTCAAACAACATGAAGTCTTGCTGTATTCTGACATAATGCAGTTAGCCCCAGCACTTGAACTGCCCGAGAGAGGAAAGAGTTAACTCTATGCAGAAGCATAGAATGTTGAGCTCGAGCTCGGTTTTCAAACCTCTGTCTGTGGTACTTCCTAGTTTAACCGTCAGATTCTTTACTCCACCTAACAGTGAAGTTGCTCCGGAGATTTCCTCTGCTAAGCGTTCAGTTTAAAAACCGCTATTTGTTATTTTTTGGATTTCCAGCCTCTGTCTACGGTACAGGTAGTGTGGTAGATAGGTAGTGACTGTGTTTATTGGTGGGGAAAATGTGTGGAAATTGTTTTTTCCTCTGTTTCTTTTCGGTCGGTTTGGAACCGATCTTGTAGTCTCTTATTAAATCTTTCTCTGGGATTAGAGTGGTGTTCCGGTACCGACTGGTTTCAAAAGAACCAGTGTTTTTTTCTGGTTCTTTTTCAAAACCCGTGACACGGTTTGTAACCAATCGGTTATTGTATTACCTGGCTTGAAAGCTGCAATAGGGTAATTTGTTAGGTTGGCCATGTCTGAGAAACCCAAGAAGAAAACCAGTCCCACTGGGTTTCAACACTACTGAGTGTGGGGAGGCCTTTGTTAAGGCTGAACCCCCAACTCACATGTGTTTATTATTTGGGGTTTGACCACCTCAAGTCAGACTGCCAAATCTGTAAAAACTTTCCCAAATCCACTCTAGAAAAAAGACTGAGTAGGCTGAAGGAAAGGGAGGCCGAGAAGTCCATAGATCCGGATGGCCAGCCCGGTTTGGTTGCGGCCGAACCTGAGGAGGTGCCTACTGACCTAGGCGATACCTCCTTGGGCAAAAGGAGAGCCGACCCTGAGAGGCTGGTTCCGTCAAAAAAGAAGCATAAGTCTTCCGGTTCAGATCCTGTATCATACTTTCCAACTGCGGATGAAATAGCCAAAGCGATTAGCATTGTTCAGTCGCTTAGACCGGTTCCGTCTGAACCAGTACTGCCGGTTCGGCAGTCAGTTCGATCGGATCCGTTTCCTACAGATTATGATCCAGATGCTTATTATGAGGAGTGGGAGGGAGACGAAGACTATCCTGGTGATGATGATGATGATGATGATGATGACTGGGGGGTCTGGATGCGCCCATTGAACCGGACATCTCCCCAGGCAGGCCCTCGGGTGTCTCTCCTCCCAGGCTGTCTGAGTCCCCTTCACATTTTTTGTTCTACAAAAAGGTGGCAGAAACCCTGCAGCTTCCCTTGGTTGAAGCTGCAGAAGGGGCCATGGAGTCACCAGGTTGGAATGATCGTATAGATCTCATGCACTGTATTAGGAAGAGGAGAAAGTAATTTGTAGGATTAGTCTGATTCTTCTGTAGTACTGTTGCAATACAGCTTGTGAATGTGGACACATATTTATTTAGTTTTACTATATGTATATGTATATGATAAATATCCACACCACTTAGCATTTAAAATGTTTATTCTTCTCTTTTTCTATAGGGGACATGAAAGAAAAAAGTGACCTCCTTTGGTACTTTTAGCACCAGGAGTGAACATGCTGAGAACTGACACACTCAAAAGTTTGGGTTTGCAATTCTCTTTTAGATAATTGTACACGTAAGCTTAAAATGCAGAAATGTTTCTGAATATGGATGTTTTTTGCAATCATATAAGCGTTATAGTGTTGCGATACACATTATTGTGTTTGTGAATAATAGGTTCTTTAAATGGAAATTCCCCTTATTTTCTTAGCTATCTCCAGGACGCTGCATAAACAATACCTATGTTTTTAATGTACACTTTTTTCTTCTTTATAGTATAAGCACATCGTTTTTTGGTACATGGATATTTTTGTACCCTTTAGCACTATGCACTTTAAAATTAGTATTAGTCAAGTCAAGTCACGTTCATTTAAAAAAAACGCCCAATCCCAAAGGCTCTGGGCGCCGCACAATAAAAGAAGAAAGATTTATAGCATTTCATACTATATAAATACATAAAAGAATAAAACATATACATAGTCAAAATCACACCCCAAAAGCATGTAGAAATAAATAGGTCTTAAGGCAAACCTTAAAGGTAGTTAGATTAGGAGCCTCCCTAACTGCAGCTGGCAAAGAATTCCAAAAAGCGGGGGCGGCAACACTAAATGCTCGATCGCCCGCAGATTTTAACCTCGCTCTTGGAACAGTTAGGAGGTCAGTACCAGAAGAGCGGAGATTGCGGGAAGAGGAGGAAGGTATCAGGAGAGCTGACAGGTAACCAGGGCCCTGTCCATGTAGGGCCTTATAGGTGAGAAAACCCCACCTTGAAGAGCACTCTCCACCTGACAGGCAGCCAGTGCAGTTCAGCATAACAGGTGTAATGTGACAGAATTTACTCTGCCCAGTTAAAGCCGGCAGCAGCATTCTGCACAAGCTGCAGTCTGCGGAGAAAACCCCCAAGAGATCCCGAGATGAGGGCATTACAGTAGTCAAGCCTAGAAGTGACTAAGGCATGTATCAAGGTAGGGAGGTCCAGAGGCGGAACAAGGGGCTTAATCCTGGCAATGTTTCGAAGATGGAAAAAACAGGAATGAACCACGGAAGAGATCTGAACCTCCATGGACAAATTCCTGTCAAACATCATGCCAAGATTTCACACCCAAGGGGAGGCCATCAATGACGCAGCCCCTAGCACAAGGCCAGTTGCAGAGTCAGAGGCCATCCCATCACGAACTCTGTTCGACTCCACTACCAATACCTCAGTCTTATCAGGGTTCAGTCAGGCAGCTGGAGCATCCAGTCGCTAATCTCAGCCAGACAGATGTTCAACACATCTACTGCGTTAGGTGTTCCTGGGGCAAAGATAAGTATAGCTGAGTATCATCAGCATAGCAATGAAAACTCAAACCATACTTTCTAATGATCCCCCAAGGGCAGCATATATACTGCGAACAGCATTGGGGCTACCACCGAACCCTGAGGGGATTCACACAAAGGAGACTGGGTGTTGATGAGAAATTTCCATCACAACCTGCTGTCTCCTATTTGTGAGAAAGGACTCAAACCACTTGATGACAGTACCGGTGAGTCCACATAACTCCCTCAGGCGGAGAAGCAACACACAATGGTCCACAGTATCAAATGCTGAGGAGAGATCAAGCAGAACAAAAATTGTCTTGTCTCCTCGGTCTCTAGCCCTGAGGAGGTCATTTTGCACCCGAACTAACGCAGTTTCCATGCTATACCTGGCCCGAAAAGCTGACTGGAAAGGATCGTACAACTCATGAGTCATGAGATGTTCCTCCAACTGAAGCGATACCACCTTCTCAACAATCTTCCCCAAAAATGGGAGATTCGAGATAGGACGGTAATTTGCCCTGACCTCCGGGTCCAGAGAAGATTTCTTTAAAAGGGGTCTAACCAGAGCCTCCTTCAAGGCATCCGGGAAGACACCCTGACTTAAGGAGCACCGGACAATCAGGGCAAACACCGGGCCAACAGAGTCAATGCATCTCATTAAGAAACGCGTTGGCACTGGGTCCAGTTCACAAAAGGTATGCTTCAAGTTGACCGCCACCTCAATTACCTCACGGTCCTCCACTGGCCTAAACTCACCCCAGTTAGGCGGAGCGCACTCAGTACACGACTGGCTTACCACTGACAGCAATGGTATTGGCTATGAAGAAACCTCCCTACCGGATCAAAGACACCCTGTCTGAGAAAAACTGAGCAAAATCCTCACAATCCTCATTAGAGGAAACTCTCCCGGGCTGAAGACAGAAAGGATGAAGAAGTCTGTCGACAGTCTGAAAGAGCGAGGTTGGTCGGCTTCTCCCAGCAGCAATCTCCCAAGACAAAAACAATGTCTTCTTTCGGTCGACTGCCTCCTGATATGCACAATAATGCGCACGCAGGACCAGTTTGTCCGTCTCCAGGCGGGATTTCCTCCAGCAGCGCTCCAATCTCCGACCCATCTTCTTCATTTCCCTGAGATCTCCATCAAACCATGGAGACCTCAAGTACGAAGTTCTGAGTTGTACACGGATAGGTGCAAGGGAGATGATGGCGTCGCACAGCACCTTATTATAGGTATCCACACCAACACCAACAGCTCTGACGCATACACCACCTAAACTAGATAGATCAGCAGCCGGCATAAAACCCTCAGGGGTAAGATCTCCTAAAGGGCGGCAACGGATCATCTCAGCAGGGGAGAAACTTACGGCGGGAGCCCCAAGCATGAACCTCACCGTGCTATGATCAGACCAAATTACCTGATCAATCATGAGATCCAAGATCTCAATCCCCAGTGAAAACACCAGGTCCAGTGTGTGGCCATCCCGATGGGTAGGTGCATCAACGAACTGCAGAAGCCCTAATAAGGACATATTCTGCAGAAATTCACCAATACATCTCTGAGTTTTATCCTCAGCCCAGACATTGAAATCCCCCAGAAAAACACATCTAGGGAAGTCCAATGTCTCGCTGGCAACAAACTCGGCAAATTCCTGCAGGAACCCCCCCACCGGGCCAGGAGGGCGATAGATGAGGAGGATCCTGCAGCCAATGCCGAGTCCTCCACGGATGGCCACACACTCAAATGAATCCGGGGTTCCCACTGGGTGAATGGTGAAGGTCAGGCTAGATTTAAAACAAATGGCTACACCGCCACCCCTACGATTTCCTCTGGGGCAGTGCACAACAGTATAACCTGGGGGGACTGCAGCCTCAAAAACAGGGCCAGCATCATCTCCCACCCAGGTCTCCGTTACGCAAGCCAGGTCGACTGAAGAAACCAAGGCGGCAATAATTGCCGTCTTGTTTCTAATCAACCTGGCATTGCACAGCACTGCCGACAGAGGTATAGCAGGTGGTGTAACCCTTCGGGTTACCTGACCACTCGGTCTGGTGGTTTCCCTGGAAATGGGCACCAACCACGTCTGGCATCGCCTAGGTGCCCTAAATAAACCAGGGCGTCTCCTCGATCCAACCACCTCTATCCTACCTTCAACCCACAGCTCACAGGCCAAACAGTCCCTTACAATCCCACCTCCCTGCAACGCCTGCTCGTAACATCAGGCACAGGGAGAGGGACAAAGGGACGCAAAGCATGCAGCGGTGCCTTCCCACAAATAATCCTCACCCCCACAGGTTGCCCTTCAGACCCCCTACACATTCCCAGTTTGAAAGAATAACAAATAGGCTTTAATTAAGACTAATTCATCAAATTTAAAATGTTCCTACTTCAGAAACCTAACACAGTCTAAAACCCTCAATAGGCAGCTCTACTTCCCAACTCATTTTAAACAAACATATTCTAGCACTCGAGTGAGCGCCACGCCACTCACAATGCTTGCGCTAGCGAGCGGCGCTTCCTTATATACAGACACTCCTCCCCAACCCTCACAGTGAAATGAGTTCCCTCCCACTCCTCCAATATCAGCCAAAACCAGGCGATTCAGCACAGCCTCTCACGCTGTGATTTTCACCAGGATTAAAGCGAATAGGGGAGAGGGTAATCAACAACAGGTAGGGGCAAATGTAAATCTTATCTGCCAGCTGATAAAGTTCCAGCCGCTAACAAGAGGCACATGACCAGAAACCACGTTCACAATATGCTGCCACTTACGAGCGGTGAAGAACAGTACTCCACACACTTAGCTGCCGCTAGCAAGCGGCGCTTCCTTATATGCAGACACTCCTCACCAACCCCTCACAGTGAAACGAGTTCCTCCCATCCTCCAATATCAGCCAAACCAGGCGATTCAGCACAGCCTCTCACGCTGTGATTTTCACCAGGATTAAAGCGAATAGGGGAGAAGGTAATCAACAACAGGTAGGGGCAAATGTAAATCTTATCTGCCAGCTGATAAAGTTCCAGCCGCTAACGAGCAGCACACGACCAGAAACCACGTTCACAATATGCTGCCGCTTACGAGCGGTAAAGAACAGTACTCCAAACACTTAGCTGCCGCTAGCGAGCGGCGCTTCCTTATATGCAGACACTCCTCCCCAACCCTCACAGTGAAACGAGTTCCCTCCCACTCCTCCAATATCAGCCAAAACCAGGCGATTCAGCACAGCCTCTCACGCTGTGATTTTCACCAGGATTAAAGCGAATAGGGGAGAGGGTATTAGTTAGTACTGTCAAGAAGTACTATGTGCCTTTAAGTTGATGTGTTATTTAAAACGTGCATTACGATTGGTCACTACCTCCTGACAACGCACAAGGAAGTGCGAAACCGGTAGAGGTGCTACACGACTGCTGTTGTGCCTATGGCAACCTAATTTATCAAATGAAGTATTGCTTAATAGTTCTCCGAGGAGTGCTGGTAATTGTTTTGTTTTCAGAGGAGGAAGAAGAGCCTGATTTTGTGGAAATGATGGACATCCCACAGTCCAAAAGGCTGTCTATCTATCCCTCTTCATAAATCCTTGGGGAAACAGACACAAAATTTTACAAACTCCTAATTCAATACCGCCTGTGGACAAGAAAATGGACAGGAGGTATATGTTATCAGGCTCAGCTGCGGAGTTCCTTTATAGTCATAGCAGCTATGTTGGGGTAGTGCAGGCTGCAGCCTGTGACAGGGCTAACATTCCTTTGGCTTCACCCCCGGATAAGGACTCCAGGAAAGTAGATGCCATGGCCAAAAAACAGCATTAGGCATCCTCTTTGGGACTCAGGCAGGCTACTTATATGGTCTTCACAGCCAGGTACCAGAAATCCAGATAGGATACGGTTCTGGAACTGGCTAAACAGGCCTCTCCCCAGCTAGCCAAGGAGCTGGAGGAGGTGGCTGCTGATGGAATTGAGGCATCAAAAATGCAATTTCATGCTGCTGTGGACTCCAGTGATGTGGCATCTAGAGTCATGGCTACATCTGTGTCGCTCAGGAGACATGCTTGGCTCAGATGTACTAGCCTTTCACAGGATACCCAGACTAAGGCTATGTATTTTCCTGTAGTGGGTAACTGTCTGTTTTGGGAGCAAACAGAGGCTCACATGAAGAAAGTGGATGAATACAGGACCACGTACAGGAGTGCACAGGCCAAGGAAAGGCAAGCCACTCCGCAAAAGCAGCAGTCTAGAAGCAGGGGCAGGCCCTTTCACATGCCTTTTTACCAAGCCCGGGCCTCCTCTCCCTTCCCACAGAGGGGGTTCTTCAGAGGGAGGGGCAGGAGGGGGATGAGCAGGGCTGCTCCCTCCTCCTCTCAGTCTAAGGCTCCTGCCAAGCAGACGCCCTGATGTGTCAGCCTGGGTTGACTCCCTATTTCCAGTAGGAAGCAGGCTGGCTTACTACTTCCAGACCTGGACGTCTGTGACCTCAGACAAGTGGGTCCTGGAAGTAGTAAGCCAGGGACTGGCCCTCAGCTTCAAAAAGTTTCCAGAAAAGAGGACCAAGTCTTTTCCACCTGCATCAGCCTCAGAAACCATTGCCCTAGAAGCAGAGGTTTCCTCTCTTCTAGCTCTCAGAGCTGTAGAGAAGGTTCCTGCTCAACACAAGGGAAAAGGACTGTACTCCAGGTACTTCCTTACCCCAAAGAAAACAGGGGAGTGGTGACCCATCCTAGACTTAAGGTATTTGAACAAACACATTTTAAAGCCAAAATTCAAAATGGTAACTCTGGGAATAATCCTTCCCTGTCTAAGGCCAGGAGATTGGTTAGCATCTCTGGACCTCAAGGATGTCTACTTCCATATTCCTATCAGGTGCTCCCACAGAAAATACCTCAGGTTCGAGTTGCCTTCAGGCCATTACCAATTCAGAGCCATGCCATTCGGCCTAACATCAGCGCCAAGGGTGTTCACAAAGTGCCTTGCAGTAGTGGTGGTTTACCTCAGAAGACAGGGTATCACCATCTTCCCATATCTGGATGACTGGCTCATCATTGGTCAGTCATCTCTACAGGTCAAGTCAGCTCTACAAACTACCCAGGACCTACTCAGTTTTGGGATTTCGTCTCAGTCTTCCAAAGTCTGTTCTCGAACCAGTTCAACTTCTGACCTTTATAGGCATAGAGTTGGACACTGTACAAGCAAAAGCTTTCCTTCCCCTGGCAAGGGTAAAGGCCCTAATGGATCTCGCTTCATCCTTTTGACCTCACGTCTCCCGCCCAGCAAGACAGTTCCTCCAGCTTCTGGGCCACATGGCAGCTTTCACTGTAGTGGTGCAGGGGACAAGGTTCCAGATGAGGAACATTCAGTTTCACCTAAGGTCCTTCTTGTCTCAAAAGGACTCTCTTACCAAACTGATTCCAGTTATTTAGACTCTAGTCCAAGCTCTCCAGTGGTGGTTGGACCAGGACAACCTCAGACAAGGGGTTCCATTTCTCCCTCAAGTCCCATCAGTAGTTCTAACTACGGATGCTTCTCTCCTAGGTTGGGGAGCCAGGTGGGCTCCCTGACAGCTCAAGGGGTCTGGTCTCCACAGGAGTCTCTCCTTCATATCAATCTCGAGTCTCTCCTTCATATCAATCTCCTGGAGCTCAGGGCAGTTTTCCTAGCCCTTCAGAGCTTCTCAGATTCAGTCAAGGGCAAGGTGGTCCAAGTCAGAACAGACAACATCACCACAATGTGGTACATCAACAAGCAGGGAGGCACTTGGTCCTTGGCCTTGTGCACAGAGGCCATGAAGCTGTGGTCTCTGGCCTATGCTCTTCAGACTTCTCTGGTAGCAGTTCACTGTCCAGGGAAGGACAATGTACTAGCAGATGCTCCGAGCAGAATTTCACAGGGACATCATGAATGGTCCCTGGATCCTCACATCCTGAAGGTCATCTTCTATAGGTGGGGCACTCCACAGAGATAGATCTCTTTGCAGCACCGGACAATCATCAACTTAGTCTATTTTGTTGCAGACCTCCAGTCCTGGGGACGGTACCCCAGGATGCTCTCATTTTGGACTGGAAGAGCAGGTTTCTCTATGCCTTCCCTCTGCTGTTCAGAGTTTTGATCAAGATCAGGACTCAACCCTGCAAAGTGATACTAGTGGCTCCAGACTGGGCCAAACAGCCTTGGTATCCTCTACTACTGTCCTTGTCAGTGTCACGTTCCCTATCTCTGCCCAGGACATACAATCTCCTGTCCTCCTCCTGGGGCGAATCTGGTACCCCAATCTCCAGTCTCTTAATCTCAAAGCCTGGCTCTTGAAGAGTTAGAATATGCAGCACTACATCTCTCTCAGAGAGTTCTGGATATTCTGAAGGTCTCCAGGAAAACTTCCACTAGAAAAACTTACAATTCCAAATGAAAGAGGTTCAGTATTTGGTGCTCTTAGAAATGCATCATGCCCGATTCTGCAGACATTTCTACAACCTTAGATTATCTAGTTCATCTGAATAGTCTAGGCTTTAGGCCTGCCACTCTGAAGGTTCATGTAGCAGCTGTCTCTGCATTCCTTTCAGCAGGAAGGGGCTCTTCCCTGTCATCTCATCCTGTTTTCAGAAAGTTTTTCCAAGGTCTGGTTCACATTAACCCACTCCACCTTGGGATCTTAATGTCTGCATTGCTCAGCTTATGCAGCCACCCTTTGAACCTCTAGCTTCGGCTGAACTGAAGTACTTGACCTGGAAAACTGTGTTTCTGGTAGCTATTACTTTTGCCAGGCAGATTAGTGAATTACAGGCACTATAAGTTGAATCTGTCTTCATCTCCTTCCATAGGGATAAAGTGGTCCTAAGAACCAACAGGAGGTTCTTGCCCAAAGTGGTATCGGATTTTCATCTGAACCAGTCTGTATCTCTCCCTGTGTTTTTCACTGACCATTCTTCTTCAGGAGAAAGAAGGTTGCACAGTTTGGATGTCAAGAGGGCTCTTAGCTACTACATAGAGCATACTAAGGCATACAGAAATGACTGTCTTCAGTTGTTTCTCACTTATGGTGAAGTGGGGAAAGGTAAGCCTGCCACTAAAAGAACTATTGCCAGGTGGATTGTTTCTTGTATACAATTCTGCTATGATAAATTGGGTAGAACACCCCCTTCAGGCCTGAGAGCTCACTCAACTAGGGGTACAGCTGCTACTCTAGCTGCGGCCAGAGATATACCCTTGTTAGAGATCTATAAAGCAGCCACCTGGAAAACAGTACATACATTCACCAAGCATTACTCCCTGGACATCCAGGCTAAGAGTGATGCTAGGTTTGGCACAGCAGTACTGCAGAGCCTGTTCCCAAAGTAGGTTCTGCATTCCCTCCTCCATAGGGAACTGCTTGGTAGTCTGCATTATGTCAGAATACAGCAAGACTTCATGTTGTCTGAAGAAAAAAATTACTCACCATAGTAATGTTGTTTCTTCTAAAGGAGTCTTGCTGTATTCTGACCTCCCCCTGCCTCCCCTCTCAGAACCTAGTTTTTGGGAAGTGGGCTGGCAGATACAGTGTTGCATCTCAGGGGTGTACCTTGTACCCTCCCTCTGGGTGGGGTAGCTGTTGTTGTTACCTTTCTGGTGTTTTATAGCTAAATATTGTCACTACCTTTCCTTCTTGGGTTCTCGACTTGAGTCTTTTGGGCCCAAAAAGTCTTTTGCCCTTTGGCTATATGTTGAACAATTTCCATACTATAGTATTTAGTTAGTTTGCTCGTAAGAATCTGACGGTTACACTAGGAAGTACCACAGACAGAGGTTTGAAAACCAACTTGAGCTCAACGTTCTATGCTTCTGCATAGAGTTAACTCTTTCCTCTCCAGGGCAGTTCAAGTGCTGGGGCTAACTGCATTATGTCAGAATACAGCAAGACTCCATTAGAAGAAACAACACTACTATGGTAAGTAATTTTTTCTTACTGCCTAATATCCTGTATAAATTGACCAGGGGAAAGCTTTTCCCTGCAGGGTGTTTTGCTCTGCTCCTGGGAAGTCCAGTACTTGAATGAGCTCTATCTGGGATTTCTGCAGGTCTTTCAAGAATCCCAGGTTTTTCAAGGTGCTTTCTACCAACTGAACTGAGCACCTTGCCTCTTCTTCTGTTTTCCCTGAGACTAACTAGTCAGCTAGGTGAGGGGAAAGCCCCACGCCTTGTTTTCTCAGATGTACTGCCACCACAGCCAAGCACTTTGTGAAAACCCTTGAAGCTGATATGAGACTGATGGGAAGAACTGTGAACTGGTATTGGCAGTTCTCCAGCTTGAATCTGAGATAATTTCTGTGGGATGGTCTAATTGGGATATGAAACTAGGCATCTTTCATATCCAGGGATCCCTGTCAATGACGTGCCTGCAAAGATGGTATCACTGTCCTTAGTGTGACCATCTTAAATTTCTATTTTTTTTAAATGTTTGTTCATAAACTTGAGATCTAAAATGTGTCGCCTCTCCCCATTTTCTTGTGAGTCAGGAAATATCTTGAGAATAGACCCCCGGCCCACTGGGAGTCAGACTTTTTCTGTGGCTTTTGATATTAACAGTTTTTTTTTTCCCTTCCAGTTCCAGCAGACATTTTTCTGTTGAGGAGTGAGCTGGAAATATCTGTGTTTCTGCAGGTTTGGTAAGTGTTTGAACTGCAGACACAATCTCCAGCCCACTACTTTTTTCAGTACCCACTTGTCTGTGGTAATGTTTACCCATTCCTGGAAGGAATATGCCAGTCTTCCTCCCACTGGCAATGGTTGGGCAACCAGGGCAAAACTGTCAGGGATTTTGTTTTGGCTGGGTCTTAAGCACTGGAACTGCAGTACTACACCTGGAAGCTGTTCTTACCCTTCCCCTATAGTAACCTCTTTGTGACTGGTACTCCTAGGGACCATAAGAGGCATATGCTGTTGGGAAGTATCCCCTTTCCTCTGCCTCCTGTTCCGTAGGACCTGCAGGAGGTAGAAACATAGAAGTTGATGGCAAATAAGGACCGCAAGGCCCATCCAGTCTGCTCATTTCTTTTTCTACCTTATAAATATGCCATCAGCCTTTGCTCTGTCAGTGGCCAATCTATTCATACTCATCTGCATTGCTCCCTTATGCCTATCCCATGCCTGTTTGAAGCCCTGCACTGTATTCATAGCCACCACTTCCTGAGGTAGGCCGTTCCATGCATCCACCACCCTTTCTGTGAAAAAGAATTTCCTCACATCACTTAATCGGCCTCCCTCTAGTCTCATGCTATGTCCTCTTGTCCTGCTGTTTTTCTTATATTTAAACATGTTAGACTCTTTCACCTTGTTAATGCCCTTAAGGTGTTTGAATGTTTCGATCATATCACCTCTCTCCCTCCTTTGCTCAAGGATATACATATTGAGCTCCATTAATCTGTCCTCATATGTCTTCTGATGCAGTCCCTGCACCATTTTGGTTGCCCTTCTCTGGAATGCCTCAATTTGGTTAATGTCCTTGTGAAGGTGTGGCCTCCAGTACTCCACGCAGTACTCCAGATGGGGCCTAACCAGTGTCTTGTAAAGAGGGATTATTACCTCCCCCTCTTACAACATGTGATACCCCTACTAATACACCCTAACATCCCCCTAACCTTACCTACTGCTTTAGAGGTCTGCTTGGATGATTTCAGGTCATCGGTGATGATGCCCAAGTCTCTTTCTTCCTTTGTGACTGCCAGCAACTCCCCCCTCCCAGCTTCAGGGTTTCTCTTCTCTAAGTGCATGATCTTGCACTTCTTTGCATTAAATCCCAGTTGCCACTTTTCCGACCATTTTGCCAGTTTGTGCAGATCTCTTCTCATTCTGCCCACCCCATCTGGATCATCTACTCTGTTGCAGATCTTGGTGTCATCTGCAAACAAACAAACCTTACCCTCCAGTCAATCTGCAATGTCACTGATGAAGATATTGAACAGGACTGGCCCCAGGACTGATACCCGAGGTATCCTACTTGCATCTTTTCTGACTGTATACCATTTACCATCACTCTCTGTTTTCTGCCCGTCAAACAGTTTGCCACCCAGTTGACCAACGTCTGACCCACCCCGAGCCTACCCAGTTTATTAATCAATCTTCTATATGGAACAGTATCAAAAGCTTTGCTGAAGTCAAGGTAGGCGACATCAACTGCTCCCCCTTGGTCCACCACTCTGGTTACCCAGTCAAAGAAATCTATGAGTTTAGTTTGACAGGACCTTCCTGTTGTAAACCCATGCTGTCTTGGATCCTGTGCTCCGATGGATTCCAGTTGTTGCACTATCCTTTCCTTAAGGAGTTCCTCCATAATCTTGCCCACTACTGAGGTAAGACTGACTGGTCTGTAGTTCCCTGCCCCCTCCCTGCTACAACTCTTGCAGAGTGGGACACACAAGCCCTTCTCCAGTCTTCTGGGACCTCTCCTGTGCTCAGAGACTCACTAAGCAGTTCTGATAATGGCTCTGCTAGTACCACCCTTAGCTCCTTTAGTACCCTGGGATAACAATCCCCCCCATGGGGCGAGTAGGCTAGTATCAAGAGAGAACTCCTCGAAGGGTTGCTCCAGAGAGCACCACAATGATTGGACCATGGAGCAGTGTCAAAAAATGTGGGCATGATCTGCAACCTCAGTGCCACATAATCACTGATCTGCCAGCAACCTCATTAGTGTAGTCCCATATACTTCATCTGAACTTCAAGTGTGCAAAAGTACCACGGGCAACATATCCAAGCAAATTCTTGCCAAAAGAGGAGGAGGTCAAGTCCAAACCTCCAGGATAATAGATAGTGGCTTCTTCCCTATTAGCTCTACTGTGCTCTGCTCCTGTACTTAATTACTGCAAAAGATCTGTATGCTTGCCTGATGTGTAGTGTACATTTTATATGTATATGTGTATATATATATATATGAGGCAAAAAACTCCGTTTAATGCATTAGTTAGGGTTGTTCCACAGTGACAAAAGTGAGGAAATTCGCTGTTAGGGTTGAAAACCCCTTGGACCCTGCCACCCCAAGCATTGCAGTAGCGCATTGGATTGCCAGCCCAACTCTCACCCCATGACATGTGTAAAGCAGCAGAAGTATAGGAGAATGGGGTGAGAGTTAGGACCCATGATCCCAATCGCACCCCAATGCCGGTTAGGGGTGGGCGGGGGTCCAAGAGGGTTTTCAACCCCACAGCTGAATTTCCTCACTTTCTTTTTGTCGCTGTGGAACAACCCTAACTAATGCATTAAACGGAGTTTTTTGCCTCTAATTTCCCTTCTTTTTGAGAATGATAACGAGAAATAGTGAATGTAATGCAGCGGCGGGAGTTGTCGGGGGCCCCGCGCTCCCGCCACATCATGTGTTGTGGCATACTAACAGGGACAGCAACGCAAACAGAAATGCTAACAGTGGCGCACATGGTAACACAAGCACAAATGAGAACAGAAAGGGTAACGCACATGGTGGCGTAGACGGGAATGGTCTGCCACGTGATGTGTTGTCACATAGTAACATGGTGCCTGCAAACAGAAATGTCAATGGGCATGGTGATGTAAAGTGAAACAGTAAGATAAACAGTACTGTAGACAGAAATGGCAAAAAATAACAGAAACGCAAGCGCAAATGAAAACGCAAAGGATAACGCACATGGTGGCGCAGACGTCAATGGTAAGTGAAACGGGTACGGATCCGCAAGCGGAAAGGGCAACAGTAACAGTAATGTAAGCGCACAGGCTGGTTTTCCCCAAAATCTGCGTTGAGAAAGACAGTGAGTACAAATAATGTATGCAAAATAATGAGTATCGGCGCAGAAAATGAGATCTTGGAATACTAAATACATTATATCTCAGGAACCGTACGACATAGAAAAAAAATGTAAAAGTCATATTATTTACAACTGTCCTGGCTAATTTGAATCTTAGCCCCACTATGGGGCTAAGAAATTTTCCGACGAAAAGTCCGTGATCTCACATCGCTTCCGAGATACGGGCCTGAAAAGCGCTGTAACGCGTAATGTTATCCTATGGAAAAAGAAAGTTCGATGCTATAACTTGCCACCCTGTAATGTTTTTCACCAAACTACTGAAAGGCACATCTGTGGGCTGTTGGCTGTCTTCCCTCAAATTTCAGGAAAAAAGACCAAACCGTTATTTTGCAGCAGGGCTCCAAATGATTTCTGTTAAGTGTCGGGCGCCCGTAATGTTATCCTATGGAAAAACCGTCAATTTTGGAGTGCGTAACTTTGCCGCCATGTGATATTTTTCACCAAACTACTGAAAGGCACATCTGTGTACTGTTGGCTGTCTTCCCTCCAAATTTCAGGAAAAAAGACCAGACTGTTATTTTGCAGCAGGGTGCCAAAGGATTCCTGTAATGCTTCGGGCGCCGTAATGTTATCCTATGGGAAAAACTGTCAACTTTGGAGTGCCATAACTTTGCCGCCATGTAATATTTTTTCAATACAACACTGAAAGGCACATCTGTGAGATGTCGGCTGTGTTCCTTCCAAATTTCAGCCCAAAACTCCCAACGGTTATTTTGCAGTGCAGTGCCAAAGAATTGCTGTCATTTTCCCAAATACTAGAAAATTACTGTCGCATTCTATGCAAAGCTTTGTACCTTCTAGACACTTTTCGTATGCTTAAAGTAATTTGCTAGCATTTTTCCAGAAATTTGAAAAACATATTTCTGGGTGTTTTACCACAAAATAAAGACATGGCAAGCATCCTCAGGGCCTGACTAGGTGAATACAAAAAAAATTAGGTTGCTAGAGGGTCCCAAATTTAAATGCCAACCATTTTTCTGATCACCAACTGAAAACAAAATGGCCGATTTGCGAAAGTAACAGGCCCATTTGCGAAAGTAAAAATGCATTTGCGAAAGTGTTGAACTTTTTGTTAACTTTTCCCATTGACTTATAATGGGAAACTGTTTTTTGAATAACTTTTGAACCGTTTAATATTTTTTCACGAAATCTTAAAGGCACATCAGGAACCCTGGCTGCATGTTCCCTGAAGATTTTGGGCCGGTCATAAACTGTACGACCTGTAGGCGCGACCACAGAATTCAGAAAAGCGTAAACACGCCAAGACAGATCACATTTAACTCCGCAGCCGTGATATCCCACCAGTACTAAACTTGGCAGATCCCAAGACCTATGGTTCTTGATCATAAATTCCAAATTTCAGGCAAATCCATCAAACGGTTGCAAAGTTATTAAGGTGCAAAGTTTTGGGGTTTAACATAGAAATGGCTCCTCAATCTTAATTATGGTAGCACTCATCATACTATATATATATATATATATATATATATATATATATATATATATATATATATATATATATATACACACACACACATACATACACATATATACATATATAGCATTGTAAATCTGGTTAGATGCCATATATTGATTGTACTGCACTGCTGATTAAATTGCTGTGTGCTTGCCTGACCACCTCACCTCTATTCCCTTTCCATACTTTTCTTTTTTTTTTTCTCCTTACTTTGTAGTACCCTCCCATTTTAGCCTTGCCTCCAAACCCCCCCCCCGCTCTGCTTTTTGTCCTGCAATGCTTGCATGGCACCAAAAGCCAGGCGCTCCCCTACCCTCAGTAACGATCTTTGTCACCCCCTCCCAGCTAATTACTCCCTCTCACTATTCTTTTGTCTTTGCCAGTCCCCTCCCACAGATTGAGTGCTACAGCTCCTCTGCATAAGTAACCGAAATCTCCTCTCCTCTCTTCTCCCCTCTCCAGATCGAGTCCCTGACCGGGCACCCAAGCTGAATTGCAACTTGCAGCACGGCTTCTCCTGCCGGCCGCATCATCTCCAACCCACCCTTCAGCTCCTCGGCCAGAACTTCAGGTACGCGCCGGGGATTGAAAAGCAGCTCGATTGGCTTCTCGACCCTCTGGCTCTGCTCCTAATTGGATGCTTGCTTCCATACTTGTCTCCTATTGGCTGCTCTATTTCTTTCTTCACTCCAGCCCTGGGAACCGCGTGGCTTCTCTACAAAGATTGCGGCTTCTCCCCATCTGCTCTGCTGTGCTCTGCTCTTGTACTTAATTACTGCAAATCTTTTTCTGACCACCCTGTCTGTCCCTGGCCTCTATTAAATACACTTTAGCTCCTCCCTTCCCAACTCCCTTTCTATTACTGGCTATAGCCCAAAGTAGCTATCCCATCCCATTGGCTATAATCCTCTGCAGCTTTTCAACCCTTTAAGACCAGTTTCTGCTCCTCAACTTCTCCCTCTACCTCTAGCCCTGACCAGGTTTCTCCTCTACAATATACTTGGCCCCTGATTGTCCTGCTAAAACAAATAACAAGCATTGCTCCAGTTGGTCCTATTTAAGAGCTCAAGTAATAGCACCATGAAGCAACATACTCCCTATCTGACCATATTCTTACTCTACGGACTACTCCTCCTCTGCTCCATACTCTCTCATACTCACATCTCACCCCATCCAGTCCTGTCATCAAACCCAGTGACCCCTTCCACTGACCTTAAGAACAATACCACGTGGACTTCCGGTGACGTCACACTCCCGATGCCAGCCTGACTCAGGAGGCTCCCACCATAGCCAATAAAATCCTCCGTTTACACCGCCAGACAGCAAAAAAAAACAACGCCAGAAACACCCTTGGAGGTGCAGTAATGTCAAAACACGGGAAGAAAGCCGCTAAAAAAAAACCTGCGGTGCTCGATGAAGGCGGATTCTCCGACTCTGGCAGCGAAGCGTCACAGGCCTCATCAGCCTTGCGGCAGAGTGCAGACAGGACCGATCAGCCTCCCTTGACGACGCTGCAGCGCCAAATGACTTTGGTGCTTGCAGAACTCCGAGAATTCCAAAATGAGTTCCGATCCACTACAACTGCCCTCAGGACAGATATCGGGAAGCTCGAGAAGCAGCAAGAGCAGCTAGAATAGCATGTGACGGAAACTCACAGCAGAATCAACAGATCTGAATGGGCGATTATGCAGCTAAATCAAAAACATACAAGCCTTACAAGAGCGGGCTGAAGATGCAGAGAGCCGTAGTCGGCGTAATAATGTCCAGATCTCAGGAATCCCAGAGGGAAAGGAGGGCACCGATCCCCATAAATTTGCTTGCCGTCTGCTGCAGCAGGTATTGGATATTCCGAAGGAAGTTACCCTTGAATTAGAGAGGGTTCACCGCACACTTGGGCCCAAGCCACCCCCCCGGATGCCAGGCACCATGCTGGTACGTTTTCTCCACTTCCTAGAAAAGGAACTAATATTGCATACAGCTTGGAAACAAGGTCAGGTTAACTACAAAGGCCAACGGCTATACTTTGAGAACGATTTCGCCCCTGAAGTGATGGCCAGGCACAAGGCATACATTCCAATTTTAAAAGCACTGAAAAAAGCTGGCCTGTGTTTCCGGACCCCTTACCCAGCTATACTAACAGTTTTCCATCCGGATGGGCAGCTCACTTACAGCTCGGCTGAGGAGGCGATAGAAGGCCTTCAAAAGCACGGAGTCGAGGTTCAGAAACCGACTGGGCGCCCCTCATGAGGTACGCTAGCAGCAAAGCTATCGCAGCAGACCTGGCAGTCTGGGCAATGAGAGGCTAGAAAACATCAGGGTGCAGAGGCAATTCGTAAAATAGTTGATTCCCTGGGAGAGCAGTCCCAAGCGAACACCTGATTACCTTACTGACTGCATTGAGTAAAGTTTGGGATCCACTGGCTCTTCTGGAGGAACTGGAAGAGATGGGATCACAGTGCCATTTCCTGGAACTTTATTACTTGGAGGACAGGAATGCTGCTACCCAAGTACTCTGGACACTATAATGGCTACTACCGAACTGCTTAATCTACAAGTTCTTGTCTACTAATCATTTCAGATAAGTCTCTGTTTACTAATCACTATGCTCCTGAAACCTGTCTTGTTTCTGCCTATATTACTACTGCTTGCCCTCTCCAGTAGCACTAACATGTTTTCTCCTGCTGTACAGTCTTTTTCTATTTAGGTAACTCGATTTCGGCCTCTGTGGAATGGCGTGCAGTGCGGGAGAGGGTAAGAATAAATTTTAATTGGTCTGGCCCTCCCCATCTCTACGCTGTTACACTGCAGGTAGCCTGCTGGAGGCTTAACAATATCTCCGTGGAGGTTTGGGAAGGCAATTGCTACTACATACAGAGCCGACGTTCCTCCAGGTGGTGGGGTGAGCATTGTGTCGTCGGCAGTGCTGATGATTTGGCACAACGGGAGGGGTGGACTCCAAGGTTGGCTACCCAAAATAAATCTGAGAGTCTGCAACTATATAGCGGCACGCGAGTCAGTCCACAGGGGGTGGGGGGACCTGCTGTTGCCTGGAGTACTGACTGACTCTGGCGCCTTTGATGGCGCGGTTACATGCATGTCTTGCCCACTGCCCTGGGAAATTTAGCCTGCTGAGATATACGCTCAGCCCTGTTCCTCCCCCCTTCCCCTCCAGACCCATGGGGTCAATATCTGGTTCTCCTCCCCTCCCTGGATTGTTGAATTGCCCACTTCCTGTGTCAGTTACTAAGGGATACTGCAATCTGGCCTCTGGTGACCTATACACCTCCTGGATAAACAACAGCAAGTGGCCCATAATGTTCCTCAGGAGACTTGCTTGGAGCTACGGACAAAAGTTGCACCGCTTGTTAATCTTCGTGACTTCTCCCCATGACATCACACACTTTTGCAGGTGGCTTATGGGCAGGAGTGTGACTAACCAAAACCCCTTCCCCCCCTCTGACCTATCTCAGGCATTAGAAGTGCCTTGGGGTGTCTCTGTTCGGAGACATACCCCCCCAGTGAGGATTCCTCACTGTAGGGAGCTAAGAGAGCTCTCAGAAATTGGAAGTACTTGTTCTTCTCCCTTGTTCTTACCTGTTAAGTGTTTGTAGAATAAGTTGAAGCCCTGTTGGCTCTAACTTACTTCTGATATCTCTATTCTACTTATTTTTCTTTTTGGAACACATGGTTGCTGCTGTTAGTTATTTGATACTGTATGTAAGTTGCCAGTTTAAAGGCAGTCAGTTGTTAGCTGCAAGGAGTATTGTTAAAACTGGGAAAATTATTGCAACAGCTGTACGTTAACAGAATGTCGATTGTGTCTACTTAACTATGATACGCAGGGATTAATGGAGTCTGCTGGGGAAGGCTCCCTGGGATCCACGCAGTGCACTGTCCTAAACTCACATAATTCCCGGACTCTACTATGGAGGAGACTCCTTTGAGGTTATTGTCCTGGAATGTCAATGGACTCACCTCCCCAATTAAACGAGCCAGGGTTCTTGCGCAGATTAAAAAATGTAAAGCGGACCTCATTTATCTGCAGGAGACCCACCTAAGCAATGCAGAGCACACTAAATTGGGGCGGCTTTCGAAGGTTAGGTGTATAGCTCCGCCTTTAGAAATGGAAGAAGAAGGGGGGTAGCAATAGTAGTCCCACAACACACCCCTTGGCAGCTGCAAGCTAAGTGCACAGACCTTTTGGTCAGCTGGTATTGCTTCGAGGTTTAATTGGAGAGATCGAGGTCACCCTGGCAAATGCATATTTTCCTCTGGACTCTCCTGTGAATGAGGTTAGTAGCCTGCTAGATAAAATCACACAATTCACCAAAGGCATATTAATGCTTGCAGGGGATTTTAACATCCTACCTAACCCCGAACGAGACTCATCGAGTCTTAATATCCCCAGGAAAACCACGCAGCAGAGGTTTCTAAGTAGGTTTTTGGCTGAGGTGGGCTGGATTGATTCCTGGTGCCACTCACACCCTTACACTAGGAACTACACACACTATTCGGCAGTTCATCACACATATTCAAGAATTGATCTCTGTTACACCCAAATAGAGCATCTGGACTTAGTGGTGGACTCCCACATTGGGGATATCTCCTTAGCAGATCATGCACGTATAACCATTACATGGAAACTAAGACTACAGAGGAGATGTACACAGTGGCGACTAAACCCCTTCCACCTAAAGTCAAAACAGTTTAGGGAATATCTAGCAGACAAGCTGACTGAGATACTTGAGGATAACTCTAGCCCAGAGACTTCCCCAAGTATGCTTTGGGACACAATAAAAACGGTGTTGCGAGGACACGTCATTAAGTATACATCTATACAAGTGAAATCCCGCAAACAACATAAAGCTAGGTTGGAAGAAACCCTTCACTTTCTGCAAACTGCACAAAAACAAGGCGATAGTTCTGTGCTCCTGCAACTTAAACAAGTCAAGCTAGACCTAGATAAGTTGGCTCTGCAACAGACAGAAATTGCCCTAACTTTCCTGCGACAGCAGTATTATGAGGTCGGGCCTAGGGCCGTTAGGCTGCTAGCCTACCAAATTAGGAAACAAAAGAAAATTGCTGTTATTACTACTATTTGTCATCCAGCTGATGGTAGGCCTCTGAACAAACTTGATGATATAGCGGATGCATTCACTACATACTATTCCGCCCTCTACACCCAGAGCATCCAGTAGCTGCGGAAAAGATAAAAGATTTTGTACAATCCCTTAACCTCCCAAGAATTAGCCAAGAACAGGGAAACCAACTGGTTAGCCCTATTACGATGCAGGAACTGGTCAACGCTCTGGCTCGGGCCAAGACCATGAAAGCGCCGGAGCCTGATGGCTATGGAGCTGAATTTTATAAAGCCACAAAAGAACAGCTCTTACCTACCCTCCTTAGTACCTTTAATTCGGTACTTGAGGGTGATCCTCCCCCACCCACCTGGTCTTATGCCACTATTTCTGTCATCCCCAAGCCAGGCAAAAATCCCCAACTTTGAGATTCATACCGACTGATATTGGTCCTAAATTCTGACTATAAATTATTTATGGGGATGATAGCCCACAGATTGGAAACTGTGCTACATAAATGTCATAAGGACCAAACTGGCTTTGTTGTGGCTGAACAACTTCAGATAATATCAAAGAGGACGTACCACATAATACGTAAATGCACACCAGTGATTACCCTGCAGCCCTAGTCAGCCTAGATGCCGAAAAGGCTTTTGATAGGGTGCTCTGGCCATTTCTATACTTAGTTATGGAGGGAGCGGGGTTCCCTCAGCCATTGGTCTGGGTGATCAAGAATATTTATTCTGCTCCGAGGGCTTGGGTTCGGGTTTCAGGACACCATTCAAGGTGTTTTCCCCTATACAGGGGCACCAGAGAGGGATGTCCATTATCCCCCCTCCTTTTTGCCCTATTTATGAAACCCTTAGCACAGCTTATCAGGCAATCTGAGGATCTCTGGGAGGATTGAGATAGAAGGAGAGGAACACCGTATAACACTTTATGCGGATGATGTTCTCCTATACATCCGAAACCCAGCGATTACACTCCCGAAAGTTAGTGAGCTATTAGAAGCTTTTGGACGGGTCTCGGGTTATAAGGTTAACATCTCAAAAACCAAGCTCTTGAGTTTCCAATATTCCCCTGATCGGAATATTCGGGAGCAATTCCCCTGTAAGTGGGACCTGGGGAAAATAAAATACCTTGGGATAAACTTAACTAAGGATCTGCAGGACGCCTACAAGCAGAACTACATCCCCTTTACCACTTGCCTTAAGGATGATTTAGCCAGTTGGAACACACTCCCACTGAGTCTTTCCAGAAAAATAGATATTATCAGAATGGAAACTTTGCCCAGGGCCCTGTATCTCTTTAATAATATCCCTATTAGTCTGCCACGTTCTGTGTTCCTAGACTGGGAGAAGGTTATTTCTTGTTTTATTTGGGCGGGCCGCAGGCCGAGAGTTAGATTAAAATTCCTTACTAAACCGAGGGGATTTGGTGGGCTTGCCCTCCCAGATCTCTTTTGGTACTATCAAGCTGCGCACCTGACACATATAGTGGCAAGGCAGCTGTCTGCAAATGATGTGCACTGGGCAGATATGGAACAGGCAATCATTCCTGACTCAGAGTATTATGCCATACTCTACCACGGTCATATAACCCCCGATGCAAGCCTTAACTTAACCTCAGCGTTACAAAACAGAGTGACAACTTGGAAATAAATTAAGAGGCAATTTTCAATTCCCCCTTTTATAACATTAATATGTCCAATAGCTGTCCTCCCAGATTTTCAGCCCGGTAAAATGGACCATGCCTACCACCAGTGGAGCAGATATGGCTTGAATTACCTGTCTCAGATTACTACTGGAGGGGCACTGTGGTCATTTCGGGAGATACAGATAAAATTCAGCCTGCCAAATATGCACCATTATAGATCCTTACAATTAAGACACTACTACGAATCATTACCATCTGCGGTACGAAACCCTGAGCAGTGGCCTCCCTTGATCACTAAACTGCAGTCTTTATTTGCTTCTCCAAATAAAGTCATTTGATATCTGCCTTCTATCAAGCTTTAATGTCAAACCCCTTGGCAAATCTTGTAGATATCCGTGGGAAATGGCAACAGGAGTTGGGCACACACATAGAGGACAAGCAGTGGGAACAGGCATGCCGACAGGTGGTGTGCACTTCTAATTCACACCAATGGAGGGAATTTGCATGGAAATTCCTGGTTCATTATTTCAAGACCCCAGAGGTCACAAGTCACTACACACCTGGACATTCTGCCTCCTGCTGGCGTAACCGTTGTGAAAGAAAGGCCCGCCTCACACATGTAATGTTTACCTGCCCTAGGCTGGAACCATTTATTTGTTCACTTCAGTCTGAGCTTCAAGAACTATTTGATAGGCCCTTCCAGTTAACTCCGTGTACATTTATTTTGTTAATTCTCCCCGGCAGCCTTAGGGACCCATATACCCGCTACCTCCTAGCCATTCTACTTACAGCAGGTAAAAAGGCCATCACTAAATTGTGACTGTCTCCTAAAATCCCAACACTGCGGGATTGGTGGACCATATCAAAACAAACCTACCAACTGGAGAAGATAACACATAGTTTAAATGGTAGGGAGGAAAGATTTAGCTCCAGATGGAATAGATGGCTTTTGTACTATATGCTGAAGGACACAACTTTTGTACCATAGGGAAATAAAACTCCCCCCCTTTTTTTCGTGGGGGACTGTTTTGCGTGGATCCGGGGCCTCCAATGGCTGCCCAAGTTTGGGTGCGTTAGATTCGAAAAGTAGTTAGAGTACACTTGTTGTTCATTTTGTGTATGTGAACTCCCAATGTTCTGTCTGACACCCAGGACCTAATTGAACAGTTCTCAAGGAAGTGAAGGTATTCCGAATCTGGGGTCTTTCTGAATGGCCTAGGCCCTCCATGAACAATGAACTCTAACCTCCCTGGTATTAAGCTTTTACAAATTTTTTGAGCACTCTGTGTACTATGACCAGATGGACTTCTGTAAATACCTTTTCCTGATTTTTTATTCCTATTGCTTGGACACAATCGACTAAGTAAAAATGAAATAAAGATGATATTAACAAAAAAAAAAAAAAAGAACAATACCACATCAACTACAACTGGATCTCACCCTTACCCCTTACCCCCACTTCGGTCACATGCATCTTCATGAACCCTCTCTGGAATTTCCCCACATCCCTGCTATCTTTATGTCTTACTGCCTCCTAGCCTCAACCCCTTCGAGCATCACTGATCTTCTACACTTTATACCCGTCCTTCTTTCACAACGCCAGTACACACACGCCACACATCTACCCTCATGGAGGTGCTCAAATTCAACCAAAATTAACTTACTCTGCAGATGGATTAAGTACATAATCTTCCTGCTGCTAATCTGCACTGTAATATTGAGCTAAATCCTGGCCCATCGCAGTCACTAGCCTCACCAACCGTCTTCGTAGCCACAAAAGGCCTGAAGTGCTTGCACCTTAATGTGTACAGCCTACAGAAAAAAATAGACCTTGTCCATGCTTGGATCTCCCACATGAATCCAGATATCCTAGTAGTATCTGAAACATGGCTGAAAAAAACACTCCTGACTCTGCGATATCCCTCCCTTCCTATAGCCTCTTCAGAAGCAACAGACCAACCAGGGGAGGTGGCATAGCTATTTACAACAAAGACAAATTTACTGTATCCGATATTACTTCTGCCAGCTCACCAAAGGAATTCAAATCCCTAATGCTGAACATATCACTATCCCTTATAGAAACCATAACAGTGATAGGTTGCTATAGGCCACCTTCTGGAGACTCAGAGCTCCTAAACTACTTGGTGACCTAAATATCGACTGGCAAAAATCCTGCAACAAGTGCTCACAGCTCAAAGAGTTCTGCGATGAAGCTGGCTTTGCCCAACTAGTAACAGAAATCACTTGTCCTAACCCTAAGACCCCACATGTGGATCCTTGATTGACCTAATCCTGACAAATAGATTTCACAAGATCAACCACACAGCATTATTTTTCAATTATATCAGCGATCACTGCGCCGTGGCCAGCATTAGAGGACAGATGCCCATCAAATCAACAAATAGGTTTACATGGAAAAGGAGTTTCCGCAAATTCAACATATCCCATTGTCTAATCAACCTCAGAAATATAAATTGGACAGACTTTTACCTGACCAAAAACATCAATGAGGCAGCCTCCCTTTTTAACAACATACAAAGCAACATTATCAACAGACATGCCCCTATACTGAAGTGCAGAACCCAGAAGCTCTCCTGCCCCTGGTTCACAGCTGAACTAAAGGCTGCACTAAAAGAGAGGGACCGTCTTTGGTCTGCAGCCAAACGGACCAAACTCCCCTCGGACTGGACAACCTTTAGAGCCTGCCGCAATGATTGTACCAAGAAGATAAGGGCCTCATAAGCAAGCTACTACCTATCTGCTTTTGATTCCGCTAAGGGTAACTCCAGCAAATTCTGGCGAATTATTAAACAGGCAGAAGGTAACAAACCATCCTCTTTGTTACCTGGCAAGATCTTCTTTAAAGGTGCGACCTTATCCAACAAATATGACATTCTACTTAGTTTTAATGACTCTTCTATACAGCAGGTCTTGCATTCGATTCCTCTAAAGCTGCCACCCTCACCTCCGGCTCACCTAAGCATCCCTAGTACCATCCAAAAACAGCTTCTCCTTTACCCCATTCCAGTTCAAAGAGGTTGAAGACCTCCTAATCCATCTAGATGATAAGAAAGGCACTGGTGCCGATGGCATAGGTCCTTGCTTCCTGAAAGTTGGTTTCCGGTTTCTAAGAGCCCCCCATATTACACCTATTTAATCTATCCATCAGCTCCAACACCGTACCCGACGCATGGAAAATAGCCCAGGTACTCCCATTATTGAAATCAGGTGATCCTATGGACTTAAACAACTACCGCCCCATAGTCATTCTACACCTACTCTCTAAACACCTTGAGAAACTGGTAAATGCCCAATTAAGAGACTATGTCAGTAAATCCCATCTAATAAACCCAGCCCAATCTGGTTTTAGACCAGCCGACAACACCACCTCTGCCCTAGCTTCCATTACTAACGACTGGCTCCTCACCATGGATAAGAGACAAGTTACAGGGGCCATCTTCCTGGACCTAAGCAAAGCTTTTGACACAGTCGACCATGCTTTGCTCCTCGACACGCTAGATTGGCATGGCATTTCTGGCTCTGCACTGTCCTGGTTCAATAGCTACTTAACTAATAGATTACAACAGGTAAAAGTGGATGTCTCCCTCTCCCCGCTTCTTCCACTCATGAGAGGAGTACCACAAGGCTCAATCCTTGGACCTCTTATATTCATGATATACATAAACGCCATTGGGAATAACATCAGTTCAGCCAAATTACACCTATTTGCAGATGATACAGTGATATACCTATGCAGACCATCAGCAACCGAAAACCACACAGTGCTCCAGTCCGAGTCTGATCTGCTACAACACAGCCTTGCCCAATCAAAACTTCTCCTAAATGCAAAAAAAAAAAAAAAAAAGTTATGTACTTCCATTCCAACCATATGACTGCCCTCTCAAATGCGCTTCTTTCCCTGCCCCCCCATCAAGACTCTCCTTGATGACGACCTCAAGGTAGTCAGCACATTTAAATACTTAGGCTGTGAGTTAGACCAACACCTAACTTTCTCTGCCCACTTTGCCTCCCTTGCAAAGAAACTGCAGCAAAGAATTGTCTTCTACAGAAACAAATCTCTCTTCACCTCTGATGCCAGGCTACGGCTAGTCCAGATGATGTTCAGCCCTTTCCTCGACTATGCCGACATTCTATATGGTCACTGCTCAGACTCCTTGCTACACCAGCTAGATACTCTCTACCAGTCCAGTAGTGGTCAACTCCCTGCTTTCCATAGCAGGTAACTTGGACAACCTAGGAATACATATTGTATATCCTCAGGATCTAGGAGAAAACAAGATAGGCCATAAGAGAGCAGTAGAGGGCTTTCCTAGCCCCAATTCAAAGGAAGATATTCCTCTTATAGACCTTGAGAAACTGGCTGACACAAATAATTTTGCACTTCTAATAAATTTGGATTCAGAGTGACATATTGAGCATCCTACACTAACAAGGAAACAAGGAACTCAGTTTAATACACTGACAGTTCTCTCATGAAACATCAAGGGACTACACTGCAAGAATCCAGCTCTCTATAAACAAAGTCTGCAGGCTAATGCTGGGAGCCCCTAGGCGCACCCATACATGCCTGCTGTACTCCACCACCAACTTGCTCAACCTTGAAGAAAGACTCTGCTTCCAAACCTGCCTTCTTGTAAAAAAGACCCTGCTAGGTCTCTCCCCCCTTGGGGTCGCCACCTCCCTGCAGCGTGCCTCCCCCTCAGTCTCCACCTGCAGCACTGTCAAATCCTCCCTTATTGTCCCCAGGGTAAGGACCTCTATGGCCCAGAGATCCTTTTGCTACCGGGCTCCCTCCTGGTTCAATTCCCTCCCAGCCAAAATAGATGACTCCACTAAGCTTGGTCCTTTCAAGGTCTCCTTCAGAAGCCATCTGACAAGCACTAGCTGCTGCAACTGCACATAATCCCCCACCTGCCCCTTACCCTCACCTCTAGGTGGGTCTGCCCTGTCTACCTTTGCTGTATATACCTGGGGTTTCAGGCAACATCTGCTGACTAACGTAATAAAATATCACTGGTTGCTACCTGACGTGGTACTCGTGTACCTATATTATGACTACTGTGATCTACCTATTACCAAGCGTGTACCACCAGTGAATGCCTGTAACACTGGTTGCTTTTTATGACTACTGTGATCTACCTATTACCAAACATGTACCACCAATGAATGCCTGTAACACTGGTTGCTTTTTTAATCTAAGCGTTATGTACTGTACTGTTTTGTTTGTTGTGATGTATTGCTCTCTTGACGAGAAGCCTTTGTAAATGAGTCAATGACTCAAAGGTCTGTAAACCAATGATCTAATAAATACATAAAATAAAATAAAACATTTAAAAATGGCAGATCAAGAGGTAATAGGCTTCCTGAAGACCTTTGATATAATAGGTCTCCAGTAAACCTGGTGCACGTACGTCTCTACTCCTAGAAAAACTGAATACACAACTTTTGTTCCCTACTTTTAGAGACGGGGAAACACGGCAGCTTTAAGGGTGGTTTACCTCTATAGATCAGAACTAATCTGAATCTTGAAGTGATTGAACATTTGCCCAAAACTGATAATGTACTCATCCTGACACTTACAGATGGGTCACAAAAAATTATTTTGTGCAATGTTTACTTTCCTCCAAGAATAAAGACCAAGGATACCGGTGACCCTTACACCTCTCATTTGAAGCAGGTATTAGATAACTTAGCTGAAAATGAAAGAAATACCCCCATATTCATCCTAGGAGACTTCAATGCTAGGATAGCCTCTGGGATCTCAGAAGACACATATTCGAATTTTGTCTCCTCCTTACCTATTATTAATTCTATGGTGATACCTATAAGAGAAACATTGGACTTTCAGAGGGAGGGAGTTGCTTGCATGTCTTGCAAAAAGAAATTTTTGCATATTAAATGGGAGAACGGATGGAGACAGACACCGGAAATAAACATTCATAGGTGCCTTAGGCGCTTCTACGCCAGACTTGATCTGGGCCAACTTGGAGACTGTCAAACTAGTCCAGCAATTTCAAATAGGTGATCGCATAGACTTGTCTCATCTGCCACTAACATTAATTTTGGATATTTATTCCAGTCCAATACAGAGGTACGTATGGGGAGGAGATAGAAATTATTAATGAAAAAGGATTAAGTGGAGCCCTATATACCAAGCACAATTGGAGGAAATTTTGTACTCGGGTGAAGCATATAACATTTATAATCAAATTCTTGACAACACACAAGCTCCCAAAATTTACGACAATTGGGAAAATCTATGCATAATCCTGAGAACATTTTGTAAAACTAGTAAAATAGTAAATACTGGACAACGCACCACTTCGAAATCATGGTTTAATCAAAAATGCAGAAATTCTAAAGCATCTTATCGCAAGACTCTCAGACAGTACAGACGGAAAAGAAAGAAAAAGCAAATGGATTATATGGTATTAAAAAAGAGAAAGGAAAATATAAAATAAACATTTGGAGGATGAAAGAAACAAATATTCCCTTTGTCAATGGGAAAAATTAAGATGAGCAGTACTTAATAGGGATGGCAAGCTTTTTTGGAAAATAGTAGCACAGGGATACAGTAAATATCAAACACGGTTAGAGTCACATATTACCTCACAAGAAAAAATTACTCACCCCAGTAATCTTCTTTCTTCCATGGGGACCTTTAGCATCAGTAACTTTTTTGTTCTTAGCTGGCTAGGTGCAACTGCCCCAGAGGTGTGCCTTTAAGAGATTTTTAAATGAGCTCAGGACCAAGCCAATCAAAAGACAGGAAGGGGTGTCAGCTGAGTGAGAGCTGTTGAAGGCTTCAGAATGTTTGAGAAAAAACGAGAGAAAATGCCCCAAAAAAGAATCAACAGGATTCAAAATGCAAATGTCCACAAAAGTGGAAATAGAAACAACAGCAACATGAGCTAAAAACTCAACAATAAGAAACTCCAAATTTGGTAAAAGGTGACATAAAGAGCCCTTCTCCAACAGGTGAACTGGGGAGGAAGGGTGGGAGCTTACTGATGCTAAAGGACCCCTTGGAAGAAAGAAGATTACTGTGGTGAGTAATTTTTTCTTCTTACCCCAGGAGTCATTTAGCATCAGTAACTTTTCTGCAGACTACCAAGCAGTATCAAGTGGGAGGTGAGCACAGAACCTACTTAGGAAAGAGGCTCTGCAGAACCACCATGCCAAATTTGGCATCAGATCTGGTCTGCACATCCAAACTGTAGTGTTTCACAAAGGTGTGCACAGATTTCCAGGTAGCTGCTTTGCAGACATCCAGTAGAGGAATGTCCCTTGCTGCTGCAAGCGAGGCTGCGGTGCCCCTGGTGGAGTGGGCCCTGAACCCCACTGGAGGTTGGTGACCAGCTTTCTCATGGCAGAATCTAATACAAGAGACAGTTCTCTTGGCAGCTTGTCTTCCTCTGCCTACATCACTGTAGGCGAGGAACAACTGAGTGGAAGAGCCTCTGGACTGTCTAGTACGCTCTAGGTAGTGAAAAGATGGCTCTTTTGACATCCAGGCTGTGGAGCTTTTGCTCGCCAGGAGTGGATGGCTCAGCAAAGAAGACAGGCACAGTAATGGACTGGTTCAAGTGAAACTCTGAAACCACCTTTGGCAGAAATTTCCCATTTCTCTTGAGCTTAACTTTATCATTGTGAGGGATGATGTAATTTGGCTCAGTGCACAGTGTCTGTAGCTCTGAAATCCTCCTGGCAGACATAATGGCTACCAGGAAGACTGTCTTCCAAGTTACAGACTTGATGTGGTCCATGGACATAGGCTTGAAGGGTGGATTCATGAGCCCATCTATGCAAAGGTTCAGGCTCCAAGGAGGAACGGGCTCCCTGGTTGGAGGCTGGAGGTGCAAGAGGCCTTTGAAAAACTGTTTAAAAATGTCGTGGGGGAAAAAATGATTTTTTCTTTCCCACCGAAAGGTAGGCCGAAATTGCCGCCAGGTGTAGCTTGAGGGAAGATGGTTTCAAGTCTGACGCCTGTAGGTGTACCAAGTAGTCTAGCAGCTGAGGGTCTGATGCTGATAACGGTTCAACCTTTCGCTCTTGCACCAGAGGGAAAACCTTTTACATTTGGCTGCATAAGTCTTCTTAGTGTTCCTTTTTTTAGCCATTCTCAGTATCTAAAGGACCTGTTCAGAGTACTGTGAGGATAGAAACTCTAACTCCTCAAGAACCAGGCCTTGAGGTGAAGAGAGTGCATGTCTGGGTACTGCACTCCGGTCTGAGGAAGGGTCAGCAGGGAGTGAGTTGGAGGCAGGTGAAAGGGCCTGCTGCAGGACATTGAGAGAAGGACATAGTACCAGGCTTGCCTGGGCCAGTCCAGAGCCACTAGGATCATCAATGCATGCTGCTGTCTGAGTTTCAGCAAAACCCTGAGTATCAGGGGAAAGGGAGGAAATGCGTATAGGAACCTCCCTGACCAGTCCAGGATCAGGACATCCAGAGGAAGTGTTCCCAGAACTGGGGGCCTGCAACAGTACTGAGGAAGCTGAAAATTGAGAGGAGAGGCAAACAGATCCACATCTCGTGTGCCCCGCCACCTGAACACCGTGGCTAGAACTTGCTTGTTCAGTGTCCATTCACTCTGGCCTTGACTGATGCAGCTTAGAGCATCCACCAGAGTATTGGGTTTGTCTGGGAGGTAAATAGCCGAGAGGCTGACTCCTAGGGAGAATGCCAGAGACCAGAGCTTCAGAGCTTCCAAACAGAGTATTCCTGATCTGGTACCACCCTGCTTGTTTATGTAGAACATTGCAGTGGTGTTGTCTGTTCGAATTTGAACCACCTGCCCTTCTATGCTGGGAGCGAAAGCTTTGAGAGCTAGTAAGACTGCTCTGAGTTCCAAAAGATTTATGTGCAACTGTGACTCTTCAGGAGTCCAGCTGCCGCTTACTGAAGCACTGCTCAAATGAGCTCCCCAGCCCAAAAGGGAGGCATCTGTGGTGATCAACTTTGTGGGAAGAGGAGCTTGAAAGGGAATCCCTGCCTTCAAATTTGCAGGGTTATTCCACCACAAGTTTTGGAGGAACTGCTCCGACAAAGGTATCAACTTTGAAAATGTGTTGCTTCTCTGAGACCAGCGAGCTCTGAGGTAGGCTTGCAGGAGTCTCATCCTGTACCTGACCCCTGGGACTACTGCAGTCATAGAGGCCATATGTCCCAGAAGTTTGAGGAAATGTCTGGCTGGTCTTGGCTGTCCCTGGGTTAAAGAATCTGCCACTGAAAGGAAATTCTGAATTCTTTCCTGTGGGAGGAAAGCATATCCCTTTTGAATATCCAGCTGAGCCACCATGAAGGTGAGCAGCTGGGTGGGTTCTGGGTGAGATTTATTTAGATTTATCAGGAAAGACTCCAGAGTGCGTTCTGTAAGGGAAAGAGATTTCTTGACCTGGCAAGGAGAGTTTGCTACTATGAGCCAATCATCCAGATGGGGTAGAGAGTGACACCTAGTCTCCTGAGATGTGCTGCTACCACTGCGAGATACTTGGTAAAGACTCTTGGGGCTGTAGACAGACCGAAGGGCACTGTGGTGAACTGATAGTGACCCGAAGGAAGTCTGAACCTGAGAAACTGCCTGTGAGATCTCCTTACGGGTATGTGTACGTAGGAGTCCATTAAGTGTACGGAGGCTAGCAAGTCTCCCTGCTGTAAGGACTGTATGACCAGTGACAGAGCGACCATTTTGAATTTGGGTTTTTTCAGATGTTTGTTTAAATATCTGAGATCTAGCCAGGGAGGGGCTGTGGACATGGCCTACCTAGATTTTAGCAAGGCATTTGATACAGTCCCACACAAAAGATTAATACACAAGTTAGCCAGCTTTGGAGTGGGTCCCAAGGTGGTAGCCTGGATAAAAAATTGGCTAGAAAACAGGACGCAAAGGGTAGAAGTAAATAGAATCCATAGTGAAGAAAGGAGGGTTACTAGCGGGGTACTGCAGGGTTCAGTACTGGGACCGGTCCTTTTTAATGTCTTTATAAAGTGACACTGCAGAGGAACTGGAAGGAAAAGTATGTCTCTTTGTAGACGACACAAGATCGGCAACAGGGTTGATACACAAGATGGAGTGGAAAGGATGAGAAGGGACTTGGCAAGGTTGGAGGAATGGTCAAATGTATGGCAGCTCAGATTCACCGCAAAGAAGTGCAAGGTAATACACCTGGGAAACAAAAACCCAGGGGAAGAGTACACAATGGGGGGTGAGATACTGACGACAGTAAAATGGAAAGGACCTGGGGTAATTATATCAGATGACCTTAAGGTGGGCAAGCAATGTGAGAAGGCAGTAAGGAAGGCTGGGGATATTGGGATGCAGAGGAGAGGCATCAATAGTAGAAAACAGGAAGTTGTTATCCTCTGTACACAGTTGGTGAGACCCCATCTGGAGTACTGTGTGCAGTTCTGGAGACCCCATCTCCGCAAAGACATAGACAGAGTGGAGGCTGTCCAGAGGAGGAACTAAAATGGTGCAGGGTCTGCACCAGAAGACATACAAAGAAAGACTAAAGGAGCTTAATATGTATACCCTTGAGGAAAGGAGGAGAGAGGGACATGATAGAAACTTTCAAGTACCTCAAGGGAATCAACAAAGTCCAAGAGGGTGGCATCTTTCAGAAAAGAGATGTGCAAGAACAAAGGGCACAATTTGAAGATAGAGGGGGGACGGCTCAGAGGTAATGTGAGGAAGTATTTTTTCACAGAGAGGGTTGTGGATACGTAGAACAGCCTCCCTGAGGAGGTCGTGGAGTCAAGAACAGTGGGGGAATTCAAGAATGTATGGGACAGACATAAGGCAGTCCTAGTGGGGGTAGGAGGAAGGAAGCTGTTGGTTAACTAGGATCTGCAGCTTACCTGTTAGGTAGGAAAATGGGCAGACTAGGTGGGCCAAGTGGTCCTTATCTGCCATCAAATTCTGTGTTTCTATGTTTCTAAGATAGGTCGCCACTCCCCAGTTTTCTTTTGTGTCAGAAAATACCTGAAGTAGAGGCCCTTTGCCCTTCTCATGGGCGTGGACCCTCTCCACTGCTCTTAAAGCCAGAAGGTTTTGTACCTCCAATTCCAACAGTGGTCTCTGTGTTGGGGACAGAGGTCTTGACACCTGGGTTTGCCTGAGGTCTGGCATCTGCTTGAACTGTAATGGGAGACCCTTATCCACTATCTCCAACACCCACTTGTCCGACGTGATGAGGGACCAGTGCTGAAGACAGTGGGAGAGTCTTCCTCCAACCGGAAGCGGGGAGACAACCTGGACACTCACATCAGAACTTAGACTGAGATGCTGATGGCTGGGTAGAGGTGGCTCTTCTTTGGCCCCTTCTGCCCCTGCCTCTGAAAGATCCCCTGTACTGGCCGAAGTCAGATTCAGGATAGGGACTGTAAGGCCTGGGAACAAAACTTCTGCCCTTACCGCTCCTGGGAAGGGATCTCTGAGGGGGGTGATGGGCTTAGGCTTGGATGAGTGGCTCTGCCAGGAGGCCTTGTACTCATTGACTTTTTTTCATATAGTCAGTGGTTCTGTAATCAAACAACATATTTTGATCACAGGGAAAATCCATGGCCTTGTTCTGAGTGTCTGTGGTCAGACTGGTTGTTCCAAGCCAGGCGAAGCATCTCAGAGAGATGGCATGGTCCATCGCCCTAGAGGCTGCATCACTGTTGTCGTCTGCCATGTGGAATTGGTACATAGTAGCTTCCAGGGCAGTTTTTGATGTATCCACCAGCTCCTGCACCATAGAATCTGATCCGCTGCAGGAAGTAGCCTGGACAGATTTCCAAAGGGCTTTCTGATATTTGGCTCTGAGTGCCATGTAAGAAGAAAATCTGAGAAGCAGGGAAGCTGTGGCATACATTTTCTTTGCTATAAAGTCAATTCTCTTGGAATCCTTGTCAGGGGGAGATGGGGACAAGGAGACTCCAGCTTTCTCACAAGCTGCCTGCTGCACTATACTCTCATGGCTAGGGTGTGCAGACAGGAACTCTGTACCATTTTTAGACAATTTATATTTTCTCTCAAGCCGCTTATCAACCCCTGATACTAAAGTGGGGTGCTGAAGCACCTTCATGGTATTTTTTCTAAATGCATTATAGATAGGGACGACCAGGGTCTTTGAGGATGAAAGACCTCTCATCTCCCTATAATCTTCATCGACATCCTGGTTGGGCTCCTGCACAGGGGAGATCCAGGGTGTCCAGCATATTTTGTATAAATACAAACATAGAGGAAGGATCCTCGTGGTCACCCGGGGGATCCCCAAGATGAGGGACTCCTGGGCTCAAGGCCCTCAAAATCCACGTCAGGGGCATCATAAAATTAATCATCATCTGCATCACCCTCACAGTCTATAGAAGAGAGAACTGTGGAAGAGTGCTTGCCAGCCCCGGTAAATAGAGGACCCATCTTTTGAAGGGTCTGAAACAGTTGCCATCCTTTTTCCATTTCTTGCACTGATGGAAGAACCCGCACAGGCTTGGTTAGTAAGTGTTTTTTTTTTTTTTCTGTATGCTTTAAGCTGCCTGTTGTCTTGCTATTGGCTTTCCCAGCAGCAACGGGAGCATTTTGGCCTTGACAGAGTTTCTTTTTAGCCACTTCATTAGAGGCTTGATCAAGCTTTCTTTTTTTGTCACTCTTATTATTTTTTAATTTGTGAGGAACTTCATCTTTGGAAGCTTTATTTTTTGGCTGGGATCTGAAGGGTTCCTCAGCACCTCTACTTTTACTATTAGTACTTTTGGATGGCCCCTCTTCAGAAGCCTTTGATTTATCCTCAGCCATAATAATCAAAGGTTTGTCTGCTACGTTTGCCAATTTAAGCAAATCAAACCAGTCCTGGACCTACGAACTGAGTGCAGGTTTCTGTAAAAATGCCACTAGCCAGTCCTGCCCCAGTTAATAAATTCTGTCTGTTACTAGTGCTTTTTTGTTGTTGTTGTAGAACTGGGACCTATACCAGTGCCAATCTTAATAGAAACCCACTAATACTGGTCAACTGTGCACAGGTGGCTGCTAGACCCTTATGGACAGTCCTGACACAGATGATACCAAGGTCCAGTAATATAACAAAAAACTTGTCCTCGTACTTGCTAATCTAGAGAGAAACCCCCAGGCACTGTTTAATTTGAAATCCACTGCAGGTGCCACGTGGTAAACCCCTGCAAGGTCTGATGTAAAAAACAAGGCAACTGTCCCTAATTCGATGGTTCCCACAAGAATTTGCCCAAAAATGCAGGGAACCATCGAAAATAAGCACCTGCAATAAAATTAGGTTTTAAAATGAAAGTCACAGTAAAAATAAAGTCAAAATAGTGCTGTTGCGCTACAAATAAATAATTAGCACTGCGCTAATAAAAAAAGTAAAACTTTCACTCTTCACACTAACAGAATTAGCTTATGAGGAAAACTTTACCCAGATAAGCACTAGGAGGCTGTCAACAAGGAAAGTTGAGAGACACCTTAGGGGCAATGTTGCTCAGTCTAGCACAGAAAAAAGTCTGAAGCCTTCAACAGCTCTGACTCAACTCATACCCCTTCCTGTCTTTTGATTTGCTTGGCCCAAAGCTCATTTAAATATCTCTTAAAGGTACACCTCCGGGGCAGTCGCACCTAGCCAGCTAAGTGCAAAAAAGTTACTGATGCTAAAGGACTCCTGGGGTAAGAAATGTGGATCTCTTATTTCTCAAATCTGTACTACTCCCTGGAAGAAGAAGAAACAGAATGCAAAATCAATTACAGGAATGGAGTCATTTGCCCAAGGCCTATTATGATTACAGAGGATGAAATTTACACTGCTTTAAATCCTTTGAAGTCCAGTAAAGCCCCAGGCCCAGATAGAATTATTGGAGATGTGTTTAAGTAATTTCAGCAATGGTGGATTCCACTTCTTTTCCAAATATTTAATGGGTTCTTACAAAACCTGGAATTTCCCCAAAGGTGGTCAGGCAGTATTATATTCCCTGTCTATAAAAAGGAAAATCCTAATGACCCGAAAAAGTACAGACCCATTAGCCTGATTGATGTGTCCCAGAAAATCTTCTCCAAGATCATACTGGGTAAACTATTGGAATGGGCTGAGGAGCATTCTGTCCTCAATGAAGCACAGAATGGCTTCAGAAGAAATAGATCGACTGTACAACACTGCTATGTGCTACAACACTTAGTCTGGAAGTATACTAAAATAAGGAAAGGCAGCCTATATTGCTGCTTTGTGGACTTTTCTGCAGCTTATGATAGCATTAGCAGGAAAATCCTCTGGTCTACATTTGAGGAACTGAGCTTGGAGAAGACACTCTTGGACACCTTAATCAGACTATATGAACACACATGGGCGCGAATACAGTACAGTCAATATGCGCTTGTTACAGATACATTCTGAACTACCCTAGGGGAGAGACAGAGATGTATTCTGGCCCCTACTCTTTTTAATATTTATATCAATGCTATTTTACAACAAATCACAGATCCTAATTTCCATGCACCAAAAGTCAATGAACATAGAACTGATAGCTTGGCCTATGCAGATGACCTGGTGCTCCTTTCCACCTCTGCAGTGGGTCTCAAGAGGAAATTAGGACTCTTTGAATCACTATGTAGACAAAGGAAACTGAAGATCAAAGTAAAACAAACATAGTGATTTTTGGAAATAAAATTAGAAATAGACCAAGGTTCAAGATTGATGGAAATACTATTGAGGAAGTAAATAGTTATGACTACCTTGGAGTTAGATCTATGTATAATTTAGCTTGGAAAAAACATTTGGAATTGATACAGAATAAAATGTCATCGGCAGCTAATGCTCTTAAAATATTTAATGCCAAAATGGGCAAATCTTTGATTGGGGAATTTTGAGGGTCATTAATGCTATAATTAGAGCTAGCATAATCTATGTAACAGAAGTCTGGGGCTTTACTAATACTAGTTCTCTAGAAACAATACTCAACAAACTATGTAGGTACATTTTGATGTTGCCCCAGGGGACACCTAATTGCATCTTCAAATTAGAACTGGGACAACAATCACTATCTGCATTAATAAAAGAAAGACAAATTATGTTTCTATTAAAAACCTTTTTACTTCTGGAACAGTGATATTCCAGAATGTGTTTGGAGGAAGGGATTAGGTTGGCGACCATGGGATATGTACACCCATTTATTTAGCTAATCAAGAATACATTAATGCCCCCCAGCTTGGGACACCTTTTGCACACTATTTACATCAGACCATGGGAAGAAATTACCCATGATGTTAAAATGAGGCTTAGGGACTTGGACATTAACCAGTTATTCACTCAGTTATCTTCATTAAAACTACATGATTATTATAAACAATTCAAGATTATTTGGGGGCTTGAACCATATCTTACACACTTGACTTGCCCTAAACTGAGAAGAATTTACACTAGATTTAGAACAGAAACATACACTGCGTAATTTATCCAATTTAGGCAAAAACGAAATAATATTACTTCTCATTGTAAATGTGGGGCAAAATTAATTGATGATTTAAAGCATGTTGTGCTATTGTTTTCTCTATTTGAGATCAATAGAAGAAAATGGTCGGGTGGGTTGTTAAGTGGTCTCAGTCTCCCTCTTGAAAAGATAATTGAGTATCTTTTCACCTCTCAAGAGAAGCGCACACTAAAAAGTGTAGCAACATTTTTGTTAACTACATTTCTGTAGGACAAAAGATAGACTGAACTTAATTTTAAGAATATAGACAACTGTATTCGGGCTATCTTTCTCTTTTACTTGAATATTTGCCCTTGTTTTAGAATGTAACCTAAGTTTTATAGATCGATTATTGATACTGTTCTGGAATTCTAAACTGTATAATCAAAATTGAATGTATTTATATATGTATTTTATAATGATTGCTTACACTTCATTTTTATTTTGTAGTATATTGTTATGGCTTTTGCTGATCAATAAATAGATTTGTACTTGTACTCTCTACCATAGGGCGATTTGTTTCATCTCTAACACACACCGTTGTACACACCATTGTGATCTATATGCCTCAGACTTCCTTATCTACAAAACCTCTCATCCATTCTCTCACCTGGCTCTACAAAGCCCTTCTGTCAACCCCCATACATAACAAGCCTCTTTCAGCACACGACCTGCCTATACCCCCATAGAAATCCTTACATTATGTTAGATGTAATTGGAGCTTCCACTTCCGGTTTCGTGAGATGGCCATAAGCCGGGCTTTCTCAGCTGCCTGGAACAAAGCCCAATCAAGCCTCAAACTATAAAACCTAATCTCCCTAAATAGCATCAGAAAACTAGCCGTCAGCAAACTTAACAATTCCTGTATATGCCACTAAGTATCATTCACTCCTTACTCCTTGATTAAGCAACTATACTCATCACTCTACCCCCCAGCACTTTGTTCCCATTACCCCACCCTTCTTATTCACTCATCACCTTCACCTCTATCCTCATATCTTTTACCACCCTTCATCTATCTAGCCCGCTTCTTCCCACCTCACCATCCCAAGCTAGCCTTCTCCTCCACACGCACCCAGACCCACTCTTTTTCTCTCTCCCCTCCTATAAATACCTTCCCATACCTCAGTACCTCCCCTCCCAGAAAGTAGTCAATCTACATGCCTAGCACTTCTGGTCAAGCTTGCACTATTGCTGCCCTGTTGTAATCTTGTACATTAGAATTTGTGTTACCAGACTGCCATGTGTATTACCATGCATTTACCTTCTGTTACCAACTTACTAAGTATCAATTGTAAATATTATTTTTTGAATACTGTATTATTTTTGTACCATTTGTTATACTGTGCATACTAGTTGTATGTTCAGGACCTCCTCGTAAATGAGCCTGCTCAATGGAGTATCTTCCTCTCAATAAACTGAACAATTGTGCTGTAAATCCAGATTCCAGCTATATTGACTATATTCTGAGTTTAAAGTCCAGACCTCTTGCAGTCCTCTATATAAACAACCAATCAAGTGCTGCCAGGACTCCCTTTTTAATAAAGCCATAAAGATACAAAGCAATTGAGGGGTTGGATCAGGCAATTTGGGTGGGTCATGGAGAGAATGAAAAAGATGGGACCAAAGCTGGAGGTATCTGTGATGTTCTCACCCTTATAGGACCAGATTGCTCCTGGAAAGACTGAAAGGGAAGGACCTCTTGTTCATTTAGGAATTTAAATCAGTAGTGGCAGCCTAACTACCACCATCTATGAAAGGTCAAGTTAATACGGAGAGGAAGAATGTGCAGGTCTTTCTCCAACAATCGACGGTACCAAAGCAGGGTTCTATGTGCCACTGTTGCAAGGTAATGGCTGTATACATTGTAAACTGATGAAGTGGCACATTACTGTGACTACTCTCCCAGCAACCACCTACAGCAGGTCCAGATGAACTTTATGTACAGATCCTACTTTACTCTGGTCCATATGCATTCCATAGACCCCAAATATATCCCCATATGTGCTAAGTGTGACATAGGTGATGACATGTTTCACGACATAATGTTGACATGTTCCTAAGTCCAGCCATTCTGAGTCGAATTACACCATTTAATGTCAACACTCCTGGGCCCGGGTCTGCAGAATACTCCCCTTGAATATCTCCTGGAGGTAGATGGGGAATGTAGTTTTCCAAGGTCCAGGAGAAGGTTGTGGGATCTAGCACTGTCAACGTGGGATGTGTGAAGCCAGTATGTGTACTCCCCATGGCAGACCTGGGTGTCCCCAGCATTGCAGGCTGGGGGGGCAGATGCTGGACAGACCAGGGGCTTCTAATCAGAAGCCCCGACTGGCCCCCATAGTGGATACCCCACTTTGTGGGAGCAGAGGACCAGGGGAGTTCCCAGTGGCAGGTAATAAACTCTACGTTGTTCGAAGTCAGTGTCCTGTAGGCTACCACCACCCCCTAGCCCTCCATGGCACTGGGGGGGGGGCTGGGACCCGTGTCTGCAGGGCACCATTGTGCTGTGTGATGGCCAGCTGGGGGAGAGGGGTGTGTGCAGTCATTATGACAGCCCTCAGGCTAGTGTAATGGCAAGCCCCCCCCTCCCAACACCAGCCTGGTGAAGCGCAACTGGCATCATGCTTGCCACAGTCTGTCAGCCCTCCCGGGGCACAAATACTCCCAGCCCCCCAGCCAGTCTAGTCATGTAGTTGTGCAGGATCCCCCATGCATGGTCCTGGGTAGGGGTGCAGAGTGGGTATGGGCAGGTAGTACATCTGTGGGTGTATGTGGGAGACCCAGGATGTGCGTATCCCAGCCCTATGTTCTATGTAAAAGACGCATAGGGCCAGGACACTGTCAATGCATAGGGCCCTATATCTGTGAGCTTATCAGCACATTGTTTTCTTCAGATAAAATAATAAATTTCCTCATTTAGTTGTGGGCTGTAACAAAGATGCATGTCAATATTTTAGATAATATAAAAACATAAGACAGGTTAAAAGTCCTGGATCACAGTTAAGGTGCATTTTATTCCCGAACTATATACTCATGACTCATCAATTGCAAGGACTCTACTATGGAAGCTGTCAGAAGGATGATGCATCCCCATGACAACTGAGTGTGCAGCTGTGCCATTTTATAGGCATTCAAAATATTGGCCCTCAAATAAACATGTGTAGCTTGTTTCATCTTAAGAGATGCCCTCTTAGTGCAGAAAATTGTTACCTGGAGGAAACTGCTCATAAATACAACCTGAAAGCCTTATTACTGGACACATGAAATAAATACATATAATATGTAGCCACTCATGCCTATGCAGTGGAAGCTACATTGTTATTGTGTGTTTTGTTCTCAAGATTACTGGCTAGCAAATGTTGATTAATCGTATGCATACACCTACACACATATATACTGTACACTAAGAAAATGTAGAAAGATTGGACAAATCTATTCTGCCAAATGGTGTGTGCTGCCCTGCTGCTTCTGTAAATGTTATCGTTGCAGACTTTCTTTCATATTAAAGCACCAGGGTTTTAATTGAAATGTCAAATATAATTTGGGGTTGGACATACAAAGTGGGTGACCGCACTCTGAGGAAACGTGACAGCTTAGCTCTTACCTTAAGAAACTCCTACTGCCATATGTCCCGTCAAATCTGCTCTGCTCTTCCGAGGCTAATCTTTTTACCGTCCCGATCTATCTTAAGGTAGTCAGAGGACAAGGCGTTTGCAGTTGTGGCTCCAACTATCTGGAACTCGCATCTGAAGTTGTTGAGAATGAGCATCTTGGAGGAGGGTCCTGAAAACCATTTAATTTCCTGAAGTAAATCTAGTGACATTCTGAGCCATTTCAGGGGAAGTGCAATAGCTGCATGTAGCAACTCCTGTAACCTAAATGTGTGTACTTTTGTCTTGTTGCTCATTTAAATTGTGTACAGCACCAGAGCCTTTGGAGTGGGTGCTTTATAAATAAAGTTCCCTTGCAGACCAAAGTTTGTGTCTACTAAATTAGGAGTTCTGGCAGGAGTATATGAGTGTCACCTGACTTTTAGTCTCAGTTTTTGACGTTTCATCTTGCAGTCTGCCTGGCTACTTTTTTTAATCAGTTACCCTACATATAATTTTCAAGAAAGGGTCAAGGACTAAAACTCATCGTTCTAACAGGCAGCTTACTCCATTGTGCAACCACTGTAAGTGGAGCATTGATGCACAAATGCATACTGCTCTCCTGTGTGCTTTGCCACTCATGACAAGATACTGTACATGTACATATCCTTCAAGGAGCCATGATACAGCATGTGTCCATGACATACAAATCTCACACTAGCAGCATTGTTTAATCAGTCACTAAAGGAAAGGTGAGTGCCTTAGGTTTGGAGAGAAGACACAGTTATGTCAATACACAAGGTGTGCTGGGGGGAAGCAACTACAGATCAGTTAGTCTGATTTTGGTTGTGGGTAACTTAATGGAAGCAAGAATAAGAGAAGACATATCAAATAAAATAGCGCAGCATGAGTTCAGCAAAGGGACGTTATGTTTAACCAACCTGCTTACTTTCGATGGGCAACTAAGTAGCACTGGAGTTTTTATTTATTTTTGCCCTAATACCTAGAGCACCTTACAGAAAATTTTCAAAAAGAACATCAATAAATACATATGAACATACAAACATGCCAGCAGACTAGGCCTTAAGGTCTATCACATCTGCTCGAGATACAGCTTACAGTACAGTCACTGCTGCTGCTGCCCCCTTCCCCCCCAAGGTTTCCCACCCTGAGATCCCTTACTGGTGACTTCCCTTCCCACATGTACCTTGCCCGTGTTCCTATCTCATCCCTTCTTAAAACTTCCTGCTGATTCCACTGAAATTAACTCCTCAGGTAGCACATTACAAAGCACTACCATCCTTTCCGTGAAGTAATGTTTCCTCAGTTTTCTTCTGTACTTCTCCCCACCAGTTTTAGGCTATGACCCCTCGTGGTCCCTTCCCTCTTCAATCTGAACATACCCTTAGTGTTTACTCTGTTGATGCCCTTCAAGTATTTAAAGGTCTCAATCATATCCCCTCTATCTTCCAGAGAATAAATATTTAGCTCCCTAAGTCTCTTCTCATATGGCTTCTCCCCATTTCCTGGATCATCTTAAATGCCCTTCTCTGGACTCTCTCCAGGAGCATGACGTCCTTCTTTACGTAAGAACGCCAGAACAGCACACAGTACTCCAAGTGTGGTCTCACTAAGGATTTGTACAGTGGCAGGATAACCTTCTCCCTCCTTGAAGTGATCCCCCTAGCAATGTACCCCAGCATTCTGTTTACCCTTGCCGTTGCTTTTCTGCACTGTTTGGAGTGATTCATTTTGCCAGTGATCACCACTACTAGATATTTTTGCTCCTCTGAGACTGTCAACTGTCCCCCCTCAATGGTAGCTGCACTCTGGATTCCTAGCCCCCAAATGCAGTACACTACACTTCTGAGCATTAAACCCCAACTGCCATTTGTCTGTCCACTATTCCAGTCTTTCCAGGTCTTCTTGAAGAGTCCTTCACCCGTCCTCACTGTCCACCACCACTCCTAGTTTGGAGTCATTGGTGAACAGGCTCATTTTGTTCATAACTCCCTCTTCAATGTCTGTAATGAAAGCATTAAATAACAGTGGACCGAGAACAGATCCTTGCGGGACCCTGCTAATGACCCTCCTGGGTGTCGAAAACTCCTCCCTACCACCACCTGCTGTTGCCTGTTGCTCAGCCAATTCTCAATCCACTTCACCATTTTTCCCTCCACCCCAGGTTCCTCAGCTTGCCCAGCAGTCTCCCATGCAGCACTGAGTCAAACGCCTTGCTGAAGTCCAGGTATAGGACATAAACCGGCCAACCACCATCCAGAGACCTTGTCTCCCAATCAAAAAATTCGGCCAGGTTAGTTTGACAAGATCTTCCCTGGACGAATCCGTGTTGCTGGACATCATGAAGGCTGTTTACTTCCAGGAACTCCACCAGCCTTTCCTTCAAGATGATCGCCAATAATTTCCCCTCTATTGATGTCAGGCTGACTGGTCTCTAATTCCCCAGCTTGTCCCTAGGACCACTCTTATGGAGGGGCACAAAGTGTGCCATCCTCCAGTCCAGTGGTACACATCTCGATAGGAGGAAGGAGTTGAATAATTCCATCAGAGGTGCTGCCAGAACATCAGTCAGTTCCTTCAGGACTCTGGGGTGGATCTCGTCTGGGCCCAAGGCTTTGTCTGTGGTGTCCTCAAGGGTTTAAGGCCCTCCCACACTCTCTTCACTGGGATCTCTCCATCTCTGCCTTACCTACCCCCTGAGGAATTGGCCCATCCTTTTTCCTTGTAAAGACTGAGCGGAAGTACTCGTCTAGTACCTCAGACTGCTCAACTCCCTCCTCTGCTCACCCACCTTCCTTTTTTAACCTGGTGATTTAACCCCTACACTTTCTTCTCTCCCTGATGTATCTAAAAAATTCCTTCTCCCCCTCCCTGATTCCCTGTGCCAGCCTTAGCTCTTTGGATGCTTTGACTTTCCTTACCACCCTGCTCACCCCCCTCAATTTCAAACAGTACTCCTCCTTATCCTCCTCCCCATGGGTTGTCTTGTACTTTCGGAAGGCTAGCCTTTTCTCCCTTACACTCTCCTACAACTCCTTGGTCCACCAATTGTGTTTCCTTGATCTTGCTTTCTTGTAGCAGGTTTTTGTGGCCTCTAACAGGCCCAACTTCAATATTGCCCACCTGCATTCCGTTTCCATATCTGGACTGATCTTCTCTAAGTGTCCTGAAGAATGGCTGTCATCCTCCCAAAATCTGCTCCCCTAAAGTCCACTACCTTTGAATTCCTTCCCTCCCCAGGTCCAGGGAGAACCATACTGTACAACAGTCACTCCCTGCCAGTGGGTCCTCTACTACCACATCTTTAACCTGGTCACCATCTGCCAGAACCAGGTCCAAGATGCTTCCTTCTCTGGTCAGCTCTACCACCAGTTGTGACAGGAATGCATCTTGGAATGCGTGCAGTATCCTTTATTCTTTAGCAGTTGCTGATGACACAGTGCCCCAGTCTGCATAAATTAAATAATAACTATACAATCCTAAAAATTCACTATAACAACCAAACAGGTGAAGTAGCACTTAAGTGGACTATGGCAGAAACAGACTCAAGTGATGAGGCCGGAGTAGGCAGATCTAAAGAGAATCTAGTGATGGGCCCGGAATAGGCAGAGCAAACACAGGCTCAAGTGATGGGCCTAGGGCAGGTAGATTTAAAGAGAATCAAGTGATGGGCCAGGGCAGGCAAAGGAAAAACAGAATCAAGTAGTAGGCTTGGTGTAGGCAGAGCTAAAGAGAGCCAAGTGATGGGCTGGGGTAGGTAGAGCAAAAACAGAATCAAGTGGTGGGCCTGGGGCAGGCAGGGCTGAAGAGAATCAAGGGATGTGCCAAGGTAGGCAGAGCTGAATAGAATCAGGTGATGGGCCGGGGTAGGCAGAGCTGAACAGCCACCTTCAAACCTCCATTCAGAAATGGCCTAAGCTCATACTCATCATGACCAACGGTAGAGGGAATTCCATAAGGCTGGGGCCACTACCGTGAATGCTGTATCCCCCACCAATTTAAGTATGAAGCAAAGGACAAGATGAAGCCCCTGGTCTCTGGAAAAGGGGTCTGCCAGGGTGATGCCAGGTCAGGAGCTTGTGGTGTTAGGTGAGACTCAGTCAGTCCAAAAATGCTGCCTCAATGGCCAGCCATGCAGGTGACCCGGGTCTTATTAATAAATAATTATTATTATCTATTAAGTACTGCTCCAGCTCTTTTGTTTTAATCAAATGTTTTATTCTTCTCCTATAAAGGATGTACATCCAACTTCATCAACATCCTGGCTGAATGATATATTCCACATTTCATCTAATACTGGCTATTAATATTGGTGAACTATATAACTTACCATTGAAAAAAACAGTGTCAATGTACCAGTTAGGGTTCAACTTAACCCCACAAAAATAGGGAACTGTGGCTATAGGAAATAGCACTGATGTACTACTTTTATGGATTTGTATCAGTTTTTTTTACTTTCATTAATTTATAGTTCATGCAAGAAACATTACAAACACACAAACACACACACACACACACACACACACACACACAACAAGGCAGTATGCTTTATGAAGCACACCCTTGTTGTACTATACAGTGGATCTCCAGTCAACACAAGGGACTACTAAACAATTTAAAAGAATCAAAGTCCAGCTAGGTGAAGCCATAAAAAGTCCATCTCATAACGATCTGTAAATACAACTACTGTAAGTCCAGTAAGCGGTCTTCCCCACTCCTCGGAGGTAAAAATCAGTGGAGGGTAAACTCCCGAAAAGCAATAACAGGACATAATATACAAATAAGTTCATAAGCTGAGTAGGGATACTCCCAAATCTAAAGGCCAGTTATATGTAACAGGACAGGAGATAAGACCAACATACATCAGTAGTGCAGCCAGTAAAACAGACCAGCAGAAACAGTCAATAGCACGAAACATGCCCACCACCGATTAGATCTGAACTAGGGGATAAAAACATATTGAAGGTCACAGTCAATCTGGATCATCTCCCTGCTCCTGGTCTACCTCTTCCGTAACAACCATATGTTGTTGTTTTTCAGTGAATGCCAAGGCAGCCTTTGGATCAGTAAATACAAATGTCTTGTTATGAAGTCTGATTTAGAGCCGTGCCGGGAAGAACATTTGCGCAGTTATGCCCTTCTTTGGAAATGTAAGTCTTTTACAGGTCTGGGTCTAAGAAGAGACATTGGGGAAAAAAGCCAACTTGCTCCTGTTACAGGGAGATCCTGCCACTCTTAAGGACTGACCATTTCTTAAATCTGTTGCAGCAGTTCTTCTATTTCTTAGCCTAATTTATTCTTTACAATTTCTAGGCCATACGGTTGCCACCTATGGGCACTCCCTCCCCTTTCTTGACTATGCTGTAGTGTCCTCTTTAATTTTCCTTTTCCCTCTCAGGTCTTTGAACAAGGAGGTTATTGTGGTGACCTCCGAGCTGATGTAAAACAACAGATTGTGTTCATCATTGTTAAATTTAGTATGCAATAGCAGTATATCAATAAAATACCTTGATGTATATGCCTTATGTGTATAAAACCTGTAAATGCTGAAAATACCACGGCACTGGGTGTTTTTGATAAAGGTAAAAAGTTGCTAGGGGACTGTATTATAAAAATTAAGTTACCGGGGTATAGAAATCAGAAAACCACCATTGTGTTATTTAAATGCATGTACATTACAGATTGTTTGAGAGGCCCTTTGGCACCATGCATTCCTGCTTTATGCTGAAGAAGACTAAAAGTACATGGTGATTTGCATACACATCCCATGATGCTTTGCATTATGGTGGTATGTGTGATGTTGTGTTTCTTTGAAACTTGGCTTTATTGCCAATGCCCTTTGGGGTAACCCTTGCTTCAGTGCTTCTGCACTGAGGTTCTTTGTCTTTAGCTTGTTTTTGTGTTTTTCTTTTTTTGAGCTCCCCATCACCCAAACAAATAAGACCAACATAGGGAAGGAAATAATTTTCACTGAAGATATGGATCAGTGGGTCAGTAGGTGCTGACTAAGTGCAGAGGAAAGACATACATAGTCTGTTGCTGCAAACTGATGTATTGAAGAAGAGATATGCCATTGCTTAAGGTTATCCCCTTTGTTTTAAAAGAGCATCACACAGGGATTATGTGTTGAACCTGAAGTTCTGTGTCTGGTTCATCTGTTATCCCATAATCCCACCACAGCTCCTCTCCCATGTAATGTCTCCTTTAGCTCTAGATGCTTGCAGTAATGATATTCTAACCTCTGGGCCAGAGAGCGTGACAATTTTTATTTATTTTTTATTTAGCTTTTGTTGACCGGGTAAGTGCACTAGACAATTTCTGACTATTTTCAGGCACGACCCGGGGGAGGGGGGATACAGATGAATGCCAACTGACCTTGAACCAGATTAAGCTGTTGGTGGTATTTTTAGTGAATGAGGGAAATTTGGCCAGGACACCGGGGAAATTCCCCTACTCTTTTCGAGAAGTGCCATGGAATCTTTAACATCCACCTGAACTACCACCAATCCAGGCAGATGGGACCTCGGTTTAACGTCTCATCCGAAAAACGGCACCTCAACAGTGCAGCACCCCTCTCATGCTGCACTGCAGTGTCAGTACTAGGATATTAACCCAAGTGCCAGATGTGGGAACTGAACCCACAGCCCTCTGATCTCCCGGCCTCAGAGGTGAGCGTGCTACCTACTGAGCCACTGACACGATGGCGGTGAGTGGATGGGGCTCAACTCCTGCTCAAGACCAAGGGTGGATCAGAATGATGAATGCTTTGGAGATGGCGACATCAGCAGAGAAGGGAAGGGAAGCAAGTCTAGGTCAGTAAAAATTAGGTAGTTCCGAGTGCTGTTAACAAATTTGATTTGCTGGCAAATTGAGGAGGGAAACCCACCACCTGAACGTTGCATTGATGGAGTCCATTCTCAACAGTTTCAATGTTGGAGTGGCCAAAAAGAAGGTCCTTCACAAAGGTCCAGTTCACCACTGTGTGGTGTTTCGCTCCAGCTTAAAGGTCTGTAATAGATGTAGCATTCTCTGTGAGACGTGCATCAAAATCAACAAGTTTAGCCTCCATTGCAGTGAGACACTTGTTTGTTTTTTCACCTGTGACCTGGAATTTGGTGGGCCTGCTCAGTATCTGATCTGCTGGTAAGTTCCCACATGAGCCAGGCTGCTGCAAAGGCCCTGAACCCTTTGAGCCAGATGCTGGGGAACAGAAGGTTTCCATACTTTGAGCCACTTTTTTCAAGTCTTTCTTGGGAGCCATTGTCAGGCAGAACTATTCTAGCAATCCGATGCTACAAAGATTGTTGTGAGAAACCACTGAAAAAGTGAAAATTTATAGTAAATAAGCACAGAGAAACTCTGAGTGTTAAAATAAAGCTGCTGTAGCCGGCCCGGTGGGGCAGAGGGCTGAAGCACTGGTACCTTACCTCGCGCTATGCCGGCTACCCGAGTTTAGGAATGACCTTGGGTCACCGGGGAGCTGGCTGGTAGCGGTGGGCTGAAGCGGGATTGAGTTTGCTCTCCCCTCCAAGGGGTGGGTTTCTGCTCATTTGTAGTCCTGCATCCACCGGGTGGAAGTCCAGTGGGCACACAGGTGGCACGGAGTGGCAACACAAGTCAGGGGAGGGGCGGAAGGGCTACCGGATCCTGGGTGTGCGTAGCATTCCATGCCAGACACGATGTGTATGCTGTATTTCGGGGAGAAAAGCAGAAAAGAAATAAAGTATATATGGAAAAATAAACAAAAAGAGCTGCTGTTTCATTGGCTGCTCCACAGTGCCCCCTTGGATTTGTATCTCTGGCATGCACACTGCAAGACCTAAACACTCACTTCTGGCTGCGGGTAGAAATCCATGACACTCAAATCACAACACCATGTCTGTCTGTAGAAGCACTGGTCCCTGCAGTCACAGGTACAAATCCTCAATACCCAAATTACAAGAGTACTTCTGCCTGCAGAAGCATAGTCCTCTGTGGGGGTCAGTTCTTCTGCAGTCATGGATACACACAAACAGTGTAAGACATACACACCGACTTCGTTGCTGCACTTCTGCAGTCGAAGATAGAAATCCATGACACCCAAATTATAGCACTACTTCTGTCTGTAGTAGGATCAGCACTTCTGTAGCCACAGGTACCCATGCACACTATAAGACATACAAACCCACTTCTGGTTGCATAAGTGCAGACTCCTGTGGGGCCTAAAACAAAAAAGGCATGCTCCAGGAACAGGAGGCAATGCAGGGCAATATGACCACCTGCTAGATACAAATACACAGAAACCCTGCACTTGTAGGATAAAACTATAATGAAAAATAATAAACCAGCAATGGTGCAAATACATTTATTATAAACAGCCAGAGAAATGTCGAACACGCCTGTTACTCCAGCACTTCAGCTCAATCCAGGTCATCCTCGGGGGGGGTTAGAAACATAGAAACATAGACTTTGACGGCAGATAAGGACCACTTGGCCCACTCAGTCTGCCCATCTCTCTACTTACTGGATAAGCTGCAGATTCTAGTTAACCAACAGCCTACTTCCTGCCACCCCCCACTACAATTGCCTTGTGTCTGTCCCATGCATGTTTGAATTCCCCCACTGTTTTAGCCCCAATAACCTCCCCAGGAAGGCAGTTCCATGCATCCACCACTCTCTCCGTGAAAAAAGATTTCCTCACATTACCCCTGAGCCATCCACCCTCTATCTTTAAATTGTGTCCCCTTGTTCTTACACATCTCTTTTTCTGAAAGATGCTACCCTCCTGGACTTTGTTGATTCCCTTGAGGTACTTGAACGTTTCTATCATGTCCCCCGTCCCTCCTTTCATCAAGGGAATACATATTAAGCTCTCTCAGTCTCTCTTCATATGATTTCTGATGCAGACCCTGCACCATTTTAGTTGCCCTTCTCTGGACTGCTTCCATCCTGTCTATGTCCTTGCGTAGATGAGGTCTCCAAAACTGCACACAGTACTCCAGATGGGGTCTCACCAACTGTTTGTACAGAGGGATAACCACTTCCCTTTTTCTACTTGTGATGCCCCTTTCTATGCATCCCAGTATCCCCCTGGCTCTCCTCACTGACTTCTCACATTGCTTACCCAACTTTAGATCATCTGATATGACTAACCCCAAGTCCCGTTCCATTTTTGTTGTTGTTAGTACCTCCCCTGCTATTGTGTACTCTTCTCCTGTGTTTTTGTTTCCCAGGTGCATTACTCTGCACTTCTTTGCATTGAATTTAAGTTGCCATATTTCTGACCATTCCTCCAACCTTACCAAGTCCCTTCTCATCCTTTCTACTCCCCCTTGTGTATAAACTCTGTTACAGATCTTTGTATCATCTGCAAAGAGGCATACCTTCCCTCCAGACCCTCTGCAATGTCACCTATAAAGATGTTAAGAGGACTGGACCCAGTACTGAGCCCTGAGGGTACTCCACTAGTGACCCCCTTCTTGGAATGTGTTCCACTCACTATTACCATCTGTGTCCTGTTGTGCAGCCAGTTTGCAACCCAGGCTACCACCCTGGGACCCACTCCCAAGCTGGCTAACTTGATTATTAATCTCTATGCGGAACTGTGTCAAATGCCTTGCTAAAGTCTAGGTAGGCCATATCCACAGCCCTCCCTGGTCTATTACTTTGGTCACCCAGTCAAAGAAATCTATTATATTAGTCTGACATGACCTTCCTGCTGTAAATCCATGCTGCTTTGGGTCCTGTGCCTGGCCTCTAGGTACTCAACAATTCTTTTCTTTCAGAAGTGATTCCATCATTTTCCTACCACTGAGGTCAAACTTACAGGTCTGTAGTTTCCTGCTTCTGCCTTGCTCCCACTTTTGTGAAGGGGAATCACATCTGCCCTCCTCCAGTCCTCAGGTACCACCCCATCCTCCCATGATTTGTTAAAAAGTGTGGTCAGTGGTGTCACTAGGTCCTCCCTTAGTTCTTTTAGGATTCTGGGGTGAATCCCATCAGGCCCCATTGCTTTGTCCACCTTGAGTTTTAGGAGTTCTTTTAGGACTCTTTCTTCTGTAAATGGACTGGTGTCAACCCCCCTACCCAGAGTGCTTCTATTGTCTGGTTTAGGTAACTCCTCCTCATCTTCTTTTGTGAATACTGAGCAAAAGTATTCATTCAGTATCTCTGCCTTTTCACTGTCTCCCTCTGCCCACCTCCCTCCTTATTAATCTTACTATTCCCTTAACCTTTCTGTGCTCCTAATGTACCTATGAAGGTTTTATCCCCTCTTAACTGACTTGGCTATTTTTTCCTCAGTTTGGGCTTTTACTATTCTGACTGCCTTCCCCACTTCTTTCTGCTTTAATTGATACAGTTCTCTGTCGTGCTCCTTCTGTGATGCCTTATACTTTTTGAATGAAGCCTTTTTCTCCTTAACCTTCCCTGCCACCTCTTTTGAGAACCATAGTGGTTTTTACTCCGCTTTGTTTTCTTTATCAGTTTCACACAAAGGCTTGTTGCCTCTATGATGGCAGTTTTGATTTTTCTCCATTGTTCTTCCACCCCTCCTTTTTGGCCATTTGCTAGTGTATTCCTCAGGTATTCACCCATTTTGCCAAAGTCAGCTCTTCTAAAGTCCAGTATGCTTGTTTTTGTATGGCTTGTCTCCATGGTTGTGCTTATTGTGAAGCACACTGTGCAGTGGTCGCTTGTTCCTAGATGTCTACTGACTTCTAAATTTCTGATCCTCTCTCCATTTGAGAGTACCAGGTCTAGTATTGCTTCCTCCCGAGTGGGTTCCAACACTAGCTGTCTAAGGCCTGCCCCCTGCAGGGCATCGAGAATTACCCTGATTTTCGATGTGACTGCAGTACATGTCATCCAGTTAACATCTGGCATATTCAGGTCCCCCATTAACAGTATCTCCCCTTTTTCAGCCATTTTGAGAATGTCCTCTATCATTTTCTTGTCCATTTCCTTCCCTTGAGATGGGGGTCTGTATACAACCCCTGTGCGGATTGTGATGCCATTCCCTGTCTCCAAGGTGACCCAGAGTGCCTCTTGTCCTCCCCCTTTACTTTTTAGTTCTGTAGCTTTGATCCCTTCCCTTATGTATAGAGCTACTCCACCTCCTCTTTTCCCCTCCCTGTCCCTTCTATAGACTGTGTACCCTGGTATGTTGACATCCCAGTCATGGTTCCCCGTGTACCATGTTTCTGTGACTGCCACAATATCCAAGTGTTCATCTTCCATCAAGGCTACTAGCTCAGGAAGCTTGTTTCCCAGACTACGGGCGTTGGTACTCATTGCCCTCCATTTAATGTTGGCTTTATCCTTTTTCCCCCCATGCCTGCTCTTTTTGCCCTTGTCTATTTTTCCATTTACCTCTGTCTTGCCCTCTGTTGAGCACTGTACCTCAGTGTTTACCTTACTACCCGTCATGTTTTGTGGGGAGGCTTGAAATTTCCTGCCTCTTATTAGCACCTCCCCCCATGGCTAGCTTAAAAGCTTGCCAAGGAAGCATTTAAACCTGTCACTTAGGATCTTGGTTCCCTTCAAGGACAGATGCAGACCATCGTGCCAGTATAAACCTTCATCTCTCCAGGTGTACCCCAGTCCCCAATGAAGCAAAGCCCTGTGCTCTGCACCAGTTTTGCAACCATTCATTAAACTGCATGGTGTGTAGTACCCTAGTCTCACCCCTGCCATGGACTGGAAGCACTTATGAGAAGGTAACTGTGCTTGCTACCTCTCTGAGGCCCCTCCCCAACTCCACAATTTCATTCTGCACTGCATTGATCCCATGCCTAGCTAGGTCATTTGTCCCAAGGTGGACAATGATATCTAGTTCCCTCTCCTGTGATGCTGCTTCTGCAATCCTGAGGATTCGCTTCTTGTCCCTTCAAGCCGTGGCACCAGGCAAGCACCATACTTCCCTCTCCTCTTCCTTCCCCAGGTCTACCCCTCTAACAATTGAGTCCTCTATCAGAAGCTGTTTGCTTCTCCTGTGGTGTCCCTTGCCACCCTTCTGTGGGTCTCCCTTGTGGGTGTCCTCAGCATTCTTCTTGGTCTCCACTGAGGGTGCCATCATAGAGGAACCTTGCTCTGCCAGACTGGCATATGGTTTGTGTAGAGGTACAAGTAGGGGGCTTCACCTCTGTTCCACCACCCGTACTCTCCCAGAACCCACTGTGGTCCAACTGCTCTTCATACTTGGCAGCCTCTGTGGCAGTGGTGCTCTTTGGGTGGGGGAGACCTCCTTAGTCCTTGCCAGTTCAGCCTGGAGGTGGGCTACCTCCTCCCTCAGAGCTGACAGTTGCCTGCAGATAGGAAAGCAACGCAGTTTCCAGAATGTCTCCCGGAAAACTGCTGCCCCACAGCCAGTGCATTGCACCACTCCCCACATGTCCCTCTCCCTTATAATATACAATATGTAATATATATATTTTTTTTTGGGGGGGGGGTGTTTCTCAAGCTGCTTGCAACAAATGTATTTGCACCATTACTAGTTTGTTATTTTTTAATTATTGTCTAATCCTTCAAGTGTGGGGTGTGGCAATTTGGCCACTGCTGTGTAATATTACAGTCATACTGTTATAACCTTCTGTGATTTTGGTTATGTTTAAAAGTTCCAAATCAGACCAGAATTAAGGGTTGCCAAAAAAATGTCCAGTGTTACTGAAAAGGTCACATAGGTCAGAGAGAATGTATATTACAATTGCCTGACATTCCTCTGTGATCTAGGGACAAAGACTTAACCAGGAAACTAAAAATCCCATTTCAAAGAAGATTGGAAGTTCTTGTAAGCTTATTAAAGGGAAACAGCGGTAATACAATCTCAAGGAGATGGGTGAAGCTAGCCCCTGTCATAAAACTTTAAACTCAAAGAGAAATGGGTTTTAGACAAGAGGTGCCAGCAAGGTTACCACCACTCTATTTACATTTTCAGGAAGTGTCAGGAAGCTGAGGAATATCTACTATGGAAGTCTATTGTGATTACACTTCAAGTGTTATAATTCATCTCCATTTTGAAGGCACCAGGAAGGATGGGGGAAGATCAAAGACTGCTGTGACCGTAGGATATCTAAATACTTAATTCTGAGTCCCATAAAAATCTTGGAAAGAGCAAGAGAGACCCCTGCTGGCCTGAAAAGATAAGGCCTCCAAAGAGTTACAGACTGCATGAACCAAGCTATATAAAGCCCTCAGAACAGGGCAAGTTGCACACTTTTTCATGGGAACTCTTCTTGACACACCGAGCAAGTCTGCCACAACACAGAGACAGACTAAGGACCAGTGAATGCAAGAGAGAACTAGGTCTTTGCAGACTTCATTTATGTTCTGGACTTTGGATTTTCCACAGACAAGGTAGAAACCAGACAGTTACATTTCAAAGTGTGTTTCGTATTTGTATTTTTTTCCAATTTTGTTTTGTTATTCTGTAATCAGATTTTTGAAAATCTTTTTGTTTGCAAATTTTGTGATTGTTTAAGTAATTTAGTCAAAGCACTTTACTTTTAATACTGCCTGTGAGTGATTTGTGTGTGTAAAGGTGGAAGGTTTATTCAAATCTGAGACCAACCTGGTTACTGCAAGGCGTCACCATCGCTACCAAAGATAGGATCCTGGAAGGGAAAATCAGGGTGCCTTAAGTAGGGGAGATACACAGGTCTCGGGAGGAGTCTGTAAGGGAGAACTAGGTCACTGTACCACCTGTGGGAGAAAACACCAATCAAGGTTACAAAAGGCCAGCCTCAAAGAGGTCATAACACCTGGGTCTCCCCCTCCAGTACAGCAACCAAGGAGGGTCCTCACCTGGCTACAGACTTGAGACTGTACTTTAACCTTACCCAGATTTTAAAGAGGAAGCCCTGGGATCTTGTGGTGGGTGTTCAATTGTGAACTCAGCGAGCACTCTAGATGGACACGTGGAGGGTATTCCTGTTCCCCCGTCATGGATTGCACTTAGGAGTGGGCACTGTAAGTTCAGTGGACCTGGCCCCCAGGAGTGGGTTCATGACATGGGGTTCCTGTGTATCCTGTGGGGCCAGCACTTCTGCAGCCACAGACAGAAATTCATGATACCCAAACTGCAACACCGCTTCTGTCTGCATGTGACTCATGAACCTGTTTTTCTTTTATAGGTGAATATATGTGACACAGGGAGAAAATCTTCAAGGGAGCTGGCCACTTTGCATGCCTGTGTGTCTCCACAAGATTTGTTGTTGTGCAAAATTCAGACTCTCAGGATTTTTTTCTTCCAATACTGTTTATCCGTTTTCCCCCCACCCTCATGTCCTTGGCATGAGCGCTTGCTTGAGGAGGCATGCGCGTGTCATGCATTGTGGGACGCCCCATCCTACCGGTCACCTATACCCACCTGCACCACCATCGGATGTCCACCCGGAGGTGGCTGGGATGTGGGAGGGTGACCCCCCTCCCCGGGAGAAGACGGCTGCCATTAGGCAACTCAATCCTGCTCCCCCCTTCCCTCCATACCAGCTCCCCAATGACCCAAGGTCATTCCTGAACCTGGGTCGCCAGCATAGCGTGAGGTAAGGTGTCCAGCACCTCAGCCCTCAGTGTCACCAGGCCGGATTGGATTTTCAAAACATGCTTTAATATGTATATGATGCATTATGTCCAAGACACACTTTACTAAATTCATTAGTTTATAAGTGTATAAAATGAAGGTGATGTGATTTTAAAGAGACCAAGTTAAACGAAACAGCCCCTACACCCGATATATAGGTGCTGTACCTCACGGGGCTGCTTCTAATGTACAGCTTGATGGAAATAGTTGCTTTAGTAAAAAATTACAATGCTTGTAAAATTAGAAATACCAGGTTCAAGGACTTCCGGTCTCTTATACCACCACGCTCCTTACGCTCTACAAATTATGATCGTTGCTAGGAAGAGCATAGGGACATACTCCATTATACTCTATGGCTGGTACTTTTGATCATTTTTTATATTATAATGGCCATTTGGTGATAAAACATGGGCACTGGTCGACTAGCGAGGCCCTTTTTTTATTTTAGTTTTTGTTGACCGGTAAGTACACTAGACAAATCCTGCCTATTTTTAGGCATGGTCCAGGGGAAGGGGATACAGATGAATGCCAACTGACCTTGAACCAGATTAAGCTGCTGGTGGTATTTTTAGTGAATTGTTAGTTGACCAGTGCCCATGTTTTATTACTAAATGGCCATTATAATATAACAAAAAGATCAAAAGGGTGCCACCCATAGAGTATAATGGAGTGCGTCCCCGCACTCTCCCTAGCATCGTGTCAAATTTGCAGAGCGCGGGGGCAGAGAATGAGTGGCACCAGAAACCGGGGAGTCCTTAGGACCTGGTATTTCTAATTTTACGAGCACTGTAATTTTTTACTAAAGCGATTATTTTCATTAAGCTGTACATTAGAAGTAGCCTCATGAGGTACAGCACCTATATATCAGGTGCAGAGGCCGAGGCTGGTAAGTCTCTTTAATGGTTGATGCATTTGTATATTTATATATTTTTTACTCCACTGTACTGTGCGATGTCACCTTTTTTCTTGGCCTGTATTGACGACATCATATTTAAGTATATAGTTAAGACATCTTTTGACCTTGTAACACATCTTTTGATAAAGGATTAGTTTCCGAAACGCGTCAAGACGTGCAGTGTGGTGTGTCCTGCACCGGCATCTTAACACAATTTCAGCACTTCAATAGGCGTGAGCAGCTTTTATTTGTGGTGGTGAGTGCGGGATTCCTGAACTGAACTTTTGACTTTATTCATCCCATCACCCCAGCCCAGTGCGGTTCTCTATTTTGAATGCCTCACTGTATGACTTATTGCCCAAGTTACTTAAATAAGTGATCAAATTCACCTTCTTTTCCTTTTTTTTACTCCCTACATGTGCAGTGTGTGTGCATTCAGTCATTTGTTTAGTTCGCCAATGTCTCATTAGTTAGGTGTTCTTGGTTCAGTTGTTCCATCTGTTGGTGTCTTGGGATTCTGAGAGTTAGTCTACAGAGTGGCTTGCTTGGTTGTGCCATTTACTTTTTGGAGAGGATCAGATTATGGTTTCTACCATCATATTTGAGTCCTTGGTCTTCTTTTTTGATGATTTGTCAGGAGTGCTGTTTCAGTGAAATACCTCAATTTGTCTTGGGCTTTAGGGTTTGTTTTATTATACATTAAGCTTTGGAACAGACTTGGAAAGAGGTTTGGCAGTTCTTTTTCAGCCGTTTTGGCAGAAGGAAACTGATGGCTATCATTACCCTGCATGATGATTCGGCGTCCTGGGTATGCTATGTGGGATTTTATACCTACTGCAAGCAGTTTATTTTTAATATGTCTATATTCCACTTGCTTCTGGCGTGTGTGAGGGCTTAGGTCACTGAATAGAAGAATTTTCTTCCCTTCCCATTCTAATGACTGCAGGGCTCTGGCTTTAGTTTAAAGGCGAAGATTAGGACTTGCGGTCTTTCACCTTCAGCTGGCAGCAGTCTCAAGGCTCGGTATGCCCTCTCAGTTATGTATGAGGAGCTGTTGGGTGAAGGTCCCCTTATTTTCTCACAAAGATGGATACATTTTATTGTGTCTGATTCTTCTACTTTCTCTGGCAGTCCAACAATTACAAGGTCGTTGCACCTGCTGCGCCTTCTTGATCTTCCAGTCTCTCCTCGAGATGGCTAACGTTTCTCCTTAGTTGAACAATTTGTTGTAGTCTCTCATCTTTGCCTTCCAGGGAACTAATTCTAGTTTCCATGTCACTGACTCTCTAAGATAGAGCCTCAAGAGCTTGTTTAAAGTCTTTAAAATCATTAGCTAGTCCCAGGATTTTTTGCCTTGATTCCAGTCAGTCTGTGAAGTGATCCATTCCCGACTTGTCTGGTTGCTTCTGCAGTGAGGGGTCAGGTGAAGAGACAGATTTGCTATGCTTACATACCTGAGATCTCCCTGGAGTAGGCTCATCATGTCCATTGTTGTTTTCCTCCTCCATGTGACTTTTTTCAGCAGGTTTGTATTCGGAGTGTTACCTCTTCTCTGCGTAGATGCTGATCCACTTGTTTTAGCTTTGGTTGATTAGCAAAAATCCAACTTTTTAGTTTGTCGTGATTGGAGCTCCTGCTCAGCGCTGCTACCCACAGCTCCGCATCACGTGACTTCTCAAGTAAGCTTCTTTAAAATGTTCCCCTCATTTCATTCTTTTGATATTCTACCTTGACAGTCATGTTGCTGGCATGGTGGCCAGTGACATGAGATCAGCCCCGCTAACTCTGCAGTTTCTATTCCCATTGTAGACTTGCTGCATTTGCATAGTGCAGCGCCGACTAACCATCCTACTGTAAACACATATAGCCTTCTATAACAAACCTAAAGTCCATTTGGGCTAAAATTCTGAAGTAAGTAAGTTATTACTGCATGGCGCAGTTGCAATTTACGACAAAAGTGGAGGACTAAGGACTCTTAGTTCTGTAGCGTTACACTACACAAACAATCCCACAGTACTGTGGGTCAGTGATTGCACACGCTGTGCTATGCCACTATGATACCAGAAGCAATCAGTAAAGAAACATGCTGCTACCCAGTTTAAAAAAAAAAAAATCAGGGGTGGGGCAGAGCCTCCATTCTTAACAAAAACAGCTGAAATCTTCTTTGTGGTTTCATGGGGGACTCTACACCTCCATATATGTATTCTGATCTCCTAAATACCCCCAAAACAGCATAGCAGTATGCTAATACCTTAGTATGACATTCACGGGTTCCACGACAGTGGTTCGACAAAAAAATTGCTGACCAACATTACATCAATGGCTTCATGCCAACCGCAATCATGACTGGCATAAAGCCGTCAGGCAAAAAGGTTGTTTTTGAGGGGGGCTTTGCCTCCCCTCACCCCCCCCCATTTTATTACAACTAACTCCAAGTCGGAGCTGATTCAGGGAGGGGTGCAAGACCCAGAAAAGCAGTGCCGGGGTCCCGCAGGTAAATGACATCAATCCGTCGATGTCATCGCTGTAATGTACCTCGGCAAAAGTTTTTGATCAAACAACGGCATACCGCATTCAAGTAATGTTTACAATAGGGCCTAGTCCTCCACTTACACTGTAGTTTACCCTCACATGGAAGTAACATCCAAGACTCGCAGCATAGAGGGCATGGCCAGCAGCCAACAGGGATAGACGCCTTTCTTGGGAGCTCCTGACTGCTTCTACTAAATTATTGACTTTCTGTTATTTTGCAGATCATTTAGAGGGGAATTAAGCCACAGATTCATTTTCCCTGTTGTCCTTTGCCCCAGTAAACTTTCTTTTGGAATATTTAGAGTACAATTTCGGCCATGGGACAACCCAAGCATATGCCACAACAGGACCCTACACCAGGCTCTGATGGTGAATCCTCTAATGCTGCAGTACTCAAAGCTGTAACAGAACTGGACATTTTTGTGAAGGAACTTGACAAAAAAATATAACTTTACCTCCAGGGTTGCTGTCATGGAAAAGAAAGTGGACCAAGTAGCTACAGACTCCAGACAATCGCAAGCTATTGCAGAGAAGGCTGTTACTGCCATGGCAGGTTTCGTCCAGGAGAACAAACTACTGCAGCTCTGCTTGGAACATTTGAAGAACAGTGATCAGTCAACAAATATCCGCTTACTGGAGGTCCCAGAGAAATGAGACAGACAAGATCTGTTGGCATTTGTGTCATCTTTATTTTCCACTTTATCTGTTATTTTCCTTGTAAAGGAGCATATCTTAGAGCCTACAGGGTGAACCCACGAAGATGACCTGTACAGAAGGATATTCTAAGAGCGATTCTTCTTGTGACATCTGGCCAAGAGATTAAGGAGCAGATTTTACAAGCAGCAAAGCCAAAAGGACCACTACAGCTTCTGGATGGCATTTGTATTTTTTGTTTCCCTGATCTCTGATGAGCAACACGGCAACGAAAAAAAATCTTTCAAGGGGATATGATCCAAAGTAAGGCAGCTCAGGATTTCTTATGCCTTATTGTTTCCCCTCAAAACTTCTGATCTCTTTTGCAGGGAAGATCTACTTATTTACAGATCCTGCAGAGACTAGGAAACAACTCCTTAAAATTAAGGCAGATTTTAATGCCCGGGATGCTGGTGAGGATGTCAAAGGAAGGGAGCAGGCCCGTTTGGCGAATAGTGGCTTTTATTGCTGCTTTCTATGGCTGTTTCATTGTTATGTACTTGCTTTGCCAGACTGTCAATATGTTTCTAACCCCAGTGGTCGTTGGGTGACAGCATCCTACTGATGTCAGGTTTGTGCTTTATTTTTTGTATTTTTTGGACCTGATTCCCTTATTTAGAGGCCTAGAGTTTGGAGTTCTCAAGGGAGAGGGAGACTCTAAGATGGTGCTGACTATGTGGTCATTTTATTTTGGGTACGTAGCATTTCACCCTTGCTGAACCCCACACGCAGCTTGCTGTGCACTGGCTATCCACTGGTAGGTTAAGACACTCCTACTTATTGTTGCTTGTCCCAGTTTTACTATGTGTACTGCCTATCTAGAGACTTACCTATTGCTCAGTTTATTAGCTTATGTTTATTATATACTGACTGCTTTAGAGTGGCATTTTACTTTCTTTTCTTAATTCCTCTTATTAACATTTGGCAGTTGCAGGTGGAGTCCTATGAATGCTGTCACATTTCACTACTTGAGAACTTTTACAATTTACATGAACTTTTAAGAGGTCTCCAACCGGTTCAAGAGTTTTGTACTCCAGGAATTATCAGCATAATATTTTCAGGATTCAAGTCCATGGTCATGGCACAAATGGCCATTTCAAGAACTTTAAGGACACTGCAGTTATGACACTTTGAATTATAATGTTTTGATACTCCCTATGATGTAACAAAAGGTGATGAGAGTCTTACTCCTAAAGTTTAGACGTTCTTGTACTTGCTTGCTATGTCTTTGAACCTTGGATGTATACCTTGAATGTGTTCATTTGTGGCATACTTAATAAACATAAAATAAAAAAAATCACAGCACAGTGTCCATAGTGACAGAGTGCCGCTCCCAGGGGAGTAGCCATGCTGTAACTTAGAGGCCTAGGCCTTTCATTTGGATTCAAACATTTTTTACTAAATATAGTTTAACTCTGCTGTCCATGGACACCAATGCACCCTAAACTGCATAGAATCACAGAAATCTGTCAGCAGAAAAGGACCTCATAGGCCCATCTAGTCTGCCCTTGTTCCCTCCCCATAGGTGGCCCTGACTCTACCACCCTATACCCCACTTCTGTGTCCTCCTCCCCACCGCAAATTCCTGGCCCCCATTCCCGTCAGGTAACTATCTCTCCTTCTTGTGGTTAAACCCATGTAGTTACCCCATGCACTCTTGAATCCCCCCATTATTGATGCCTTAACCACCCCCTCCGGTGGCCCATTCCAAGGGCCCACCACCCTCTCCATGCAGTAGTGCCCTCTCTTATTTCCACTGAATTGACTGCCCTCCAGCTTCAAGTTGTGCCCCCTATTTCTTGGATTGTCTTTCATTTTGAATATACTCCCTTCCCTCACCTTATTTATTCCCTTCAGGTATTTAAAAGTTACAGTCATATTCCTCCTCTTTCTCCTGCTTTCCATTGGATATAGATCAAGCTCCTCCATCCTCGCCTCATTTGTCCTATGTTGCATGTCATGCACCATTTTGGTTGTCCTGCTCTGGACTCTTTCAAACTTATCAGTATACCTCTGTAGGTGAGGTCTCCACAACTGAGCTGGAGATGAAATGTTGCAGAGGGAGACAGGCTGAGGCAGCTGGAGCTAGAAGATAAGTATTTCTCTGTGCTGTTTCTGTTCTTTTAGGATTCAGGTAGCATTTAATGAGATTGCAATGTGTGCTGTGTGATTTAACAGTGTAACTACAAAACAAATGATTTTGTCTTGGCTGGGAGGAGGGGGGCATTTAACTGAGTGAGGGAAAGGTTGAGAAATACACAGGAGGGGGAGGGGTGGTCACGTGACTAGGACCAGCCAATAGCGGGGCTGGGATCCATTTATATTTCAAAGGGGACCAAGCAACCCCAAAGCATGAGCGACCCCGCAGCTTGAGTGCCACAAAGCAGGAGTGTAGCATTTTGAGTAGCATCTGCAGGGCGTCAGCAGGGAGGACAGCAGGCAGCAGGCCACACTGGTAGACAGGGAAGAGCCTAACTGGGAAGGATACTTATTTCCTGTACAGACATGAAAAGTTCAAGGTGGGAGAAGGGTTCCATGGAGTGGAGTAGGACCAGGATAAAGGAGGAGAGGATGCGCAGGAGTAGTCAAATAGGGTAGGAGATGGGAAGGATTGTATGTTGCCAAGGATGTGCAGCAGCCATATTCCTGTGAGTGGCTTGGATGGCAGGGGCTGTAGGGTGTGTTGGCAGGTGGGCCAGCTCAGGCAGGAAACAGGGTGGTTGAAGAGGGAACTGGAGGCATGGAGGAAACAGAATTAGGGGGAACATGGCCAGGAGGGGAAACTAAGGAGTTATCCAAAAGAGCTCAAAACAGACAAAAATAAGGAGGAACTTGGTGGGACAGCAGGAGGGCCACATAAGTGAATGCAACGAAGGGAAGGAAGTGATGACTGGAGGAGGGTCAGGCACAGGAGAATGACTAAGACTGGGTCACAGCAAAGATATCACCCTGTGGGAAGGGGGACTGGACTTCATTCAAGGAAAGGAGATTAGCACTGCAAACAGATTCTCAGTGTTGACTAGTCCAGAAGACCAGGTAACAGGGAGGAGGGGAGCTACAGTGAATGAGCAGGGAGAGGATACTACAGGGGAAAAGGTATACAGCAGGGAGGCAGTAGGCAGTATCACAAGAAGACACATTGGCAAGGGGGTGCAGCAAGGTGATGGTGATGCATTAGGAAGTACACCAAGAAGACACATTGGCAAGAGGGAGCAGCGAGGTGATGGTGATGCAGTCTCTCCACAGAGAAAGAAGAAGCAAGGAGGCAGGAGGAAGGGGTAAGTGGCAGGCAGCCTGGGGAAGACTAAGGATATTGAAAGAAGGGGAGTCCGAGTGGGGGAAGGCCACATTTCAGGGAAGACATGGGGACGTAATAGTAGAGGAGGTGGTAGCGTGATGGACAGAACAACAAGTCAGTGCAAAGGGGAGGTTCCACAGATAGAAAACAGTTCGGAGGAGGAGGTCAGTAGCCCAGTCATAGTTGTGAGGGGGGAGAGGTCAGGGCAAAGGTTAGGGGAGGCAAAGAGGGCTGTGACATGGGGGATAAGAGGGCCTTGAAAGTTGAAGGGGGAGTGGAGGGCAACAAGAGGGTTAGAAGGAAAAGGGTCAGAGTCATAATTCTAGGGGATTCTATACTTAAGATTATAAAGTGGGGGGGGTGCCAAAAAAAGAAACATCTGGGTAGATTACATGCCAGGCATGACAGCGAGTAGAGTGGGGCAGCAAATGAACAGATATGTGGGGAAGGTGGGGGGGAAGCCGCACATTGTGGTGCACCTGGGAACGAATGATCTGGAAGGGAGAAAGATAGAGAAGATACAAGACAGCTTCAGGGAAGTGGGAAAACTATGCAGCAAAGAGGAAACAACAGTAGCCTTCTCAGAAGTTCTGCCAGTGCCAAGGGCCAGTACAGACAGGAAGAGAAGAATCAGTGACTTCAACAAGTGGCTGAGGGAATGGTGTGGGACTAAGGGGTATGGATTGGTGGGGGACTGGGGCAGCACATGGGATAACACAGATCTTTATGCAGGGGATAGGTTACACCTTAGCAGGGCAGGTTCACAGGTGTTGAAGCAGAAGCTGAGGGATTTCATCAATGAGAGGTATAATTTAAACTAGGTGGGGAGAGGCACTGGAGCTGGAAATCACCAGGAGAGGGGTCCTGTGGACCTCCCCCCACCACAGGGATAGATACGACCTTAGGCGAAATAGGGGTTGAAGTGAAGGGTAAGGAAGCAGGAAGGATAGGTGCAGTGTGGAGAATGGTTTCACTAAATGCTAGATGCCTGGAGAACAACTTGGCAGGGTTGCAGGCATTGATGGCAGAGGAAAGGGTGGACACAGCTGCCAGTACTGAGATGTGGGCAACCAAGCACCATTACCGGGACCTACCCATCCCAGGGTACAAACTTTTCAGGAGGGATAGAGATAAAGGGAAGGCGGGGGGGGGGGCTGCAATTTACGTAAGGGAGGGGATCAGATGTAATAGGGAGGAGGGCAGGTCGGAAGTAATCTGGCTGCAACTACACAGCCAGAAAGGGACCAAGATCTGTCTGGGGGTTGTTTATAGACCTCCGGCCCAGAAGGAGGACATTGACACGGAACTGGGGGAGCAGATATGGAGGCATAGTGGCAAAAGGAGCACAGTGGTGGGGGGGGACTTTAATCTACCAGGGGTGGATTGGAGCATACCAGCAACCAATTGTGCCAGGGAGCAGATCCTCCTGGAAGCATTCCGGGATGGCTTCCTTACCTAGAGGATAATGGAGCCAATGAGGGAAAGGAATATACAAGACCTGGTACTGGAAGATGGGGAACAGGTCAGGGATGTAAGGGTGGAGGAACTGCAGGAAAGCAGTGACCACCTCAGCGTGGTTTTCAATCATCAACCTGGGTAGGGAAGTAGCCACTACAAAAACTAGGGTCCTGGACTTCAAAAGGGCGGACTTTGGCAGGGTGGGAAACATACTGGAAAGTCATACGGCAAGCATCCACCCAGAAATGGACACAGAATAAAAAAGGGCAGTCATCAAGACAGGACTCGCTGAAGCCACTAAAACTTGTGTCAAGAGCCAGAGCAAGAAAGCCAAGACCAGGAAACCCAGTTGGATGAGTAGAGAGATAGTGGAGAAGGTGAGGGAAAAGAGGAATGCATTTTGGACCTACAAGTGATCCAACAGGGCAGAAGATAAAGAAGAATATGTGAAGAAATCCAGAAAAGTGAGCAGAGTGGTAAGGGCAACAAAAGCTGCTAGGGAATGGAGATTAGTGTAGGGGATCAAAGGAGGGGAAAATAATTTCTTCAGATATATCAGAGAGAAAAGGATGAGCAAGGATCAAATTGTTAGGATCAGGAGGGGAAGTGGGTGGGTAGAAAAGGGGGCTGAGCAGGAAGAAGTACTTAATGAATACTTCTGTTCAGTCTTCACCAAAGAGAGGGATGGGCCCATATCTGAGAAGAAGGGCAAGGTGGGAGAGGGTGAGGGAGAAGCAACCACGGATGGGGAAATCACAGTGGAAAGGGTGAGGGAGGGCCTCAAGTCCCTGAAGATGGACAAGGCACCTGGTCCAGACAGAGTTCACCCCAGTGTGCTAAGAGAGTTGGCAGTAGTACTGGCAGGGCTACTGGTGGACCTGTTCAATACCTCTTTGAACTCAGGGTGCGTGCCCAGGGACTGGAGGGAAGCACATGTGGTACCTCTCCATAAGAGTTGGCCCAAGGACGAACCGGGGAACTACAGACTGGTGAGCCTTACTGCAATTGTGGGAAAACTGATGGAGACAATCCTCACGGAAAGGCTGTTGCAATTTCTTGAGGATAACAACCTCCAGGACAGCAGGCAGCACGGGTTTATCTCAGGCAGATCCTGCCAGATGAACTTGGTTGATTGTTATGACTGGATTACGAGAGCACTGGACTGGGGACATGCAATGGATGTCCACTTGATTTCAGCAAGGCCTTTGACTCGGTGCCACATGGTGGGCTGAACTGCAAGTTGAAGAGTCTGGGAGCAGGGAAAAAAATGGTCAGATGGGTCGAGAACTGGCTGTAGGGTAGATAGCAGAAGGTAGTAGTGAAGGGGAAAGGCATCTGAACCCAGGGTAGTAACAAGTGGTGTACCTCAGGACTCGGTGCTGGGACTGGTTCTGTTTAACATTTTCATAGCCAACATTGCAGTAGGGATTAACAGCAAGATCAGTCTCTTTGCAGATGACACAAAGATCTGTGGGGGGGGGCGGCGAAGGAAGGAAAAAGTACTTTAGGAGGATTTGGCAAAACTGGAGGAATGGTCTCACACTTGGCAGCTTGGTTTCAATGCCAAGAAGTACAAAGTGATGCATTTAGGAGGCAAGAACCCAGGACACAATTAATGGCTGGAGGGTGTCCTGTTAACAAAATCCAAGGGGAAGAAGGATCTAGGAGTGCTGATAACCAGGGAAATGAACCACTCTGCTCAGTGCAGGAAGGCAGCAGCAAAGGCAAACAGGATGCTAGGTTGCATAGCAAGGGGGATTACTGGAGGGGGTACAGCGCAGGGCAACAAAATTATCCTGGGGTTGGGGGACAGACCATATGAGGAGAGACTGAGAGAGCTCAGTATGTATACCCTGGAGGAAAGAAGGGAGAGAGGGGATATGATTGAGACCTTCAAGTACCTGAAGGGTTTGAACAGAGTAAACACCATGTGTATGTTCAATCTGAAAGGCGGAAGGGAAACCAGGGGACACTCTATGAAGTTGGAAGGGAGCAGGTTCAAGAGGGAACGGAGGAGACACTATTTCACAGAAAGGGTGGTGGCAGGGTGCCAGAGGAAGTCGTGATCGCTGTAGAGTGTTGGGGGTTTCAAGAGGGGCTGGGACAGATTCAAGGTGTGGGTACAAACCGGGAGGGGGCGCGAGATGGGGGGGGAGAGCATATGGGAGGGGGCAGCTGCAGTCTAATGGACTAAAGTGCTGCACACTCGAGCAGACTAGAGAGACTGAATGGCCTGTATCTGCTGGCAGTTTCATATGTTCGTATGTTTGTAACTGTACCCCATACTCTAGGTGGGGTCAGACTATTGACCTGTACAGAGGCATTATCACCTCCCTTTTCCTGCTTGTGATACCCCTCCCTATGCACGTCAGCATACTGCATGCCTTTCCAACCACTTTGTCGCACTAGTTTGCCACCTTTAGGTTGTCCGAAATAATCCCCAGATCCCTCTCCTGCTCTTTTTCCACAGCAACCTCTCCCCCTGGTGTGTATGCGGCCCTTGGGTTCTTGTACCCTATGTGTTTTATTCTACACTTTTTGGCATTAAATCTCAGTTGCCAACTCTCTGACCACCTCTCCAGCTTTAACAGGTTCTCTCTCATATTCTCCACCCCTCCTGGTGTATCTACTCTAGTGCAGATCTTTGTATCGTCTGCAAACAGACACATCTACCCATTTAGTCCCTCCGCTATATCCCCAAGGTAAATGTTAAACAGTATCAGCCCCAGTACTGACCCCTAGGGTACCCCACTTATCACTCTTTTCTCCCTGGAATGAACCCCATTTACAACCACCCTTTGAGTCCTGTCACCAAGCCAGTTTTCCACCCAATTTGGTAAACATAGAAACAGAATTTGACGGCAGATAAGGACCGCATGGCCCACCTAGTCTGCCCAATACCAGTATTTTCTCCCCTACCCCTAGACTGCCCATCTTACTTACCAGCCTCCTGTGAGGGACGGTGTCAAAGGCCTTACTGAAGTCCAGATAGGCCACGTCCACCACCCCTCCCTGATCACACTCCCTTGTCACCCAGATGAAGAATTCGATGAGTTTCAAAGAAAGATTATTGTCTTTTGGGAAGGAAATGCAGATGGATTGGCAAGATGTAAAACTGGGCCCTCATGTGTTTTCACTGTAAGTAAAAATTGTTCTTGTCTGTGATGAGGCCTGAGGTGCAGACCCAGCCTAATTTGTTGGAACAGAACAAGTATGCTTGAGCCCACGTGGTGGGGATAGGGATCTAGCCCTAAGTAAAAGGGAGAATTTCTGGATTTAAATGACTGGTGCCCATATGTCAGAAAAGGGTTTGAATGATAAAACTGAGTTTGAACCTTTTCTTACAGACTAATGGGCCCTTACATGTATCTTATATTACCTCCCCAAGTTGCATCAAATCTCTATATGCCTCTGCTTAAACCCCTATGATGATCCACCCTGAAGAAACCTCATAGCATGAAAAGGATGTTATACCACAGTTTGATGTTGCATTATTGTAGTTCAAACCATCTGCATTTCCTTCCCAGAACATGTTAAGGGTATCTTTAACAATGAAATAAGTAAACAAACATATGTAAGTATATGTACAAAATATGAAATACACATAAGGAATGTAATATGCTGCTATGACCAGTTTTGTTTAAAACCAGGAATGTTATTGAAAATGGTACGACTCTGTGACAGTATAAACAGATTACTGAAGAAAAATAGAAGGTTAAAGACCAGGTAATATATACACAGAGTACATATGAAACAAATAGCCTGGTAAACTGGTGTTTTAAATATTTAACTGCACATGAATGTAACCGTTTTTCTCTTTTTGCACAAATTGTATAATGAATGATATTGATCTTTGTTTATATACACTGTCACTTTAAATCTTTGATTAATCACAGTGAGTGTATTTAATGGAGAGTCTCCCTAGGGGGTGCATACTTTGACAAAGTCTATTGGTGAAATGCCAGTGCCATTTGTTCACCTCGGTGGAGGTGGTGTTGTAAAGTTGCAATTGTCTTCAAGTAAAAGACTGCTAAAACATTTTTGCACTTTAATATTGTGTGGATAGCAGTTACTGGGTGGTGAGTGCTGTGACTATTTGCTCTCTCTGAAATTTCTTTGTCACTTTTTTTATTTTATTTAATTAATTCTAGGATTACAAAGACCTTTGAGCCAAGGCTCTTTTACAAAGGTTCCACGTCAGAGGCATTACGAACATGGACGAAATGACACAAAATAGAACAACAGTCATGGTACAACAACATTAGATAATTAGAGACAGGAACTTATAACAGTCAGGTGAGGAGCCAGGTAGGAGACAAGTGGAATAACAGTGGGCCTAGGTATAGAGGCAGCTGGCCCCAGAGAACATTTGGGGAAAACGAAGGAGGGGGATATACAGATGCAGCCGGAGGCAGTTGTCAGACAGCGGGAGGAGGGGTGCAGGCAACATGGGTGAAGGGAAAGAAGGGCGGTGGGATGGTGGGGAGTGGGCAGGGGTGGATTGGCGGGGGCAGTAGATCGATAATAAGTGCAATTGGGGTACAGGGCAGCAAGGGAGGTGGGAAGGTGGTGGTATCAGTGGCAGGACATGACAGCTCAGGAATAAGCGTAGCAGTCACAGGAGCTGGAGGCTATTAGGTGGAGCCATAGTCTAGTTTTGAAGGTACCAAGACTTGGAGCTGAGGTAATGGCTGGACTGAGGCTATTCAGCCAGACAGGAGCAGTATATGCAAAGGAGCGTTGACCCCGAGCAGTGCGGCAGCAGGGGATTTGAAGGACTTGAGTTTTAGAACCCCTGGTGATCTGTTTGTTGTTTCTGCTGTTGTGAAGCAGGGCAGTGACCTCCGGAGGCGCAAGACCGAGGTTAATTTCCTTTGCCATTACGCAGGTAAGGAACTTTATATGATTTGGGAGTTGGAGCCAGCAGGTCTGAGCATATAGATCACAGGTATGTGTAAGTCGGTGTGGCCCAGTGACAAGCAAACATGTCTTGTTGAGGGTTGTGGAGATACGTTTGAGGGTAGTCATAGTGGCAGAGCCATAGATGAGGAGTCCGTAATCAATGATCGATACCACAGAACTCTGGACGGCAAGCATCAGTGCCTGAGGCGTGAGATGTTGTCTGTGCCTGTAGAGGAGGCCAAGTTGGGTGTTAGTAGCTTTAGCCACGCTTTCGACGTGTACCTTGTAGGAGAGGTTGGTGTCAAGCAGTATCCCAAGGTATTTGAAAGAATGGACCTGTTCGAGGATATTCCCTTGCAATGTGGAGGTAGTCAGGGGGTGTAGCTTGTGTCTATTGTGGGAGCTGCAGAAAAGCTTAGACTTTGTTTTCTTGTGGTTAAGGACGAGTTTGTGATTGGAGAACCACTCCTCAACGGCACTAAAACCAAACTGGAGATTTTGTTGTAGAGATAAGGGGTCTCTGTGAGATGAAAAGATGACTATATCATCAGCATAGAGGATGATTTTCTCCGTGGAAGATTGTGGTAAGGAACTTAGAAATAGGCTGAAAAGTAATGGGCTGAGTATCGAACCTTGAGGGACACCAGAGTGAACTGGCAAGGTATCTGAGAGAGAATTGGCAATGTTCACCCTTTGCGTGCGGTGTTCCAAGTAGCTTTTGAACCACTGTGCTGAGTCTGGAGAGAGATCAATGTTCAGAAGTTGGTTGACCAGTAGCCGATGGTGTACAGTATCAAAAGCCTTGGAGAGGTCAGTATAAACTGCGCCAGTAAGAAGGCCCTTGTCAAGGGAACTATGCACAGCTCCAGTGAATTCAAAAAGGGCAGTGGAGGTACTGTGCCCCTTTCTGAACCCGTGCTGTTGCTCTCGCAATAGATTGTATTTGGCGAGGTGGGCGGTTAATTGGTCTGCTATGATCCGTTCAAGTGCCTTGGAGAGAGGGGGCAGAATAGAGATCAGGTGATAGTTAGCATGGCTAGTCTTATCACCACTTTTGTGAACTGGGGTGACGGTAGCAGTTTTCCATCTGTCTGGGAATTGACTAGAGCGGAGAGAGAGAGTGAGTCATGATTTTGGTTAAGGGACAAAGTACTTCCTCGAGAGTAAGTGACAGCAGTTTAACGTCAATGGTGTCTCCACTAACTCTGGATTTAGAAATAGCAGCTGTGATGTATCGTCGTACTTTGTTCAAATTAATCTCCTGGAAGTAGAAATTGGGGTTATTTGTCTGAGCATCACGGGCACTTGGGGAGCTTGTGTCTTCATGAAAGAAGTCAGGGGGGAGGACAGCACTAAGGTTGGTAAATGCTGTGTTAAAGGTGTTAGCAATTTTCGTGGGGTCAAGAGTGGGGACCTTATCAACTTTCAGCATGGCTGGGGGGTTTTTTGGTTGTTTTCCTGCGATTTCCTTGATGTTATCCCAGAAAGCATGACCACTGCCCCAGGTGCTTGAAAGTGCATCATTATAGTATGAACTTTTGGTAAGTTAGATGGCTTTGGTACAGGCAATTTTGGGCTTGTTTGTAGTTTTATATGTCTGATGGCTTGCCTGTGGCTTTGGCCACCGCCCAGAGATGATCCCTAGCTTTCAGTTGAGAGAGGAGCTTGGAGTCTATCCAGGGGTTGCAGAGTGTTTTGGCTTTCCGTTTTTTAGCACGGGCATAGAGGTCACAGGCCTTGTTAAAGGTGGCGATGAAGTAGTCAAGGGCCACATCGACATTCGTAGCATTGAAGATTAGTTGCCAGTCTTGAAGACTCAGATGTCGTTTGAAATGGGAGAGCTGCCCACATGGGAGTACCCTGCTATAAATGAATTTGGGAGGTGGCTTGAGAAATTTGTTGGACCATTCACAAATGACTGGGGAGTGGTCACTGAGGCAGTCTGGGAGTATGGAGGTACGAGAGATCCGGGATGGGTGGTTAGTGAGTACCCAGTCCAGAAGGGTATTAGTGCCTGTCTTATAGTTTGTCCTAGTAGGGGTGACGACCATCTATGTGAGGTTGGCAGCAGCTATGGCATCTTTATGAGCTCTAACATCTGATGCAAGCCAATTAATGTTGACGTCCCCAAGAAAGATAAGTTCGGAGTCAGGAGGTTGAGAGTTGATGAACTTGAGGACATCGTTGAGGCCTTTGGCTTGGTCCCGGGGTGGAATGTAGACGGTGACGGTTGTGAGTGCTTTGTGATTAGGTCCAAGGAGTAGTTTTATGGGTAGAGGACTCAGTTGTCGGTGAATCAATGGGATGCACCATTAGGGTGTCTTTGACAAAGATAGCGCAGCCTCTTCCTTTCTTAGAGATGCGGTCCAGTCTAATAATGTTGTAGCCCTGTAGGGTTATTGCCAGGTCTGGAACTTTTGGCGTCAGTCAGGTTTCCACCACAGCTAGGATGCCAGGGTTGTGCTGCCTTACGAAGGACTGAAGTGTGTCAAACTTAGGTAGCAGGCTACAGATGTTTAGGGTTGCTAGGAGAAGAGCTCCGGCATTTGATTTGAGGTTTGGACTGCGTGGTCCAGGGTTTGGATGAATATTGCCTGAGATCAGTAAGATGAGGAGAAGCAGTTTTAATGAGAATAGGCGCAGTTCCTTAAGGCCAAGTTTATAACATCGTTTGCTGAGGGAGTCGTAGATGGGTTCCAGTCGGTAGCACCCGGGTGATGTGACCTGCTGGAGCAAAGACAAGCAGGCCAGTCCACAGGGTGTAGTTGCTTTTAGTAGTAGCCAAGTATTGATTATAGGCAGGTCATAAGGGGGATGTGGTGAGAAGTGGAGGTTCCCTTGGGGCAGTAGGTTGTGCCATGGCAGGAGATTGGGGCAGAGGAGGTGGGGGCCAGGGAGGGAGAAGATGGGGGGCATGCGAGGGAGAAAAGGAGAGTTAGAAGCATGGAGGAGAGTGCCCACAGGTAGGCATTAAATACTCAGTTGGTGGGGGGTAGAGCCGTGCCTGAATAGTTTGAGGGTGATTTGAGGGCAGTGGGAAGCTTCAGGGACAGGAGGAGAGGTTGGGGTAAAGCCAGGCGCTGTGTGGACGAAAGTAGGATGGGCTGGTGCAGGACCAGAACTGGTGATCCAATGGGCTAAGGGCGGGGGAAAGAAGGGGCGTGGCTTAGGCGTATAAGAAGAGTTAAGGTGGGGGTGGCGTAAAATTACAGCAAAGACAATGTACTTCTATGGGCGCAGAGCCGGGCGAGCAGAGCAAAAGGCAGAGAGAGATGGGAGCCAATCAGGAGCAGCATAGGCAGCGGGTGTCCAATCGGGGAGTGAGGCAGCAAGCGCTAAACCAATGGAAGCTGCCCGTGGCTACCCTGACCCCAGGCAGGAATCTTACCCGGAGTTGCTGGAGCTGAACCGCTTACCTGCATGAACGGCTCTTGTTTGGAACTGCCTTCTAATGTGCTGTTCAGTGGTTTTCACAAGTCCTCCTTAATGCCCCCCAGTTTTCCACCCCAGATGTTTCCTAGCTTCATACTGACCTAAAATTTCTCTCATTCTTTTGAAATCCACCCTCCAGAAGTCCATTACCCTCATGGTGGTACGACTCACTTCCTTTCCTGTCCTGACCCTAAACCTAATTACTCTATGGTCACTTGCCCTCAGATTTTCCCCCACTGCTATCTCATCCACACTGTCCCCATTTGCCAGTATTAAGTTTTGTGTTGCCTCTCCCCTAGTGGGTTCCCTTACCAGTTGATGTAGGAGTGCTTCTTGTAGGGATTCCAGTATCTCTCTACTCCTAGCTGATGTCACTGCTGGAATCTCCCAATTCACATCAGGGAGATTAAAGGCCCCTACCAGCAGGAGTTCTGCTTTACTTGCCATCCTTTGTACCTCCTATAATAACTTTGTCCACTTCCTCCCTTTGATTTGGAGGCCTGTATACCACTCCCAGGCGCATTGCCTCTCCATTCCTCTTTAGCAGTGTGACCCAGAGGACCTCAGCCAATCCTAGACTTACCTGCCCTGCTATCGCCTTCATCCCATCCTTAACGGATGCCACCCCTCCCCCCTTTTCCCCATTCTGTCTTTTCTAAAAACGTTGTATGCCAGGATTCCCACTTCCCATTTATGGTTTTCCGTCCATCACGTCTTTGTTATGACTACCAGGTCCAGCCCCTCATTTACCATCATGGCCTCTAGATCTGCCATTTTATTCCCCATACTCCTAGCATTTACTAGCAGATCCCTCCACCAATTTCCCCCATACTCTTAAGTTTTTCCTCCTTGTATCCTCTGCCCTCTTTTGTGGGGGACTGCTAACTAGGCAAGAACCTTCTTCTACTACATTCATCCCTTCCCTACTCTCATACTCCCCCTCTTCTAGTTTAAATACTTACCCAGGATCCCATCTATATAACTTTGCAACTTTCCCCTCAATACCCTAGCTCCCCCTCATTTACATGTAGTCTGTCCTTTGTGTATAGATTCTCCCCTGTCCAAGTGTCCCCCCACTCCCCTAAGCAGGTAAATCCCTCCCCTTTGCACCAATCCCTGAGCCAGTGATTGAATTCTTTAATTCTTAGCTGCCTTGTGGTGTACCACAGTGAACAGGCAAGATCTCAGAGAAAGCTAGAGAGTTAACCTCCTCCCCGAATACCATGGCAGTCTTCCTGAACCTACTTTGAACCTTCTCTATATCGTTTCCTGCCAGGTCATTAGTCCCTAGGTGCAAAACTAGGTGTGGCTTTCCCCCCAGCAACCTAATACCCTCCTTATTTTCATCATCACCCTTCCTGCTTCCATCCCTGGCTCACAGAAGACTGATCTCCTTTAATAGGCCACTCCCTTCCTTAACCAGTGGATTTCCTTTATGATTGAGTCACCAAAGACCATGACCTTGTCTGTACTCTGTCCCTGCTAGAGCACTTGTGCCCCTGTCCTGATGCTCCCCCATCCTTGCAATTCCTCTTCTCCTTTCTCAGACTCCTGTCCTTGTCCTTTCTTGGATTCTTGACCTTGTACTGTCTACTTTCTCCCCATACTGTCACCATGCATCTCCTGCGGTCCACTAATTCCAGTACTCCCAGTTGCAGCTGCTCTTTTCTATCCCTGTCTGCTGGACTCTCATTCCACCTTTTCTCTTCCCCCCCCCTCCTTCTGTTGAATACCTTACGTTCCCTCCTTCCTCATCTATACTTGCCCTTCCAATCCTTTCCTCCTCCTCTCCACTGGAATCTCCCATACTCACCTTTCCCTTTGCATTTGATCCTCTCACCTCCCTCTTTCACTTTTTCTCTTGTGTCCCTTTGAAGATTCCTCCTTTTTCCTTTTTTTTTTTGAACTTAGATTTTTATTAATTTTTCATTATTAGACCATTTACATTTGATTCTCTTTACAGGGTAAACATTACAGAATTCCATTCGTCTTGAAGTTAAAATCATTTTGACAGGACAATACATAAAAGCAAATGACATAAATTTCCATTATATTTCTTCTTGGGTATGGGAGCATCCTCATACATTTTTGCAGGCTGGACTGAGTAGTGGGAGTCCTCACTCAAGGTGGAGGGTGAGCCCCATTTCTCATATCGAGACCAAGTCTATAGTTCTCTTCTTCTTTTCTCTGCTCATCCAATAACTTCCTCCTTATCCCATCCGATTAGTCCTCATACAAAGTAATAAAACTGTGGTGTTCTTCCTTGTCTTATTAACTAACTGCAACCCTTCCTTTTCCTATTGCCCTTCTCCTCCCAGAAGATATTCTAAGGTAGGGACGAGAAGAGAACCCCCACCCTCATTTAATTTATAGAGGAAAAATGGGCCCTTGTGTGCGGTCTAAGGTATACTAGAAAAAAAAAAAAAAAACTAATCACGGACAGTTTACCTCTGTTGTCAGAATTGATTGGTTAAGAGCAGGCATCTGTAGTTTAATGACATTTCTAGGCCTTCTACCCGGATATCTATCTAGTTTATTTATCCAGCTCATTTTGTCAGGAACTGGTCGAGCACCGGAGTGCCACTTTTGTTCTCCACATATTCATAGAATGAGAGCCATCTTGAGTTAAATTTATCTGTTTGCAACCTTAGCATAGCTGTGAGGGCTTCCATTTTCTTAATATTAATCACATTAGACCACCATTTTGAATATGTCACTTTTTCCCTGGAAAGCCATCTTTGTGTGATAGCTTTGGTAGCAGCTGCTATTAGTATAAAGAACAAGTATCTTTGGGCTTTAGTTTTAACCTCGAGGGAGCCCCAATACCACATGAGGAAAGTCTGGCTTATCTTTTTTAACTGCAGTATTTCTTTTTATATTTAGGGTTACCTCTTCCCAGTACTCCGCCAGCTTCCGACAACTCCAAAAGATATGATATTGAGACCCTTTCTCCGTGCACCCCCTCCAACATTTAGCATTTCGGGACGTGTCAAATTTGGCGGAGATCTCTGGAGTTATAAAGTATCTAACTGAGATTTTCCATCTAAACTCTCTCCATACTGGTGAATTGGTGGTTTTATGTACTCCTTGCCATATAAGTGACCAGTCCTTGTCTGATATTTGGCCCTCAAATTCTGCCTGCCATTTATTTTCTACAGCTTGAACCTGGAGTATCCCTGAGCCCTCCTGCAGAGTCTGCTGTAGATATCAAACAAGTTTTTTGGAGTCTCCTTTTTGGCTTCTCAGGTGCATGCATTTTAGCGGTGGGGCGGGGCCGTTTTGTATAGCACTTATCCCAACAGTGTTATTGATAAAGTGTCTACACTGAAGGTATCTAAAAAAATCTTTTTGGGGTAGTTCAAATTCCTCTTGGAGCTGCGAAAATGTTTTAACCCCCTCCACACACACTATCTGGCACAGATATTGGAGTCCTCTGTCTGACCATCTTTTCCAGCAAGCATCAGCTTGTGTTGCTGGGAATTGTGGCAAGTAGTTCAGTGGGATATACTTCCAAGTGGGGGAAAATATCTCCCACCACTGTCTAACTCTAAGCCAAATTTTCAAGGTGTTTCTAGTCCAAATGTTACTTAAATTTTTAAGGTCTGCAGCTCTAATTACCCATGGCAGGTACCTCAGGGGGACCCGGGGGTGTGCTCCTTCCTCCATTCCGTACCATCCTTCTCCGTTCTTAGGCGACAGCATTTTTAGTATAGGAACTGTCTGGGCCACTAAATAATATTTTAACAAGTCTGGCACTCCCATTACCCCTTTTCTTTCATCTCCGTTAAGTATGCTCCACTTCTTACGTGGGCGATGTCCTGCTTCAAATAAATCTGGACAGCTTTTTCTTTAGTTCTGCTATACCCCTTATCGATAAGAATAGGTAATGTAGAGAATAGGAACAAAAATCTAGGTAGAATGTTCATCCTGATAGCTTCCACTCTGTTCATGAAGCTAAGGGAATGCTCTACCACCTCTGCAAATCTTCAAATATTCTTTCTTTTAGTATCTGGTGGTTATAAGAATATAATTTGTTGATGTCTAATGGAATCGTCACTCCCAAATATTTAATTTTGTCCTTAACCCACTTAAAGGGTATTATATTCTTTAGCTCTGTATCTGGCGGTCCACCCAGACTCAAACTCTCCGTTTTTTCTATGTTCACCTTAAAACATGAAATTTGGCCAAATCTACCCAACAATTGGAGCACCGCTGGCACAGAACTAACTGGGTCCCCCAAATACAGCACTGTATCATCTGAATATAACGAGATCTTATTTTCAATATTGTTTATTAGGATCCCCTTTATATCTGGGCTTTGGCGAATAGCCTGTGCCAGTGGTTCCATAGTCAGTGCAAACAGTAGGGGGGACAAAGGACACCCCTGTCTTGTTCCCCGTTTTATATCGAATCTCTCTGAGCACAAGCCATTAACCCTGACCTGGGCAGCTGGGTTCTGGTAACACATGTTCACCCACTTAAGAAAATTTCCCCCCACCCCCATTCTCGACATCACCTCCTGCATATACACCCAGTTCATTCTGTCAAACGCCTTTTCATGCCAAGAAAAATTGCCACTGGGTTTGTTTTGTTGGTATTTGTACGAGACCATATTCAGGAGTTTCCTGATATTGTCTTGCAAGTGCCTGTCGGTATAAATCCTGTTTGGTCTGAATGAACTAGGCCCTATACATTGCTGCAGTCTAGAGGCCAATATTCGGGTTAGGATTTTTAAGTCTTGGTTGAGGGAGAGATGGGCCTATAGGATGAGCACCGAGATCTGGGCTTACCAGGTTTTGGGATAACTGTAACCAAAGCTTCTTGCCATGATTTTGGGAGTGACCCTCTTCCAAACTAAGCGTTATAGATCCGCACCAATTTGGGTACTAATAACTTACTGAATGATTTGTACCATTCCGCTGGCAAGCCGTCAGTCCCTGGCGTCTTACCTGTCGGAAGGCTTTTAATAGCTATATAAATTTCTTGCTCTGTGATCGTGGCTGAAAGTGTCTCCTGTATCTTTGCCGGAAGGACAGGTAATTTTATGGAGTCCAGAAAGGCCGAGGTCCCCGATCTAACTCTTGTTTCCCCCCTACTCTCTGTGTAAAGTTCAGATTCCTCCTTTTTCACCCTTTCCTCCAGACCTCCCGTGTCCTGCAGATTAGCCAAAGGTATCTGTTCGATACCCTTACACTGCCCCGTGTTTGCCTGTCTGCCCACAGTTTATCTCTTTCATTTGTCCTTGTCTCCCTGTCCCTTCTCGTCCTTTTCTCCCCACCTCCTTCCAGTTATCACTCTCCCTGCATTTTGATCCGTCTCCCATCCCTCCACACATTCCCTTATTTCCCATTTCCACCGTCCATTTCCCAGTTCCTAGCATGTACCTATGCATCAACCCTCAGTTTTTGAAATCCTGGTTATTCCCTCAGTTCAGCGTAAGGTTCTAATATTCTGGGGGGTGGCTTAGCAGTTTGAGGGCCTTTCCCCACTGCAGGCCCCCCTTTTCCAATCACTCGATTTAATAAAACTACTGCTACCTCTCAGCTGTCCCAGATTATAAGGGGCATCTCTCATTTAACCCTTCAAAATTGCTCAATCCCTCATGGAAAAGGTGCTGCCCACGCTGAGAATCTGCTGTAAAGTCTTTTTTTTTTCAAATTGAATATGCTTTATTTAGCACACCAATAGAAGGAACAATATTCCAAAAAAGTTTGTAGGACATAGACAGGGTAGAGAAGGTTCAGAGGAGGGCAACAAAGATGGTGCATGGATTGCATTACAAGTCCTATGAGGACAGGTTGAAGGAACTGAACATGTACACCCTGGAGGAGAGGAGGGAGAGAGGGGATATGATAGAGACATACAAGTATCTTACAGGGAGGAACAGGGTGCAGGAATACACTATTTTTAAGCGAAAAAGATGTTCCAGGACTAGAGGGCATGGGATGAAGTTGGAGGAGGGCGATTCAGAGGAAGCGTGAGGAAGAATTTCTTCACAGAACGGTGGTGGACAAGTGGAACACCCTGCCAGAGGAAGTGGTGGGGCTGAAACAATCACAGGATTTAAGAATGCACGGGATAGACATAAAGGAATTCTGGAGGTCAGGGGTAAGGGGCAACAGACTTCTTGGAAAACATAAACTGAATTTACAAGCTCAAATGGGCAGACTGGGTGGGCAATAGGCCCTTATCTGCCGACACTGTCTATGTATGTATGTATAATATGGTTACACTAATGAGCAATAACAGACAAGAATAAACCAAATGGTGTACAATTTAAATAAAGTTTTACATTCCCTTCCCTCACTTCTACCCCCAAATCCCCCTCCCATCCCTCCACTGGAAGATACCCAGAAGAATAGAACTAGTTGGGGTGATTCGAATCGTCAGGGAAGGAGGCGCCTGTATTATAATGGGAATATTTAGGATGTCAGTAGATCCTGGAGGTAAAGTCTGTTTAAAGCACAGATTCATAACATAGTAAGATGCAAAATCAAAAATTAACTATTTACAGGTAAACACATAATATTTCCCACAGTGTGTTGAGCTTGTATCTCTGTGTTTGAGGATGTGACCCCCATTGTGAGGGCCTGTGCCCCGTCCATCACTGTCCCTCATTTCATTGACACAAGGTTGATAGGTATACTACTTTGAAAGCACAGTAAGGTTTCAGAAGCAACTTTTACCGCGCTTCCGATTTTAAAAGTGAGAGTCGGGCAGAACTGACCTGACCCCTTAATTCTGTGGTGTAAGGGAGGGAAAGGTCTCCTCAGAAGCCAGAGTTCCACGGCAAGAGCTTAACAACTGAAAGTAGACGAATTCCAGCAGCAGCCTCCCTGGCGCGTGCCAAAACCGCTCACTTGTCAACAGTGACTCGCGCTTCCCTGCCCCCATGCGCGTGCGTCATCACTCCCGCCCACTATTGAAAGGGACTGGGGGGCGGCGGTTGCGCGCGAGCCATGGGGTGGAGAGCAGATACGCACGCGGGCCGGCCGGCCGGGGTTGACTCACGCGCGTGCCCGCGCCCGGGAGCTATCCAGCAGCCCGTGTGCCTCGCGCCCGGATAAGATCTTCTTGTAGAGTGTCTCTCTATCCAGGAATGAGAAGCGATGGCCAGCCCAGGCAGCAGCAGCCAAGAGAAAACCTTCCGCAGGTTCCTGGAGCTCTTCCTGCGCGAATTCCGGGGTCCATTCGGGGAAGACGACCCCATCCCCCTGCGGCCGTTCTCGGACCACATCATCGAGGAGGAGGTGGAGGGCGAGTGCCTGGACCTGTGCCTGCAGCAGCTCTGCAAATAGTTAAGTAGCTCCGTATGCTTTCTCTGTCCTTCTTATTAATATGATTATTCCTTCTTGGTGTAATGAAGAGAGCCACTGGGCTCAGGATTGCATTGCATGAGTGGGGGAGCAGCAGGGCAGGTGCCAGGGGCGCTGGGCAGGTGTTTGAGGTCTAGGGGCAGAAGGTGGGGGTGCTGAGGGCAAGAGCGTGGGGGCGGCAAGGTGTCTGTGAGTTAGCCAGTGAAGACTTATCCCAGTGAGATACAGTTGAGCGAGGTTTGCACGAGAATAACTAAATAGTGTTCTAAATTAGATACATACAGTATTTGTTTTGGACACGATGGAGCATGGGTCTCTGTCTCTCGACAGATTCTGTGTTACTATTTATACATGACTGCTCACCCGATAAAACACAAACTGTTGTTTTATCTTTGATGGGGTACTGCTGGTTTGGAGAGGGGGGCGGTCCCATCGGAGGGGGTGTATGCCCACCTGGGGGGTCGTGACCATGTGGGAGGTTGTGTCCATCTGGGGTGTTTATCCTCATTTGTGGGTGCCCATCTGGGGGTTGTCTCTGTCTTGAGTGTTTTTCCCCATCTGGGGAGTCTGCGCTATTGTTGAGATTTTGCCCATCTGGGGGAAGGGTTTGTGCCGAATGCTTGCCCTGCTTCACAGACGGGCAGATAATTGGGAATTCTTTGCTGTGTCTTGGGCGATTCGAGGGAAGTTCTGCATGTTTGTTTTTTTTTTGTACGTAAGTCAATACGGTGGTGACAGGGAAAGGAAATAAATCTCCGCAGACTGAATCCTTGAATACACCTAGGGAGAGAGAGAGAGTGGATGCGGGTGACTGTAGCAGCATGCACGGCTAGCGGTTGGCAGTCTCGGGGTCACCATGTATATAGAAGGTGAAGCAGAAAATAAAGCTGAGCATCTGGGAATAATAGACTACAGTCTTTGAAACCCGGTACCTCAGAATGGATTTCTCGCATAGTATCTGCTGCACGGAATGTCCGGCCACCGACGGGGACCTGCAGGAGAGTGTGGCGGGAGGGAGCTGCACTAGCCACTAGTGTCGGTCTCCGATAGTGGGACCCAGCGGCGGGGGTCGATGTTGAAAGTAAGGTGTTAATCTGTTGTGGTAAAACAAAAGGGAAACCCTGGGAATGCAGTAAATACTGTCTTTGTACGCACAAACTAAAAATAAACATCTAAATAAATTAAGATTCTGGGTGATACGCATTCAGAGCAGCATTATATCTGGCCAGTGTCACTCAGCACCCGAACTACTTCCCCAAACCTTTGTTCCGGAGAGCTGTCACTAGAAACAGTTTCTCCCCGCCGCGCGCGCGCGCGAATAGATATAAATAATTTAGAAAATGTAGCGGGAGGATGGGGACTCCCTCTTTTCATCTTGCTTGAATTGGAAATGACAGTCTCTTTATAACAATCCCCCCACACATACATATAAATAATTTAGAATATGATGGGGAACTACCTTTTATATTCTGTGTCAGAAAAATAGGAAATTAATACACACACTCACACACATACAAACAATGGGAAACTACCTATTTTCATCTTCAGTATCTTCTTTAGAATCAGAAATTATGTTTTTTTAAATGGTTGGATAGGCACATCACAGCTTTAGGCGTGAAATTAAAATGCTTGGGTATTTCACATTAATGAAATGCTTTCCACAGTCTTGTAAGGTGCAGCTTATGTAGGTTACTTTTATTTTTTAATGCAAACTGTTGTTGTGCCCTTCGTCTGAAAGCCAGATTGTTCAGGTCTGTCATCACCTTAATTTCCATTAAACGCTCCTCGCTAATGGTTGTAGCGTACCTGGCATGAGTATTGCTGTATTTCATTGCTTTTCTCTGAAAACAAGAAATATAAGTGTTAAAAAAACAAAACAAAAAAATTACAGTGTTTTAGAGAGAACCTCTCCCCACACCATTGCTAGATTTTCAGTATATTCAAAATAATAAGTCCTGAGATACTCAAATTGGCCAATTGTTAAATGACTTTGCAGCATTCTGTGGCAAAAATCAGTTCAGGGTAAACCTATTGTAACATGCCAAGAAAAATACGGAGGTGAGTGGTGCTGTATTTGCCCAAGGTGCATCAAAAGGCCACAAGGAGCTACGTATCTGAGAGACGTGGTGACACCAGTGCAACTTAATTCTGGAAGATCTAGTTCAGATGCAGAGTCTCCTAACAAGTGAAATGAATTCTGCTTTCTCAGTGTGGCCTCAGTGAAAGTAGCTTGCATCACAGAACCACTATATGCAACTTCACAAATGCTCTGTAGCCCATAGCACTGTCTTGCTCAGAAAAGTCAAGAGAGAGATCACACCTCATTCCTGTGTAACTGCTGCGGCTGCTGGAAATGGTTTGCATGTTTCACTACACAAGAGACACTGGACAGAAGTGTTGGTGTGTCCATCACAGCTGTGATCGCCCTTACCATTCTGCCCAGTGGTTAGCACTCCTACCCAGTTTTTATGAGACAACCATATGACTTAGATTCCTCACAATATTGTAGAGAAACAGAAGTTGGTCACAAACAACTTATGGAAAATCAAGAGACAGAAAACAGCATATTCTCTTTGAGCTGGTAGGATAGAGGAACTTGCTAGACAGATGGCGTTCTTCCTTTCCTAAAACTGTGTTGATGTGTATATGCACTGTATGTATGTGTTTAAGTGTGTATGCATGTATGTAGGCAAGTATGTATCATGTACATACATATGATTGTGCATGTAGGTATGACTGTACTTACATACGTATGTGCTGCATGTATTTACTGTAAGTATGCATGTATATGCGTATGTATTTAAGTGTGTATGTGTAGGTAGGTAAATATGTAAGTAGGAATGTACTTGCGTATGTTTGTATGTATGTAAATGTACGTGAGTTAGTATGTAAAATTCCTGCCTACTACCTCAGGTAACTGCAGACAAGAGGAAAATGATGTGGGATGCAGGAGTTGAAATTAAGTTTTGAAATCATTAGAGATCAAGAGGGGTGGGAAAATGAAATGGTCCCCCAGAGCCATGTACAGGTTCAGCTGGTGCATTTAGTGAAATGTTACACAGCTCGGCAAGTAAGAGGAAAATGTTACTGCGATACAAAATCTACGTGCATTAGGCGGTGTGTCAGTGCCAGTTTGGACCCCTGGTAATATGTGCACTACTAATTACACTGGCTAATAATTTTGCCAGTGTGGAATGATTTACAGATCTGGGTCCCAGTTTCAGCAGCTCTTGCTGTATAGACAGGGCACGTATTTCCAAATTATTATTACCCACTTTTTCTCAGAACTGCAAAAGAGATGACTACATAGTTGCTGTCAACAGTGGTGAAATCTTTTGTCACCCCTCGTGCTAGAAAAGTTACCGAATGAAAGATTTGGGGCAAAGAAAAAAGAAGCAGATGGCAAGAAAACCAAGACCTTAGTCTATGAAGGATGTTGAATGGGTAAATTACCAGAAAGATGTGGAGTATAACTGCATTTATGGAGACAGGACTTTCCAGATAACGTTTTAAACATTATCAGTTCAGTTCTTGAAGTGGGTGGGCACTTGCCATGACAGTATGTAGTGTATCTTCTTTGGGTGGGGAGTGAGGGTGTTTTTATTTTATTTATTACCTGATTGATCTGAAATTTGCATCTGCACATAGAGGGACAGCCCCATGACATACGATGAGTGCAAAAATTGTGTAGGGTATATTATAGTACAATAGCTTGTGCAAATTCTAGTTATTAACCATCCCCGACCCTACTTGGCTTCCAAGATCAGATGAGATCTGGTGCTTTCAGGGTGATGTGGCCATAGGCACTGTTACGGCTAGTTATGGTAGGGTACCCATGAACAAGGCGACCGCAATTGAGCGCCTTCAAAAATGGTGACTTAATTATGGTGCCTGTGTTCAGTGCTACCTATCGGAGGCGACTGCCTTCAGGTGCGACATATCGGCAATGGACAAGCATCCGTGACACGACAGGAGGGGGGAGGCAGGGAGGGATGGTATGTGGGAGGGGTGGTGGGCAGCTGCCGGCTGGTCGCTAGCGTGGTGGGGAGGTGGTCAGTTGGGAGGTGGAGGGTGCAGGGTTCGGGTCCTCGTGGCTACAGCACTTTTTTTTTTGCTGGTAGGCACCATTCACTTTTTTTTTTTTTTTTAAGTTTCCACCCCGACATACACCCTGGGGCTGAGAATCCATAAGTAGGGTGGTTCGCCCCCCACATTAAGAAAACAACTCGTAGCTCTCAGGTGCCCTGTTTCTCCTTGCTGTGAATGTGCATTGCCAAAATTCATTTTCGGTGACGTACACTTGTTGTAACAGCAATCGCTACTCTGCGATCGCCGTTATGACATGGAACCATTACAGTACATGAATGCTCATGGCAACAATCGAAGACAAATATTCTTACAGTGGCAAGGAGATGGTAGTTACAAGCCTTGCAGTTTGCCACCTTTGTACACATACAGGCACAATGGAGAGCTGAAAGTAAGGCAGATGTTACTATTCCACATACAGTAATAAATATTAAGGTGCCGAATAAGAAGGGAGGCTCAGGTGAATGGGCTAGTTCAGGACCAGTCTCTGTAAAGATTTACTGGTCCTGGAAATGCACTTACTGGTCCACACTAAAAGCATACTGACATTAAGCTAGAATAAAAATCAGTCGGTTACCGTGAGGTAAGCACATATTGTATGCAGTAGATCCCTCCTGGCTCTCGAACCTAAAGCAAAGAAAGACACAGCAAAGAGTCGGAACCCAACCGGTTCCTAAGACACACCCTCCAGTATGTGGATGTACAGACTCACCCTGCCATTTTCTCTATCAATTCAAAAAGAATTTCCATTATTTTTAATCAAAAAGCAGTATGTCAGACCTGTAGTTATAACATCAATGTTTTGCCCACTCTCAGTTGCTTCTACACACGGTGTCAGGTTCTGGCAATATCTGTAGGCTTTAATCTTGATTAAACTTCACAATTTGTTACAAATTAGCCATCATTTCAAACGAGACTTGTAACAGGTTGCACTGAATTGGGATGTGGTCATTTATTCCAATATCCTGCCCTTTTAGAGAGCACTATTTTGCTCATTTAAAGAAAATTTCCCCAAAGCCCCCCACTGGTAGCCTACCACAAAAGGACTCAAAACAGTACAGTTTGCTGAATTTTCTAATTGCTGTTATCAGGGGAAGGGATTATAAATCCTTGCTTGCAGGAGCTTGCTGTGTAATCCTTCACCTTCCTGGTGCATGTTCGACAAAGCTTGGCCCCTGTGCTGCCCCAGCACACAGACGTTTAATGTCGTATTTGTTGAGCATGGGGGCAGGCTCTGTTGATACCAATGGGAGTGAGTTTTCAAGGGCATTTGTGTTATATTTTAGAGGTCCACTGGGTTTAAATCAAACCTATCGTTAGACAAACAAGGCTTTTGTTTTTTTGCAGGTTGCCATGTATGTTGCTGTCTGCAGTCCAGAATAGGTTTTTGTAGGGTGAGTTGGTGCCGGATGGAGGGTGGTGGATACTGAGTGGGTGGGGTTAACAAACAGTATAATGGTGATCAAAGCAGAAGGGGGGGGTACCACTGGACTACCAGTGACATGTTTCATTATTTAAATGGGGAGGGAATATGAAGGGGGTACCACTGGGCTGCCAGGGAAAGTTTATGGGTGGGGTACCTCTTGGCTACCAGGGAAGTGTTTTATTATTTGAATAGGGATAGGGTGGGAGGGGAGTGTTTTATAATTTGAACAGCGATAGGGTGGGAGGGGAGTGTTTTATTATTTGAACAGGAATAGGGTGGGAGAGGGGTGTTTTATTATTTGAATGGATAGGGCAGGAGGGTGTTTTATTATTTGAATAGGGATAGGTCAAGAGGGAGTGTTTATTATTTGAGAGGGGATAGGGCGGGAGGAGGTGTTTTATTATTTGAACGGGATAGGGGCGGAGGGAGTGTTTTATTATTTGAACAGAGATAGGGTGGGAGGGAGTGTTTTATTATTTGAATGGGGAGAGGCGGGAGGGATGTTTATTATTTGAATAGGGATAGGGCAGGAGGAATGTTTTATTATTTGAATGGGGATAGGGCGGGAGGAGTGTTTTATTATTTAAATGGGGATAGGGCGGGAGGGAGTGTTTATTATTTGAACAGGGATAGGGTGGGAAGGGAGTGTTTTATTATTTGAATGGGGATAGGGCAGGAGGGGAGTGCCATTGGATTACCAGAGAAGATTTTCTTTATGTAATTGGGGGGTCAGGCGTGGGGTACTCTATGGGACAATGAGGGTCTTGTATTTTTGTGTACTGAGGTCGGTTAGGGTGGGGGAATGGCCAAGGCTCTGTGCAGTGCTGGGTTTTTGCACGGAGGCATTGTGCAGAGCAGATAATGCACAGTGCTGGCTTTTTGCAAGGAGGCATCGTGCAGAGCTGATAATGCACGGTGCTGGGTTTTTGCATGGCGGCATTGTGCAGAGCCGATAATGCACAGGCTGGGTTTTTATACGGAGGCATTCTGCAGAGCTGATAATGCACAGTGCTGGGTTTTTGCACAGAGGCGTTGTGCAGAGCTGATAATCGACATATTATGCATACAAATATCCACTTAGCACCTGGCATGCCATATATGGTCATTGGCATGCAAGTGGCTGAATAAGGCACTCAGGAGCAAACGCTGTACTACTAGGGGTGCACTGTCCCGCTTTGCTCATGGTTGTCTGTTGCCAGCGTGCCATGCTAGTGCCACATATATGCACTTTGTGCTGAGCTAGCACAGCCTGAGAATCATGCAGGGAACTCTGCCTGTCTGAATATGGCTCCTTGATGGCTATGCTCTATATTTTGCACTGCTCTGCTTTTTATGTGGTGCAAATGTCTGCAGCTGAATCTGGGACCCGATGCCAACAATGGAGGAGCTGAGCAAGAGCATAAACAATATCGGAGAGTTCTAAACTGTCCCTTACCTGCAGTGCGTTGGTCAGAAACCTCCCCCCTCCCCCCTCGGTGTTTGCTAAAAGACTTCTAAAGGTGCAGCAATAACACAACAGGAACATGTATTAAAGAACGACTTTGACACAAAACACAGGCTTATGGCTAAATGCAGTTTTGGGAGGGCTAAAAGCCTGTGGTTCAACATTGGGGAATAGCTCCTCCCATATCTCCCATTCAATCCAGCCAGTTCGGTTAGCTCCGCTTGGAGCATTTTGAAATCACCCACCATCCTTCCCTGTCTCCTCCTCCTCCGGCACTCTTCTCACCCTTGACGCTGGGCCTTCTAGTCCCTACACCTACCCAGCATTCCTATCAAGGGTGGGAATAAAAGCCAAACTCCAAGTTCGTAAAGTATACACAAGCACCATGTTATGCACCAGACATTGAAGTAAATCTACGTAGTGCAGTAATATACAGCTGGCTCTACATTGCTGTTTGGTAATAAACATGTTTTGTGGCTTTGGTTGAGGATTCAGCAGTAGACCACTTGAGATGACATCCAGCTTGGAATGTTTCTTTTAAACAACTCTTTGGAAGCACCTCTTATACCTTTTAGTCACATAATATTCGGATTCAATGCTACATGGATGGTGAAAAGGGAACTGTCAGAAACATGAGGAACGCATGTACCTTGTGACTTTTTTGCAATTCAGTTCTTTTTAAATTGTTAAAAATATCTGATGGCTTTTAGATTTTTTTTGCAGATGAGTGAAAGTGAAAGAACAATAAAAAAGGGTCGGGTACTGTATGTTTAAACCAGTTTTAAAATGAGATCACAGTGTTGCAGCGAGTATTAATAGAGTGGACAGATGGAGCTTGATTGCCTGAAAGCAACTGCAAGACGAAAAGCAACCTGGGTTTTTCAGTTTGTTGCTTTTTAATATGACTAATTAAGCAACAATGATACAATACCCCCCCCCGTCTGTAGGATGAGCCCCCAGCCGCAGTGTGGAATTCCAGGGCTTGCAGATGTCCCTCCCGTTCTGTTGTGGGAAAGTGGGATACAATATCACTGAATTACCTGACTAGCCGATCGAATCCAGGTTTGAAAATTTACTTGGAGGTGCAGATAGATACTTTTATATGGGAGTTAGGACCTCCAAAGGTGTGCGCACAGTCAGTTAACGGGGGGAGGTGGGTTGGAATTCTCACAAAGCTAGGGGGGTCTTTTTTAAAACATCACTGTAAATGGTGAATTTTCCTGCAATTTAGAGCTAAGTAAGATATCTTACAGCCCACCAGGATGAAACATTCAGTGATAAGGATGTTACTGTTTCCTGCAAGAAAAATGTTTATGAAATTGCGGTCTTTGCTTCTTTTGTAAAGTGGATTGTTTCTCACTCTCCATTTCTCTCACATTCTCCATGAAATGCATCCCTCAGCTCACACTTAACCCCTTTGTTAATTACCCCCTTCTTCCACCACCGCCAACCCTCTTGGATTTTTTGCTAGGCCACTTCCTGCCAGCCACGCACTGTACACCAATTGCAAGAAGTTGACAAGCAAGGCAGTTTAGACAGCGTATGATCATGTGGGCTGTCATTCTGATCTGAGCACAGCCAAAACAGGGACACAGCAGCAGTGCATTAGAGCAGCAGGCAATGAAACCGGAGGGGAAGGGACCCAGTCCACTACTGCTGAGGGACAAATGAAAAGCAGAAAAAGTTGTACCCAAATAAAAACAGGGCTTGATTCTCGAAGCTCCCAGCACAGTGCAAGGAGCTTGGCCAAAATGAATGGCGCAAGGCGCCCCTTGCACCAAATGATGTGCCAGGAGCGATTCACTATGGCAGCCTGCATCACCTGCTGGCTGCCTGTAACAAATGGGGCTTGTGCCACCTGTGTGCACAAAAATGGGCTGTGACGTGGCGCTAGGGGTGCATGTGGCATTCACAGAACTCTTCCAGAAGGAGAAATTCTAAGTACCCTTACCAGCCGGGGCTGATCTAGGGGTACTTAGAAAATTCTACTCTGGGAGAGTAGCCTGTTTGCAGCAGTGTGCCACAGTCCCCTCTCTCCAATCCCCGATGTCTTTGTTATTATAACATAAAATAATGCTTCTTTCATTGATGGTCCAGTGGCCCCTTCCCTGATTTCCCTGTTACTACAACATAAAAAAACGCCCCTTTCATTGGTGGTCCAATAATCTCCCCTTCCCGATCCCCAATGTCCCCATTATTATAACATAAAATAACGCCCCTTTCATTGATGGTCCAGTGGCCCCCCCCTTCCCAATCCCCCATGTCCCTTTTATTATAACAGAAAATAAAGTCCTTCTCATTGGTGGTCCAGTGGCTCCTCCACCCCGCACCCCAGCAGGTAGTGCCCACCACCCTGCTCCCCCCATCCCGAAACCGAGCCGGGGACTGGCACATCCCTCCTCACACCTCCGTGGCTGGCCCCCTGACTGAACTGTCACTGAGTGCGTACTATACTGGGGGCCAGCCAAGGAGGTGAAGAGGGCTGTGCCAGTCCCCGGCTCTGTCTCGAGATGGGGGAAATGGGCAGTGGGCTTTACCTGCTGGGGTGAGGGGGGTGAGGGTGTGGGGGGAGCCCCTGGAAACAATCGGTGAAAGGGATGTTATTTTATGTTGTAATAACGGGGACATCGGGAATTGAGGAGGGGGCACCGTTTGCTTTTGCCGCAAGGTGCCTGCAGCAAACCCTTCCTTGCACCATGTGTTTGCCACACGGGAGGGGTTGCTGCAAGTGTTGGGATGTAGGCCCATGAACCCCTCCTGTACCAGAATCATGTGCAGGGTCCCTGGTGCACTTGACTTCGGCGCAAGCTGCTGTTTGCTGCAGCTTGCACCGATCTAAGCCCGGTTTGAGAATCGAGGCCACAAAGTCTGAACAGACTGGGTTCCCTCTGTTTTCATTGCTTGCTGCTGTGAGTCAAAAAGGTTGCAATGCTAAAGTAAACACAACAGGGACAATGAGAAAAAAGCATGTACACAGCACAAATCCCCCCTTCATCTACTTGTACAGCGAGTAACAGAAACTGTCTGCCACTGGGGTTGAGAGTTAGTCCAGTGAGTGGCATGGTTGGAGTGCCCTGTGGTAGGAAGACAATCAAACTATTGCAGCTTTCACAACTGCCAGTGCCATGGGGTCTGCTCTGTGGGGGTCTGCTCTGTGGTGGATGGCTCTGTGGGGGTCTGCTCTGTGGGGTCTGCTCTGTGGTGGACAGCTCTGTGGTGGACGGCTCTGTGGTGGACGGCTCTGTGGTGGACGGCTCTGTGGGGGTCTGCTCTGTGGGGGTCTGCTCTGTGGTGGACGGCTCTGTGGGGGTCTGCTCTGTGGGGGTCTGCTCTGTGGTGGACGGCTCTGTGGGGGTCTGCTCTGTGGTGGACGGCTCTGCTCATCCATGATGATCATCTCAACACTCTCAGACCTGACTGACCCTCATGGTGTGTGTGTGTGATTGACTGGCAATATCCTCCGTGTGTGGCAAGTCGGGTCACCCGACTTGACCCACCGCACGTGGCGCACTGATACACAGAATGCTGTCCTGCTCCCTTCCAAATCCCGGTCCTGGCTGAGTCCGGCCAATTCCCAGATTAAAACTAAAACAAGAATGATTAAAATCTAGTTGGAGGATGACTTTTAACGGGGGTGGGGGGGGGAGACCAGGGCCGCCCCCAGCACATGCCTATGGGGACTCCCAATTTTCCAGGAGGAAATATTGGGCCCTATTCACTACAAAGCCCCGTATGGATGACCCATCTGTACAGCGGTAGTGCTACAGCTCATGACGCTGTCAACCTGGGATTGGAAGTGATCTTGGGTTGTCGGGGACCGGCCGGAGGGAGGAGGACTGAGCATCCCAGAGCATGCTGTCCTTCGGGGAGGGAGGGACGTGCACTTTGCTGTGCTACCACCACCTAGGTGACCATAGGCAACGGTAAAATCAGAGCCATGAAGGGAGGGCAGGCACTTCCTGACAGTGATGGGAGTATGTATGCATGCTCACGTCTCTGCAGTCCACACCCACGACGTACCTGGAGGAATGGAGAACAGGGGAAAAGACTGCTGGCCGAAGCAATATGATGCTGCATCCTACCACAGGCCCCACACCATGTTCTGGGTGTCCCTGCGTACCACATCCTAGCTAAACTTTCCCCACAGCTCGGGGAACCTCAGGGAGGTCCACCACAGGGGACAAACTATAGGGCACTGTACCAGGCAGGTGTGTAAGCTCCAGAGATGGCGAGTGACAGGGCAGGGGAGGATGCTGCAAATGGAAGCCAGCCAAGCAAAGAAGGAGCGAAAACAATCAATATATTAAACGCCTGGTATGCATCGATAGAAGCGCATACTAGGCCATGGGATGTGAGCCCCATAGAGGGTCAACATGGGATGCGTGGGGCCAGTATGCATGACCACTGGCTAGCCCGATTTGCACTCATGTAGATCCACTCAAAGGGTGGGGCCGGGTGGACAGACATGGGCTGAATCAGGGACTTCCATAGTGGATCCATTGCTCCATGGGAGCAGGGGATCATGGGACATGCGGCCTGCGGATGGACTGCCATGTCTCCTACAGCGTACATTAAAATTACTATTTCTAAAGTCGGCACCCTGCAGCCTGCAACCACCTCCTAACCCTCCATGACATTGAGGGAGGCTTGAGTCTGTGTCTGCGGGAAAGCATGTTGCCTTGTGCCCTCCAGTTTGGGGGGGGGTTCGCAGCTGTTACCACAGCTGACTGGCTGGCATAATTGGAAAGCTCCCCAACACTGGCCTGGTAGAGTGCAAAAGGAACTGTGCATGCTTTGTCGGCTTGAGGACGCCCATGTACCGCAGAGCCTGGTGTAGGAGTGTGGAGGAGGTGCGTGCCGTTTGTGCAGCTGCGGATGTCTGTCAAATACTTAGGATGTGCATATCCTAGCCCTATGTGCATGTAGTGCGGTGCGTTGGGCCAGGATGCCTTTAATGCGTAGGGCCCATAGAATGTAAAATCTTGCATTCAGATTTATATAATAATAATCATAATACTGCAGGAAAAATGAAAAGCAGGAGTCTGCATATCTGTGGGATGAAAAGCCTCTCTGTACATCACAACATTAGCAAGACTGCAGTGCCTGTTTTTAATGCAGAGAGGATCCTGAGTTTGAATTGGAATCCATCATTGGTAGCAATAGGGAAGGGACTGTACTTTTGAACGCTTCAAAAGGAGTGCCTTAGAAGGGAATGTGTGTGAGTATTGTAAGGTTGTATGCATTCAATGCAAATTGTACATTACATGTGCATGTGTGATGCAAATGGGCAACATGTTGTTTGCTAACTACAGGACAGAAAAAGGGAACTTGTGTGCATTTCTAGGATGTTGTTACTGGTTTGCAGAAGTGGTACAAAAATGTTTTTCTGGTCTGGTTAAAAACTGCTTTCTGACAAGTCTTTTATTGCTGAAAATTATTCTGTAGTTTGTTGGGGGGGGGGTGAGGGGAGGAGACAAATACCTATCGATACAGTACCTTCTGGGGTGGCCCTTGATATTTAAGTTTCTGATTGAAGAATGGTCAGGGGTTTGGCAGTTGAAAGTCAATGCAAAAAAGTGTAAGGTAATACATATGGGGCACAAAAACCCTGGCACAATATATCAGTTGAGGCGGTGAAGATATAGCATGCACCAAGCAGGAACGGGATCTTGGGGTCATCATCTCTGATGACCTCATGGTAGGGAAACAGTGCAACAAGGCAGCAGGTAAAGCAAATAGGATGCCGGGATGCATAGGCAGGGGCATCACCATCAGGAAAAGGGAAGTCATAATTTCACTATACAAGACGCTAGTGAGGCCCCACCTTACCTATGTAAGGACATAGACAGGGTAGAGAAGGTTCAGAGGAGGGCAACAAGATGGTACATGGATTGCATCACAAGTCCTAAGAGGACAGGTTGAAGGACTTGAATATGTACTCCCTGGAGGAGAGGCGGGAGAGAGGGGATATGATGGAGACATACAAATATCTTACAGGGAGGAACAGGGTGCAGGAATACACTATTTTTAAGTGAAAAAGATGTTCCAGGACTAGAGGGCATGGGGTGAAGTTGGAGGGAGGACAATTCAGAGGAAACGTGAGGAAGAATTTCTTCACAGAAAGGGTGGTGGACAAGTGGAACACCCTATCAGAGGAAGTGGTGGGGGCTAAAACAATCACAAGATTTAAGAATGCATGGGATAAACATAAAGGAATTCTGGAAGTCTGGGTTAAGGGGCAACAGACTTCTAGGAAAACATAAAGTGAACTTACAAGCTCAAATGGGCAGACTGGGTGGTCCGTAGACCCTTATATGCCAACACTGTCTATGTATAGTTGTCTCCAGAGTAGTCCATATGACAAAGCTGTTTAAATTTGTATTTGAATATGTATGTATTTATTTATTATTTCTAATTTGTTCCCATAGGCGCCATATGGTGTCAGAACCATCCATTGTTAGAACTGACCCAAAATGGCTACTGGGAGCAAACAAGTTCCTCCCTTTCTGTTCCCCCTGCCCTGTTCCCCCATCGTATGTGGTTGCCTGTTTGCCCCTTTCGTCTGCCCAAGACAGCGGGCGAGCAGCTACTTTTACAGCCGATACCTATCGCTTTGTGATCGGCTGACTGCGGATGTGTGAGTGTTAGGCATCTCACTGCCTGGCACCCTGACAGCCAAGTACCTCCACTGACAAGCTGAGACTATGGTGACTCCGATGACTGTACATGAACGCTGTGGGGCTGACTGTATGTATTTATTTATTATTTTATAATTTATTTGTGCAGGATAGCCCAGCTGGGATGCAACATCTTGTTCCCAGTCCTGCTTCTACCCACGTCTGCAGCTCAATGGACTGGAGCACTGAGGTAGAGTGATTTCTTCTCACTATCACACAGTGAGTACGGTGCTCTCTCGCTATACTGAACCTCGGTATAACGGAACCCCAGCTGTACCGAATGGTGTGCTTGGCTCCCGACAGCAGTCAGCTGTTCCCGATCGCAACACAGCCACTGCATCACTGCTCGCCAGTACTGTGCTCTTGGCAGCTAATCTCTTGGGCTCAAAAGAGGTAGACAATATTGAGTATTTAGGCATATAGTCACTATTACTCACTGTCCCTTCACAGCATGACCCATCTGGCCATCGAACCTGGAAGTGAGACAAGTAAGGCTGAGTAATGAAAAAAACAAAAATAGGAGGGGCGAAAGAAGTGTTTTGGTAGAATTAGGTCTGCTTATTCACCACATCTTGACTTTAAGATTTATTCTGTGGAAGACTTGTCTTACATTTATCAGCCTGTGGGTAAAGAATTGTAGTTCTTAGATGCTGGGCCCATCCCTTATGTCTATAACTGACTTTCCAAGCTTTGTTACTGTATGTTGAACACAGACTTTCTCATATATGATGCACACACTGTACTGATATTAAGTGATGCTTTTTTCAATAAAAATAATTAAAAAAATTAAAATAACTAATGCAGCACAGTAATAACAGTTGGGGAAGGGAATGTAGTTGGGGGGGGCAGGACAGTCACTTGCTTCACTTTTTATTCCTCACTCGTCCGTCCTCCTTTGGTCACCAGCACATCCAAACCAGAGGACGCTAATACAGGTAAACTTAACGACAGTACTGTGCCAGGTGTTGATTTAGAGTTTGAAGAAGCCAGGGATACAGGCGGGAGTGCACCAGGATCCCTGCTCTAAAAGGGGCTCAAAACTTAGTGCTGAGCATTATTTTTTTCAGTGTCCCTCGATGTGATGAACAGGGAGCTGTAGCGAATTCATGTTATGGTTCCCATTTCATTCATTATAGCGAGGGAGCACTGTAGTTGGCTCTGTCGGGGTTTGAACTATGATCTTCGGACTCCCAAGTATGTGCTTTAACCACAAGACTACAGCACACTGCTTCGGTGCCTCAGTTTATAAAAATGTTTAGTTTGGAATAGCACATTGCAAAACAACAGTTTCTTTTTCATGTACATCTTCAGATGGAAGAGAGGGGCAATGTCAGCAGCAGGTAAACTGATAATCTCAAGTCGTCCTGACATGCATTACATATGATGGACTGATGGACAATTTCATGTTAGATGGACAGTTACATGATTGATGGACAGTCATGTGATTGACGGACAGTCACATGATTGATGGACAGTCATATGATTGACGGACAGTCACTTGTCAGATGGACAGTCACATGATTGATGGACAGCCACTTGTCAGAGGGACAGTCAGGCTGGCCCGTTGGCACAGCAGTAGCGTTACCGCCTGCTACACTAGTGATCGGGGTTTGGGAACTAGCCTTGGCACTCCGGGGCCGGCTGGGGGAGGAGGATGGAGTGTCCCAGAGGATGCTTTCCTTCCAGGACGGAGGGTTCCATCCTGCGCCACATTACTGCCCCTTGGGTGACCACAGGTGATAGTGCAGCTGGAGGACTGAGGGGAGGGTGGGGATATCACTGACTTTGGCGTGCTGACATGCATGCAGTGTGTTTGGGTGTGTCTAGACATCCAAGTACGTGACATCCCCAGGGGCTGGGAGAAAAGAGGAAGAATGGCCCCAATATCCCCATGATGCCATATCCAAGTATATCTGGGCCCCCACCTCCCTAGCACCCCTAGGATGATGGGCCTAAGTATATCCGGGCCCCCACCTCCATGATGATGGACCCCTGTCTATCCAGGCCCTGTACTGTGCACACCTCTGGAGCAGAGATTCGGAACATTATTATTTCGACTGCCTGTGCAGCATACCCCCTTACTGTCAGTGATCTGGATGTTAAACTGTTCCTGGACCTCCCTTTTCAAACGAGGGCCAAGAGGAAGCAATTTGATAGTGAGTGACATCACCTTAAAACTCAGGGAATAATGCACTTTTTCCTTATACCAGCCATACTCTGGATCACTTATAGGGAAAAATCCTGGCAATTTACAGATCGTAAGGATGTAGGTTACTGGTTGCAAAGAATAGAGTCTGAGTTTGTGGTCGAGGTGGCCACGGAGGATTTGGTAGGCGGTGCAGAGACTTTGGGGGACGACTGAACTGTGTGCTGGTTGCTCTGTCTCCTTGTGAGTAAAGAACTTGAACTGTCTTATTAGTGGTAAGTAACTGCACTGTTACACTGACCTTTCCACCTGGCCATTACTCGACCCTCCTAACTTCATGGAGATGGGTTTGTCTTGGACTCAGATTTTTGAGGATTGGGCCTAGTGTGCAAGCCATGTGGGCCTCTGGGGGTAAAGTGTTTTTTCCCCCCATGCTTTTTGTCTGCATACTCATAGACCGTGAAGGTGGGGGGTGGGGTGCTTGACTTTCAGTTCTTGTTACTGGATCAGAGCTGTTTCTTACTACCCTTTGCAATGTTCAGTATCACTTCTGTTTAATTATACTGTGCAGTTCTAGCAGAGTGGAGAAGCTCTTTTCCCTTATCTGTAATTAAACTGAATTAGGTAAATAATCCAGTGGAGTGCCTACTGAATTTTGGGGGTAGTTCTCCCTAGTATGTTGATCTCCTTGACCTTTGAGATGGCTAGCATTTTGGGACTCATTTTATAGTGTATTTCAAATTACTTTTGGGACCCCACCAGTTCTGTTGTACCAGAATACAGGGAGCTTTAATGTTCTTTTCAATTATTATGGATGCTAATTGCCTTTTTTTCTACTTCCTTGTATGAGTATTATGTATTATATGAAAAAAAAAGTAAAAAAACACAAAGCTGTTGCCAGTACCACTCATCCCTCAGCTGGCAAGGGGTGAATGAATTTTCGGAAACTCATGCCTTCCCTGTGTCCCAAGGAGCTAAACTCCTCACTTGTCTCCCAGCCAGCTTCACTGTGGGATCTGGGGATTCATACATGAAGCTGGCCACATCAGTTTTTTTGTTAATCATGGTTTAACATAGAAACATAGCAGATGACGGCAGAAGGGAACTGCAAGGTCCGTGTAGTCTGCCCAAGGTTTATTGGTTTCTATCCCCCTAACGTTCTTCTGTACAGTGATACCCTTGTGTCTGTCCCAAGTGCTCTTGAACTCCCCTGACCGTTTTGGCACACATGGCCTCTGGAGGCAGGCTGTTCCAGGTGTCCACCATCCTCTCAGTGAAGAAGAGCTTCACTTTTTGTCGCCTGGGCTTGTCACTCTCCTTAGGTGCACTGGTGATGACCTCCTCATTCCAGCACAGCTTACACTGCCGTGTATGTGCTGTGTGGGGCCAAGAGTACTGCAGAGTGTTGTTCAAGCAGCTTAGGTTGCAGTCTGGGAACACAGTGATGCCCTTACCTAGGCCCACCACAGGGGGTGGCTGATGCCATGGAAAGTAATCCTCCCTTGGCCCACTACAGGGGGTTGCTGCAAACTTGGGATGTAGTGCAGTCCTCCCTTGGCCAACGACAGGGGGCTGCTGCAGCCTGACAACGTGGTGTAGCTCTCCCTAGGGTCACCACAAGGGGAGTTTGCTGCAGGCTTAGAATGTAGTGCAGCCCTCCCTGGGGCCACCATGGCGGGGGGTCACTGTAGCTTTGGAATGTGGTGCAGTCCTTCCTTGGCCCAACATGGTGCTGCAGCCTTGGAACTTGGTACAGCCCTCCCAAGGCCCACCACAGGGGGTCACTGCAGCCTTGGAACATGGTGCAACCCTCCCTAGACCACCACGGGGGGGGAAGGTGCTGCAGCCTTGGAATGTGGTGTAGCTCTCCCTAGGCTCACCATGGGAGGGTGTTGCAGCCTTAGAATGTGGTGCAGCCCTCCCTATGCTCGCCCCAGGGGGTCACTGCAGCCTTGGAATGTGTTGCAGCACTCCCTTGGCCCTACATATTGGGGGTTCTGCAGCCTTGTGAGGGGCCATGTCAGGGGGATGGTGTAGCATTGAAACATGAGGCAGCCCTCTCTTGGGCCATCATGGGGGTGCTGCAGCCTTGAAACATAGTGCAACCCTTCCTAACCCACCACAGAGGGTCACTGTAGTCTAGGAACATGGTGCAGCCCTCCCTTGGCCCCCAATGGGGTGTGTGCTGCAGCCTTGGAACATGTTACATTGCTTCCTAGGCCTACCATAGGGGGTAGCTGCAGCCTTAGAATGTGGTACAGCACTATTTTGGCCCACAGTACTGCAGCCTTGGAACATGGTGCAGCCCTCCCTAAGCCCCCCATGGTATAGCACTCCCTCAGTAGTTGATGTAGTCTCACAAGCTGTACCCCTTGATCACAGCTGCCCCGTCATGAAAATCGAAGGTTTGCTTCTGAACTCTTGTGATTGACCTCAGTGACTCAAACTACATGTGAACCTGCAGCACACACCTTGGTCATCCACCTTACCGACTCTGGAACTGCACATGAACCTGCACATACCCCTATCATCCAACTCAGCAACTCTAGAACTGCACATGAACCTGCTGCACACACCTTGGTTTCCACCTGAACGACTCTGGAACTGCACACAAATATACACACTCCCCAGTGGTCCACCTCAGCTACGCTGGAGCTGTAAACAAGCCTACACACACCCTGGTCATCCACCTCAGCAACTCTGGAACTGCACACGAACCTACGCACACACCTCTGGCCATCCACCTCAATGACTCTGGAACTCCAGAACCCGCACACACCCCAGACATCCACCTCAGCAACTCTGGAATTATGCATGAATCCACAGCACACACCCCGGTCATCTATCTCAGCAACTCTTGAACTGTACACAAACCTGCACACACCCCACTGATCCACCTCAAATGACTCTGGAACTGCATGCAAACCTGTGTACACCCTGGTCATCCACTTCAGCGACGCTGGAACTGCACACGGACATGCACACACCCCGGTCATCCACCTCAATGACTATGGAACTCCAGAACCTGTACACACCCCAGTCATCCACTTTAGTGACTCTGGAATTCCAGAACCCACATACGCCTTGGTCGTCCAGCTCAATGACTCTGGGACTCCATAACCCGTACGCACCTCAGACATCCATCTCCGTGACTGTGGAACTGCGCATGAATCCACAGCACACCCCCCCATTCATCCACCTTAATAACTCTGGAACTGCACGTGAACCTGCACATACTCTGGTCATTCACTTCAGTGGCTGTGGAACTGCACGTGAACCTGTGCACACCCCCGGTCATCCACGTCAATGACTCTGCAACTCCAGAACTTGCACACACCGCAGTTGTCCACCTCAATGACTCTGGAACTACACATGAACCTGCATACACCCCAGTCATCCACCTCAGCAGCTCTGGAACTCAAGAACCCGCACACATTCCGGTCATCAACCTCAGCAACTATGGAACGTCACATGAACCTGCACACACACTGGCCTGCCATCTCAATGACTCTGGAACTCCAGAACCCACACAGACCCCAGACCTCCACCTCAGTGACTAATGGAACTGCACACAAACCTGTGCGTACCGCGGTCATCCACCTCAAGGACTCAAACTCCATAACCTGCACACACCGCACTCATCCACCTCAGTGACTGTGGAACTGCACATGAACCCTCGGCACACACCCTGGTTGTCCACCTGAGTGATTCTGAAACGGCACACAAACCTGCACACACACTCTGGTCATCCACCTCAGTGACTTGAACTGTACACAACCCTGCACACCCCCCGGTCATCCTCCTCAGTGACTCTGGAACTCCAGAACCAGAACACACCCCGGTCATCCACCTCAGCAACTCTGGAACTCCAGAACCTGCACACACACCCCGGTCATCCACCTCAGCAATCTGGAACTCCAGAACCTGCACAAACCCCAGTCATACACCTCAGTGACTCAAACTCCAGAACCCGCACACACCCCGGTCATACACCTCAGCGACTCTGGAACTCCAGAACCTGCACACACCCCGGTCATCCACCTCAGTGACTCTTGAAACTCCAGAACCCATACACACCCCGGTCATACATCTCAGCGACTCTGGAGCTCCAGAAACTGCACGCAAGGGTAGAAATGGAGGGGATTGTTCCACAGTGCAGAGCAGGGCTTCCACATCAATTGGACAGTTTTCCTGTAAGTCAGGGAAATTCCTGTATTTTTTTTGTAAATTATTTTCTTTTTAACGGAACCAGAATTACTCTGTATACCCATATAATCATGTAAGCGTATGCTAAAAATGTCCCTGTATACTGCTCCATTTTCCCCTAAAATATAGGAATCCCTGTTGGTCCTGGAGCCCTGTTTCAGTGCACATATTACATCTTTATGTAACAGAGCAATCACAATTATTCTGATGTCCGTTTTTTCTCATTAATCCCCTTCCCCCACTTCTCCAGCTGGAAGGATGGGCAATCGGATTTGGCCTAAAAACCAAAAGATGTCCTCTAGAAAAGCAGTTTTTTTCATTTAGTTGTAGTTTCAGCACCAGTAAGCAGCAAGAAATCATCGATGACCTGTTGTATGTATTATCTGTTGTTGTCTATAAATTATATGATGAATTTTAAACTGCACTTTTATCCATACATTAAGTGGTGTCTGGTGGTATGTGTAGCAACGTAGGAAAGAGTTGCATTAATCAGAAGCCACAGCAAGTGAAAAATGTTTATGTCATCCATATCTTTGTTGGTGGAATCAAGCAGACCTCACACAAGATAAGTTGCACAATTGAGGGGGAAATTCATGCCACAGTTTCCTCTGCATGTGGGCATTTATCATTGAATCATTGTGATTAGTTCATATTACTTACCTGGTCAAACTGACATCAACAGTTTAGCTTAGTATTATGGGAATCCAAAAAGCATGCTGCCACGTTAAAGTCACCACGGTTACAGGAATGGCCATATTCCAAATACTGACAGAATACTCAGTATTCCGAATAGTCATTTGAAATAATGTTGTTCATGTAAATGTGATATTTGGAATATGCCAGGTGTTAGTATTCTGAATTTTAGACCTGGCATATTTTGTTTCTATTCAGAATAAATCATCTTTCTCTTTCTTCACATGATTTTAAACACCTTAATTACAGCTATTCCAAGTAGACAATTTCACAGTATTCTGATTCATGTAGTAGCAGTTCTAAAATACATATTCCAGATGCATGTAAAAGGGTAACTGGAATATGCATTCCGAATTCTTTTGAGTAACATTTTTTATTGATTCACAAAGAATATGAACAGAAGGTATTACATATAATCACCATTCAACACCCAGTTACGTTCATGAGTGTAGTAGAAGGTTCATTACTAAGAAGTACAATTAACTACTTAATTGTAACATGAAGTTGCATATGCAAGGCTTTAGAGTGGCAACAGAGATTATACCTTGTAAGACTGTGGCTAAAAACAATGGGCCCTATGTGCAAATGGAGCAGAGTGGATATGCATGCATATCTGGGGTGCGTAGCCACTCCGCACCCATTGCACCTCCCCCCGAGCGGGATGCACTGGGGGATACACAGCCACAATGCACCCACTCCTGGCTGTGCGGACCTACAACTGCGGTGGCGGGCGTGTACACCACTATACAGGCCATGCACCAAGGCGGTAGTCCCTGCTGCAGAGGTGTGCAGGCAAAGGTTATGCCAGGGTTACCCCAGGAGAACACCGCCATAAGCCTCCTATGTGCCTGAAACACATCAGGATTAGCCCGTCAACAGGGCGAGTAGCCCTACACTCGCGGGGCCACTGCATATGGCTGCCGGTGCCTCCCACCAGCCCCAATACACATCCGGTTCCCCCACACAGGGGCACAGGTCATGGATGCTGCCCCAAGCGGCACCGCCTGCCCACCTCCCCATTAATGGTGGTGTACAGTGCCTCCCCCGCCGCCGACAGCCATCCCCGTCCCTGTGCACCTCTTCGGTGCCACTGGAGGGCCAGTGGAATTACCCTCTTTACACCACCACAGCTGCTGGCCCTTGGACATCTGTGGAGCACTGGCAACGCCACGCCCGCCATATATGGGATCACTGGGATTCAGTCCAGAGCATCGATTGGATGCCCGGCCGAATCAGCGACTCCACTCCCGCCACCCTGCAGAGTCCTGCGCGCAGGGGGAAGGGCAGGGCCGCGGATAGGTGGCGATTGGTGGTGAATACCGCTGGCACACACCTGTTCGCGGGTGAAGACCTTCGTTGGCGGGTTATGCACTTCCGGCATGTATTACCCGCCCCATAGTGAAAAGAGCCCAGTAAGTTTAGGTCTATGTAACAGCGTCATACATAAACTATTACATATTAGGTTTTAAATTCAAGGAAGGGGCCCCATACTTGATCAAACAAGTCTAACTTTCCTTGCAGCATATTGCAGATTGTTTCGTTATTAGCTGTTGTACCCATATATTGGTGCCATTGTAGTATTGAGGGAACTCTGTCAGATTTCCACTGGGTAAAGATTAGGCACTTAGCTCCCAAAAAGGCTGCCAACAGCCAAAGTTTTGAGTTTTTCCCCAAAATGATATTATCAGGCATGCTACCTAGAATAAATAGAGATGATATGAATGGGAGAGCAATCTTGACTATCTTTGAACATATGCTATGTATTGAGTGTCAAAAATCTGAAAGCTTAGGACATTTCTGAAACACATGGGAGAGGTCTGAATGTTTATGTGAGCATCTCCAGCATTTACCATTTGCGAGAAGTCCCATATTTTCAAATTTTTGTGGGAAGTAATAGTAGTAGTATGAGATCTCATACTGGGTAAGTCTCCCCTGCGTTTCTCTGCTAGAGAGCTTGGCATTTAACCATACAGAGACCCATTCTGATTTGAAGATGGTAATATTAAATCCATTTTCCAATTTCTCCTTAGTGGAGTTTGTTAATCCATCACTGGGCTGAGTTAGGATTTTATACAAAATACTTGCTCCTTTCTTAACTGTTGTAAATCTCCTGAATTGTAGCCATTCTGGGGAATTAGTGATGCTGGGGTTTGCATCAAAAGCCTTGTTCAGTGCTTCTCGAAGTTGAAGGTAATAACAGAATTGCAATCTACAAATTCCAAATCTCAGTCTGAGCTCATTAAATGAGCTGAAAATCTATGTCTCTTCGTCCAAGACATCAAATAGATGTTGGACTCCCAGTCTGCCCCAACCAGGGTCTTTTAGCGGCCTGCTCTTATATAGTAGATAAGGATTGTTCCATAAAGGAGATTCAGCATTTGGGGTGGCGAGCGGGGTGGCGAGTGTGAGTGGGCAGGTTGGGAGGTGGGGTACGGGTACCACTGGACCACCAGGGAGTAAAATATTCATTACAGCCCGCGATCGGGCACGGAGTTCGGTCCACTGGACCACCAGGGAGTAAATTAATTATTACAGCCCGCGATAGGGCATGGAGTTCAGTCCACTGGACCACCTGGGAGTGACATAGATATTACAGCTCACGATCGGGCATTGGAAGGGCGCTACATCACCAGATGGTGGAGCCAGGGCTTGGGTGGCCACCCACAGCTGGCAGGTGCCGTGTTGCGCCCAGCAATATGGCATCCAGCCTCTGGGTGGCCAGGCCTTGCTCCTGTTTTTTTTGGGCACATCTTTGCGCCCTCTATGCTGACACAGGCAGGTGTGCCTGCTGCTCACGCCCGCACATCCCGGGCTGAATCGGGATGTGGCGCATATGCATGGGCCGCCCCGCGCCGCCACATACATTACTGATACGCCCGGCGCGGATTTGAGCAGAGCAAATTCCCCTTTTGAATATTGCATCTGGGCGCAACGGTGGGTTGCACATGGCACAACACTGTTGCGCCATGCGCAACCCCTTTGAATATCCCACTCCTAATGTGAAAACACCATTTTAGTGAGCATAATGTCTGTAATGCCTTTTTAACACAATACATTAAAGTGAAAAACTAAAGAAATACACTAGCAAAATGATTTGTAATCACATTGATGTATTTTATTTGATATTATATTTGTTTTTATGATATTCTAACTACAGAAGTAAAAAAAATAAAAAAATGATCTCAGGCTCAGTCTTCCCCATTCAAAATATATAGGTCTGGATAAGTTCACAGCCTGCTTAAATGCAAATTTTTTCTGTGCAAAAGGGTTGGGCATTTAAGCGGCCTGCACTGTACCGTGATGGAATCAGCTGTGGTAGGGTTGTCTAACAGCGTTTAGAATAGGGATAAAAATTAAATCCAGTAGGTAGCATGGTTTCATTGGGTAGGATTCCACATTGAACCACAGTGGGGAGTTAGATGTATTGGGAGTATTGCAACAACTGCTGTGCAAGGAACGCCCAGTGGTATTTCTCCCACCATGGCAGAGCTAGGCCTCCACTCTCTAGAGTGGCTCTGAGTTTACTTATAGAAAGGCGGGGTGGCTTCTGTCCCATAGAAATCTCCTCACAGAATATTCAATTTGCCTAAAGTGTTTTTTTGTGAATGGTTATTGGTAGATTTTGGAATACACAGAATAATTTTGGGGCGACCATCATTTTGATAGAATTAATTTTCCCCAGTAAAGATAAATTAAGTTTATCCCATCTTTCTATGTCCTCCTGCATTTCCTTTAGCAGAGGGGGGTATGTTAAGGTCAGCTATTGATTTTAAGCTGTTACTTGAAGTAATGCTTAAATCCTGAAGCTCACTCTTTAACCCGCTGCTTTGAAATTGATTTTTCAATCCAGCTTCTAGAATTTTTGGTCAGAAGAGTGGCATCAGATGAATTTTATTCTGATTGACTGTCAGCCCTGATTAGGTACCATAGCCTTGGAGGAGTGTTTCGAGTGCAGAGTAAGAATCTAATGGCCTACTAAGGGTTAGCAATAGGTCATCTGCATAAGCGAAAACCATCTGCAGAATTTTCCCAGTTGCAACTCCATGTATTTTTGGGGAGTGCATAATGGCCTGAATCTGGGGTTCAATGGATACTATAAACAAATATGGGGAAGAGGGCATTCTTGCCTTGCACCCCCGCAGTGGATTGAAGGGGTAGAGATTAGCCCATTGGTGGTAACTGCCGCCCTGGGGTTATTATACAGGAGAGCAACCCATTTCCCGAAGTTTTAATTAAAGCCAAACTTCCTTAGTACAACGTGCATAAAATCCCGGCTTAGGGAATCAAATTCCTCTTAAGGTGGGATTGCTCATCTTTAAGGCCCTACACGGCCTGGGCCCTGGTTACCTGAAGGGCTTCCTTACACCTGCTGTCTCGGTCCGCTCCTCCTCTAGGGGCCTCCTTGCGATTCCCAGGACGAGGCTAAAAACAGCAGGCGACACAGCATTACTGTCGCTGCCCCCGTCCTGTGGAATTCGCTGTCTCCAGCTGTAAGAGAGGCCCCTTTTGTTGAGGTGTTCAAAGCCCGCCTAAGGGCCTTCTTGTATAATCAGGCCTTCCTGGACTTTGCATTATAGTTCTTTTTGCTCCCTGCTGCGCTTAAACTGGTCCCTGGCTGTAACTTAGCCAGTAGTTATTGCTGCTCATAGTATTTATGAATTTTATAATACTGAGTTATAGTGCTGTTTATTTTGTATATTGTGATGTTGTATAGATAATTTATTGACTGTGTTTTGCATATAATTTTATCATGTTCGGTGCCCAGAGCCTCTGGGATGGGCATCTTTTAAATAAAAATTGCCTTGCCTTTGTCATATCTAATGAGACTGCCATCACAGGTACCTTATTTTTATTGGAGAACCAGATTCTATTTATTAATCTTCTAATATTATCTGTACCTGATTCCCCAATTAAAAACCCTACTTGCTCATTCCCCAAAACTTTGCCTATGAGCCGTTGGAGCCTACTGGCTAAGATTTTGGCATTCTGAATTCTGAGTGTTCAGAATCCTCTCCTCTTGTAAATGTGGTGAATTTTATTCCCGAAAGCATGCAGCTGCCTCATTACGATGTTATTCTGAAAGCATGCAACCACATCACAGTGTTATTCTGAAAGCAGCCAGCCACATCGCAGTGTTATTCTGAAAGCAGCCAGCCACATCACAGTGTTATTCTGAATGCAAGCACCACATTACAGTGTTATTCTGAACGCATGCAACCACATTATGATGTTATTTTGAAAAGGTCATAATGTCGCAAGACATTATGCCGCAACAATATACCACGCTACCAATACAGTGCAATATATTGCCAGCGGCATAAGCCTTTGTTTTGCGGGGGGGGGCTACGCCCTCTGCACCCCCTTACGGGGGGCTGTGCCCTCTGAACCCCCCTAACTAAAATAATTAACTTGGGGGGGTTAAGTAAGTAATAATACCCGACAGGGTGGGCATTATATAACGGACCACCCGGAGCATAATGAGGCCCAACACCGCAGATGGAGGGCCTTATAGCCTTGGAAGGTCCGTTATATCCATAACGCTAAGCCTGGAGGGTATTATTACACTTAGATAATGGGATTTTATTAGTAGTTTTTATAAAATAATGATTTAATTTTAAAAAAAGTGGAAAATGTTAGCACAAATGCAGAGAAATGCCTGGGTATGTAAAGTAGTCAATTAAGTGCCACTAGAGGGTGCGTAATCTCCGTTTATCTGTTTGAATTATGTGGGTACATATGGTTTTGTTTGCGAGACAGTTGGGAGCTAGAGGCTGAGGTGTAGAGCAGGAATCGTGGCATCTTGTGTGACACAGGAGTCGGTGATTCGGAAGTCAGACGAGCTGTGGAGAGAGAAACAAAAAAGGTACTTCGTTTTTGTTTAAAAATGGAAATGGAGGAGTGTGTGTTTCATTCGAGTTGTTGGTACTGATCAGTTAGCGGTGCTGGTTAGCGGCAGTTGCGACAGGGTGCAAGGTTTTTGGACTTGTTAGTGCTGGACTGAGGAGTGGCCTAGTAGGAGGAGAAGAGCAAGAAAAATAATTGTTTTTTACTTTTTTGCAGAGTGGTTTCAAGATTGGCTGTATGTGGGTGTGCATAGTAAAAAACTACCGGCTGTCGGTGCCTGGGGACAGGGATATCAGGAGGTGATGGGCACTGCAGGAGGGAACTTGTTATTCAGCTGGTTGTTGTTAAGAAATAATGGCCCGGGTGGCAGGCTGTTTTTTAGCCAGTCAGGAAGTGAGTTTGACTTTACCCATTATCTAGCAGTTAATATCGCACAAAGTGCGAAAAATAAAAAAAAATTCTATGCTTCTGGGACCGGGAATCGAAACCCGATCCCAAACGCACTGCCTGCCTCCCTTGCTGCCAGTAGTTCATCCCATCGAGCCATGGCAGCTGCTCGGTGGACCCTCATCCCAGCAAGATTCTTATCCTGTACTGGGAAGAGCGAGAGGGTGCACTACCGTGCATACATCTTTTCATGGTTTTACACCCTCTCGCTCTTCCCTACCATGCAGTTCCTGCGTAGATCATATGACATATTGATCTGGTAGGTTTGAAAGAAAGCATGCAATCACATTACAGTGTTATTCTGAAAGCATGCAATCACATTACAGTGTTATTCTGAAAGCATGCAATCACATTATATTATTCTGAAAGCATGCAATCACATTACGGTGTTATTCTGAACGCATGCAGCCACATCAGTGTTATTCTGAAAGCATGCAACCACATTACGATGTTATTCTGAACGTATACAACCACATAATGATATTATTCTGAAAGTATGCAATCACATTACAATGTTATTCTGAAAGCAAGCAACCACATCACAGTGTTATTCTGAAAGCATGCAACGCAACAACATTACAAAGTTATTCTGAAAGCAAGTAACCACATTACAATGTTAAAAGTACTTAACAATAAATGTTATTAAATTGTTTCCTCTCCTTAGCTTATTGACAAGATTTTCCCTCTGCCTTTCCAAAATTCCTGGATTTGTTTCCTGCTGCAGCAGCCAGCAGTGCCCCCTTCCAAGTACCCACTGTGCATCCCCTCATATGCTGAGTAGGTATTATTTCTGGGCCCCCCACCCGGTGGTTCTGAATAACCCAATTTTGTTTTCACACCAGTTTGTTATTAGGTTGTGTGTTATAACTCGGTAAGGATTGCTACAACTGGCTGCTTTCTCATACTTGTGTATGTAATATCATTATAATCATCTGTCTATACCTTAGCCTCATTCATAAGCTTCTATTGGGATGGAGTTCAGAGGTGAGGTAGAGTCAGTTGTGGCAGCTGTGGGGTGTTCTTCTCTAGGGACATGGTCTGGAGGTGGGGTCTCTGCCCCATCTACAGGAACTTAGCAGAGCTCCAGGATTAGCTGGCAGCCGCAGGGGTAGAAATATCTCAGCTGAGTCATCAGCTCAACTGGAACCCACCTCCCCAACATCCCTACTCCCCCAGAGACCTATAGGTCCGGGGGGTGGAGAGTGGTGGGCAGGGGGAATGGGGCAGGGTAGCCAGAAGGAGGTTGTCCAGCTCAGCACCATCCAGTGAACCAGTTTGCACCTATGGAGGAGGCTCAGGCACCTAACTCCATTGGGGGGGGGGGAGCTCCAACTCAGTCGATGAGAAAGGGAAGGACAGTGTGATGGTACCCAATGGGAGCAAGTCTACCAGGAGAATCTTAGTGGTTGCGGACTCTGATTAGGTGGGCAGAGAGGGTGGTGGAGGGGAGCTGGATGGAAGGGGGATGGTCTGGTGCCTTCCTAGTACATTGGTCATCCAGGATTTAGATAGGATAGGAAGGATGTTGAAGAGGGAATAGAGGGAGCTGGGGGTGCTGGTACACCTGGGTACCAATGATCTGGCGAACCAGTCAGTGGAGATCATGAAATGGAACTTCCATTGACTGGAGGACAAATTGGTGGCATACTCAGCCTCCCTGACCTTTTCTGAAGTCCTCCCTGTGTAGGGTAGGGAGGGGAAGCAGGATAAGGTAAAGAATGAGGTAGTCGAGGAGTTTAATTGGTGGCTTAAGGGATGGTGTCAGGAGAAGGGAGTACCACTTTGTGGGGGATTGGGGGGACTTCTGGGACAGGAGACTATTAGAGAAAGGGGGCCTGTGTACTGGGGCAGAAGTCTGACATCTATATTAGACATTTAAACTGACTGTGGGGGGTGACTGGGTCTAGGGGAACCATGGTGGCAGGTGAAAGGAAGGGGATCCTAGCTAGTATTCCCCCACATCTCAGGGCTTGTAGCAGCACAGTGGGTATTAGGAGAGCTGTGACCCAAACTGAACTAGATGAGGGGACATTAGAGAGGGGAAATGCATGTGCAATCAGCAGGAAAAACATGAGGAAGAAAGGGCAAGGAAAGCACAAGGGTAGTAGCAATATAGGCTTGGGGGTCAGATGGAAGGGGGTATGCCTTAACGCCAGGAGCCTAGGTAACAGAATCAGTGAGCTCCAGGTGCTGATGTTGAACATTGAGGTGGACCTTGTGACCATAACAGAAACGTGGGCTTTGGAAAATAACAATTGGGAACTGATGGTCCCTAGGAACTCAATGTTCAGGAAGGATAGAAGAACAGGTAAGGGGGGGGGAGTAGCCATTTTTGTCAAGAATGGCATAGAGGTGGCAGAAGATGGGTGCATCAAGAGTAGTAAGGGGGAGACAGTTGCTGTGAATGCACCTCACAGCAGCCTCAGGCAAGAAAGTGCAGTTGAGGGTGATCTGTAGACCACTGGAACAAGAGGGAGAGGGACAGGGAGCTCAGGGAATAACTTGAAAAAGGAATGGTAAAGAGGGAAGTAGTGGTTGTGGATGATCTGAACCTGCCAGACATGGATTGGAATGTTCCAGTGGCCAGGAGCTCCACATGTGAGGCCTTGCTGGATTCCTTCCAGTACTGTCTACTAGTACAGCCAGTTAAGGAACCTACCAGGCAGACTGCGGTTCTAGATGGGATGCTCACCAGCTCGGAGGTGGTAGGAGCTGTGAGAATGAGGAGACACTGTTGAACAGTGACCCTAACTCCATTTGGGTTGAACTGGCCCTTGGGTCTGGTAAACCCCAAGCGAGAGCTGAAGTCCTTGATTTTAGAAGGGTGGACTTCAGTAGGCTGAGGGCACTGGTCAGGGAAACGTTAGTAGGGGTGGACAACGTGGGAGGGTTAGAGGAGAGATGGAGGCAATTAAGGGGACCATTCTGGAGGCATCTAACTTTGCATGAGAATGGTAACCAAAACGGACAGGTTCAGTTGAAAAGACCGTTATGGTTCCCAGCAAGGGTCACGAAAGCAGTGAGAGCCAAGGAAAAGGCCTTCTACAAGCATAAAGAAAAACAGGGAGGAAAAATGGGGATAATATGTATCGAAAAACAGGGATACAAAGAAGGTGCTTAGGGAATCAAAAACAGACACAGAGCTGCATATTGCAGAGGGGGTCAAGAGTGCAGAAAAATAGTTCTTCGGGTATATTAGGGAGAAAAGGAAGAAAGGGGGAATTGTTAGGCTAGCTGAGGGTAGGGTGATACAGGAGAAGGATGGGCAAAAGTCCTCTGTCCTCAGTGATTACTTGTGCTCAGTTTTCACTAGGGAGGACAGTGGGCCCTTGCCAGAGAGTGGCATCAAGGCAGTCACTAAGGGGGTCCAGTAGATGAGGCAGCTGACATTTAGAGGTGAAAGGGTCCAGAAGGGGCTGGTAGCCCAAAAGATAGATTAAGTCCCAGGACCAGATGGGTTGCATTTGAGGGTACTCAGGGAACTGGCAGCAGAACTGGCTGAACTCCTGATAGGTCTGTTCAACAGTTCACTGTGGACATAGGTGGTTCCAAAGGATTGTAGGGTGGTGGATGTGGTTCTGCTCCATTAATTGGAGGAGGGGGAAAAGGAACAAGCAGGGAATTAGAGAACTGTCACTCTTACCTCTATTCTAGGGAAGCTGATGGAGTCACTGGTCAAAGAAGACCTTGTGGACAGCTTGGACAGCAGCGGGCTCCAGGGTAGTAAACAGAACAGATTCATGGCAGGAAGATCTTGTCAGACTAACCTGATAGTTTTCTTTGACTGGGTGATGAGGGAATTGGAAAGGGGCCACACTATGGATTTGCTCAACTTCCATTTCAGCAAGGCTTTTGACTCGGTGCCTCATAGATGCCGATTGAAGAAGATGGAGGATCTGGGTGTGGCTCAGGTCATAGTAAACTGGGTAGGTAACTGGCTAAAGGAGAGGCAGCAGAGGTCAATGGGTCTAATCGGAAGAGAGGGAGGTCATAAGTTTGGTACCACAAGGATTGGTCTTGGGTCTGGTCCTCTTCAGTATGTTCATCAGCGACATTGGAGAGGGAATCCTGGGCAGGTTGTGTCTGCTATTTTTGTTGACCTAGCCAAGGCATTCGATACGGTCTCCCACCCCCTCCTGCTTGCCAAACTCTCTGCTGTGGGCTCTTAAATGCAGCTACCAGCTGGTTCCAGTCATACCTAGTGGGAAGAATACAATCCATTTGGATTATTAGTGATACAAAATCCCCTTCCCTTCCCATCACACTGGAGTTCCTCAGGGTTCCATGTTGGGCCCACTACTAGTCTCTGTCTTCCTACACGACCTTCCCGCTGCCTGTCATTTCACCTCCACCCACATGTATGCGGATGATACTGTCCTGTATGCATATGGTCCCTCCCCCTCTAAAGCAGCATCCAGCATGACTTCAGCATGTCTTTGATAAAGTTCAGTTCTGTTTTCGCTCAAATCAGTTATTCTCAAATGCCAAGAAGACAGTCTCCATGATCTTTGGCACAAGGCAGAGGCTCTCTTTGTTCAAATCCCTTCCCTCTTTCCACACCCTAGATGGAACTTTGCTTGAGGACAATTCCTCCTTTACATACCTCTGGATCTGGCTTGACCAAAACCTCACATTTTCTGGGCACATAGATGCCATTCACAAAGAAATGCACCCCAAACTGGGTGCCTTGTACAGAAATCGAGGATGTATCCCACTGCCTGCTCCCTGCACTGTTCGAGAAAAGGATTCTTCCCTATTTTTTTTTTTTTTTTACTTTCTTTTGTTACCCCTCCTTCTCGCCCTTAGCATTCCACTCCTTCAGGCATTGCTCATACCATCCATGCTTCCTTGACCTTTAGTCTGCCCCTTAGAGTGCCTCGGTAACTCCTTCCTCTCTCCCCTCCTACCTCTGTAGAGCACCTGCACAGCGGGGGTCTGCCCGTGGTTCCTGGACTGGATGGCATGGCGCGGCCGTCATCTAGGCCAGCTGAGGATTTCTCCGCTTTTCTCCCTTCCCGTCCCCCCTTCCCGGAGGACGTCGGCTCGGGCAGGTGAGTGCTGACACACGCCTGCCAAGTGCCTAACAATGTATTCCCCTCCGACTCCAGCCCTCTGGAGCGTAATGCCCTGTGAGGAACGGTGCTCCCACCATTTCAGGGCGTTGGTGCATGTAGCACCCTGGTAATCCACCCGAAGGAGGAGGCGTCCGTTGGGACGCTCAATCCTTCCCCCTGCCAACCCCCAGCGACCCCAGAGTCATGCCCAAACCTGGGTCACCGGTGTGGTGCGAGGTGTGGCATCCAGCGCCTCAACCCTCAGCGCCACTGGGCCGGCCAGGATTCTTCCCTATTTTTGACTATGGGGATGTAGTCTACAGTGCCACTCCCAAATCTTCCCTAACCAGGCTAGACTCTCTTTTCCACTCCTTCAGCCACTTCACTCTTGACTGTCTTCCCCGGACCTATCACTCTACCCTATACCAGTCTCTTTCCCGTTTCTCCCTAGCAGACAGGCGCCATATCCACTGCACCAACTTTCTTGCTAAATTCTGGTTTCACTCTCTCTCCCCCTTATCTCTCCTCCTCTGTTTCCCTCAAACCACCTTCTTCTCACTCACTTAGAAACCTTGACCACCGTACCTTGACCATCCCACCCAGGTCCACCACAGTTGGTCAGGCAGCATTCTAACACCACTTCCCAAAAATCTGGAATCCCCTCATCACGCTGCCTCCCCTCGGGTCCTCTCCCCTCCCCAGGACCTTTTCTCCCCTTCCTGCAGATATGTTTAATTTCCGTCCTCACCATATCTGCCTCTTTGTTTGTTATGCAGGTTAGCACTTATTCTATATTACTCATGCAATTGATTGTTTATTATACGTTCTTTGCACTTTTTCTGGGTTGTTGCAGCGTCTGTTATCAGTTTTGTCATCCTGTTTGATGGTTGTATCTCTTATCCATTTATTACACTGTATTTGTCTTTTTGCTGCTTGTACTTATTGTTTATGCCTGTCCCCTCTCCCCTGGACGCATCTGGAAACGAGCATTTACTGCTCATATGCCTTTCCTGGTGAAACTTTTAACCAAATAAATAAAAAAAAAAATACTTTCACATGTCCAACTGATGTATTTACTGAGCTGTTGCCTTCTCCAATACAAGCCAGCAGGGCTAGTGAAAGGAACATTTTAGTAGCCCTGTAGAAAACCTGCCAGCATTTAACTAGTGGGTGGATGTGTATTTCAACTAGCTATAGTTTTCCTTTCTTGGCCAACACCAGAACAGAGGTAACACATTCTGTGCTTGCAGTTGTTTTTTTAATATCATTCTCAGAATGCAAGTGAAATGTGTTTTATAGTCTTGGCTGGGACCCTCGGCTCCTCATCCATTACCTTTTAAAGGTCCTTAAGTGCACTTCAAAATATAAAATGAAAATAAATTGCAAACTTATTTATTCAAAACAGTATAAAAATCAGTGTTACCAGATAACTGAATGATTGCAGCGCTGCCTAGCTTATGCTGAAGACTTCTTATGATGTTCCTAGGAATTGTGCATCAAGATAACGGATTTTTTTCTGGCCTGTCCGCATAGTAGTAGGGTTGCTACCAGCATCACTGGTGACCTGGGTTCAAGCCCAGATCCTGGATAAACAGAGTTCAGTTGGGGGTAGGGAGGAGGATTAAGTGTCCTACTAGATGTTTTCCTTCAGGGAGGGTGGGAAGCATGATGCTCTCTTTTACCATCACCCGGGGTGGGGGGGCGCACAAGTGGTGTAGCCAAGAGCTTGCAAACTGCACTGGGTGAAGAAAAGTCGTGTGCCAGTGCTAACACCTAATGATGTCAACATGCTGTCAGACAAAGGGACCTTTATAGGAAAATGGTAAATGACTGAGTAGGTGACATCCTGACCACCCCCCACATCCATTTTGGGTTCATGTCTGGCTGCTTTGGGGGTGGCTCTGTAGGACCTCTGCTGTGGGTGGCTGAATCTCTTGGGAAAGCAGCCATGGAGCAGAAGGCAGAATCCCACATGGGGATAATGGGGGGTGGGCAATGCAGTGGTGTGCGTGGATAACCAGGGTCCCAAAGGAACAGACCAAGAGGAGCTTTGTGGATGGCTGTGTGGCAGTGTCGGCAGAGATCACAGGAGGTCCTGGTCAGGGAGCCTGGGAGGTAAAAAGAATTTACAAAAACATGCGGTTTTGTTTTTGTAATCAAAATCTTTTGTAGTATCTCTACGCAGATGTTGAGATTTTATTGTAGGCAACATCTAGAGAGAGGGAGGATAGACCGTTACCCTCGAGGGATGTATGCTGTTTTATTAAAGTTTTGTATGCTAATGAGAAGCTCTGATATTTGCATAAACAAAATAAGGAGAGTAACACTCCTTTCATATAAAGTACACATAATGTGAAATGTTTCAGAATGTCTGTATTTTTCTATCCTTGGTATCTGTGTGTCAGTGAGTATCATTTTGGGGTAGTCTCACCTCCTGGTTGACATGTGAAGAGTAATAGTCTCACACCAGGGACTTGGGCTGCTCTCCAGTATGGACTGTGCAGTGCTGTACCTTGGGGAGTGGGTCATTGTTGAGGTGCCCTCCTTTGGCTGAGATGTTAAACTAATGCCCTTCTATTAATGTTAAATAGTGACTCATCTGCTATGTGTAACTACTATACATAATCTGACAGCCCTTTACCTACTGCGTCTGTCTGCACTACTGTACATAATCTGGGAGCCTCTCACCTGCTGTGTGTGGCTACTACACTACTGTACATAATCTGGGAGCCCCAAACCTGCTGTGTGCGGCACTACACTACTGTACATAATCTGGGAGCCCTCACCTGCTGTATGTGGCTATTACACCACTGTTCATATTCTGGGAGCCCCAAACCTGCTGTGTGTGGCTACTACACTACTGTACATAATCTGGGAGCCCCTCCTCTACTGTGTGTGGCTACTGCACTGCTGTACATAATCTGGGAGCTTCTCACTTGCTGTGTGTGGCTACTGCACTACTGTACACAATCTGGGAGCCCCTCCCCTACTGTGTGTGGCTACTGCACTACTATACACAATCTGGAAGCCCCTCACCTGCTGTGTGTGTCTACTGCACTACTGTACATAATCTGGGAGTGTCTCACCTGCTGTGTGTGGCTACTGCACTACTGTACATAATCTGGGAGCCCCTTGCCTGCTGTGTGTGGCTGCTGCAGTACTGTACACAATCTGGGAGCCCCTTACATGCTGTGTGTGGCTACTGCACTACTGTACACAATCTGAGAGCCCCTCACCTGCTGTGTGTGGCTACTGCACTACTGTACATAATCTGGGAGCCCCCACCTGCTGTGTGTGGCTGCTGCACTACTGTACATAATCTGGGAGCACCTCACCTGCTGTGTGTGGCTACAGCACTGCTGTACATAATCTGGGAGCCCCACACCTACTGTGTGTGGCTACCTCACTACTGTACATAATCTGGGAGCCCCCACCTGCTGTGTGTGGCTGCTGCACTACTGTACATAATCTGGGAGCACCTCACCTGCTGTGTGTGGCTACAGCACTGCTGTACATAATCTGGGAGCCCCCACCTGCTGTGTGTGGCTACAGCACTGCCATACATAATCTGGGATCCCCCATACCTACTGTGTGTGGCTGCTACACTGCTGTACATAATCTGGGAGCCCCTTACCTGCTGTGTGTGGCCACTACACTGCTATATATAATCTGGGAGCCCTCACCTGCTGTATGTGGCTGTTACACTACTGTTCATAATCTGGGAGCCCCTTGCCTGCTGTGTGTGGCTACTACACCACTGTACATAATCTGGGAGCCCCTCACCTACTGTATGTGACTACTACACTAATAATGGGAAGCCTTCATCTACTGTGTGGCTACTACACTACTGTACATAATCTGGAGCCCCTTACCTACTGCGTAACTACTACCCTACTGTACTTAATCTGGTAGCCCCTTACCTGCTGTGTGTGGCTACACTACATAATCGGGGAGCCCTTCACCTACTGTGTGTGGCTACTGCACTACTATACATACTCTGGTGCCCCTCACCTGCTGTGTGTGGTTACTGCACTACTGTGCATGTAATAGCCCCTCACCTACTGTGTGTGGCTACTGAACTACTGTACATAATCTGGGAGCCCCTCACCTGCAGTGTGTGGCTGCTTCACTACTGTACATAATCTGGAAGGCCCTCACCTGCTGTGTGTGGCTACTGTACTACTGTACACAATCTGGGAGCTCCTCACCTGCTGAGTGTGTTTACTGCACTACTGTACATAATCTGGGATCCCCTCAACTGCTGTGTGTGGCTACTGCACTACTGTACACAGTCTGGGAACCCATCACCTGCTGTGTGTGGCTGTTGCACTACTGTACACGATCTGGGAGCCCCTCACCTGCTGTGTGTGGCTACTGCACTACTGTACATAATCTGGAAGCCTCTCATCTGCTGTGTGACTGCTACATTACTGAGTGTGGCTACTGCACTACTGTACATAATCTGGAAGCCCCTCTCCTGCTGTGTGACTGCTACACTACTGAACAGAATCTGGGAGCCCCTTACCTACTGTGTGTGGCTACTGCACTGGTGTACATAATCTGGGAACCCCTCAGTGTGGCTACTGCACTGGTATACATAATCTGGGAACCCTTTACCTGCTGTGTGTGGCTACTATATTACTGTACATAATCTGGGAGCCCCATACCTACTGTGTGTGGCTACCTCACTACTGTACATAATCTGGGAGCCCCCACCTGCTGTGTGTGGCTACTGCACTACTGTACATAATCTGGGAGTGCCTCACCTGCTATGTGTGGCTACTACACTACTGTACGTGATCTGGGAGCCCCATACCTACTGTGTGTGGCTACCTCACTACTGTACATAATCTGGGAGCCCCCACCTGCTGTGTGTGGCTACTGCACTACTGTACATAATCTGGGAGCACCTCACCTGCTGTGTGTGGCTACAGCACTGCCGGACATAATCTGGGAGCCCCCACCTGCTGTGTGTGTGGCTACTGCACTGCTGTACATAATCTGGGAGCACCTCACCTGCTGTGTGTGACTACTGTACATAATCTGGGAGCCCCATACCTACTGTGTGTAGCTACCTCACTACTGTACATAATCTGGGAGCCCCTCACCTGCTGTGTGTGGCTGCTGCACTACTGTACATAATCTGGGAGCGCCTCACCTGCTGAGTGTGGCTACTACACTACTGTACATAATCTGGGAACCCCCACCTGCTGTGTGTGGCTACAGCACTGCTGTACATAATCTGGGAGCTCCCACCTGCTGTGTGTGGCTACTACACTGCTGTACATAATCTGGGAGCCCCTTACCTGCTGTGTGTGTGGCTACTGCGCTACTGTACATAATCTGGGAGTGCCTCACCTGCTGTGTGTGGCTACAGCACTGCCGTACATAATCTGGGAGCCCCCACCTGCTGTGTGTGGCTGCTGCACTACTGTACATAACCTGGGAGTGCCTCACCTGCTGTGTGTGGCTACAGCACTGCCGTACGTAATCTGGGAGCCCCCACCTGCTGTGTGTGGCTACTACACTGCTGTACATAATCTGGGAGCCCCTTACCTGCTGTGTGTGGCTACTACACTGCTGTGTATAATCTGGGAGCCCTCACCTGCTGTATGTGGCTATTACACCACTATTCATAATCTGGGAGCCCATTGCCTGCTGTGTGTGGCTACTACATTACTGTACATAATCTGGGAGCCCCTCACCTACTGTATGTGACTACTACACTAATACTGGGAACCCTTCATCTACTGTGTGGCTACTACACTACTGTACATAATCGGGGAGTCCCTCGCTTACTGTGTGACTACTACACTGCTGTACATAATCTGGAGCCCCTTACCTACTGCATAACTACTACCCTACTGTACTTAATCTGGTAGCCCCTTACCTGCTGTGTGTGGCTACACTACATGATCGGGAAGCCCTTCACCTAGTGTGTGTGGCTACTGCACTACTATACGTAGTCTGGTGCCCCTCACCTGCTGTGTGTGGCTACTGCACCACTGTACATGTTATGGGAGCCCCTCACCTACTGTGTGTGGCTACTGCACTACTGTACATAATCTGGGAGCCCCTCACCTGCTGTGTGTGGCTACTGCACTACTGTACATAATCTGGGAGGCCCCTCACCGGCTGTGTGTGGCTGCTGCACTACTGTACGTAATCTAGGAGCACCTCACCTGCTGTGTGAGGCTGCTGCACTACTGTACACAATCTGGGAGCTCTTCACCTGCTGAATGTGGTTACTGCACTACTGTACATAATCTGGGATCCCCTCAACTGCTGTGTGTGGCTACTGCACTACTGTACCTAATCTGGGATCCCCTCAACTGCTGTGTGTGGCTACTGCACTACTGTACACAATCTGGGAGCACATCACCTGCTGTGTGTTGCTATTTAACTACTGTACATGATCTGGGAGCCCCTCACCTGCTGTGTGTGGCTACTGCACTGCTGTACATAACCTGGAAGCCCCTCACCTGCTGTGTGACTGCTACACTACTGAACAGAATCTGGGAGCCCCTTGCCTACTGTTTGTGGCTACTACACTGCTGTACATAATCTGGGAGCCTCTCACCAGCAGTGTGTGGCTACTGCACTACTGCACATAATCTGGGAATCCCTCACCTGCTGTGTGTGGCTATTACACCCCTATTCATAATCTGGGAGCCGTTTACCTGTTGTGTGTGGCTACTACACCACTGTACATAATCTGGGAGCCCCTCACCTACTGTATGTAACTATTACACTAATAATGGGAGCCCTTCACCTGTGTGGCTGCTACACTACTATATATAATCTGGAACTCTTCACCTACTCTGTGTAACTATTACACTACTGTACTTAATCTGGTAGCCCCTTACCTGCTGTGTGTGGCTACACTACATAATCGGGGAGCCCTTCACCTACTGTGTGTGGCTACTGCACTACTATACATAATCTGGAGCCCCTCACCTGCTGTGTGTGGCTGCTACACTAGTATACATAGTTGGGAGCCCCTCACCTACTGTGTGCAGCTACTACACTACTGTACATAATCTGGGAACCCCTCACCTACTGTGTGTGGCTACTGCACTACTATATGTAATCTGGAGCCCCTCACCCACTGTGTGTGGCTACTACACTACTGTACATAATCTGGGAGCCCCATACCTGCTGTGTGTGGCTACTACACTACTGTACATAATCTGGGAGCACCTCACCTGCTGTGTGTGGCTACTGCACTGCTGTACATAATCTGGGAGCCCCCACTTGTTGTGTGTGGCTACTGCACTACTGTACCTAATCTGGGAGCCCCTCACCTGCTGTGTGTGGCTACTGCACTACTGTACATAATCTAGGAGCCCCTCGCCTGCTATGTGTGGCTACTGTACATAATCTGGGAGCCCCTCAACTGCTGTGTGTGGCTACTGCACTACTGTACATAATCTGGGAGTCTCTCACCTGCTGTGTGACTACTACATTACTGAACATAATCTGGGAGCCCCTTACCTACTGTGTGTGGCTATTACACCACTGTTCATAATCTGGGAGCCCCTTGCCTACTGTGTGTGGCTACCACACCACTGTACATAATCTGGGAGCCCCTCATCTACTGTATGTGACTAATAATGGGAGCCCTTCACCTACTGTGTGGCTACTACACTACTGTACATAATCGGGGAGTCCCTCACCTACTGTGTGACTACTACACTACTATACATAATCTGGAGCTCCTCACCTGCTGTGTGTGGCTACTGCAATACTGTACATATAATGGGAGCCCATCACTTACTGTGTGTGGCTACTGCAATACTGTACATAATCTGGGAGCCCCTCACCTGCTTTGTGTGGCTGCTGCACTACTGTACGTAATCTGGGAGCCCCTCACCTGCTGTGTGTGGCTGCTGCACTACTGTACACAATCTGGGAGCCCCTCACCTGCTGAGTGTGGCTACTGCACTACTGTACATAATCTGGGATCCCCTCAACTGCTGTGTGTGGCTGCTGCACTACTGTACGCAGTCTGGGAGCCCCTCACCTGCTGTGTGTGGCTACTGCACTACTATACACAATCTGGAAGCCCCTCACCTGCCGTGTGACTGCTACTCTACTGAACATAATCTGGGAGCCCCTTACTTACTGTTTGTGGCTACTACACTGCTGTATATATTCTGGGAGCCCCTCACCTGCTGTGTGTGGCTACTGCACTACTGTACATAATCTGGGAGCCCCTCATCTGCTGTGTATGGCTACTGCACTACTGTACATAATCTGGGAACCCCTCACCTGCTGTGTGTGGCTAATACACCCCTATTCATAATCTGGGAGCCGATTACATGTTGTGTGTGGCTACTACACCACTGTACATAATCTGGGAGCCCCTCACCTACTATGTGTAACTACTACACTAATAATGGGAGCCCTTCACCTACTGTGTGGCTACTACACTAGTGTACATAATCGGGGAATCCCTTACCTACTGTGTGACTACTACACTACTATATATAATCTGGAGCTCTTCACCTACTGTGTGTAACTACTATAATACTGTACTTAATCTGGTAGCCCCTTACCTGCTGTGTGTGGCTACACTACATAATCGGGGAGCCCTTCACCTACTGTGTGTGGCTGCTACACTACTATATGTAATCTGGAGCCCCTCACCTGCTGTGTGTGGCTGCTACACTAATATACATAGTCGGGAGGCCCTTACCTACTGTGTGCGGCTACTACGCTACTGTACATAATTGGGGAGCCCCTCACCTACTATGTGTGACTACTACACTAATATACATAAGCAGGGAATCCCGCACCTACTGTGCATGACTACTACCCTCCTACACACAGTCGGGGAGCCCTTCACCTACTGTGTGTGTGACTACTACACTACTGTGTATAATCTGGGAACCCCTCACCTACTGTGTGTGACCGCTGCACTAGTATGCACAATCTGGGAGGAGCTCCTCACTGTGTGTGTGTGTGACTGGTCTAAGGGTACTTAAAATTTCGCCTTCTGGGAGGGTTTGTGAATCCCGATTTGGGAGATATGGCAGCTTGCATCACTGCAAGCCTCCTAGCGCTATGCCATCCGCGCATTTTGTGGCCTTGAAGATGAAGCCCCCTTTGGCGTACGCAGACTACGGTTGATTCAGGCTGCTTTTGTGAATCGCTCCCGGCGCATCTTGTGGCACAAGCCACACCTTGCACCATTCCTTGTGGCGCAGGCCCCTTGCACCATTCAGGGGAGTTTTGTGAATTGGGCCGTATGTCTCGGGGCTTTCTTGCTTTTCTAGTCATAACACCAAAAGCATTTCCCTGTGTCACTCAGTTAGCTTAGGAGACTCCTGATCCAGGCAGTGACATATAATAAGTTTCTTAACCACCATAGATATCAGTGTAAAGTGGTATTTCCTGTTGCCTATCAGTGGTCAGAGATTATTGCGTAACATACACCTTTCTCTGGTAGAAGTTCCCTCTAGGCCCAGCAATGTATCTGAGACAGCTTGCATGGCTTGCCATAGAGGCTGTGCGTTAGACACTCCTAAAAAATATGGATTAAAGTGTTCTTCTCCTTCCTAAAGATGCTTCATAATCTTTTACTTTAGCAGGGACTGCATTAAAGTTATTTTTTATCTTTTCTCCAGTGCATTATCATCACTTGCTGGATGTTGTATCTTATGCCGGCAATAGTCCTTTTGTGGCATTTTTAAAATTTTACTTGCAGAATGTATTTAGTTTGAAGGGATCATAGTTTGATCCAACAAGGTGGCCAGCCAATCCCTTCCACTTCCCTCTTCATGTACATGCCCCTGTGCTCAGCGTGTTATGACACGCAGCAAGGGAGAGATCAGGGCTGCGCCCCACTGAAGTAAATGGGAGTCTATTTTCACTACTGTTTAATACTTATGATGGCCAGTTGGAGACTGATGAAGGCCACTGCCTGACTAACAAGATTGACATCTTATATACAAACTTTGTGCAGTATGTAGATGTGAGAGGGGGATGACATCTTATATACAGGTCGTGTGTAACCAAGAGGTGGGAAAGGGGTGGTGATAATTGTATATATACAAGCTCTGTACAATATGTGGGTGGGGGTGACATCTTGTATACAAACCGTGTACAGTATGTAGGTGGGAGAGGGGGTGGTGACAACTTGTATACAGACCGTGTAATATATTGGTGAGAGAGGTCAATGACATGATATATACAGGGTGTGTGTGTATAGTATGTAGGTGGTAGATGGTGAAAGGTGTGTAGTGTGAAGCATGTAGGTGGGAGGGCATCTCATACACAGGCTGTATGCAATATATAATTTGTAGCGGTCTGCCTGGTGGTGGTGAGGATTAAACAGAAAAGTTCTTGACCTAGAGCATGGGAAAAACAGCCATTAATTCCTTTGGGATGCCTTTACCTTTCTTGCTCTCTCCTCGCTATAGTATTTGCAGGATCACAAGAAGACCAGAAAAAACATGCTTTACAAACATACTGGAATTTCAGGTGCTTGCATTCTTTTACTGAGAGTATGTACATAAAAACAGGAGGGTTACACTCTTACATTTCATCTACAACTGAGGTGGAGTCTGGAACTAAAGTAATGATACCTTGCTGCCATCACAGTTATTCCCACAGCAATAGATTGTGATATCACAAGCTGGCTATTAGCTTTACAAGCAGGGCTCTGTTTGTTTGTCTTTTTGTCCCTTCTGCTGGACCCGACAGCTGAGGGCACCATGCTACCAAAATGTGTTGGTGCATGGAGCCTGTTGGCAGTGGGCCCTCACCAAAGTGACAGTGACATGTCGGGGTCAGGTGTGCCCCCTCTCTGGAGGACGATTCCTTCTCCCCAGCTGGCACTCTGCTTTTCCTGACTCATTCCCCAAACTGGGATGCCATCCTCGAGAATAGCAGCGCTGCTGTTTCACTAACACTCTGGCTATGGTGGCAGTTAAGAAAATTGTTTTAAACTTAGGTTGCAAAAATCTGCAGGTGACTGTGACTGTAGGCTAGTGAAATATTTAGTGAAGTTGATTAATGCAAAAACACATTTGGTAAACTCCTGGGAGTGGACATGCCAAAATTCTGAAACAGGTCCTGAACACCCAGAAAAAAACTGAACTATAAGGAGAATAATTCAAAAGTATTAAAACGAAAGTATTGGATGCAAATTGTACAATGGATTGTTCTGTATCCAGTGTATTGCTGAAAAGCCTCAGAGGTTTCCCAATATTGAACATATAATGAAAGAAAATGAAGGATACTGCAACAGAGAGTGCTTTTCGAAAATGATTTATTTCTGTGAAAATAATTACTATTTAATTAAGAATGTGTGCGGTATTAAAAGAATATGTAATTGGTTCCAGTGGAATACCAGATACATCTTACTTTTAACTCTCCTCGTACAGAGAAATAATTCAAATATTCTGTTGGGCATCTGCCTTTTGTTTTGCTGCTTCTATACTTGACCAGTAAGCTTCATTCTGGTGTGCTTCTTTTTTTGTAACTTATATTTCATTGTTTTTCAAGAAAAGATAATAAGATACATATACCTCATGCCTGACATCACATGAAAGTTACGTGTCTATCAAATGGAACAGATTATACAATTGGTCTGAACATTCTGACTTACAGATATGGAGGTATATCTAAAATCCAGGTAAGCGGAGAAATAAATCAAGATGTGTTGCACCTCACGAGAGCATGGGATCAGGCCATAAAAAATATAGTCCAAACATATTGTTAGATTCAAGCCTATGCTATGGTGTGATCCCACCCCAAACATATGAAATTCAATAAACAAAAGTGTTAAGCCCCGCATGCACACATACACGACTCTGCCTACTGGGGCTCCATACAATAAGATTAACAATATTCAAGCATTAGAAGAGAAAATAACTTTATAACAGCAGAAAGCTGTACAATGTATAAAACAGAGCACAGAACTGATTGGCTGGCTCTAAGATCATTGCGTGGAGCATTTACATCATGTTAAATTATATGATTCCTTAAAAAAAGAGTTCATCCCAAGAGGAGGATGTGGCAACTATAGTAAAACTCTAAGGCAGTCAACACAGTTAAACTGAAGTGGAACGCCATTTGGCATACAGTATTGGTCTAAAAAATAAAGTCCTGTGCTGATTTAGTCCATAACATGTGGGTAACAATCTCCAGTGCGGGATGAAACTAGAAAATGTATAGCATAAAAAAATGTAGCTGGACATGAGTACACATAAAGTCAATTAGCTAACTTCACCCAGTCTAGAACAATGGTACCCAATTGCAGTGCCACCGATCAGGACTCATCCTCTGCTGGTCCCCTGGCCACCTCGAACTCCTTGGTGACCTGTTCCGCACATTTCTCTGCCCCTGTAGCATAGTTAAATTGGTAGGTATGTCCACCATATACAATACAAAGGCATGTGGGCATAAGTAACGAGTGGTTGACCCCCAAAGCCTTAAATTTGGCCCTCACAACATCAATTTTTTTTTGCCTCGTACGCATTGCATAGACTAAATTGGGGAAAAGGTGCATGGTTATATCTTCATAGTGTAGATCCTGGGAGTTTATGACTGCCAAAAGTAGCGCTTATCCCAATTACCGCCTCTGGCCAGCCTGTGACTAACAACGCAGTACGAGGCCGACTGCATTGTTGTTCAGCCGACTAAAGTGAGATGTGGTAGGCCTTCAGAAAATGTTCATAACAACATTGTCCAAATGAAGAGCTTTGGGGAGCCAATTTTTCAGGAAATACAACAGTCACCTTTGCTTCCCTCAGGAAGCCCCACCAAACGAATATTGGAGGCCCTTTTAGGCAGTATAGCGCAGTGGTTTAAGGCTCTGAGCTGCAAATCTGAAAACCTGGGTTTGAATCCGACAGCCCCCCCCTTGCAGATACTGTGTGACCCTGAGCAAGTCACTTAACTTCCCTGTGCTCCCAGGTTGCACCTGTAAACAAGCTTTCAGCTTAGTGTGTCTTACCTGGTTAAACAATTGAAAAAAAAAAAAAAAATTTCTAGGGTCTCCAATCTATATTTCAGCTGTGCATTCTCTTGGGCCATGTGGCTAGTGCTTGAGTCACTTGGGCTTCTGCACAGGTTGCATTTTTTGTAGAAACCTCAATTTTAACATCTTGTTCAGACACTTAAGAATAGTTTCAACTTTTACATTGATCGCTTGCATTGAGGTCACGAGGGACTTCCATGGTGGATCCACTACAACTCCTGCTTCCGTTGGCAAGTCCTCCATGGTAGTGGCCTGTGATGGTGCTGAAGGTTGAGTTTTCCCTCCACCTAGCCCATCTTTATTGGAGATCCCCGTGGTCACAAAAGGAATCATTGGGCTCCTTGGAACACATTTTGACATTTGGGAATGAAAGTTACAGGTCCAGGCACTCACCAAATAACTTTTTAATGAAAATTTAGTCCCCAATGTGCAGAGCTAATGGAAGACGTGTCCACTCAGTAAGATGCTCAAGAGCACCTACCCTCATCCATTCTGGTGTGCTTTGTAGTAAGATTACACCTACGGTGAAGGGGAAGGGCTGAGCAAATGGGTGATGGTATTCACTGATTGTAAGGGCGTTTACGGAGCTCTTAAGAGCATTTATGGATCCCTCTGTGCATTCAGTGATTACTAAGGGCATTCACGGATCCCTAAGGGTATCAATGGTTTCCGGACGGCATCCACAGATCACTGTGACCATCCATGGACCCTAAGGCTACCAGTGGATCCCTAAGGGCATTCACTGATCCCTAATGACACTTGACTGATCCCTAAGGGCATTCACAGATCCCTGAAGGCATTCACTGATTTCTAAGGGTATGGATGGATGGATCACTAAGGGAATTCAGTGGTCCTTAAGGGCATTCACTGATCCCTAAGGCTGCCAGTGGATCCCTAAGGGCAGTCACTGATCACTAAGAGCATTAGCTGATCCCTAAGGGTATTCACCAATCTCTAAGGGCATCCACTGATCCCGAAGGGCATTCACTGATCCATAAGGGGATTAGCTGATCCCTAAGGGCAGCCACTGATCCCTAAGGGCATCGACTGATCCCTAAGGGCATTCACTGACTGCTAAGGATATTGATGGATCCCTAAGGGCATTGCTATACTCTTAAGTGCATTCACTGATCCCTAAGGGCATCCTGAGGACCCATCGACTGACTAATTCTGATGGATTTGGGGATTTATTATTTAAGTAAACACACTAAAAAAGAAATTTCAAAATGAATGAAAGATTAAAATAAGAACAGCCTGTGGTTGGTCCAATGATGGCACCGACTGGTAGAGCTGGGCTTGAGTGTGGTAGCATAGAAGCTGCCAATAGCCAGATAGCAGTTTGCTGAGCATGTCTGCATTTAGTTACAAATGTGGTCCAAAGTGCTGCTGCAGCCATGTCACAAAAAACAGATCAAATGAGGTTTGTCATGTAGCTACACATTTCAGGTGACAGGTAACTAAACTGCTGTAGGGTTTCTGAATTCCAGGTGTGGATCCAGCTGTCTTGCTGTGTGAGTGGCTGAAGCTGGGAACTCTGTGGCAGGGAGGTGCTTAATTCATTGGAAGGGATAGTGCATGTGAACGAGATCCCTCCATAAAATATGAATGTCTCACCACAGGAAGCCAGATTAACTGGCCAAACGTCCATTAATTGGGGTATTTCACTGTTTTATGCAAATTTTAAGGAGTCACTAATGTTTTTTAATCTGAATTTGGTGTGTGTCAGGAAAACAGAACATGATTGATGTTTCCTATAGCTTCGTTCATTGTAGTCAAATCTTCTGGTTCAACAGCAGAGGATAGCGTTGATATTGTTGTGTGAACTTTCTTCATTATGTCACATACTAGCTCTGAGTCCTGTTGCAGGAGGAGACTGGTAGCCACTGAGGCCAATTGTTAATATGCAGAAAAATTCCTCACTGTATTGGCTTCAAGTGCTAAATCCAGTCTGTACTTGCAGAAAGAGAGTTTTTTTCATTAAATCCCCAAGGTGTGTCTTTGATTAAATCCGTGATGAACTGAAGTGTATTGGACTGAAGCTTAAGAACCTCTCTCTGTACAGAAGTAATCAGGGAATAACAGTCCAGTAATATGAAGTGGAGGCTTAAGAGTGGAATGAATGAGTCTGGTCTAAAAGTACCATTCTAGCTGAAGCAAGTAGACAGTAGTGCAACTAATTACTGATGCGATGGACTCCGTGCCTGCGCATCTTACTTCAAATTCCTTTATATATTTTTTGTTTTTGTTTATAGTATACTGAAGTAGGATACCAAGATGCTACATCTTATTTTCAGTAGGGTCCTGCTTCTACCTAATTGTATGGGAGAGACAGAACATAGTATTCTAAAGTAGGACAGGGTCTCTGTGTCTGATGTGTCTGCCCATCCCCCACTACTTAAGCAGGGATTAATGAATGTACTTTGCAAACATGTACTTATTTATAGGGACCCCCCCTTCCCCGCCACCCAGGGCACCCTCAGATTCACTTGATTAATACAAATGTTTTCAGGCTTACCTTGAGGCCCTTCATGTCCACTGTCACTTCTGGTAGGCTGTTCCATGGGTTCACCACCATCAGTGAGAAGAACTGCCTCCTGATGTCACCCCTGAATTTACTGCCTCTGGGTTTCCCCATGGAACCGAAGTCCTTGGAGGTTTGCTGAGTTGCTGAAGGCCACACAATGAGTGAGTGGTTATGCTGGGATTGGAACCTGCAGTCTCCTTTTTCACAGTGCAGGGATCTTAAGTACTGGCCCATGTTATCCTTTAGATATGCTACAGATACAAACTAAGTACAGTGGTGGGAGTTGAACTGGGATCTTCCACCCCACTCCTGGCCACAAGAGAAATACTGCATCACACACAAATGTAAATCCAAATGTTACATCAGCGGTTGACTGAGTGGAGTTACAACATCTTACTTTTGATGGGGGTCATGGATTTATCCCAGTTATACAGCTCAGGTCACCGAAGCACAGCCATGTCAAGTGATTTACTCAAGGTCCCCCAGATGTGACTCTGGTGGAATGTGAGCCCGGATCTCTTGATTCACAGTTCTGTGTTCTTACCTGAGCTGGAAGCATCAATGCAGCGTGAGTTCAACAATGTTCAGGGCTGGTTCTGTTTTAACTCTCATAATGACAAAAAAGCAGTGTCCAGTAAGCAGTGATTCACCAGGCCCCACAATATCCCTTTCTCCATGACCTTTTGCAGTAAGCAACGAGTTGCCAGGTTTCATAATATCCCTGTCTCCGTGACCTTTGTCAATAAGCAGTGACTCACCTTGGCCTCACAGTCTCCCCGTTTCCATGACATTTGGCAGGGAATATTGACCCACCAGACTCCATAATAACCCAGTCCCCATGACCTTTGGCAGAGGGCAGAGACTTGCCAGGCTCCATAATAACCCAGTCTCCATGACCTTTGGCAGAGAGCAGAGACTCGCCAGGCCCCATAATAACCCTGTTTCCATGACCTTTGTCAGTAAACAGTGACTTGCCAGGCTTCACCCTATCCTTGTCTCCATGGCCTTTGGCAGTAAGCAGTGTCTTGCCAACCTCCAAAATACTGCCCCGTTCATGACCGTTGAAAGTAAATGGAGTCTTGCCAGGCTCCATGAATCTGGATCGGTCCATCCTATAATAATCCACCACTTCAGTTACCTGGCGGTGTGTGGCTGCACTGAAACCTTCATTTCTCCTCCCACACCGCTACCATCCATAAGCCCCTCTCCAGACTTGGTGCACAGCATTGCAACAAGTGCTTCCTCCTCCTCCTCCTCCTCCTCCTCCCAGCGTGCCAGGAGACTATCTTTAAAATGATTCTACTGGTGTTTGACTGTGCCAGTGTTGTTTATACTGCTGCCCCTAAAACTACCCTGGCCACTCTGGACCCATTTTCACTCCTTCTGCCGATGTGCCCTTAACTGCCCTGTCCGAACTCATTGCCACTTCTTCTACTTGAATGTCTCCCTCCCTTCACTTGAGGCCAGATGCCTCTCCCAGTGTGCTTCCTTCTCAGTCAGAATCAGGTTCCGTTCCCATCCCTGTCCTCTCTCCTCCTTCATCTGCTTCTACTCCTTCTGTTTCTCTGACTCTCCTTCTCTAGCCCCATTTTACAACCTCAGTTGAGCAATCTGGTGTCTGCCCTTGCCTCCCGTGCCTCTGGAGTAGCTTTCTCTGATATCCCCTCTTCCTCTTTTAAAGCTCTCCTCCAGGAACTTTCCTCACATACTTTTTTTGAAACTGGCATCCTCCTCTGTCATACCCCTCCCTGGCTCCTGCTGTTGCTCTTCTTTCCCCCATTCTCATGTTTCCTTCCTGAGCTACAGTGGTATCAGAGTCTATATATTAGCTGAACCTGAATCTCTCTTCTTTATATTGACTTGTATTTTACTTTTCCATAATGTAGTAACATAATAACATCACGGGTTTAAACAAGGGTTCACCAGCAAAGCCTTTTTCAGAGGAAAACATGCTCAAGAACAAGGGGTCATGCTATGAAGTTGGAGGGGGAGTAGATTCAGCGGAGGTGTAAGGAAATGCTTCTTCACAGAAAGAATGGTGGCTGCCTGGAACAGCCTCCCTGGGGAGGTGGGGGTAAAAACTGTAACGGGATTCAAGAATGCTTGGGATAGGCAAAAGGAAACCTTAGTGGTAAGAAAATGAGGGGTAAAGCCAGACATTAAGTAGGGTCTATGGTGTTACAGTAGGTAGGGGAAAATGGGCAGACTAGGTGGACCAAGAGGTCTATATCTGCCATCAAACTCTATGTTTCTATAGTAACAAAGTAACACATTGTAAAATACCAACTTAGAAACACGTAGTAACTTAGTAACATAGACAGTAGCATGGTAACATAGCGACATCAGTAGTGGTAACATGCAGTAACATAGTAACTTAGTAACATGTAACATAGTAATAGAGTAATGTAATAACGCATAGTAACTTAGTAACACATTGTAATGTAGTAACACAGATAACAGTTACATCGTTATACATAGTAACAGTAGCACATAGTAACATTGTAACACATAGAATGACACATTGTAACCTACTAACAGTAATCTAGTGACACATAACATAACACATAGTCACAGAAACACATAACTCAGTAAAATAGTAACAATAACACATTATAACCTAGTAACATAGTAATCTAGTGACACATAGTAACATCATAACAGTAACACGTGGTAACATAGTAGCATGGTAACTTCTAGTAAAATAGTAAAATATGTTAACAATAAAATTGTAACATAGTAACACGGTAATATAGCGACACATAATAATGTAGTGAAACGTAATAACATAATAGCACAGAAATATAGCAACATATAGTAACAGAGACACAGAAATATAGTAACACATAGTAACAGTAACATATAGTAATTTAGTAGTTTAATAATAGTAATATAGTAACACTTGGGAAAATAGTAACATATATTATACAATGGCAAGAAAATTTCCTGGACTCTGATTGGTCAGTGTGTGCCTGAGACAGTGATTATATTACACAATAACATCACTGTGTTGATTTTTTGGAGGATTATATGGATTTTCTTTTCAGAAACAAAGATATACTACCTCACTAAAAATCTACTAAAAACATTTGTGTTTTTATTTTTGTTTTGTATAACATTGTATAATTGCAATAAGGCACTCCAAGGTGCGTGTTCTCGTGTAATAACATCACTCCTGAGGTGGTGGAAGCACTCGGCTTCGCCTCGTGCTTCAACCCACCCCAGGAGTGACATTATTACACGATAACACACACCTTGTCATGCCTTATTGCTTAAGTAGCATAGTAACACAGTAACAAAACACTACTTGGTAACATATAGTAGCACATAGTAACTTAGTGATATAGTAATATGCCATGCCCTCCATGAAAAAACGAAATGCCTTGGTACAGTGTTGTGGTGTTTACCATCAGAAACGTGTGGTAACACCATCCTAATATGTCCACATTGTGAATCTAGCATGTACATTCAATAAAGCAACCTCGATGGAAGAGATTTTTTAAAATTGTGAGTGGAAGGTGGCCCATCAGCACAGCAGTAGCACTACTGTTCGTGATGCCATTGACCTGGGTTCAGATGCAAGTCGAAGTCGGGAGCTGAAGGGGAAGGAGGTGGATTGAGGGTCCCAGTGGATGCTCTCCTCCAGGAAGTGAAGGCAGCATGCTCACTGCAACATTGCCACCTAGGTGACCATAGGTGGTGATGTGAGCAGAGCAGCGGATTTGGGAGGGGGATCAGCATGCCTAGCATGCATGCCAAGCTATCAACTCCACAGAGTGTCTGAGGGTCGGGCGAAAAGCAGGAAACCCCACCAGGCAGCAGGATGATGCCTGGGGTTCCTTGCAGACCTTATACTGCCCACTAGGTGCAACAGACCTACCCAACCAAGTGAGGCATCCAGAGGGGGCTTGGGGAACCCGACTTCCCTGCCACAGGGGACAAGCTGTGGAAGAATGGATGGGTCCCTTGGGTAAGTCCCAGAGACAACAGGTGATGATGTTGGGGGTACCACAGGGTGGAAGGGGGCCAGCCTAGTGTGTGTGTGTGTGTATGGGGGGGGAATTGCGAGTGGTGGCCGTCTTTAATGACATGAGTCATCAATTACAAAATTAGCTCTAAAAGCTGTTTTGCCTGTATCTGAGAACACTAAAACTGCACTGAGCAAGAATCTAAATGTAAGGTCACCCTCCCAGCTGTCTAGGGGTATACTGGTGGAAACAGTCGCCTGGGAGGTGCCCCACACAAGAAACTGCACAGTACACTTACTTGACCTCCTAAGCCTGAGGTGACCTCCGGGGCTCCACTAACACGTGGCAGGGCTGACAAAGCTGTAGAGTAAAAGGGGTTAGCAGAACTAGGAGGCATAACACAATGAATGTCCAAATGTGATGGGGGGGGTAGTAAAACAAAACAGGATCCTTTATTTCTTCAGTTGAGCTCACATACTAATGTTATTTTTCTCCAACTGGCACAGTCTACTGTTTTATCATCAGAGAGCGACCATCTCCTGCTCGCTTCTGGGTTGGATTCAACCCTGGTGAGGCACATTATTTGGCACATAACTGCCCTGCATGAGGCACTAGAACTCAAGAGTCCCCCACCCCTACAGCATGGGTGGGGACTCCACGGGCATCTTCTAGTCCATGTTTGACATTCACTACCCACTTGGCAACATCACAGTCTCAATGGCTGGCACATTGTGATACCAGAACTATCCTGTGAGGAATTTCAGGAACACACTCTTTCCTCCCACAGAGTCTATTCTTTACCACTTCATTTCTTCTGCAATTGAGAGAAGGCTTTTGCCCACCTAGGCATTACGTTTGGTGCCAATGGGCATTACACAGACTTCACTAAAGGGGCACATTGACCTTCAGGACACACTCTGAGGTAAAATTCCTGACCTCTGACAGGAATATGTGACTTGCCAGTTACTGTCCCTCTCTTGGGGCAGGAGGCCACTGCTGAGTGCCAAACTGATCACTTCACATTTAATAAAGCATGAATATCACCTCAGATCCTTTGCTCGGACTTCCTGGCACCAGCTTCCTCACAGACAGACCTCTATCTTCTCTTTAGAAGGGGGTTTTCTCCTGCTGGAGAGGGGCACCCCCTTCTTTCAAAGACTGTAGAAGATGGCTGCCACCACAAGTGGGCACTTTTTCTGGATGCCAGGCTCTATAGAGGAACTTTCAGGACAGTGGGAGCTGGCACAGTGTGCCAGTAGTACCTCTCCCACCAGCTGTGACTCTGCAGTCCCTGCCCTTCAGCAAAGAACACTGACTCCTCCCCTTTGGAATGCCCAGGTCAGACCAGCTGACCCAGTCCTCCAAGGGCATAGAAAACTGGCAAACCCTAGAGGTTGGTAGACACTCTTAAAGGGGATATTTACACAGTTCCTGAGAGGAGCTACATAAGGATTTCAGAAATACATTTTTGCTAAAAAAAAAAAACAGATGATGTTTTTTTGCCGACTAACATATTGTCGCTTTAAGGAGTTAACATTTTTATAAGTGCATCAGGTGGGCCAGTGAAGTACCTGTGGGCGTGTAGATTTTCCCAGACAGTAGCCCTGCTAGCTAGTGAAAACCTCATTTCAACCCTTGCATTTCACCCGTGCACTGTTCTGTTTGGCAGTTTCCCATCCTTCTGTAATCCTCCCCCCCCCCACCTCACTGGGATGCATCTGGAGATGGAGGTTTACTGACTTGGTTAAGGTGATTGGGCTTTGTGCATGACTGGGCAGGAATTATACGTTGGAGGTGCGTATCCCAGCCGTGTAACTCCACACCTGTGGACAGGTGCGCACTGGCTGGTATTCACAGATGGCCTCCATCTGTCCATGGCCCCGCCTCCCTGGGCACACAGGACCGCACAGGGCGTCGGGGGGTGGAGTAGCGGACCCATGCGGGCATCCAATCGGATGCCTGCATCAGGTCCAGGAGTGGATCCCTTGCGCGGGACGGCGCGGGTCCAAGTGCATAAATAGCACCTGCAGGCACCCAAGCCCACAAAGCCATGCCCCCGTGTCCTGCAGACCTGTAGGCCCCCCACCCGCCTCACAGCAGAGCCCCAGCACAGTAACCCCCACCAACCAACCAACACAACAGTGCCCTGTCCCCATATGCCGTAGGCTGACCCGCCCCAACACAACACAGCCCCATCCCCATAGTTGCCCGTGACACTCCCCTACACACACACACACACACACAGGTGCCCAGCACTGACCACTCATGCCTCCGAACCTGGTACCCTGCCGCAGCATTATAGGCCAGAGGCTGGTGGTCCCCCCAACCGCCCGTGGCACCGACCCCCCATCCAACATACGAAATTTGCCAGCAGATAAAGGCCTAGAGGTCTATCAAGTCTGCTCGAATGTGCAGCTAGCACCCCTTATTCTGCAGCTGCCCCTCCCTTCCACCCTTCCCCTTCATTAACCCTCCCCCTTGTCCTGTCCCATCCTCGTTTGAAGCAGTCCACTGTTCTACTGCATACCACTTCAGCAGGTAACGCATTCCACCCAGCCACCACCCTCTCTGTAAAAAAGTGTCTCCTCACCTCCCTCCTGAACCTTCCTCGCTCCAGTCTCATATCATGGCCCCTGGTGTCCCTCTCCTCCCTTACTTTGAACAGCCCCTCTGTACTTGTCTTGTTTATTCCTTTCATGTATTTAAAGGTTTCAATCATGTCACCCCTGTCTCTCCTCTCCTCCAGTGAGTACATGTTCAACTCCTTCAACCTCCTCTCTATGATAAGTCCCCAGCCCTTGATCATCTTTTTAGCTCTGCTGCACCCCTCCAGTAACTTAATGTCCCTCTTCAGATCACGGACGCCAGTACTGCACGCAGTACTCAGGTGTGGTCTAACTAATGACCTATACAGTGGCAGAATCACCTCCTCCTCCTCAAGGATATACCCTTTACACACAACCCAGCATTTTGTTGGTCTTTGCAGCTGCCTTCCTACATTGTGCCGAGTTGTTCATTGACCCTGTAATGAGCACACCCAGATCCTTCTCCTCCTCTGTCTGGGCTAGCTGCACTCCCCTAGCTGGTAACTCCTCCTTGGGTTCTTGATCCCAAATGCAGCACCTTGCACTTTTGGCATTAAAGCCCAGTTGCCAGGTGTCTGACCAGGTTTCAAGCTTTGCCAGATCATCCTGCAACCCTGCCATCCCCTAGGTCATCCACCACCGTGCCTACCTTGGTATCATCAGCAAACAGACTGATCTTGCTCTTGATGTCCCATGATATGTCTGCAATGAATATCCCAAACAACACTGGTCCCAACACCAGGCCCTGTGGAACACCACTCGTCACTGCCCTTGGGTGTGAGAGCCCCCCACCCACCACCACCCTCTGTTGCCTTCCCTGCAGCCAGTTTCCTACCCATCTCACCAGCTTTGCACCTGCCCTTGTACCTACTAACTTCCTTCCCAGCCTTCCATGTGGCACTGAGTCGAATGCCTTACTGAAGTCCAGATACAGGACATCCACTGCATGGCCCCTGTCCAGTTGCCTAGTTACCCAGTCATAGAACTTGACCAGGTTGGTTTGGCAGGATCTGCCACATATGAAGCCATGCTGTCTGCTGTCCTGTAGTCCTTTGGCCTCTAGGAGGGCCACCAGCCTCTCCTTCAGGATAGTCTCCATTAGCTTACCCACGATGGATGTGAGGCTCACTGGTCTGTAGTTTCCCAGTTCATCCTTGGGGCCACTCTTGTGGAGGGGCACCACATGAGCCATCCTCCAGTCCTGAGGTACACACCCGGAATGTAGGTCCTGCAAGGACCTCTGCCAGCTCCTTCAGTACCCTGGGGTGGATGCCATCTGGGCCTGGCGCCTTGTCCACCCTCAGTGCCTTCAAACCCTCTCGAACTCTGCTCTCCATGATTTCCCCATCTGTCACCACTTCCCACCCTGCTTCTGCCATTTCTCCCACCTTAGGTGTCACCCCCCTCTTCTCTTTAGTAAATACTGAGCAGAAGTACTCATTTAGTGTTTCCGCCTTATCGCACCCTGCTTCCACCCAACCCCCCTCCTTCCTAATCCTTACTATGTGGTCCTTACAGCTCCTTTTCTCCCTGATGTACTTAAAGAAGTCCTTCTCCCCCTTCTTAATGCCTTGTGCCAGCCTGAGTTCCGTAGATGCTTTGGCTCCCCTTACTGCCCTTGTCACCTCCTTCGATTCTGTCAAGTACTCCTCCCTGTCCTCCCCCCTTCCTGTTTTCTTGTACTTCCTAAAGGCAGCTCTTTTCCTCCTTACCTTTTCCATGACCTTGCTCAACCAGATCGGTTTCTTAGCCCTAGCCTTCTTGCTCTGGGCTTTGCAGCAGGTTTTGGTTGCCTCCACTATCCCCAGCTTTATGAGCTCCCACCTCTGGTTAGTGTCCATACTAGACTGAATTCTGGCCAGGTACCCTTTTACCACTTCTCCCATCCTCCCAAAATCAGCCCTCCTGAAGTCCAGCACTATTGTGCCAGATTCCACTCCTTCCTTGCCCATATCCAATGTGAGCCATACTGAGTGGTGGTCACTCCCTGACAGCGGTTCCTTCACTATAAGTTCTCTCACAAAGTCCCCATTTGCCAGCACAAGGTCAAGGGTATTCCCTAACCTGGTTGGTTCACTGACCATTTGCAGCAGGAAACTGTCCTGGAAGGCATCCAGCAGTACCTGCTCCCTTCTGTTCCTGGTTGTTGGGGTGCTCCAGTCCACTCCTGGCATGTTGAAGTCCCCCACAATCACCACACTACCCTTTTCGCAGGTCCTCCTGATCTGTCCCGCTAGTTCCCTGTCTAACTCCTCCGTCTGAGATGGTGGCCTGTACACCGCTCCCATTCTAAGAATCCTATTCTTGGAATCCTGGATTTGCATCCAAAGTGACTCCGTACTACCCTCCTCCCCTTCCTCCCTTACACACTTCAGTCCTTCCTTCACATATAGTGCCACTGCCCTCCTAGGCTAGGCGGTGCTGCAGGCATAGACAGCCAGTGGCACACCCTCCCCACACCTCCTTGGCTGTTGGCCGTCCAACTGCTGCTGGGAGCATGCCACAATAAATAGGCAGCGCGCTTATGGCAGCAGTGAGATGGCGGGCAGCCGAGGAGGTGTGGGGAGGACTGTGCTGCTGGCCGTCTATGCCTGCAGCACCACTTGCTTTTTCCTCCCTTACTGAGCCCCCTGTCTTATCCCCAAAGGCAGGGCTCAGTTGGACAGTGGGAATGAACCAGATGAGGTACTGGTCCTCCAATGAGGACCTGCAGGATAGGGAGTTGTTGGTTGGCTAGGCTAGAGCCCTAGTGTGTGCCTTCATCTAGCTGCACTCCTAGGTCTTTTTTTTTCTGTGTTCTTGTCCACCCCGCTGGTCAAGGCAGGGAAAGTAATGCTGCCACTTTAAAAGGCCCTGGTCAGGGCAGGGGAAGTAATGCTGCCACTTTAGAAGGCCCTGGTTAGGGCAGGGGAAGTAATGTTGCCACTTTAGAAGGCCCTGTTCAGGGCAGGGGAAGTAATCCTGCCACTTTACAAAGCCCAGGTCAGGGCAGGGGAAGTAATCCTGCCACTTTACAAGGGGCACTGGTTAGAGCAGTGGAAGTAATCTAACCACTTTACAAGGGGCAATGGTCAGAGCAGGGGAAGTAATCGTACCACTTTACAAAGCACTGGTCAAAGCAGGGAAAGTAATCCTGCCACTTTACAAGGGGCACTGGTCAGAGCAAGGGAAGTAATCCTACCACTTTACAATGCACTGGTCAGAGCAGGGGAGATAATCCTGCCACTTTACAAGGGGCACTGGTCAGAGCAAGGGAAGTAATCCTACCACTTTACAATGCACTGGTCAGAGCAGGGGAGATAATCCTGTCACTTTACAAGGGGCTCTGGTCAGAGCAGGGGGAGTAATCCTGCCACTTTACAAGGGGCCCTGGTCAGGGCAGGGAAAGTAATCCTGCCACTTTACAAGGCACTGGTCAGAGCAGGGGAAGTAATCCTGCCACTTTTCAAGGTACTGGTCAGGGCAGGGAAAGTAATCCTGTCACTTTAAAAGGGGCCCTAGTTAGGGCAGGGGAAGTAATCCTGCCTCTTTACAAGGCCCTGGTCAGGCCCTGCCTTGGAGTACTGTGTGCATTTCTGGGTCCAGCAGTACAGAAGGGACAGCAGTGCATGGCCGGCACCACGTGGATCAGGTGTATGGGAGACAAAAGCTAGGAGAAGACATTGGAAGTCCTTAACATCTACACCCTGGAGAAGAGGAAGCTAAAAGAGGACAGGATCTCTTTTGTGCACTCTGTGGTAACGACAGAATTGACAGAGATGTTTAATTTGCTGGGCTCCAGCAGGACGCTGTGTCATGTTGAGAAGCTCAGAGGCGGTAAATTCAGAGGAAAGGCTAGAGGCCCTTCTCCTAGAGGGCGGTGAACCTGTGGAGCAGTTTACCAGTGGGGACATGGAATATGGAGACAGAACAGGCTTTCAGGGGAAGCCTAGACATATTTATGATTACCAGTGGAATTACAGGGTACCCTGTGTGGTACAGTGGTGGGAGAGCCCTGTAAATAAGTGCATGTTTAAACAGCACACTTGTGACAGGGACAGCCTTGACAGACCTAGAGTTCCTGCTCTCCTTAAATTACTAGGTGCCCATTGTATTCATTCACATTCGTGCAGCGAGAAAACAACAGTACAAGTTATCTAAAGGTACACAGATGAAGAATACTGGTTACTACAAGGCTTGCCCGCTGATGGGACAATCCTGTAACAGCAAATAATAGCTAGAGCTCTGGTCATTTTCTTTTAACTCTTGAAACCCTCCCATGTTGATTGACATAGTAGAAAGCCTTTTTCTTTTCATAGAGCTTTTTGTTCCTCAGCTGCCACCTCTGCCTTTCTTTGGGCCCCTTGCCTGGTTGCCCCAGTCCTGACTGCCCCTCCCCCCACCATATAGCCTGAGGGGATCCACATGGTGCAGGACCAGAGAATGCCGGGGCCCTCATGCTCAGTGTCAGAAATATAAAGGGGTTTCTATGTTTTCTCCCCCCCCCCCGCTGCCTGGTGCATGCTGTACATCTCCACGCATGGACCCTCACATGCACGTTGCAATGCCCTGCAGGGGAGATGAGCTCCCTCAGCCCACACAGGGGTCGTTACGGTGGCAGAATCAGACCACCAGCATCCCCTGGATGGGGGTGCTGCCCCAGCCCCCCGCCTTCCCGACTTGATTCCTGAGTTTACTTCCGAAGCTGGGTCATTGGCACAGGGTAGTAGAAAACATTTGAAAGACATTACCAAATGAGTACTGAATGCCAGCAGTAGAGTGCAGACACCAAACTTGTTTTGCTGTGTGTGAAGTATATTTCTCCTTGCGGTTACAGCACGTTCAGGTCTTTACTGGTAATTTCACTTATGGAATTCTTCAGAAGAGAGAAGCAGCAGTTTGTTTCCATGTCAGCAACAGAAAAACTGATGTTAAAAAAACGAAAAACAGTTTCTTTTTTTTGTCTAGTAAATTGATCCTACCAGCATGGTACATACAGTATTTGTTGGTTTATGGATTGCTGTTTCGAGGGCTGAGAACAACAGCTGATTACAAAAATTTATTTTTAACATTTCTTGAAATGCATTGAGGACTTTAAAAGCAGCAATGTGTTTTTAAGTTGAAGAATGAAAAAGGCAGAATTTAGTTGTTTCACAAATTGCCAGTTCTGACTAGTTAGATTCAGTTCATTGTCCACCGTTAGGCAGTCTCTCACAGAGCATGTTTAGTCACCAGAACAAGGCCGGAGGGGGAGCTGTGGGATGCATGACTGTAGTCAGCAGTGGGAGAGGCAGTCAGGACCGGGATGGGTCTGTCAGTATCGCTGATGGACATTGACACTGGGTATATGCTCCATAGGCTCACTACTGGCTGGCGGCACTCTGCTATCTTCAACTGACGCAGCATCTGTGGTGGGAGCCAAACGAGGAAAACTCCATGGGAAGTCCAGTGGGTTCCACCGGTGATTCAACCTCCCTGAAAAGTGACCGAATATGTGGGCCCTCCGGTAATGGAGAGCCTATGCTGGCTCACTTAGTCTCAGTGTTATTGTGGGCCCCTATGCCAGCTCACTCACTCTCTGTTATTGTGGGGCCCAGTGCCGGCTCACTCAGTATCTCTGTTACTTTGGGGACCTGTGCTGGCTCACTTAGTCTCTGTGTTTTTGTGGGTCCTATGCTGACAGTCAGTGTCTGTACTATTGTGGGACCCTATGCCGGGTCAGTCAGTCTCTGTTAATGTGGGGCCCTATGGTGGCTCACTCAGTCTCTGTGTTATTGAGGGGCCCTATGCTGATTCAGTCAGTCTCTGAGTTACTGTGGGGTTCAGTGTTTGCTTACTCAATCTCTGAATTATTGTGGGGTCCATATGCTGGCTCACTTTATCTGTGTGTTGTTGCGGGGCCCTGTGCTGGCTCTCAGTCTCTAGGTTACTGTGGGGCTCTTATGCTGACTCACTCATTGTCTGTGTTGTTATGGGGCCTCAGGCTGGCTCACTAAGTCTCTGTGTTATTGTGGTGCCCTATGCTGGCTTACTTAGTATCTGTGTTATTGTGGGGCCCCATGCCGGCTCAGTTTATCTGTGTGTTGTGGGGCCCTGTGCTGGCTCACTCAATCTCTGTGTTACTGTGGGGCTCCTATGACAGCTCACTCATTGTCTGTTATTGTGGGGCCCTGTGCTGGCTTACTGAGTCTCTTTGTTGTTGTGGGGCTCCATACTATCTCACTCAGTCTCTGTGTTACTGTGGGGCCATATGCTAGATCACTCAGTCTCTGTGTTATTGTGGGGCCCTATGATAGTCCATCAGTTCCTGTATTACTGTGTGGCCCAATGCTGGCTCACTCAGTATCTGTGTGATTGTGGTGCCCTAAGCTGACTCACTTAGTATCTGTGTTATTGTGGGGCCCTATGCTAGCTCACCAGTTCCTGTATTACTGTGAGGCCCTATACTGGCTCACTTAGTGTGTGAGTGTGATTGTGATTGTGGGGCCCTAAGCTGGCTCACTGAGTCTCTGTGTTGTTGTAGTGCCCTATGCCGGCTCACTCAGTATCTGTGTTACTGTGGTGCATGCCGGCTCACTCAGTATCTGTGTTATTGTGGGGCCCTATGCTGGCTTACTCAGTATCTGTGTTATTGTGGGGCCCTATGCCGGCTCACTCAGTATCTATATTATTGTGGAGCCATTTGTCGGCTCACTCAGTATCTGTGTTATTGTGGAGCCCTATGCCGACTCACTCAGAGTATCTGTTATTGTGGGGCCCTATGCTGGCTCACTCAGTATCTGTGTTATTGTGGGACCCTATGCCAACTCACTCAGAGTATCTGTTATTGTGGGGCCCTATGCTGGCTCACTCAGTATCTGTGTTATTGTGGGGCCCTAGGCCGGCTTACTCAGTATCTGTTACTGTGGGGCCCTATGCTGGCTCACTCAGTATCTCTGTCATTGTGGGGCCCTAGGCCGGCTTACTCAGTATCTATGTTATTGGGGAGGGCCATGTGCTGACTCACTCTCTGTGTTGTTGAGGGGCCCTAAGCTGGCTCACTTAATCTCTGTTATTCTGGGGCCCTGGGCTAGCTCATTCAGTCTCTGCTCCTTAACGCATCGTAGAGCTGGAGCTAGCCACTGTGCCTGCATTGTTCTGTGCAGTAGAAAGGTGGGGTTCTGGGTGGCGGAGTTAAAATATAAGTTAATTCATTCAGTAATTACTTGAAAATGTGACTGTTCTGACAATGACACTGGTAGTTACTGTTCAACAGTGACAGTCTAAAACATGAAGTTAATACATACAGATCATGTCAGTAGGAAGAAAAAAGGTCTGTTATTTTTAATAATTAAAAGTTTCTCAGGTCTGTGACATGTGAAATGTTGAACTGATGGTGTATATCTGTGCGGGTGCAACCTATCACTTGCACATGTGTGCAGCGAAAGAGGAAAACGTAGTGGATAATGTTTTACAGGCGTGCACTTCCTGACAACCAGTCCCTAGGTTCACATAGTTTGAAGACTGTAATGAGAGTTCTGAAGCTCTCAGATTGTAGTTATTTTTTATGACAGAGCCTAGTAATGGGAAAAGAAAATAATTACAATAAAAATGTTCAACAAAGTGTTAGAAAATGAAATTTCTTCAGACTTATGAGCAATTCGGTATTATAGATGTAATTGGATATTATGGCAGCTGCAATTATGCTTTCAACAGTTTTCGTTGAACTGGTTATAATGAAGTAGCGTATAAGGAAAGAAGCTGGGATTTATATACGGTGTACGACTTTAATACGATGTGTCCTAGAGTGCTTAACAAGCCATGAACAGCTGCATCAGTGGTTAGATGAGGCCAGGCAGGGAGGTTAAAGGGCAAGTAGCGATTACGTAAAAGGGTTGTTTTATTGTTAGTTTTTACCTGTTATTAGTCTAGCAGATATACGAGATAATGCAGAACGATTTCACTGTGTCCTGTTATTGTTCAATAAATATGTTGGATATACAGGACTGGTTTCAGAGTGTCCTGTTATTGTTTAGTGAAATCAGTACTGCATTATCTGAGATATTTACTAAACAATAACAGGTCTCGGCGCCCCTCCCAGATGTCTTTTTCTCAGTATAGCAGTGGTATGTGCCAGAGCAGCAGGGAACACTTTTATATTCTGACGTAATTGGGGGAGGGGCACGTTTATGTGCTAGCATAGGAGGTGCACTTTATTGTGCCAGTGTAACAGGTGGAAAGTTTATGTGCTGGCGCAATGGAGAACACTTATGTGATGGACAGACGGGGTACACTTTTTTGTGCCGGTGTAACGGGATGCACTTTTTTGTGCCAGTGTAACGGGGTGCACTTGTTTGTGCCGGTGTAACGGGGTGCACTTGTTTGGGATGATGTAATGGGGGCACTTTTTTCTTCATATACAGTTTCTCCTCCAGGTTGACCGACCCCCTTCCACTGGTCCCCCTAGCCCCGTCACCCAAGCATCCACCGTCACTTACCTGGATGGCACTGAGGTGCCCAGCTGCAGAGCCTGCGGAGGACTGGTGTCATCCTGCCGGTCGACCATTTTCCATTTTCTCCCCTCCCCTCCCATTGCTGGGGCTTGACACGTCAATGTGCATGCGTGGAAGCGCATGCACATTGCGGAGTTCCGCAGCACCCTCCCTTCCATTGGTGTCTCCGACCCATTCTGTCCTCAGGCCTCCACCTGGGGGCAGTCATTTGGCAGGGCTGCCAACCCACCCTCCCTGGGAGATGAGAGCTGCCCTTGGGATGCTCAGTCCTCTCCCTCCCTGGCCGACACTTGGCGATCCGCTCGCACCGCGAACATGGGTCAGGGACATGGCCGGAGGTAAGGCAACGATGCCTCAGCCCTCCATGCCACTGAACCGGCCTCAGGGGCAAATTTTATTGCTGGCACAACGGGTTGTACCTTTTTGTTCCGACACAAGTGGGGTGTAACTTTATGCCTTATTTTCTGGCGGATAAAAGTTTGTCTGAGAATTAAGACTGGGAACACCATAGTTCCTGTAGTCCACCATCCTGCTGAAGCCAGAAGGTGAAGGAAGGAAACATATTCAATTCAGTGCTTCAGAGTAACTGGTAACTGGTATTTTTCTTTTAAACTTAGATTGTAGGCTTGTAGTGACACTATACTTTCTTTCTGTGTTGTCCTTACTTATAATTGTTTTTGGGCTGTTGAAAATTTAAAAAATAGTGGTGGTGTAATTCTGTGCTGTCTTTAATTGCTGCAAATTTTATCTTGGCTTGTCTGACTGTCCTGTAGCTGGGTGAAGGGTGTTAATTGCCCTCCACCCTTCCCCAACTCTTAATTATATGCCCTGATAAATCTGATTGACAGGAGCTAAACACAGGGTATAGTAAGAGGTGTGAAGTAGGAGGGGCATAAGGGGGAAGAAGACCACCCTCAGCACGACAAGTTTTTGACTCATTTATTTATTTATTGGTTTCTTTTTCCTTAAAAAATATATATCTGAGGATCAGTTACAGGATTTTTAGTACTGTAAATAAATAAAAAGAGAACTAAGAGAGCTTCAGTAGCAGATAAGTAGTGGAACTGCAGTATAATGTGGGGAGTGGTGCAATGCAGTGGCTGTGGGGCAGCCATATTCAGGCAGACCTTCTGGACACTGAGGTGCTGCCCTATCTGCATGCATCTCTCGGGACTGCGGGATGAGGTAGCCAGACTCAGAGTGGAAGTAAACTGGGTCAGGAGTACCATCACCCCTGTCCAGGAACCACGCAGTCCAATGCAGCTGCCTCAAAGGATGCCGAGAACGAGGAGCACTTGGATGACAGTGGGCTCAGGGAGGTTAGAGCAGTCAGGCAGAGGCACATCCCAGATCCTATTCCTCTCAAGAACTCATATGCCACACTGGCAAATGAGGACAACCAAATAGAGGTACCCAGGGAAGTGGAAGGAAAGGATGTGGAGGTTAGGCAAGGAGGTGACCTCAGTGGGGAAAGCAGTGGACCCCAGAGGAGGAGGAAGCAATCCTGGTGGGGGACTCCATCATAAGAGGGATCCAGCTAGGAACACAGGAGGGGGAGGACAGGGAGGTGAGGTGCCTACCAGGTGCCACGGCATGGAGGGATGGAAGGAAGATACTGGGGATCACTGGGAAGGCAAGACAGGAGGGTGAGCTGGATGTCATTATCCACCTAGGTACTAACGACTTGGCAAATGGGGAGCCAAAGGAAGTTCAGGAAGAGTTTAGGAAACTGGGGAGGGGTCTCAAGCAAGTAGCTACTTCTGTCACTTTCTCAAGTACTACCTGTGAGAGGCAGGGAGAGCATAGGAGTGCATGCCCAGGAACTTTAACTCATGGTTGAAGAACTGGTGCTGTGAGGAAGGTTTGGATTCATTGGTGACTGGGGACCCATCTGGAGGGATGGAGGTTTGTTCAAGCCTGACGGCCTGCATCCATCCTGGAGGGGAATCCAAGCACTCAATGATAAGTTTAAATGCTACATTGACAAGCATTTAAACTAGCAAAGGGGGTGGCAGGCCAGCAAGGATGATACCTACTTGCTCACCCCCCACAGCTAGTAATGGAACCAGTGAACCAGAGGAGTGGCTATCTCTGCAAAGCAGTGTGCAAAAGATGGAGATTAGTGTCCAAAAGGTGGATAAGCAGAAAAGGGGCAAAATTCAGCAGAAGGGCAGACAGCAAGGAGAACCAGGGATAAATGACAACCAAGGAAGGGGCTGGAGTAGAACAGTGAAGCAGTCTAGGAGGTCAAATCATGGAAAGCCATGTGCAAATGCCAGGAGCCTTAGCAACAAGATGGAAGATCTGGAGGCTGTCGTGGTACAGTCAGACCTGGACATTGTGGCCATCACTGAAACCTGGTGTAATGATAACCATGACTGGGAGATGGCCATACCTGGCTACAACATATTCAGAAGAGACAGAGCAGGCAGGAAGGGAGGAGGAGTGGCACTGTATGTGAAAAATGACATAAGGGCCACACAGATCCAGGAGGAACAAAATGGGGGAGAGATACTGTGGGTTAAGCTGGAAAGGAAAATGGGGCCAGCCATCCGCACAGGTGTGGTCTATAGACCACCAGCCCAGGAGGAAGAAACAGATAGGGAGCTGATGCTAGCCATCCAAAGGATGGCAGACAAAGGTGAGGTAGTACTGGTTGGAGACTTCAATATACCAGACGTGGACTGGAGCATCCCAGCAGCAGCATCAACTAGGAGCAGATTTATCCTGGACTCCCTTCAGGTGCCTTCCTCAACAACTGGTCATGGAACCAACTCGGCAGAAGGCAATACTGGACCTTGTGCTCTAAAACAGGGACAGTGTGATGGGGGTAACAGTGGGGAGCACCTGGGTAACAGTGACCACCAGTCATTGTGGTTTGAAATCACAGAAAGAGCAGAACCAAACCACACAAAAACATGTATCCTGGATTTTAGGGGGGCAGACTTTGGGAAAATGGGGAGATGCTTGAAAGAGGCATTAAGGGGAATGGGACAGGAATCAGGGATTGAGGAACAGTGGGCAGTATTTAAAATGGGGATTATAAGAACAACAGAATTATGCATTAAGCAGGTTAGCAAGAGGAAAAGAAAGAGGAGACCATTATGGTTTTCCAAAGAGGTAGCAAAGAAAGTGAAAGCCAAAAGATTGCATTCAGGCAATACAAAAAGACACAGGCAGAAGGGATAGGGAGAAGTACCAGGAGAAACAAAGGGAGGCAGGGAAGTCAGTAAGGGAAGCCAAAGCTCAGACAGAAGAACACATTGCAAAATCAGTGGTTAAAGGGGACAAAACCTTTTACAGGTACATAAGTGAAAAAAGAAGGACAAAGGGAGGGATAGTGAGACTGAAGGGGGAGGATGGGAGCCGTGGAGGATGACAACAGTAAAGCTGACATATTGAACAGGTATTTCTGCTCAGTCTTTACTAAGGAAGAGGGGGGTAATGGGTCTGAAGGGAGTACAAGGGGTGAGAATGGTGCAGAAATGGACACAAGTCCCTTTACGAGAAAGGGTCCTGAAGGAACTGGAAGTAATAAGAGCTGATAAAGCAATGGGGCCAGATGGGTGCACCCAGGGTCCTTAAAGAACTAAGAGAGGTGGTGGCTGAACCTCTGGCTATCCTGTTCAGCCAATCACTGGAAACAGGGAGGTACCAAAGACTGGAGGACAGCAGATGTAGTCCCCTTATACAAAGTGGGAACAAAAGGAAGCAGGGAACTACAGACCAGTCAGCCTCACCTCGGTAGTGGGAAGGTCATGGAAGCACTACTGAAGGAGAGATTGGTGGAACATCTTGTTGTCAATGGACTACAGGACCCAAGGCAGCATGGTTTCACCAGGGGGGGGGGGTCATGTCAGACCAACCTCATTGAATTTTTTGACTGGGTGACTAGGGAGGTGGATCAGGGGAGGGCAGTGGACATGGCCTATCTGGACTTTAGCAAGGCCTTTGACACTGTGCCACATTGAAGACTATTACACAAACTGGGGAATATGGGTGTGGGCAGGACAGTAGTGTGGTGGGTAGGTAACTGGCTGGGTGGCAGGACACAGAGGGTGGTGGTAAATGGCTGTCACTCCACAGAGGGAAGAGTGACCAGTGGGGTACCACAGGGATCAGTGCTGGGACCGGTCCTATTCAACATCTTCATCAGTGACATTGCACAGGATATAGAAGGCAGAATTTCACTGTTCGCTGATGACACTAAGCTCTGTAACAGAGTAGACACACCAGAGGGTGTAGACAGAATGAGAAGGGACCTGCAGAAACTTGAAGAATGGTCAAGGGTTTGGCAGTTGAAATTCAATGCAAAGAAGTGCAAGATAATGCATATGGGGCACAAAAACCCTGGCACAATATATCAGTTGGGGGTGAGGATATAGCATGCACCAAGCAGGAAAGGGATCTTGGGGTTGTCATCTCTGATGACCTCAAGGTAGGAAACAGTGTGACAAGGCATCAGGTAAAGCAAATAGGATGCTGGGATGTATAGGCAGGGGCATCACCAGCAGGAAAAGGGAGGTCATAATTCCGCTATACAAGACACTAGTGAGGCCCCACCTGGAGTACAGTGTACAGTTCTGGAGACCATACCTACGTAAGGACATAGACAGGGTAAAGAAGGTTCAGAGGAGGGCAACAAAGATGGTGCATGGGTTGCATCACAAGTCCTATGAAGACAGGTTGAAGGAACTGAACATGTACTCCCTGGAGGAGAGGAGGGAGAGAGGGATATGATAGAGACATACAAGTATCTTACAGGGAGGAACAGGGTGCAGGAAAACACTATTTTTAAGCGAAAAGATGTTTCAGGACTAGAGGGCATGGGATGAAGTTGGAGGAGAGCGATTCAGAGGAAACATGAGAAGGAATTTCTTCACAGAACGGGTGGTGGACAAGTGGAACACCCTGCCAGAGGAAGTGGTGGGGGCTGAAACAATCACGGGATTTAAGAATGCATGGGATAGACATAAAGGAATTCTAGAGGTCAGGGGTAAGGGGAAATAGACTTCTAGGAAAACAAACTGAACTTACAAGCTCAAATGGGCAGACTAGGTGGGCCATAGGCCCTTATCTGCCGACACTGTCTATGTATCTATGTATCTATGCTGTCCTGGCAGCACTGTATGGAAATGTGTTTCATCAAGGCATATATTCATTTAATAGCTTGAAGCGATATCTAAGCTACATGCTGCTCCTGCCTCCTCTGGTAAACTATTCCAAGGATTAAAGCAGCGGTTCATGTAACCTGTGAAAATGGGACGTCTGCTTTTGGTTCATTAAGGGAGTGTACATGCTCCTTTACTCAACCAAAAACAGGTGGTCCCATTTTTGTACAGGTAACATGAACCACTGCTTTAATTACCCTCTCAATAATCTGTTTCCTAGCATACTTTTTTTAAACTCATCTTTATTGGTAAGACATAAGCATTACATCCAATACATCTACTAGGATATTATTACAGTTGGTAAGGATCGTACACCCTCTGTAAGTAATTACTCTAAGTTATGTACAAGTGTGCAAACACATTGGTTTCCACATGTGCATTTGCGGTGTAGGTTCAGGACTATTTTGTGGTACTAGCCTTAAGGTGTTTAGCTTGTGCTGTCAGATGGCAAGTTAATATCCTTCACATATTACTGTATAACAAAATTCATTTAAATATTCATTTAACAGTTTATCATAAGGGGAACAACACTAAACTGAAACTGAACCAAAAGGTGTGTGTGTCTCATTCTTTACAACATTTTCATGGTGTCACCATTGTTAGTCACTGTAGATTGTCTCCATATCCTGCTCTGGGGAGCATTTTTAAGGGGTCAGTCTCCACGCTGGTTAATGTATACTAGCCATGGATGCCATGCTTCCCTAAATTTTTCCCCTGTTAAATGCAAGGTGGCAGTGAGCTGCTCCATGCCAAAAATCTGTCACTCTCCCTTCCACCCTGTAACTTCTGGGACCTTGGGGCTGAGCCAGTGTGTGGTCAGAGTTTTGCGTGCGGCCAACACCATACATTGAAGCATTTCTGCTTTCTTTTTTTGTGTGTGTGTTCTGATCCCCTCCACCTGTGCTTGTGACAGATAATACTGAAATTCTCCTGGAATACGTATCCCCCAGATCTTGGAGAGCTCCACTCTAACACTATGTCAGAACATGCCCATAAGATACGGAATTACATGCCCCCGCTCACCTCATTCCCTATAATACTGGTCAGTGTTGGTAGTTCCAAAGTGCTTGGTGACAATAGGCACATAAAAGTATCTGATCAGAATTTTGTAGTGGAATTTTCTCTAATTCTGGGAGGCTGAGACCTTCCACCCTGTCTCCAGTCATTTAGTCCACTTTTTCTGTAATGTCGGCTCTGGCCTCCTGTTGCCATTTTGTTTTAATGACTAACAGATTGGCACCTTTCTTTTAACAAAAGTTTATATACTGTGGAAACATACTTTGTTCACTCCTTTAGTCCAGTGCAAGGATTATTTGTCCTGCAGAGACTGGTACGATGTGCAATGGTCCCCCTCCAGGAGCTGTTCATACCTAACTAGTCCCTTTCTGTTCTAAGTCTGAAATCTGGGATCAGTGCAACCTGGATCAAAGTTTAGGTCTCCAATGATGAGTGTAAGGGGTCCAGTGTCATTTGGGGTATTAGATGCAGCCCTTAGTTTGTGCACTATCTGGAGTGAGTGTTTAACCCATCTGTTATGTAGTTATTTAATCAGTGCTGGGGTAATTCTAGTTGTCAGGAAAACATGAGGGGACAGGGGCACAAGTTTACTACTCTCCCTAAGTACCACCTTGACTGTATATGTTGTTTAGCCCAGGTAATGAGTGAAGCAACCTGCCTCGATAGACATTATAATCGAAGGTCTGAAAGGCCTAATCCTCTCCTCTCTCAAGGTAATGACATAAATCTTTTTTTTTCCCCATATGCATTTTTCCACCTCAGCCCCCAGGTGCTTCGGTCCCTTCTGAAGGAGGAACTTTCTCTCTCAGGTCCTGCCGCGCCACAATTAGCCACCCCCGGTATTTCCCCTGCAAATTGCCCCCGCGGTGGGGCCAGGGAGTTTGCTGGTACCCCCTCCACAGAGACCCAATCCAGGACCCTGGGGTTGACCCACGGCACGCCGGACCATCATAGAGCCCTGCCAGGCTCTTTTCCTCCTGTTTTTCTCCCCACCGACGTAATTACATCAGAGCATGCTTCCCGACCCATATTGCCCTCCGGTCACCACGAGAGGGCAATCAGTGAGCGGGACAGCATGTGCCCTCCCCGAGAGAGAGGAGAGCAGTCCTCCAGACGTTCAATCCTCTCTCCCCCCTGCCGACCCCCGGCAGCCCGGGCTCGTTCCCGAATGTGTAATGACATAGTTCTGTGGTACACCTTTGCCTTTTTCCCCCAACCATGCAAATTTCTGTATGTGTTTTATCTAATTTCCCTAAGAAGGTGGAGGGTATAGGAACTGGTAGGGTCTAGAAAAGGAATAGTAGTTAGGGTAAAATATTCATTTTGAGCACTCCTATTCTACCCAGCAGTGACAAGGGCATGAGTTGCCATCATTTTTTTTTTTTTTCAATTGTTTAACCAGGAGTGGCACACTAAGCTGAAAGCTTGTTTACAGGTGCGACCTAGGAGCACAAGGAAGTTAAGTGATTTGCTCAGGGTCACACAGTATGCAAGTGGGGACTGTGTGATTCAAACCCAGGTCTCCAGATTTGCAGCTCAGAGCTTTAAACCACTGCGCTATACTGCCTCCCTTTAGTTTTGCTATGATCTCTACAAGAATTTTCTCTTAGTTAAATCAAAACAGATCACCCAGTTTGGGGGTAGTCCTAATGCCCAGGTATCTGATGGGGCTGTTTTTAGCCCATGTGCAAGGGAAGTTTGCCTTGAGGGCTTGAGATGGTGTACCATTGATTGTATTGCCTCACACCTGGAATAGTTCACTTTATACAGCAATACTCTGCCATAATCCTGCAGTATCCCCTGAAGTGCTGGAATAGACATCTCCGGCTTGCTGACAAACAGGTGAGCATTGTCAGCATACAGGGAAATCTTGTGTTGCTCCCCTTCCACCTCAGTGCCTTTAAATTCCGAGGATTCTCTCACTCATACTGCCAGTGGCTCAATACAGAGGGCAAAGAGCAGAGGTAACAAGGGGCACCCCACCTCGTGCTTCGAGCCAGCTGGAATCTTTGAGAATTTCTGTACAGGGCCACAATGCAGGCCTGGAAGCCTGGACCAAAGTTAATTTCCTGCAGCAACGTTGCTAAATAGTCCCATCTCACCCTATCAAATGCCTTTTCAGTATCCATTGAAATGGCAAGTTGTAATTCTTTTGAGAGGGCCAGAGAGGGAAAAAATGTTGAGCACCCGTCTAATGTTGTCTTGAAGTACCCTTCCCTTAATAAAGCCAGTTTGATCTGGGCCCACCAGGCCATGCATGCAGCCCTGGAGTCTCTTTACCAGAATTACTGTAAATATTTTCACGTCCACAGGGAGTAGGGATATGGGTCGGTACGAACCACAGTGCTCAGGGTTCTTCCCTGGTTTAGGGAGAATTGTTGTTATTTGAGCCTGCCTCTAAGTAAACAGGTAATGGCTCTCCCGTCAAAATGTTGTTATAGACCCCCTGAAGTAGAAGTGCAACCTGCTCTGCAAATTTCTTATCAAATTTAACTAGTAGGCCATCTACCCCTGGCACCTTACTGCTTTTCAAATTCTTCATTGTGTTTAATCTCTGCTTGTGTTTCTTGAGCATCCAGGCTCCCCCTTCCTCTTCAGATAGTTGCTTTAGGGTTACCATTTAAATTGGCGTAGAACCTCCTGATCTTCTTGTCCCCATGCGTCCCCTTATAATGTTCTTGCCCCAACGTGTCCTCTTCTAGTCTTCTTGCCCCCACGTGTCCCCTTGTAATCTTCTTTCCCCCACGTGTCCCCTTATAGTCTTCTTACCCTAACTTGTCACCTTACAGTCTTCTTGCCCCGTGTCCCCTTATACTCTTCTTGCCCCCACAGGTCCCCTTATAGTCTTCTTGCCCAAACATGTCCCCTTATAGTTTGGTATAAAAAGTGCCAAATATTTTGGTTGTGTTGGTGGAGTTTGTTTGTATAACGCCGTCCTGGTCCTCATCTCTAACTTTTTGCACAGCCCTGCTGAGGGCCTGCCGGTAGAGTTGTCAGGCCAGGGGTTTCCCTGCTGCATAATATCTCTGTTGGGTGTATCTCAACCCCCCTTCTATTTTATTCTCTGGAAGCCCAGTGAGTTTATCCCTGTGCTCTACAAGCTGCTGCTTAAGGCCCTGTCCACACTGCACACGGTTGAGCGGTAATGGTTTTAAAACCGGTATGGTATGTACCGTTACTGTTCGTCCACATTGACGATGAACCATTTCTTGAAAAGGTCACCTCCCATCCACACTGCTGCTCTTTTTTGGAGCTCCATGCAAACCGAATCAAGGGGCTATCCCACAGTGCCTTGCAGGGTGTCCTCATACATACATACATACATACATAAAGCATCGGAATCAGTACAATAATGCATCCGCACTGGTAAGAGAAACGTTATAGATAATGAACCATTTCCGATTCCAACCTAAAGACCACATCTTGACAGGTCTAAAGAACGGTTTTAAAATCGCATGGTAAACCGTTACCAGTGTGGATGCGACCCGTTTTTGGAGTTCACGGTAACGGCTCAAGCACCGGTAATGGTTTATCATGTGCAGTGTGGACAGCGCCTTAGTCTCAGGTCTCCGAGTAATTTTACGTTCTGCTTCTGAATCCGATATTTTGGTTTCTAACTCTAGTCTTTGCTGGTTTTGCTCTTTTTTTTCTGGGAAACACTGGAGATAAAATTTCCCATTAACAAAGAGGGTGTTCCCATCTCACGGCCTCTGTGGTATCACCCTCTGTGTTCAAGGAAGTGTAGTTTTCCATGGCACTGTCTGCTGACAAAAGTCAGTACCATTCAGATGTGAGACATTCAGCCTTCCCCAATTTTTTTTGTGTGTGGGGGGGTCAGTTCGATTGTCATTTCCACGCTAACAGGGGCGTGATCTGAGGCTGTGATCTGTCTAATAGGACTGTTTTTTTAATGTATGAAGCCATTCATGAGAAACCAAAATCAGGTTAATGCGTGAATACTGGGTGGGAGTAGAATGTGTAGTTCCTCTCCTCTCCAAGTATCCTGTAATCCTGCTTCCTGCATTAACCTTCGCAGATTCTTACTCTCCCCCTGCAGATCCCCCCAACCCAGTTCTGTCTGGTTGTGGGTTAGGAGTGCGGCTAAAGTCTCTCAACTAACACCAGTGCTCCATGCTCCTCCATGGTCTGAGTACATGTGCTTTAAAGAAAGTAATTCTTTGGGTCCTGTCATTAGGAGCATAAAGGTTAAGCAATACACAGGGTACTCCCCATATGTCCCCTTTAGTTGCAGAAACCTTCCTTCCTTCCTTGTCGTCTTTAACCTCAGTCACTGAAAAGGGAGTATCCCTCCTAATCGTGGTCAAAGAAACATAGAAACATAGACTTTGACGGCAGGTAAGGACTGCTTGGCCCACTTAGTCTGCCCATTTCCCTACCTATTGGATAAGCTGCAGATCCTAGCTAACCAATAGCCCACTTCTTCCTACCCCACCACCAGAATTGCCTTATGTCTGTCCCATGCATTCTTGAATTCCCCCACTGTTTTTGACCCCACAACCTCCTCAAGAAGGCCGTTCCATGCGTCCACCACACTCTCTGTGAAAAAATTCTTCCTCACATTGCTCCTAAGCCATACCCCCTCTATCTTCAAATTGTGTCCCCTTATTCTTGCACATCTCTTTTTCTGAAAGATGCTACCCTCTTGGACTTTGTTGATTCCCTTGAGGTACTTGAAAGTTTCTGTCATGTCCCCCCCCCACCCTGTTCCTCAAGGATATACATGTTAAGCTCCATTAGTCTGTCTTCATATGGCTTCTGTTGCAGACCTTGCATCATTTTGGTTGCTGTCCTCTGGGCTGCCTCCATCCTGTCTATGTCCTTGCGGAGATGGGGTCTCCAGAACTACATGCAGTACTGCAGATAAGATCTCACCAACTGTCTGTACAGAGGGATACCAACTTCCTGTTCTCTCTCCTAAGCTGGTCTCAGGGCTTCCATACAGATGGGCTGTACGTCTTGATGCAGATATGCAGGCAGGAACTATGCTCTGCAGCTGGGGGTATCCAGCCCTCCATTTCCTGTTTCCATCAGTTTACTTCCTGCCTTCCAACTAGCAGGTATTCTGCAGCAGAGCTCTGTCACCATGTGGCAGAGCTGAAGACATCAGACTGTAAGTCACAAAATGTAATTTGTATTGGATTTGCTGAAGAATCTCAGCACTTTAGAGCACTGAAGACATCAGACTAAGTCACAAAATTTAATTGGATTTGCTGAAGAATCTCAACACTTTAGAGCACTCCTGCTTGGGCCCCAGCCTCAGCCTTGCAAGCTGCACAGACTGGCCCCACTTTACCACGGAGGTTTTTCCTGCAATTCTGGGCCCAACCCAGTGTTCATTGTAGCCTTTGAGTTTGTCTACTGGTGGATTTCGTCAATGGATGCCATTTTTACGGTGATCGGACAGTATTAGCACCTCGGTGCTCTGAGAGGATTCTCTTCTTGTCAGTGGCGGGGCCGTTTTTCTTCTGTCGAAAGCTGGCTTCCTGACTCTTTCAGTCGCTCAGCAACGGTGGGGCTGCAGCTCTAATTCAGTCGCTCGTCAACGTTCCAGTGCTATCGCGTTGACGAGTGCTGCATTTTACAAGGAGTGCTGCTCGGGAATAAGAGCTTCTCAGGCATGTTGCAGGCCTCTTCCCCCCCCAGCACTAAGGGAGAAAGAAAGCACTAAGGGAGCAAGAAAATATTAGAATATTAGATAATCCACCAACAGTTTAAACAGCTCAGCTTTTTGCCCTTACAGGGCCAGCAGCAGAATTCCATTGGGGCTTCAGCATTCTTCTAACAGCCACCCCGGTATTATCAGGAATCCTCCGGAACTCTGATGGAATCAAAGGGGTTAGAGCCATTTTCAGTCATGGCCTCAGACAAGCCTGCCAGGGGCAGAAAATGCCAGCATTGCAAATCCCCTCTTCTAATCACCTTTACGGGTTCGCTTTGCCTAAAATGTGAGAAGGCAGCGTCTGCAAATGGGGAGGACATGACGGAGGCCTCCCTTTCCATGGCTCAGACAGATAGCCAACAGACAGACAGGTCTGAGCGAGCAGCAGCCACCAGGGAGACCCAGTAGTCCGCAGCCCCCTCTCTAGCCCCAGACCTCATATACAAGTTAAATAGGGCCTTTGCTGTGGACCCTGCATGCTTCGACTGGCAACCTCCGGGATCACCAGATGTGAGGTCTCACAAGAAGGCAGAAAGAAAGAGGACCCCATCCTCATCCGAAGAGGGGCAGTTGTCCTCACATCACTATGATAAAAAGAAAAAATCCTGATACAGGAGCAGATCCTCGGATGAGGATCCGCATTCCTCATGCCACAAGAGAAAGAGAAGTTCTCGTTCTCGGAGTATATCTAGATGCACCCATAAGGGGAAATGTCGTAGGGACCGTTCCCTGGACTCTTCAGACTCCAGTTCCTCTTCTCTAAAAGAGGGGGAGCTAGGGGACTCATCCTCGGACTCGGATGTCTCCCCGTCCAGAAACTTTGACCTGGAGGACCTAGACTTTTACATCAAGAAGGTCATAGTTGAAATTCATCTTGATTCTTCCCCAGTGGCTCCAGCACAGCTGAAACGGGTCTTTCACCTGGCATCTGCTGCCAAACCAGCCACTGCCTTCCCTAGTCCTCCAGCCATAGAGGATTTGCTAAAAAGAGGAATGGCAAGGTCCAGAATGCACCTATCCAGTGCCCCAGCAGATCTCCAAGCTCCTCAAGTTTGACAATAAACAATCTGAAAAGTGGCTAGACTGCCCCAGAATCGACCCTCTGATTTTGAACCTCACCAAGAAGACAATCATCCCAGCTGAGGGAGGAGCATCAGTCAGGGATCCAGTGGACAGGAAAGTGGATGCCTCACTCAAGAAGGCCTTCTAAGCATCAGCAACATCTCTCAAGGCGGCAACTGCCAATCTTTTTTTCGGCCAGAGCCACCCTGTCCTGGGCCTTGGAATTAGCTTTTCAATTTGGTGAAGACCCAGAGAAGAACAAGGATATTATTCATCAGCTGCAATTAAAGGATTTGGCATTGGCTTATGCAGCAGATGTATCAGAGGAGGCGGTCAGGTGCGCCGCTCGGACCTTGTTTTAATCAAACTTCGGCTCATTGCAACCTCTGGCTTCGGGCCTGGCAAGCAGATGCCTCTTCAAAGAGCCATTTAGTAAACACCCCCTATGAAGGTAATCTCCTGTTTGGCTCAGCTCTGAAGGAGGCGGTGAAGGAATCCGGGGGACAGCTAAAGTGCATATGCCCCAGTCAAGAGGCAGGGGCAAATCATGGTCCTCAGGCCCCAGATGCAATTAAGCTATTCGGGCCCACCCTCGAGTAGGGGCAGACTTTCAAAATTACTCGAGGAATGGATCCAAACCACGTCGGACAAATGGGTCCTAGACATAATCAGCAAGGGTTACCTAAAATAATTCGAATCCAAGCCTCCATTACCTCATGTGGTGCCCTCCGCTATCTTGGGCAACCTGTCCAAGAGACAGGCAATGTTAAAGGCAATTACAGACCTTCTTCAAGCAGGGGCTATAGAACAAGTTCCCCCGACAGAGATCAATTGGGGGGGCCTTCTCCTTATTCTTCATCGTGCCAAAGTGCACAGGGGGATTCAGGCCAGTCCTAGACCTCAAATTCCTGAATCATTTTGTCCGCAGCAGACCCTTCAAGATGGAAACCTTGTCATCAATCATCAGGAATTTGCAACAAGGGGATTTTCTGGCATCCATCGATCTGCAAGATGCCTATTTACATATTCCCATTCAGGAACTACACAGGCAATATCTCAGGTTCAAAGTGGGGGAGCAGCACTTCCAATTCAAAACACTGCCATTTGGGCTTTCTTCAGCCCCAAGGACATTCTCTAAGGTGCTAGTAGCTGTCATAGCTCACCTTCAGAAACGAGGGATACAACTCTTCCCTTACTTGGACGATATCCTCATCAAGGACCCACAGCTCAACCAAGCAGTGGCGGAGGTAGTCCGTAGCCTGTCAGACCACGGTTTTGTCATCAACTGGGGAAAAAGTTCCCAAACTCCATGCCAGACCTTGAACCACCTGGGGCCAGTCTTCATGACACAAGCCAACAAGGTCTTTCCCCTGGAAACAAAATTCAGGGACCTGCTGAAGCTCATCAGGAAGTTTCACACAGCTTCTCAGCTGCCGGCTCACTCCATGCAGCTAATTGGGACTCTAGTATCATTGGCAGATTCAGTCCCTTGGGCTGTAGTTCACATGAGGCCCATTCAAGCACACTTGCTCAGGCTGTGGTCCCAGTCCAGACACAGCCAGCACCAACTAATCCCAATTTCTCAACAGATAAAAACTTCCCTCCAGTGGTGGACTTCGAGGACAGATGTCTTGAGGAGTCGCAAGTTGGGCCATCCACACCAAATCCGAATCACGACCGATGCCAGCCTCAGGGGCTGGGGGGCTCACCTGCATTAGCTATCAGCTCAGGGCAAGTGGTTGCTGTTAAAAACGAAGTGCAGCATAAACGTCCTTGAGATGAGAGCAGTATGCCTAGCCCTGATACACTTTGAACAGCAAGTCCTCAATCAGGACATTCTGATTATAACAGACAGTCGGACAGTGATGGCATACATTAACCATCAGGGCAGAACAAGAAGCTCAAAAATGCGACGGGAGTTCCTGTTTCTCTTTCAACAGGCCAAGCACCACCTGGCAAGCATAAGGGCAGTGTACATTCCAGACAGGAAAATGTCACAGCAGGCTGGCTCAGTCGCATAAAATGTTCTACCAGGGGAATGGGAGCTGAAGGACAGTGCCTTGAACATCCTAACAGAATGGTGGGGCAATCCTCCGATAGATCTTTTCACCTGCCGGCAAAACTCTAAGGTAAGCAATTCTGCTCCCTGGCCAAGGATGCACTAGCGGTGGCTCACGACGCCTTTTCCCTAGATGGGGTCACTTTGGTCTCCTGTATGCCTTTCCTCCAGTACCGCTTCTATCCAGAGTCCTCCACAAAGTGACTCTGGACTGGGCAGAACTGATTCTTGTCTGTCCCCGATGGCCTTGTCGCCCATGGTTCCCGCTTCTCATTCATCTTTCAAGGTGACCACCTCTAACCTTCCAGATCAGCCTGGGCCTTCTCCATCAGGGTTCGGTACTGCACCCCAATCTGAGCAACCTCTCCCTCTCTGCCTGGAGCTTGAGCAGGAAACTTTCAAAGAGCTAGGCTACACAGCTCCTGTTATTGAAATGATGGCAAACTCATATCACCCCTCTTCCTCTAAAGTATATTACAGAATTTGGAGGACATTCTTGTTCTGGCTTCAATCCAAACACATACAGAACCAGCCAATATCATTGCCTGTACTACTGCAGTTCCTTCAAGATGGATTTGACAGAGGTCTGAAGCCAGCCACCTTAAGGGTTCAAGTTTCTGTGCTGGGGGCGCTCTTGTTGGTGGATTCAGGCGAATCATTGGGTTTACATCTCCATGTCAGGAGGTTTCTAAGGGCAGCAACATTAAAACACCCTCTAATCAAGCCAATGGTACCACCTTGGAGGCTTAATCTGATTCTCAAAGCTTTGACCAAGGCTTCTTTCGAGCCTCTCAAAGAGCCATCCCTCATACATCTCACAATGAAGGTCGCTTTTCTCATAGCTATTACTTCAGCTAGGAGAATCAGCGAGCTAGGAGCCTTGTCCACCAAAGAGCCGTATACTGTGTTTCATCAGGACTCTATGGTGCTCTGAACAGATCCAGTGTTTTTTTAACCCAAAGTTGTGTTTCCTTTCCATTGCAACCAGGAGTTGATTTTGCCTTCATTCTGCCCACACCCAAAAAATGAAAAGGAAAGGGAATTTCACACGCTAGATCCAAGATGAGCGGTGAAAACATGTATCAAAAGAAAGTATTGTATTCGAAAAATGTCCAGTTTGTTCATTATAACTACAGGTCAAAATATGGGTAAAAAAGCTTCGAAGGACTCTATAGCCAGGTGGATCTGTTCTGTCATCACCACTGCTTATGATCAGGCTGGAGTAACCTTGCCTGGCCCAATGAGAGCCCATTCTATCCGGGCTATGGCCACCTCGTGGGCGGACTTCAGAGAAGCGTCTCCAGGAGACCTATGCAGGGAAGCCACATGGTCATCCATTCACATGTTCACAAAATTTTACAAACTGAATGTGACGACCTCGGCGGAGACGTTCTTCAGGCGGTGGTGGACCCTTAAGGGCAATTACATTCTTCCCACCTGGGATATCGGGAGATGTACTGCTTTTGTATATCCCATCTGTATGGAAGCCCGGAGACCAGCTTAGAAGAGAGAAAATGAAATTTAAATATCTGTAAATTTTCTTTCTCCGACGGCTGGTCTCCAGGCTTCTGCTTCCCTTCCAGAATGTACAAAGTTGGCCAGTCGGCTGTGTATGGCTTAATTTTCTTGTTTTTGTTTCCAAGTTCAGATAGTATTGCCACATTTGGACTGCTTTCGGAAGAACTGGTGGAAACAGGAAATGGAGGGCTGGATAGCCCCAGCTGCAGAGCTTAGTTCCTGCCTGCATATCTTCATCAGGAGGTACAGCTCATCTGTATGGAAGCCTGGAGACCAGCTGTCAGAGAAAGAACATTTACAGGTATTTAAATTTAATTTTTTCTGCTGGTGATGCCTCTCCCTATACATCCCAGTACCGCACCCCCCCCAGCCATCCTTATTGCCTTCTCACATTGCTTGCTTACCTTTAGGTCATCTGATATGACTACCCCTAGGTCCCTTTACATTTTTGTTGTTGTTGATAACCCCTCCCCCCCATTGTGTACTCTTTCTCTGGATTTTTGTTTCCCAGGTGCATTACTTTGCACTTCTTTGCATTGAATCTAATCTGCCATACTTTTGACCATTTCTCCAACCTTGCCAAGTCCATTCTCATCCTTTCCACCCTCCCCCCACCCCGTGTATCAACCCTGTTGCGGATCTTTGTGTCATCTGTAAAGAGGCATACTTTTCTTCCCAGTACCTCTGCAATGTCACTTACAAAGGCATTAAAAAGGACCGGACCCAGTATTGAACCCTGCGGTACCCCGCTAGTAACCCCCCCTTTCTTCGGAGTGGACTCCGTTTACTATTACCCTCTGTGTCCTGTTGTCCAGCCAGTGTTTTACCCAGGCTACCACCCTGGGACCCACTCCCAGGCTGGCTAATTTGTTTTTTAATCTTTTGTGTGAGATTGTGTCAAATGCCTTGCTAAAGTCTAGGTAGGCCATGTCCACAGCCCCTCCCTGGTCTACTACTTTGGTCACCCAGTCAAAGAAATCTATTAGATTCATCTGACATGACCTTCCCGCTGTGAACCCATGCTGCCTTGGGTACTGTGCCCTGCTGGCCTCTAGGTACTCAACAGTTCTTTCTTTCAGAAGTGATTTCATCATTTTCCCTACCACTGAGGTCAAGCTAACAGGTCTGTAGTTTCCTGCTTCTGCTTTGTTCCCACTTTTGTGAAGGAGAATCACATCTGCCCTTCTCCAGTTCTTAAGTACCACACCATCCTATCATGATTTGTTAAAAAGGGTAGACAGTGGTGTTACTAGTTCTCCCCTTAGTTCCTTTAGAATTCTCGGGTGAATCTCGTCAGGCCCCATTGCTTTGTCCACCTTCAGTTTCAGGAGTTCTTCTGTGAAAGGACTGATATTGACCCCCCCAATCCAGAGTGCTTCTATTGATTGGATTAGGTACCTCCCCCTCCTCTTCTTTTGTGAATACTGAGCAGAAGTATTTGTTCAGTATCCTGCTTTTCGCTGTCCTATCTGCCCACCCCTCCTCCCTCCCTTTTTCTAAGCCTCACTATCCCTCCCTTGGTCTTTCTTCGCTCGCTAATGTACCTATAAAAGGTTTTATCCCCCTTCTTAACCGAGTTGGCTGTCTTTTCCTCGGTTTGGGCCTTTGCTATTCTGACTGCCTTCTCCACTTCCTTCTGCTTTAACTGGTGTCGTTCTCTGTCTTGCTCCTTTTGTGCTTCCTTATACTTCCTGAATGCTATCTTTTTCTCTCTACCTTCCCGGCCACCTCTTTTGAGAACCGTAGTGTTTTTTTCTTTTGTTTTGATTTGTTTATTTGCTTCACACAAAGGCTTGTTGCCTCTGTGATGGCAGTTCTGATGTTTCCCCGTTGTTCCTCCACCCCTCATCGACTCCCGCAACTCCCTTTCTATGGGGATGTGCATTGCATGAGGAAGAATACACCTCCCTCACCCACCCCCTCCTCAGTTTACCGTGTTCTTGCTGTTTCAGGTGGGTTTTTATGAAGGAGAGCTATTTTTGCACCAATCCTTCCCAATTCATGCAGAATGCATGCCCTCTTGATCAGGGAGTGTAGCCCCTTTACATTATAAGTGACAATCTATAAATCCACCATTGATAACCTTGTTTTGCAGACAGTTCATGTTGCTGTTAGACACGCTTTAACTGCGAAAACAAACGTAACAAAATATGTACCTGAAACATTATGAATATCACAGAACCAGTACCCTAATCCTAATTGAGGCTTTAAATCAAAACCACAGATCCAGTATAAAACCCATATTTCTGGACTGGACTAGTGAGTGGGCAGTTCGAGCCCTTCAAACACAGTCACAGATAACAGTTTAACCCAGGAGTTTCCCTGGTCGTCTAACTCTGACTTTGTTACAGGTGCTCTGCCCTGTGTGAGGTGCGTACTGTGGAGTTGCCCCCAGGTGGTGTTAACTGAAGTCATCTTGGGTTTCACAGTGCGTGCTACTCTTCCCCCACTGGGAGGAGGGGAGCAGCCCCATCTCTGAAAAGCACACCACCAGAATGAATTTCCACTCTCACCCCCCCTCTCCTGACTAAGTTAGTGATTTGTTGGTGACGACAGAAGCCAGGACTCCGAGACAGAAAGTCTTTGGGGCACCTCCTGTTCCCCCTCGAGATGTGTCTCATAAAGCCTCCCATTCCACTTGTTGTCTTTTTATCTGCTAAGATAGCATGGTAATAGGAGTACGGGAGGTATACCATTAATAGAGAGGAGGAAAGAGCGCAGAGTGATGTGGGGGATGTGATTAGGGCGAAAGCAATATACTCGAGCCGGTGTTGAAAGTGTGTGGAAGTGTGGGCGTGCTGATGGGTCAGTAAGTGACAGGGGTGTATGGGGCGAGCATGGATGTGTTGCAGGTGTGGGATGTCTTAAGTGGGTTGTGTGTTCGCAGGTGTTTTCCATTGTATTTGTGTACATCTGCTGTCTGAGTTTGTGTACATCCTGTGAGCTGTGTATGTTAGGTTGGTGCGACATGATTAGTGGGAGTTCGGTGCTTGTTGTCCATGGGGTTGTGTGGCAGGGTTCGAGTGCTTACCATGCCATTGCAGTTCATTGCGACTTACCAAGGAAACCGGCTTCTGCTGCATGACTGGTTCCTGTACCAGAGAGAGCAGATGCACGGGGAGAAGATGTACTGGAAATTTACAGAGTACGGGGGAGTGCCTGGCCAGAGTGCACATTATCGGGGATGACACCATGAATGTCGTTGATGTGCAAAATCATGTCCCTGACCATGGGGATATAATATGTGCATAATCATGTCCCTGACTGTGGGGATATAGCAGTACATAATCATGTCCCTGACTATGGGGATATAGCATGTGCTTAATCATGTCCCTGACTATGGGGATATAACAGTCCAGGAAATTAGGAATGATATTAAGTGGAGGACTCTGTCATCCTCAGAGACGTTCCCAACAGGTTGTAGCAGCGTGCTGTAGTGGGATTTCTCCTGTGGTGGGTGGCAGACTGCCTCCCATGGATTATTTGAAGCGGACTGTGCAAAGAATTAGGAAAGGAGTGTTAAGACCACCTACACAGCCCTCCAGCTTGGCAGAGTTGCAGATTCTGGAGACTTACATTTGCACCCTGTCAGGTGAACCTTTTCTTCTGTATGACAGTGGTGCTGAGGAGAGAGATGTCTCATTTTTTCTACAGACCAGAATCTTACATATCTGGCTTGCTTGCCACATTGCTGCCTGCTGGTCATTTGTGCCCCTCGTCCACTGCTTGTCCCCTGACTCTGCATCTGCTCTTCCCCACTGTACTGGGCGGGTGGAGTTGTATATATTATGGGGCGAGGGGGTGTTGGGGGATGGCCACAGCTGGCGGCAGACTGAGCTATCACTGAGCACGTACTGTATAGAGTATGCGCCGGCAGGCCATGGTGGTGAGAGGAGGACTGTGCTGGTTGCCGGCTCGGAGTTCAGGATAGGGATGGTGGGCACTACCTGTCGGGGTGGTGGGAGTGGGGGTCCACTAGACCACCAGGGAAAGATTATAGCACCAGTGTAATCTGTGGGTGGATCGGGGCTGAGGGGAGGGGTCCGCTAGATCACCAGGGAATGGGTACTATAATAATATGAGGATCGGGGCTGGTGGGGTCCACTAGATCACCAGGAAATTATTCTACATACATTTTATGATATGATCACATTGGGGCTGGGTGGGTGCTAAATCACCAGGGAATTATTCTGTATACATATTACTAAATGGGCACATCTGGGCTGGGGTGGGGGGCTGCTAAACCAACATGGAATGGTTACTATAATAATATGGGGACCGGGTCTTGGTGGGGGGTCACTAGGTCACCAGGAAATTATTCTACATACATTTCATGGTATAATCACATTGGGGCTGGGTGGGGGGCTGTGGCACATGGTGAGGAAGGGCTCCAGAAGTGGCTGCAAGTGGTCAAACCCTCCTAGAGAAATTTCGCCCTCTGGGAGGGTTTTGAGAATCCCTATATAGGGGATGTGGCAGGTTGTGTCTGCCTTATGCCCCGCAGCACCATGTGGCTGCCAGTTTTCTGGCACATGGATGGCGCAAGCCCCCTTTGGTGCACACAGCCTGCGGTTGGTGCAGGCTACGTTTGTGAATCACTCCCATTGCATCTTTAGGTGCAAGTGGCATTGTGCGCCATTCTTTGTGGCACAAGCCCTTTGCGCCATGCCGTGAGCTTTGAGAATCGAGCCCACAGTCTAACCTCCCCACTGATGGAAACTTCCCTTTAACAGAATAATAAAGCTGCTTCCTTCCAGACTCTGGGATTCCAAGTGGGGGCTGTTAGTGATTCCAGAAAACACAAAAGGTGTGTGTGCTTGGAATGAGCAGTGCTTATGGTGGCTAACTTAAGGGTCCTGGATTTGATTCTCAGCAGGGATGCTTGGTGATTCTGAGAACACAAGAGTAGGGCAAACATAAGAGTAGGCTTGGTGGCGCTCTTGGTGGCTTAGGGTAGCAGAATCCTTGCAGAAACAGTCTGGAACACAAGGCATGCAGTGCAAAAATACAACGTATTCAAGCATTGGAAAGACAAAGATCCCCAATGGGAGGGTTTGGGCTCTACAGAGGTGACTGACAATAAATTCACCTACTGTGAGCCCTGGCCTAAGAGGCCCTCATAGGCTAACCCTGTATCAAAATCGGGGATGGTGACATTCCAGGTGTGTCAGAGGCAGTCTGCTGCATGTGAGCACCTGCCCAGTATTGGTGCTGTGCCACAAATGCTGTTTCCACATGCGTTACTTCAGTCATGTTACTGGAATGCTGTCTTGAGTCCCTTTGGTGAAGTCAATGTGATCACTGATTGGGAGGCACAAAGTGTAATATCTCAGGTTATACTTTAGCCCCGCCCAATCAGTAATCACAGTAACTTTAATGAAAGGATGTGAGTGCAGATTGTTACTGAGAGCTGGTGCTGAAGTGTTAATGGAACTATCTCCATCCGTGTGTGCTTCTGTCGTGCATGTATATATATATGTGTGTGTGTGTGTGTGTGTGTGCTGTGGCAGCAGGTAGTACATTGCGATGTATGTGTGCGTGTGTGTGTGTCTCTCTCTCTTTCTCTCTGTTGAAAAATGATAGTGGTTCAGCCTACTCCAGTTGTGAACTGAAGTATAGGAAGGCAAATCTGAATGGCAATTAGCAACTGGAGTTTTTGTTATTTACTTCACACATAGCAGGGGGATTCTTATCACAACATTTCGATAGGTTACATTTGTAAATGTAGGCTGCTCACCACAGTAAATTATGGGAAAATGTATTAGCTAGAGACGGAAATTAGGTATTGATTTTAGCTGTGTAAGAAATGTTGCTTTTAAAAAAAACACACAGAAGGCTTTTAAAGAGCACCTTCCTCAGTAATTTCCCAAAAAGCCAAAGTGGCAGACGTACCACAATATCAAAATAAGCATATCCTTATATTTTTATTTGCTGGCCTGTAAGTATGGGAAGCCAGCATAAATTGGTGTGAGGAGTCCTGCCGCACCACCCTTTCTCCTTCCTGGTATGAGCAATCCTCCCGTGCTCTTCAGGTTTTGTGTTGTCATTGTTTGGAGAGTGCAGGGGCACACTCCATAAAAAGTAATAGCCGGGTCTTTTAACATTCTATTTGTAGTATGTCAGCCGTCCAGCTGATTCAAGTCAGAGCCACCACTTGACTAATAAGGTCCTTGTTTTTCAGTGGTGACTCTGACTTGAATCACATAGATCGTTAACATACTAAAAATAGCATGCTAAAAGATGTGGCTGTTACTGTCTATGGCATGCACCCCTGCGTTCTGCAAACAATTACATCACAAAAGGTGAAGCGCAGGGGCAGGCTGCTCATACCAGGAAGGGGAAGGGATGGTGTGGCTGAACTCCGTTGCACCAATTTGTGACCCTTTCCCCTATTTCCAGGCCAGCAGATAACAATATAGGAACATACCCAATTAGGTATCGCGAGGTATGGCTACCACTGGGTCTGGAAGGGAAAGGTTTAATAAAAGACCATGATAGGTGCTCTTTAAAGCTGGGTGTACAATGGCGAATCTTGTTCCTCAGTGTAAGACCATGAATTGAAAAAATCACAAAGCATTCTGTTTTTTAGGTGTCAAGGCATGACCAGGGGTTGACATTATCAGGTTAACAATCCCTTAATCTAACCCTACGGGGTCATGAAGCACGAGGCAGAGACAACTGCTGTATGCCCCTGTGGTTAGATTAACAAAGGTAACCTAATATGGAGTCACATTAAAGGGGAACACTCCTTTTTTCAGCATTAGTGCCCCCTTCCCACTGGCACTGAATGTCGTAGCAATTTTTTGTTTTTCAGCCTATTATGAGGACCCTTAATTCTCTGTGACCGTTCAGGCCTACACTTTGCAGCAGGGTTCCCATGTGGATTTCTGCTCAGCCACTGGCTAATATACCATACAATGTCATTAATCACATGGGATATTGAGCATGCGGTGTGGGTTTCTCAACGGCTACAGAGGGAGACAGGGCCAGGAATTATGTAAAACTGATAGTTTTTAATTTATGTTCCTTCAGTACAGGTCCATTTATCCTGGTCCGATGCCCCCCATGCCATCACCCAGCATCCCAGGGACTTAGTTCAACCTGCATTCCTCCGTCTTGGCTTCACCCCATAGCGCAGTTGGCAGGCACCTTCTTACCTGCTGGAGGACAGATCTGGTTCACGGAGGGAGGTCCCTGTCACTGGTGCAGGGCCTGCGAGGGGTAGTACCTTGCATCGTTGTTTTGTCTGGCATTTTCCCTCCTGGTTTTCTCTCCTGGGTGCCGTTTTCAGGGTGGTATGAAAACTTGCATGCAGACATGGAGCAAGTGACCACTGGTATCCCCCTGCCCAGTAAGTCTCCTCAAGCATACTCTCACCTGTGGTCGTCCAGGTGGTAGTGCTGCACCAGAGCAGTACCGCCCTCCCTGGAGGAGGAAAGTGTCCTCTGGGATGCTTAGTCCTCCCTGCCCTGACCGGCTGGTGCCAACTGAGGCTTGTTCCCAAACCCAGGTCACTGGTGTCTGGAGCTGTAGTGCTGCCACTGTGCCGATAGGCTGGTAAAATTTTTTAATTTTAAATACAAAATCACTGCAGATAGTAAATTCTGTGGCATTACACAGGTTCTGCAGCAGAGACTTAATTTCTGCGAACGTGCTGCAGCCATGGAACTGAAGAATTCTGAGGGTCTTGCCTGTCCCCCTTCTGGCACAATGCTGCGCAGCCGCGACCTGTCTTTGTAAGCTAATGAAGAGCAAAGAGCACTTTAAGAAACTCTGATTCTTTGAAACCCCCTGAATTTAAATAAGAATTTTAAAATCATTAACCCCTAGAGCATATTTCATCTCTGGTTCTCCTTGGTGCTTAGGAACAACTTCAGGCAGGACTGTCTAAAGCAAGATTAATTTTAGTTTGATATTAACGTTAGACTCTCAGAAAAAACAAACAGTAGCAGTCTCCCCCCCACCCCCCATGGCTCAGCAGTAGTGTGTTGTGTTACCTTTAGATGATCTAGGTTCTGAAGTGAGTCTGGGTCATCACTTTCCTGGCGGCCGAAGAGCTGGCCTTGCTGTGGACTGCATGGCCCGGGGAGGTGTACTCCCACTCCCACAGTGATTCCTATGGCTTTGGGAAGTAAGGCTTGGCTGCATTCCTCTTCGCCACCACCTCCACAGGGTCTTGGTGGTATTAATGCAGCTGCATGCTTCCTTACTACCTCCTCCATAGGGTCTCTGTGACACTAAGGAGGACTGTATGCATCCCTACTATTTCCTTTGCAGGATCTATGGGGCAATACAGCGTGCTGCAAGTGTCCATACTGTCTCCTCCACAGAGTCGCTGTGGCATTAAGGCATGCAAGTGTCTCAACTACTGCCACATGGGGTCTCAGTGGCATTAACATGGGCTGCATGTGTTCCTCTGTGTGGCAGGAATACATGTATCTCTACCATCTTCTCCACAGGGTCTCAGGCATTTAGGCATGGCTGCATGTGTCCCTGCTGCCTCCCCTAGAAGGTCTCTGGGGAATTAATGTGTACATGTATCCCTGCTGTGTCATGCACAGGGTCTCTGTGACATTAAGATGGGCAGCAGAGCTAGCAGGAGGAAGGAAGTGGGTTGGTGGTGACACTGTAGTATCAAAAGGAGCAGACTTAATCAGCAATATCTCTGAACTACTACCAGCTACAGGTAAGAACAGTGCCTCATAGCTTTTCATGGGCTTTCAAACCCTTATGTCCAGTGTGGATGAAAATTCCCATTTAAATCTAAAAATTGCTGTTTTACAAATAGGCTGTAAAAGATTTGGTTAAAAACGCTGATCTGGGGAACTTTCTATTTATGGTACAAACTTCTAAATGACTAGACACTATCATTTTTAAGGTGAACTTGACATTTCTGATACAAAGGTGCATACATTTCCTAGGAAACCGTTGACTAAGCATACACTGAACAAATTCTTCAGCGTAAAAAGTGTCTCTAAATAGTCGCTCGGATTCAGCTATGGAAACTCGGCTGAGATCCTACTTTGCATGAGTCTGTCTGTAAACATTAGAGGACCATTTGAAAACTTCAGAGAAGCCGCTAGTTCATTAGGATATGAGGATTCTTGGATTTATTCCAAATGGAAAACTCATACAACAGACATAACAATGGAAGAAAGAACAGAAGTAGCCGAGACTCGTTAAGGGGCTAGCTGGTGCGCTTGACCACCTGTGTCCCATTTCTTTTTGGTCGCTTCTAGCAACTAAGGAGAGGAATGCATCAAGAGCATCACTAACCTGGTCCTCCGTCAGGGGGCATGTACACCCCCCCCCATGAAGGCAGTGACTAGTTATAAGGGTGGTGACTGTGATCTGGAGGTGACCCTTCCCCCTGCTAACCATTCACCATTTGTATTCCACCTCCCCTTATATCCCCATGTCCTTTTCCCAAATCAGGGAGCTGGTACTCGCTTTCAAACCCTAGAACCATGAATACAGGCCCAGTCAACAAAATGTGGAGAGGCACTTGGGGTGGGGCAGTGTGTTATTATCTATACGTCATCTGTCTTGGGTGAGTTTTTTTTGGGGGGGCGCTGTATTTTTGAAGGCCACTTTATAGAATTACAGGCCTGCCATGATGTCAGATCAAAATTTGTTTCTAGGCTGTTAGGAATTGACTGCTAGATGAAGGTGGTCTCTGCCCTTCCTTGCTGTAACTTGAGAATGCCACCTGTGCAACATCCCTGACGCTACTAGTCTGAAGGTGGGGAGTCAGCTCAAGAGTCTAACCCAGATCTGCTGCAGCACTGGTTCAGCTCACTGTTTCTGCCACACAATAGAAAACCAAAGTCAGTGTTAGAGTCTGTGGCATCTCAAAGGAAACACTGAATGAAGAAAACATAATTTAACAAAACAGCAATGTACAGAGTGCCAGGACATGGGGTAAGAATGCCCTCTTGGTGTAGCTGAACATATACTCACCAGCCAGAACCTTTCTGTTCTGAGCCTTGAGTGGCACCTCACCTCCAAAGATCAGCTGAACACGATGCATCTGAGAAAAACATGTGTAGTGTCGAAACATTGTGCTGTGATGTGACAGGTTACTAGGACTCTCAGTTGGAGCCAAACATGCTTTGCTGTCCCTTCTTTTGGTGCATGTGGTGGTTTTTTGGGGAGAATAAAACACTTTTCACAGCACAAATCTCTCTTAATTACTCTCTCTCTAACACAGATACCGTTCTTAGTAGATAGTTTATGAATGACTCTTTGTTTCCAACAACATAAGAAAAGGATTCCATATCTTTTTCAGAAAGTTCCCCTTTATCTTGATTCAGGTAACTAATTCTTTCATTGGCTGCCCATGTCGCCATGAAAGTGATCCATTCAGTAGTAAAGTAGTAGCAGTAGAAGAGACTGGCGGTGGTGTGGGTGGTGAGGAAAGATCAGGGGTGGTGAATGGATGAAATGAACTGCAAGCTGGCATTGTCTTGTGCTTACAAGCGCTGAGAGTTGGCAACAGAGCAGGCGAGATTTCATTGACGAGACATGACCTTGAACTCTTGCCCACTAATTACATTAGTCAGAAACCATAGTCATTCTGATCTGTAGATTCTGGGGCGGGTCCTATATCACCAAGACTGTGACTCGTGCGTCTGACATCACCATGTGTTGTCAGGGTTTTACGGTTGAGGTTTAGTAGTGCTAGTAATAGCAGGGGTGCATGGGTGCAGCAAGGGGGGGGTGGTGGGGGACGTTGGGTTGTGAGAGGGTTTGAAGCAAACCGCAATCCGACATCCTCTCAGGCCTACAAGCACTGAGAGCCAGCAACATGGCAGACTAGATTTAGTGGACGAGATTTTACCACAGAAATCTTTCCCACCATTTTACATCAGTCAGAAACCATAATTGCTCTGACTTGGGCACTGTAGAGAGGAAAACTACCAGAGATAGAAACCTCTGGGGCTTGGAGACCTTAGTGATCAGTCTGCCCATCCTAGGCAAACAAATTATGTCATGAAGTATGCACTGTGGGAACCAAGGTGACTTTATATACAATAGTAGTGGTAGACTTTTGTGGTCCACCCCTTCACCTCTGCTGCGTAGCATGTTCTCAACTTATTTTCAGAGGTGAGATTACGGGGGATCAAACCAGAAATGTAAAGATAAGCAACAGCAGTCTGCATATAAAGTCAACTCACATATATTGACCTAAAGGAGACCCTGCAGTGGACTTTTAAATTCTTCCAAGTTCCAGGACCTTGGCTGCTGCTTCTGTTCCACTTCCTTATATATGCATCTCGTGACTTTCCCTTCCCCAGTGAATTTAATGCCATACCTAGTGATGTTATTCCCTGTGAAAACTGATCTAACTTGAGTTTTAAGGAGTCACCACTCCCTAAATAAAACAGGAAAAACACAACTTGGCTTCCTTTTTCTTAAAAAAAAAAAAGGTTATATTTAGTTGTATTTTAAGTTTCTTGTAAATAAAGTGATTTTGCCGATATTATGATGACTAATGTTAAGAAAGAGCCATTACTGTATCATTCTGTCACTGGGTGCACAGAACTGGAAAAAAAAAACAGGAACGGACAGGCTCGTTCAGCTTAACAATTACAACTAGAACAGATTGACTCTAGCGTTTCTGTTACATTCTCCAGCAGAGCAGCGGTTTTCTGTGGCATGAGCCAACAAAATGATACTGAGGTACGTCTTCCTTCTTTTTATGTTTGCTTGCATGCGCAGCACAAAATGAACCTCTTGTGGCCACTTAGGAGAGTAGGGGCTGCAGAGGTGTGCCAGTGTAGCATTCAGTGCAGTTCAGGCTGCAGAGGTGTGCCAACATGGCATTCAGTGCAGCTCAGGCTGCAGGAGTGTGTCAGTGTAGCATTCAGTGCAGCTCAGGCTGCAGAGGTGTGCCAGTGTAGCAGTCATTGCAACTCAAGGGCTGCAGAGGAGTGCCAGCATAGCATTCAGTGCAGCTCAGGCTGCAGAGGCGTGCCAGCACAGCATTCAGTGCAGCTCAGGGGCTACAGAAGTGTGCCAGTGTAGCATTCAATGCAGCTCAGGCTGCAGAGGTGTGCCAGTTTAGCATTCAGTGCAGCTCAAGCTGCAGAGGTGTGCCAGCGTAGCATTCAGTGCAGCTCAGGCCGCAGAGGTGTGCCAGCATTGCATTCGGTGCAGCTCAGGCTAACAGGCGTGCCAGCGTAGCATTCAGTGCAGCTCAGGCTGCAGAGGTGTGTCAGCATAGCATTCAGTGCAGCTCAGGGGCTGCAGGGGTGTGCCAGCATAGCATTTGGTGCAGCTCAGGCTGCAAAGGTGTGCCAGTGTAGTATTCAGTGCAGCTCAGGGTGCAGAGGTGTGCCAGCGTAGCATTCAGTGCAGCTCAGGCTGCAGGGGTGTGCCAGCATAGTATTCAGTGCAGCTCAGGGGCTGCAGAGCTGTGCCAGCATAGCATTCAGTGCAGCTCAGACTGCAGGGGTGTGCCAGCATAGCATGCAGTGCAGCTCAGGCTGCAGATGTGTGCCAGTGTAGCATTTGGTGCAGCTCAGGGGCTGCAGACATGTGCCAGCATAGCATTCATTGCAGCTGAGGCCACAGAGGTGTGCCAACGTAGCATTCAGTGCAGCTCAGGGACTGCGGAGGTGTGTCAGCATAGCTTTCAGTGCAGCTCAGTCTGCTGACTTGTGCCAGTGTAGCATTCAGTGCAGCTCAGGCTGGAGAGGTGTGCCAGCATAGTATTCATTGCAGCTCAGGGACTGCTGAGGTGTGCCAATGTAGCATTCAGTGTAGCTCAGGGGCTGCAGAGCTGTGCCAGCAAAGCATTCAGTGAAGCTCAGGCTGCAGGGGTGTGCCAGCATAGCATTCAGTGCAGCTCAGGCTGCAGATGTGTGCCAGCGTAGCATTTGGTGCAGCTCAGGGGCTGCAGACATGTGCCAGCATAGCATTCATTGCAGCTCAGGCCACAGAGGTGTGCCAGCGTAGCATTCAGTGCAGCTCAGGGGCTACAGAGGCGTGCCAGCGTAGCATTCAGTGCAGCTCAGGCTGCAGAGGTGTGCCAGAGTAGCATTCAGTGCAGCTCAGGTTGCAGAGGCATGCCAGTGTACCATTCAGTGCAGCTCAGGCTGCAGAGGTGTGCCAGTGTAACATTCAGTGCAGCTCCGGAGGTGCCGAGGTGTGCTAGCGTAGCATTCAGTGCAGCTCAGGCTGCAAGGGTGTGCCAGCGTAGCATTCAGTGCAGCTCAGGGACTGCAGAGGTGTGCCAGCATAGCATTCGGTGCAGCTCAGGCTGCAGACTTGTGCCAGTGTAGCATTCAGTACAGCTCAGGCTGGAGAGATGTGCCAGCATAGTATTCAGTGCAGCTCAGGGGCTGCTGAGATGTGCCAATGTAGCATTCAGTGCAGCTCAGAGGCTGCAGAGCTGTGCCAGCATAGCATTCAGTGCAGCTCAGGCTGCAGAGGTGTGCCAGCATAGCATTCAGTGCAGCTCAGGCTGCAGAGGTGTGCCAGCATAGCATTCGGTGCAGCTCAGGCTGCAGAGGTGTGTCAGCGTAGCATTTCAGTGCAGCGTAGGTTGCAGAGGTGTGCCAGCATAGCATTCAGTGCAGCTCAGGGGCTGCAGAGGTGTATCAGTGTAGCATTCAGTGCAGCTCAGGCTGTAGAGGTGTGCCAGCGTAGCATTCAGTGCAGCTCAGGGGCTGCAGAGGTGTGCCAGCGTAGTATTCAGTGCAGCTCAGGCTGCAAGGGTGTGCCAGTGTAGCATGCAGTGCAGCTCAGGGACTGCAGAGGTGTGCCAGCATAGCATTCAGTGCAGCTCAGGCTACAAAGGTGTGCCAGCATAGTATTCAGTGCAGCTCAGGGACTGCTGAAGTGTGCCAATGTAGCATTCAGTGCAGCTCAGGGGCTGCAGAGCTGTTCCAGCATAGCATTCAGTGCAGCTTAGGCTGCAGGGGTGTGCCAGCATAGCATTCAGTGCAACTCAGGCTGCAGAAGTGTGCCAGCGTAGCATTCAGTGCAGCTCAGGGACTGCAGAGATGTGCCATCATAGCATTCAGTGCAGCTCAGGCCACAGAGGTGTGCCAGCATAGCATTCAGTGCAGCTCAGGGGCTGCAGAGGTGTATCAGTGTAGCATTCAGTGCAGCTCAGGCTGTAGAGGTGTGCCAGCGTAGCATTCAGTGCAGCTCAGGGGCTGCAGAGGTGTGCCAGCGTAGTATTCAGTGCAGCTCAGGCTGCAAGGGTGTGCCAGTGTAGCATGCAGTGCAGCTCAGGGACTGCAGAGGTGTGCCAGCATAGCATTCAGTGCAGCTCAGGCTACAAAGGTGTGCCAGCATAGTATTCAGTGCAGCTCAGGGACTGCTGAAGTGTGCCAATGTAGCATTCAGTGCAGCTCAGGGGCTGCAGAGCTGTTCCAGCATAGCATTCAGTGCAGCTTAGGCTGCAGGGGTGTGCCAGCATAGCATTCAGTGCAACTCAGGCTGCAGAAGTGTGCCAGCGTAGCATTCAGTGCAGCTCAGGGACTGCAGAGATGTGCCATCATAGCATTCAGTGCAGCTCAGGCCACAGAGGTGTGCCAGCATAGCATTCAGTGCAGTCCAGGGGCTACAGAGGCGTGCCAGCGTAGCATTCAGTGCAGAACAGGCTGCAGAGGTGTGCCAGCATAGCATTCAGTGCAGCTCAGGCTGCAGAGGTGTGCCAGCGTAGCATTCAGTGCAGCTTAGGCTGCAAATGTGTGCCAGCGTAGCATTCAGTGCAGCTCAGGGGCTGCAGAATTGTCAGTGTAGCATTCATTGCAGCTCAGGCTGTAGAGGTGTGCCAGCATAGCAATCAGTGCAGCTCAGGCTGCAGAGGTGTGCCAGCATAGCATTCAGTACAAGTCAGGGGCTGCAGAGGTGTGCCAGTGTAGCTCAGGGACTGCAGAGATGTGCCATCATAGCATTCAGTGCAGCCCAGGGGCTACAGAGGTGTGCCAGCGTAGCATTCAGTGAAAGCTCAGGGACTGCAGAGATGTGCCATCATAGCATTCAGTGCAGATCGGGCCACAGAGGTGTGCCAGCATAGCATTCAGTGCAGCCCAGGGGCTACAGAGGCGTGCCAGCATAGCATTCAGTGCAGCTCAGGCTGCAGAGGTGTGCCAGCATAGCATTCAGTGCAGCTTAGGCTGCAAATGTGTGCCAGCGTAGCATTCAGTGCAGCTCAGGGGCTGCAGAATTGTCAGTGTAGCATTCATTGCAGCTCAGGCTGTAGAGGTGTGCCAGCACAGCAATCAGTGCAGCTCAGGCTGCAGAGGGGTGCCAGCATAGCATTCAGTACAAGTCAGGGGCTGCAGAGGTGTGCCAGTGTAGCATTCAGTGTAGCTCAGGGGCTGCAGAAGTGTGTCACTGTAGCATTCAGTGCAGCTCAGGCTGTAGAGGTGTGTCAGCGTAGCACTCAGTGCAGCTCAGGCTACAGGGGGATCATTTCCATAAGCCCAATGAGGAGCAGGCTGATAGTGATCATGTTCAGCCTTTCTGGCTGGTGGAAACTTTCTGTAGTTGAAAGGAGGCAGCTGCACCTATCAGAGTGCATCTGGCTCCTTTTTTCTACAAGAAGCTGCCAGGTAAACAGCTGAGTACCATCATGCTTCTTATCTCTCTGTCTCACTACCCTTGCAAATCTCTGCTTCTGCTGATGAGGGGAACTCACTTGGTTGGGCTCCTTGCTTGTTTCTGTTCCCTCCACTGACTTAAAAAAAAAAAAAAAAAGGACAAAAAAAAATCTGTACTCACCGTTCAAGCCAGTAGTTCCAGTCTTATTCCCCCTGTTCTGCTTGCTAAGTAAAGTTCCATCGCTGCCCTGTGACAGGGTTGGGTAAGACCCTGTTCCATTTGTTATGCAGATAGTTAAAAGCAAAAATCTATTATGTCCTCTTCTATTTTGCTACTTGTCTGTCTCTTGCCTGTCTGATTGCACAGTGAGAGGTACATAGGAATTGGCCATTTCGATGGTCCCACAATTTCCCCGCAGTTATCTCCCTTCCATCACTTGCTGTTTCTATTCTTTCTTTCCCCCTTGCTTTTATGTGGTTAAAAATCTATGTGAACATTTAGTTGAAACTAGGATTTTCTGGTTTGCAAATGTATGCAATTATATTGTTGAAATAACTGCAGAAAGCTGTTTGGGTTTATTAGAAAATATAACAATCTGGAACACAAGCTTCTTTACAGAATTGTGAACAAGAAACCAGCTCTGGAAGAAAATGTATTATTGTGTTGCACCAGTTAAGACTAGATGTGCTCTTCAGGCTGGCCTCGGGAAGGAAAATTACAATGTTTTGATACTTTTTTGTGAAAAACAGGAGATGTAAGTTACAACAAGGTGCAAAGTTTGAACGTCCAAACAAAAATATCTTGTATAATCAGAGCAATGGTTTTCTAGGGAGACTCAGATGGTGGATTTTTTTGTTTGGACTGCCTTTATGGGGGACTATCCTGTACAATTTATTTTTTTCTATTTTATTGTTGATAATAATAAAATGCTACTTGCAAATTTTATAACTTCTGCTGGACTGCCACTGCTTCCTGACCTATGCCTCTACAACAAGCCCACTTTTATCAGCTCAGTCTTCTTCTTCTTTCCAGTTCTCAGGTTGTTTACCAAGCTTCTCGGCTTAGGCCCCTGCAGCTTTGGGATTGGTAAAATAGTACATCTTGTCATCCAAATTAAATTACAGTCTCCCTGGGAAGCTCATTTTGTACTGAGTACCGTCCTTCCTTAATTTGCTGTTACTCCCTTAAAAGCTTTGTTCCGAAGGTGCATAGTGTATGTATCATCTGCAGAAAACAAGACTTTGGCATCACCTGTGATGGGTGATTGTTCCTTGGCAGCTCATAGCAACTTGCCCTGTTCCCCAGTCAACCCTGTTACCATGAGTATTGTGCATAGGCCATCAGACTGTGTACTGGCCAGGTGTGGATTTGTTTGGTGTGCCTTGACAATGTGTGGCATGTGGCCAAGCCCTAGCATCTCCGGGAACCAGTGTTTGCGGAAGGTGGTGGAGTCCCCTCCATTAGAGCCCTCTGGGACCCCCAAAATCCATACACTGGGGGCCTGGACTGCGTTATTTGCTTAAACCTCATCCGTATCAGGCCCTGCTCTTTAATGGACATCACTGCCGCCACCAGCACCTTGCTTACATTACCAAAAGACTCTCCCACCATGCTTGCCATGCCTTCAGATTTAGTCTTCAGCACCATCAGTCTCTCTGTTTCGCAGTTTCTTTTTCTCAGTCCTGGAGTCAATGCTGAGATCTCATTTTGTAAAGTTTCCAAGGTCGCTGGTTGGTCACTGTCTGGTGGGAGCGCGTGCTGCTACTGCAGAGCACGAGGTTTGGTAGGCCCAGGGTTATTAGAATGTCCGAGTCTGCAATTTTTGGATGACCCATTATCTCAAAAATTGGTCCAGTGATGGAAATAGTTATGTTTTAACAAATCCTCGAGTTAGATTAAACTTACTTTGCCAAAAATAATATGTTTTATATGTTTATTAAAGCCTCCACTGCAAAAAGCATGCTGCTTGCTGTGCTGCTAGACTCTGCCACCAATGTGTATGTCAGTGCAGTGCCACCAAGCTAATAGGAAGAGTGTTTCCCAGCCCATCTGGTTGTACAGAAGGTCAAACAATGCATCCCAGTAAATGAGAGAGAGGGCAGCTTAGGGAGGAAAACATAAGATAAGTCCCACACCCAGAATAGGCTTCCTGGATCTCCTCCCCACCTTGCGCTTTATAAATACATTTATTATTATTATTATTATTATTATTATTATTAGGCTAACTATTCCATTGGTCTTTGTCCATCATTCTTTGGACAGAGGAATTCCTTAGTGATGCATCACTGCCTTCGGGGGTGGGGTGGGGGGTTGCATGGGGTAAGCATCTAGGGATGAAGGAGCCATCCAGAAATAAAGTGACAGTCTGGAGGGTGACTGGGGCCAGGGAGTGCTACAGGTCAGCGAGGCTTGGGGGATGGAAGGAGGTACTTACATCAGCAGGGCAAAATGGGAAAAGGAAATATAGTAAAACATTTTAAAAATAATTGCTTTATTAATCATGCTGGTACTACTTTCTTCAGAAACTCGCAGCTTAGCCTGCACCCTGCTGCCCAGAGCTCAAATGTACCGGTAATTATTATATTTCAGTGCTCAAATAACAAAGCCAAGCTCAAACAGACTCTTTGCTTTGTGTCTGTGTGTGTCTCTCTTTTTGCAGTATTTTGCTTGTTTAAAATGGTTCCCTTTTTTAAACCAAATATATAACCTGAAACGTTACAATTCACTGTACAGCTAGAACAGCTCTGCAGTGTATGGCTTTGCCCATTTAACTTGTTTTGTGGAAATAGAACAGGACTACCACTTCATTATGACTGCATTGCCTTTCTGGCTGTGTAATTAGGGATCTTAAATAACTAATTATCACTGACACGCTTTACCAGCCCACAACATATGTGAGAAGTCTTTGTTCGATCTGCTGAACACAAATTACATAGCGCAGTGTTTCAGGACAGCCTTTCTGAAATCCCATTTTGGTTGGGCTATTACTGTACCACCATAAGTAAACTTTGCACATGGAATAATTAAACAGTATTCTGTGATTTAAAAAAACAAAACGAACACCTGGTAGGGTGTTCAAACCTGTCCATATGTGGACACTATATAACAGTGCTGCCACTGCCCGATTCTCAACATACAGTATGTGGTGGGACGCAGTAAGTGCTAGACCATACTTAAGATGGTCAAAAGTGGACAACGTGTATTCAAATCTGGATACCCAGTGCTGAAAAGTGTGAATTTGTGATAGTTTCACAGCAACTTTGACAATAGCCATGAGTGGATTGGGGCTGGACGTATCAAGAACAAAAATTATGCCCCAGTGAGGTAGCACCCCATCCCATCAGAGTTCCTGAAAAATCCCACCGTGTGTGCATAGCAGATTACCATTTATCTCTCCAGCATGTAGTTCTACCCATGAAACAGATAAAAATGTTTAGAATTCCAAGTAAACCCTACATGGCAGTTGAGTAAGAACATTCGGTGTCTCTGTAAAAGTATTGCACTATTATCATCATTAAAGCAGCGGCGGTGGTAGGCTGCCAGGGACAGTTTGCATTTTCATAGATCAAAGTGATGAAAACAAACAGCCGTGTTTAAGTATAGAAGACTGCTCATGAATTTTAAAGAAGCTGTCCGGGTTCTCCTTCCCGCTGTGGCACTTTCCACTGAGACAGCCTGCAGCAATGTTCACTTCAACTAAAGATGTCTGTATTGCAGAGTCTCACCATGGAAACCACGGATGGCAGCCTCAGAGCACTTTTCAAAGAGCTGAGTTCCTCCAGTGGAACTTCAGGTACTTCATATCAAGCATAGTCTCACCTCTCATTAATCTACTGAGGGCTGGATGGAGTGTTGAATTAACTTGCCGAGTGTACAGACAGGAACAGAAAGGAGTTTGGAGTTATATAGGGCCTTTTATACACACTGTATCCCCCAGCGCTTTACAATCCATGAACAGCTGTGGCAGCAATTAGGCATACGGTTGCAGGGAGTTTACGTGAGATTGAGGAAGGTAAATGGTTAAGTACAGATAAAGAGAAACTTGTGTGCAGAGAGATTAAAGAGTTAGTGGAACCAAAAATAGGCAAACAGGAAAATGATATGGATTATAAGTAGTTTTTTGTAACATTTTATTTCTGAAGTATTTTTCCTTTTCTGTTTGCTCATTGAAGGTTTTCTATGTGTAATATTTCACTGGATGTGTGGAATACCTTTAAGCCTGGCAGCTGCCATCTCTATCTCTGCCCCCCCCACTACATCATTACCATTGTGATATCACTGACAGTGACATCACAGATGACTGACCTGGCAGCTACTGAGTGGCTGTTCCTAAGCAGTAGTGATATCACAGTGCTGATGATGTAACAGAGCTGGGTATGTCAGCTACCAGGCAGAGTGCTGTTCCACACGTCACACCTACCAACATCAGGTAAACAATCTTCTATTTAACCAAAGGGAAAAGAAAAAGTACCTCAGGTGCAAAAAGTTGACTGCTTTTAAAAACTAACAGTTTTAGGCAATACACTAGCTCTTTAAGTGACTTGCTCAGTTGTGTCTGTGTATTTGATTCTGTGACACTTGTATCTGTGCACCTGATTTTGTAATGATCTTTTTATGATTGAACAAATAAACGAAGTAACTGACGAACAGACTTGCTCCAGAGACACACAGTGAGTTAGGAATGTAGGATTCAAACCTGGGTCTCTATGATCACAGCTCTGCTGCGACCTCTGGGTTACACTGCCTATTTACTGCTGAAATACTGATGTGCTGAATTAAAACTTTTTTCCCATTAAGCTTTTTGCTCCTCTGGTCAAGTTTCGTGCTGATGACCTCCCAGGCCTGTCCGCTATGTCCTCCCATTACCTGAGCCAGTGGGGAGCCACACAAAGCAGGGTCCAACAGTGGCAGCAGCTGTCATTTATACGGCTTTGCACACGTGTTTTTTTCCCATTTCTTCTCATTCCTTCCACCACCCTGTATGGCGCGGTAGGGTGCCTCTGGCAGCCATGCACTGTTACAGAGTCCCTCTGCGAGGAAGCTCGCTCCCTGACTCACAGCAGGGGCTGTTGTGGGAGTGGAACCTAACGCCATCCCTCCTCAAGCTTGTAGTGCCACCCCAGCCACCTGCACCAGCACCTGTGTCCGCTCCCAAAGCAGGGTTGTTGGCATTGGAGGATGACGCGCTACCCGCTGGCCAATGGGCAGCCAAATTAAAAACAGTTTTGCTTTTGCCAGTCTTTGGGTGAGATTTTCAAACCAGATCTGTCCAGGACCGTCTGCCCATATTTTCAAACACAGGCATCTGTCCACACTGTTAAAGTGTTTGTTAGATGGCCTAACAACATCAATAGTTCAGATGCAGTTGTGACTCAAAATGTGGAATTCATGCCAAAAAATTATGCGTGAGTTAATTTCTTTCCTTAAACTGCCACAAAGACTTGGCACCCTTTGAAAAGTGGCACAGTACGGAAGCGCATACACAGGTCTAACAATAGGGAGGTGCAGATGAAGGCAGAACAATCAGGAGGATGCAGACACAGATGGAACAGTCTGGAGTCGCAGACACAGGCAGAACATTTGGGAGGGTACAGACGCAGGCAGAACATTTGGGAGGGTACAGACACAGGCAGAACATTCAGGAGGGTGCAGACACAGGCAGAACATTCAGGAGGGTACAGATGCAGGCAGAACATTCGGGAGGGTACAGACACAGGCAGAACATTCAGGAGGGTACAGACAGGAAGAACATTCGGGAGATTCGGGAGGGTACAGACACAGGCAGAACATTTGCGGGGGTACAGACACAGGCAGAACATTCGGGAGGGTACAGACACAGGCAGAACATTCGGGAGGGTACAGATGCAGGTAGGACATGGAAGGGTACAGATGCAGGTAGAACAGTTGGGAGTTGTAGCTGCAGATGGAAAAACTGGGAGGGCTCAGATGCAGGTGGAAAATCAGGAGGCGCAGGTGCAGATGGAACAGTTGGGAAGCTACAGATGGAGGCAGAACAGTCAGGAAATGCAGATGCAGGCAGAACAGTTGTAAACTGCAGATGCAGGTGGAACATGTATTTATGTCTACATCTGCCCTCTTCTAAAATAGGCAGAATCAGAGATCCCAGACATAGGAGGACCATACATTTACATCTGCGACTTCCTCCTTTGAAGGGCACTGCAAATGTCTATTGTCTGAAGAAATCCCTTTCATTAGATTTGCTCGTCTTAACTCAGAGGAGCTGGAAGGGGAGGTCTGCCTCTTTGTGTGTGACACCAAACTGCAATAGGGTGGAGACACTGGGGGTGGTGGAGAGGATAAGCAGCAATCTAAGAAAACTCAAGGTATGGTCAAGGGTATGGCAGATGGGTTTCAATGTGAGAAAGTACAAAATAAATGCACTTGGGGCACAGTAACCCAGAAGCAGAGTACAGAATGGGGGCAGTGGTATTAACGACCACCAAGCAGGAAAGAGACCTGTGGATGATCATATCAGATGACCTAAAGGTGGCCAGGCAGTGTGACAAGGCAGTTGGGAGGGTGAGTCAGATGCTTGGGTACAGAGGGAGGGGTATCACCAGCAAATAGAGGGCGGCAGTGTTGCCTCTGTATAGATCACGGGTCAGACCCCATTTAAGAGTACTGTGTCCAGTTATGGACACCACATCTCAGAAAAGACCTAGACAGAGTGCAGGTGGACCACAGGAGGGCAACTAAAATGGTGCAAGGCCTGCATCAGAAGCCCTATGAGGAGAGATTAAAGGATCTAAATAGGTACACCCTGGAAGAGAGGAGAGAGAGAGAGAGAGAGAGAGAGAGGTGGGATATGACAGAGACCTTTAAATACCTCACGGTGGTGGTAAACAGGTACAAGAGGGAAGTATTTTTTAGAAATAAGGGTGCTCAAGGACAAGGAGGCATGCTAAGAAGCTGGAGAGCGGGGTAGAACCAGGAGAGATGTGAGAAAGTACTTCTTCACAGAAAGAGTGGTGCATTCCTGGAGGTGGTGGGGGCAAAACAGTAGTGGAGTTCAAGAATGCATGGGATAGGCATAAGGGAATCTTAGGGAAAGGGAAGGGGTGGGTGAATGGACCAGAGATCAAATAGGATCTGTGGTGATATTATAGGCAGGGAAAAATGATCAGACTAGGTGGGCCAAGTGGTCCTTATCTGCCATCAGATTTTATGTTTCTGTGTTCCACGCCACCAGGGATCACCACTCAAGTGAAATTAAGCTTTTTTGTCAAAAACGTTATGCATGGTCCAGAAAAACGTAAGGTTCTCACCTGGATTCAAACCGTGGTCTCTTGCTTCCAAAGCTGTGACCTTTTCATGGTGCCACAGAACTGCTTGTCCATTAACTGTGGTGTCTGTCCTGTAGAGGTTTCCCATATACAGTACATATTGTATAAGGTAATATGTGCTGTCTTCTAGGGGACTTCTCTTAGAGCATTTCTGTATAATTCTAATGTGTCAGGCACCTGCTGGCCTGGTCACAGGGATCCTTATAAAATGAGGAACATGCTCGCTTCATTGTGGGATGGAGCGTGCTGCCTTTCTTCCCTGCCACTGGAAGGCAGCTATCTTTTATCCTTTGTAGTGTGATGCACTACTGCCGCAAAATCCAGCAATCCAGTAATCCAGTAGCTGCTGTTTCTGCCCAAATTATATCAACATATTTTTTGTTCTTTATTGTAAAACCACACAACAGCAGTTGACTGTCCTGGAGGTTAACCCAGGTTTAAGCATTGAGTGAGTGACTGGAGATGTAATTTGAACCACATTTGAGCACTGAGTAAATGAGTAGCTGGAACCACATTTGAGCACTGTGTGAGTGAGTAGTTGGAGCTGTAATTTGAGCCATGTTTAAGCAATGAGTAGCTGAAAGCATGTTTAAGCATTGAGTGAGTGAGTGTGAGTAGCTGGCGCCATGTTTAATCACTGAGTGAGTAGCTGGAGCTTTAATTTGAGCCATGTTCAAGCACTGAATGAGTGAGTGAGTGAGCAATTAGCTGGAACCACATTTAAGCACTGAGTGAGTATCTGGAACCACAAATAAGCATTGAATGCTTGAGTAGTTGGAGCTATAATTTCAGCCACATTTGAGCACACTGAATGAGTGATGGGCTATAGTTGGATCTATAATTTGAGCCATGCTTGAGCATTGTAAGTGGCTGGAATCACGTTTAAGAACTGAGGGAGTGATTAGCTGGAGCCAAGTTTGAGCATTAAGTGAGTAGCTGGAGCCATGTTTGATCATTGCGTGAGTAGCTGGAGCCATGTTTGGGCATTGAGTGAGTGAATAGCTGGAGCCATATTTGAGCATTAAGTGAGTAGCTGGAGCCATGTTTGAGAACTGAGTGAGTGATTAGCTGGAGCCACATTTGAGCATTAAGTGAGTAGCTGGAGCCATGTTTGAGAACTGAGTGAGTGATTAGCTGGACCACATTTAAGCATTGAGTGACTGAGTATTTGGAGCCATGTTTGTGCACCGAGTGAGTTGTTGGAACCACGTTTAAGCACTGAATGAGTGAGTAGCTGGAACCACATTTGAGCATTGAGTGAGTGAGTGATTTAGCTGGAGCCACGTCTGAGCATTGAGCGAGTGATTAGCTGGAACCATATTTGAGCATTGAGTGAGTGAGTAACTGGAGCCACGTTTGTGCAATGACTGAGTGAGTGAGTAACTGAAACCACATTTAAGCACTGAGTGAGTGAGTGAATGTCTGAAACACAATTAAGCATTGAATGCGTGAGTAGCTGGAGCTGTAATTTCAGCCATGTTTGAGCACTTTGAGTTTGTGAGAGGCTGTAGCCGGATCTGTAATTTGAGCCACGTTTGAGCATTTTGGGCAGGTGGAATCACCTTTAAGAACTGAGGGAGTGAGTAAGTGGAGCCATTTTTGAGTAGTGCATGAGTGAGTAGCTGGATCTGTAATTTGAGCCACTTTTGAGCATTAAGTGAGTGGCTGGAATCACGTTTAAGAAATGAGTGAGTGAGTAGGTGGAGCCATGTTCGAGTATTGTGTGAGTTAGTGAGCTGGAACCAAGCTTAAGCACTGAGTGAGTGATTAGCTGGAGCCAAATGTGAGCACTGAGCGAGCAATTAGCTGGAGCCACATTTGAGCATTGAGTGAGTGATTAGCTGGACCACCTTTAAGAATTGAGTGAGTGAGTAAGTAATTGGAGCCACGTTTGTGCACTGAGTGAGTGAGTAGCTTGAACCACATTTGAGCATTGAGCGAGTGATTAGCTGGAGCCATGCTTGAGCACTAAGTGAGTGATTAGCTGGAACCACATTTAAGCATTGAGTAAGTAACTGGAGCCATGTTTGTGCACTGAGTGAGTGAGTAGCTGGAACCTCGTTTAAGCATTGATTGAGTAATTCGCTGAAACCACGTGTGAGCACTGAATGAGTGAGTAGCCGGAACCACATTTGAGCATTGAGTGAGTGAATAGCTGAAACCATATCTTGTACAGGAAGGTAGCATTTTCCACAGAAGGACAGGCTTGAGGACAAGGGGTCACACTATGAAGCTGGAGAGGGGGAGGCTCAGAGGGGATGTGAGGACATTTTTTTTTCACAGAGATAGTGGTAGAAGCCTGGAACGACCTCCTGGCGGAGGTGGTAGGTGCCAAAACAGTCGCGGAATTCAAGCATGTATGGGCAGATACAGGGGGACCTTGAAAGGAACACAAGGGGTGAGGATGACCGGAAATTGTGCAAGGTTTGCGGTGGCACAGTAGGCAGGGAAAATGGTCAGACTGGATGGGTCAAAGGGGTCTTTATCTGCCGACTACTTCTATTTTTCTATGTTTCTGTATCTGTGCATTGAGTAACTGAGCAGCTGGAGCTATATTTGAGCATTGAGTGAGGGATAGCTGAAAACATGACTAACACTGAGTGCGTGATTAGCTGGAACCACATTTGAACACTGAGTGAGTGAGTAGCTGGAGATGTTATTTGAAACTTCAAACTAATTTGAACTATTCAAGGGATAAATTAAGCGGGTTCACATCGCAATTTGCGACCCAAGAATTGGGAAACACGAGTCAATTGCCAGCTTGATTATTAGTGATTGCTAATCATATAAGCTGGCCATCCCCCGTATTTAATTTTCCCTGGTGTCTAGTGGCGCCCCCCCCACCCTCCTATTGCCAGCCCTTTATTTGTTTCTCTGGTGTCTGCTGCCCCCCCTCCACCGATCGCCATCCCCCTAATGCTTTTTTTCTATGGTGTCTAGTGGATCCCCCCATCTAATCACTGTCCCCGTTATTTTGTCGTTCCCTGGTATCTAGTGGCACCCCCCACCATCCGATCGCTGTCCCTGTCATTCGTTCATTCCCTGGTGTCTAGTGGCATCCCCTCATCTAATCGCTGTCCCTGTTTTGTCCCTCGATGATTTTAAACGGTCCATCGCCAATCACTCCCATACTCCCACCCAACCACCCTCTGTGTACCACCACACACCGGCCTTGACACCCCCACAGACTGTCACTCACCTGTGGAGGTTTCAGGTTTGAGATCTGCTCTCCGATCGAAGATATCTCTTGCTGCAGGAACTGGTGACTGCAATATGAGAACTAAGATAAATGCAATCAGTGTATTTCAGTGGGGGGGGGCGGTCAACTTTGGTATATAACTCAGTTTTTGATATATTGACCTCAGATTTTCAACATGGCCTTTTGGGGACCCCACCTCATGAACAATATGACTCATTATGCAACTCCTGCCTGAAAGGTGATTTCGCAGTTGCTTGGTGAATTTACCTTGTTGGCAGGATTTGCATAATTGTCATATTGGTCATGAGGTGAGGTCATAAGAAAGCTGTGTTGAAAATTTAGGGTCAGAATATGAAAAAAATGGCAAAGTTATGACCATTTGTTGCAATTTCTCTACACATATTCATAACTTTGGAAATTTTAAATATTTTAACCCCAGATTTTCAACATAGCCTTCTTATTACCCCCACCTCACGTATGTCACAGCTGTCATTTTTCAAATCCTGGCCAAAATGTGTTTTCGCACCTGTGGCGTGGAATGGCATTGCAGTTGTGCAGAATTACGCTTTGGCAGGGATTGGAAAATTTTCTGTACTGCGTACACGAGGTTGGGTAATAGGAAGGCTATGCTGACAATTTGGTCAAAATGGCAAATTCAGTCTTAAAACTATGTATACAATGTCTATTTTATCAAAATATACAATAATAAGTAATAATTATATTTTTTTTGTAATTTCTTTTTATCCCCTGCCCTGTCCACAGACTGTCACCCAACCCCTCTACCGGCACCGCAGGCCCTGGAGGGACCCCCACACAGAGCCATGGTTTACCCCCAGGCAGAGACGGAGTGGGAGTGGTAGCTGGCTCCCTTAGCCACCCCCCCCATTCCATACCTTAACATCTCATCGGGGTCCACTTCTGAGCTGCAGGCGCCGGTGGCGAGTACCTTGCCTGGTCCTCCTGTTGGTGTTGTGCTGGGCCAGGGCGATTATTTGTTCCAGGTGTATGCTCCCCTTGGAGCCGTGACGTGTGCTGACACCACGGCATTACGCCGGCGTCTGTCATCCTCCTCCCCTTATGTGCTGCTCGAGCATGCTGAGCCTCCGGCCACCGCTAGGGGTCAGTCATACACTGAGCCATTGCTTCCCTCACCCCCGGAAGAGACGAGCAGTCCTACGAGTGCTCAAGCCTCCTCCCACCGGCCGGCCCTCCGACAACCCAAGCTTGTTCCTGAACTCGGGTCGCTGGCATAATAATTATATGGTTTAAAGTAAAAAAAAAAAATACCCATTTAGAAAACTGCTACTCAAAATCGGATGATTGCTAATCATTTTTCATTTTGATTAGCAAAGGCTGCTAATCAGCTGTCCAACACTAATTAATGCCTTGCTATTGATTTTGTGATTAGTGAGCAAAATCCAAAGTGAAGCGCTTCAGCTCTGTAAATACCTTAGTGTGCATTTAGCCAATAGCATGGAACAGTCCCTTGTTGCTAATGACAGCTGGATGCACTCTCGAAAGTATCTCTTACACGTGTCAGTGCTGGTGGTGAGTTTCCCACTCTCTTCAGCAGGATAGTGCCAAGACGGGAATCCACAATCCAATTTAGGTTATGCTGTGCGGAACAATTAGTGCAGAGGTGTGACTTCCTAATTTGATAAAAACAGTTTGCAAATTTGATAAATAGAGTTGCAGTCTGGAGTTGCTTCTAGGGAACTAAAGCTGTCGGACAGACATCACAAATTAACAGAAAATTACAGTCAAATATTTGCGAATGTGTGGCTTATTTGAGAAGTTATGTGCAGTTCTAGTCCTCTTTGGCAGAGTGCTCATATGTGGGATTAGCCTGAAGAGAAGACTTTTTCACTCTTACACTTGTACAGCAACACAAAGGCACAAAATGCAGGTTTAGGGCCAGTTGCAGACCTCTTGCACCGTTTTTTTTTATATGTAATTTTGTAGTTTTTACCCCCATTTTTCTCCCACCCCTGTCTCTGGCACACGTGCGCATGTGGAGACGTGCACACACCGTGCATCGAGACACCCTCCCTTCGTGTTTCCCCCTCCACCTGCGCTGACACCGGACCACCACCCGGTGGCAGCTGGACTACGGGAGGGCGACCACCTCCCCCAGGAGAGGAGAGCTGCCGTAAGGTTGCTCGATCCTGCTCTCTCCCCCCCCCATGTCGGCGCCCTGTCAACCTGAGGTCGTTCCCAAACCCGGGTTGCCGGCGTAGCATGAGTTAAGGTGTCCACTGCCTCAACCCTTTCCACTACCGGTCCGGCCCTCTCTTGCACCGTTTTTGTGGATGTTTGTTTGCTGTATGAACAGACATATAGCAAACCTTGCTTCCAGAGTGGGTATCTTGAGATAAGAAACCTGTCGGGTAGAGGAGGTGGGGAGGGAGCCCATGGGGGAATCAGAAACATTAGGTGCAGGGGGAGGGGGACGTATCGGGGATCTGATACAGGAGAAGGGGAGTGCATCATGGGGTGAGGTACTGCAGGTATTTGGGAAGGGAACCTGTTGAAGGGGTCAGGTGCAGGAGGAGGAGGGAAAAGTATCGACTGATCAGGTACAGTAGGTACTAGAGAGGGGAACCACTTCAGGGATGAGTTACAGCAGATACAGGGGGAAAGTAACACAGCGAGGATCAAATACAACAGGTACAGGGGGAAGGGAACTCATTGGGTATCAGGTGTAGCAGCTGCGGGGGACAGGAACACACCATGGGAGCAAGTACAGCAGGTACAGAGGGAGGGGAACACATCGAGGATCAGGTACAAGAGGTATGGGGAGGGGAACACATTGGTGATCAGGTACAGGGAGAGGGGAACACATTGGGGATCCGATACTGCAAGTATAGGGAGAAGGAAACACATTGGGGATCAAGTACAACAGGTATGGGGGAAGGAAACACATGAGGGATTAGGTACAGCAGGTACAGGAAGGGGGGGGATGCATCAGGGATCAGATACAGTAGACACGGAGAGGGGAACACATTGGCGATGAGGTACAGCATGTATAGGGAGAGGGGAACACATTAGGGATCAAATACAGCAGGTATAGGGGATGGGAATGCATCAGGGATCAGGTAGAGCACATACAAGGGTAGGGAGCACATTGGGATCAGAAACAGCAGTAATGGAGAGGAGAGCACATTGGGGATCAGATACAGCAGGTATATGGAGAAGGGAATACACTGGGGATCAGATACAGCAGGTACAGGGAGAAGGGAATACACTGGGGATCAGATACAGCAGATGTAGGGATGGGAATGCATCGGGGATCAGGTACCACAGGTACAGTGGTAGAGAGTGCATTGGAATCAGATACAGCAGGTACAGGGCGAAGGGAACACATAGGGGATCAGGTACAGCAGGTATAGGGGGAAGGGAACACATAGGATCAGGTACAGCAGGTGTAGGGGGAAGGGAACACATAGGATCAGGTACAGCAGGTATAGGGGGAGGGGAACACATTGGGGATCAGGTAAAGCAGGTATGTTTGAGTACTGAGTGAGTGAGAGAGTGAGTATCTGGAACTACAATTAAGCAATAAATGTGTGAGTAGCTGGAGCTGTAATTTCAGCCATGTTTGAGCACACTGAGAGGCTGGAACCATATTTAGGCATTTAGTGAGTGAGTTGCTGGATCTGTAATTTGAGCCACGTTTGAGCATTGTGAGTGACTGGAATCACATTTAAGAATTGTGGGAGTGAGTAGGTGGAACCATGTTCGAGTATTGCATGAGTGAGTGAGCGGGAACCAAGTTTAAGCATTGAGTGAGTAGCTGGAGCCATGTTTGAGCATTGAGTGAGTAGCTGGAGCCACGTTTGAGCACTGAGTGAGTAGCTGGAGCCATGTTTGGGCATTGAGTGAGTGACTAGCTGGAGCCACGTTTGAACATTGAGTGAGTAGTTGGAGCCATGTTTGAGCATTGAGTGAATGATTATCTGGACTGCGTTTACGCACGAGTGAGTGAGTGAATAGCTGGAGCCACGTTTGAGCATTGAGTGACTGAAGTGATTAGCTGGACCATATTTAAGCATTGAGTGAGTGAGTAGCTGTAGCAACGTTTGTGCACTGAGTGAGTGAGTAGCTGGAGCCATGTTTGAGCATTAAGTGAGTAGCTGGAGCCATGTTGGAGCATTGAGTGAGTAGGTGGAGCCATGACTGAGCAGTGTTAACTGTACACTGTTGTACAGGCTGTGCACCCTGCGGACTGATCATTGTCTTTTTTTTTTTTAACTTTGTTTATGCCCCCTTCTCTCTGGTGTCCGGACTCTCTCGGTCCTGACCTTTTCACGACCACCTGAAACCTTCAGTCTCCACTCCGGGTGGGCCCAGCTCCACTCAGATGCACCCAGCTATGACCCCCCCGGTGACGGACCAACTGTTCCTGCCTGGTGCTCAATCTAGAATCCAGTAGAGCGGCCAGGGCAGGGAGGGGGCACTGGAACAGGCCGGAGGCCCAGCATTGGGCGTAGGGGTCAACCCCTGGACCCCCCTTCGCCTACTGAACACCAGGGCTTTTCTATTTTTCTGGGCCCCCCCCCAAATGCGGGACATGCAGTGCTGTCCAACATGCTACGTGTGCGATCCTGCTCATGTCCGTAGGATGGCAGCCTGATGTGCCCCTCTACGCTGGTCCCTCAACTGCAGTGTATCCCAGTCACCACCGGATGTCACTGATGCGGGACAGAAACACCCCTCCGCCCTCCCAGGAGAGGAGAGCAGTCCAACGGATGTTCAATATCCTGTCCTCCCTGGACAACCCTTGGCACTCCAGGCTCGTTCCTGAACCTGGGTCACCAGCGTGAGGTGAGGTAAGGCAGATGCCTCAACCCTCAGTGCCACCGGGCTGTGACTGATCATTGTTAGCTGCACACTGTTGTACAGGCTATGCACACTGCACTCTGCGGACTGATCATTGTTAGCTACACACTGTTTTACAGGCTGTGCACAGCACACCCTGCAGACTGAGCATTATTAATTGCACACTGTTGTACAGGCTGTGCACACCATATCTTGTGGATGGATCATTATTAACTGCACACTGTTGTACAGGCTGTGCATGTTGCACCCTGCGGACTGATCATTGTTAACTGCACGCTGTTATACAGGCTGTGCATACCTCACCCTGCAGACTGAGTGTTAACTGCGCACTGTTGTACAGGCTGTGCACACCACAACCTATGGACTGATCATTGTTAACTGCACACTGTTGTACAGGCTGTGCTTGTTGCACCCTGCGGACTGATCATTGTTAACTGCACGCTGTTATATAGGCTGTGCATACCTCACCCTGCAGACTGAGTGTTGTTAACTGCGCACTGTTGTACAGGCTGTGCACACCACAACCTATGGATGGATCATTGTCAACTGCACACTGTTACAGTGGTCCCGATACAGTTTTGGACTGGGATGTATTTACTGCTAACTTCATCCACCTGGAAGTATTTTCACCTAAATGGTAGCGATATCATCCATTAACCTGTCTCTGTCTTTCCCCCACCCCACCTATAAACCAAGTCTCAAACTTACCGAGTGCCTGCAGTTACTGACTTTCTCTGCCTGATGTTGCGGTGGTATCCTGACATACTTCCCTACTTACTGCAGTGTAGTGCTGTAACTGTTTTGAACATTTTTCTTTGTTGCAGCTGCCCTTCTGGCAAGCAGTTGAGACAATTCTGAAATCTCCTGAATTTTACAGAACTGATGCTGTTTCTTTCACCATCTCTACTACTTACACACTGTGAGTGTGTAAATACATAGCTGGCATGGTTATGTCGTGCGTCAATATGAACATATACTAACATACTGTAAATCTGCAGGGTGGGAAACAAATTTCCAAAATCAGAAAGTGGGAGTAAATCATGCTAAAATAGTAGTAAAATACTCCTTTACTCCCCCTATCTGTTCCACTGGGCCCTGGGGTGAACACTAAGAGACCCCCACTCCTTTTGAAATCAAAATGGTAAGTTGCCAATCCAGGCTGAAAAAATATGTTTATTGTAACATTTGGAGGGGGGGGGTGCCAGGGTATGATCTGACTTGTTGTTTCTGTTGATGTATGCCATATACAGTAGCACCCCTCATTAAAAAGCCCATTTATAGTTTATGAATGCAGAGTTTCAAATAAGCCAAAAAACTTGATTAGCAGTTCTTTGTGTGAAAGTGCTAATCAGCTGTAAAAATGCATAGCATTTAGCACAATGGTTAGCAAAATTAAAAATATATGTGTTGTTATTCATTTTGTCTATGGTGCCATGGACTTGCTCAAAACATGGTTAGCAGTTTACTGTTGTGCATTTCTGGAAATGGTTAGCATCACCTCCTATTTTGTGTAGCGTTTTGCTGTGCTTTACCAGCTATTTAATACCCTGGAATGAGCAAGGGTGAGCAGTTAATATTGGATGGGGTTTGTAAATGGAGAAGTATGGCTTTCTCATTTAACTAGCTCCCCACCAGTTACATAGATGCATAGATACATAGACACTGTTGGCAGATAAGGGCATATAGCCTACCCAGTCTGCCCATTTGAGCTTGTAAGTTCACTTTGTTTTTCTAGAAGTCTGTTGCCCCTTACCCCAACCTCCAGAATTCCCTTATGTCTATCCCATGCGTTCTTAAATCCTGTGATTGTTTCATCCCCCACCACTTCCTCTGGCAGGGTGTTCCGCTTGTCCACCACCCTTTCTGCGAAGAAATTCTTCCTCACGTTTCCTCCGAATCTCCTTCCCTCCAACTTCATTCCATGCCCTCTAGTTCTGGAACATATTTTTCGCTAGAAAATAGTGTATTCCTGCACCCTGTTCCTCCCTGTAAGGTACTTGTGTGTCTCTATTATATCCTCTCTCTCCCTTCTGTCCTCCAGGGAGTACATATTCAAGTCCTTCATTCTGACCTCATAGGGCTTGTGATGCAATCCCTGTACCATCTTTGTTTCCCTCCTCTGAACCTTCTCTACCCTGTCTATGCCCTTACATAGGTAAGGTCTCCAGAACTGTACACTGTACTCCAGGTGGAGCCTGACTAGTGTCTTGTATAGTGGAATTATGACTTCCCTTTTCCTGCTGGTGATGCCCCTTCCTATGCATTCCAGCATCCTATTTACTTTACCTGCTGCCTTGTCCCACTGTTTCCCTACCTTGAGGTTATCAGAGATGATAACCCCAAGGTCCCTTTCCTGCTTGGTGCATGCTATATCCTCACCTCCCCAAAACTGATATGTTGTTCCAGGGTTTTTGTGTCCCATATGCATTATCTTGGACTTCTTTACATTGAATTTCAACTGACAAACCCATGACCATTCTTCAAGCTTGTGCAGGTCCCTCCTCATTCTGTCTACACCATCTGGCATGTCCACTATGTTACAGAGTTTTGTGTCATCAGCAAACGAGGAAATTCTGCCTTCTAGGTCCTGCGCAATGTCACTGATGAAGACGTTGAATAGGACTGGTCCCAGCGCAGATCCCTTTGGTACCCCACTGGTCACTCTTCCCTCTGTGGAGTGACTGCCATTTACCACCACCCTCTGTGTCATGACACCCAGGCAATTACCTACCCACTGCGCTACTGTTCTGCCCACCCCCATATTCCCTAGTGTGTTTAATAGCCTTCTATGTGGCACAGTGTCAAAGGCCTTGCTGAAGTCTAGATAGGCCACATCCACTGCCCTCCCCTGATCCACCTACCTTGTCAGCCAGTCAAAAAATTCAGTGAGGTTTGTCTGGCACAATACCACCCCCCACGGTGAAACCATGCTGCCTTGGGTCCTGTAGTCAGTTGGCAACCAGGTGTTCCACCAATCTCTCCTTCAGTAGTGCTTCCATGATCTTCCCCACTACCGAGGTCAGGCTGACTGGTCTGTAGTTCCCCGCTTCCTCTTTGTTCCCACTTTTGTATAAGGGGACTACATCTGCTGTCCTCCAGTCTTTGAGTACCTCCCTTGTTTCCAGTGATCGGCTAAACAGGATTGCCAGAGGTTGAGTCGCCACCTCTCTTAGTTCATTAAGGACCCTGGGGTGCACCCCATCTGGCCCCACTGCTTTATCGAATCTTGTTCCTTCCAGTTCCTTTAGGTCCCTTTCCCATGTAAAGGGACTTGTGTCCTTTTCTGCGACATTCCCACCCCCTGTACTCCCTTCTCACTCATTACCCTCCTCTTCCACAGTAAAAACTGAGCAGAAATATCTGTTCAGTATGTCAGCTTTACTATTATGCTATACACGGGGTCCCCAACACCGTGCACTGACAAATGTATGTTATACTGTACACAGGGTACCCAACACCGTGTGCCAACAAATGTATGTTATACTGTACACAGGGCCCCCAACACCATATACCAATAAATGTATGTTATACTGTACACAGGGCCCCCAATACCATACACCAACAAATGTTTGTTATACTGTACACAGGGTCCCCAACACTGTGTACCAACCAATGTATGTTATACTGTACACAGGGTCTCCAACACTATACACCAACAAATTTATGTTATACTATGCACAGAGTCCCCAACACTGTGCACCAACAAATGTATGTTACACTATATGCAGAGTTCCCAACACCATGCCAACAAATGTATGTTATACTGTACACAGGGTCCCCCAAACCATACACCAACAAATGTATGTTATACTATACACAGGGTCCCCCAAACCATACACCAACAAATGTATGTTATACTGTACACAGGGTCCCCCAAACCATACACCAACAAATGTATGTTATACTATACACAGGTCCCCAACACCTTGCACCAACAAACGTATGTTATACTGTACACAGGGTCCCCAATACCATACACCAACAAATGTATGTTATACTATATACAGAGTCCCCAACACCTTGCACCAAATATATGTTATACTGTACACAGGGTCCCCAACACCATGCGCCAACAAATGTATGTTATACTGTACACAGGGCCCCCAACACAGTGCACCAACAAATGTATGTTATACTGTACACAGGGTCCCCAACACCATACACCAACAAATGTATGTTATACTGTACACAGGGCCCCCAACACAGTGCACCAACAAATGTATGTTCTACTATGTACAGGGTCCCCAACACCGTGAACCAACTAATGTATGCTATACTGTACACAGGGTCCCCTATACCATGCACCAACAAATGTTTGTTATACTGTACACTGGGCCCCCAACACCATACACCAACAAATGTATATTATACTATACACAGGGTCCCCAACACCTTGCCCCAACAAATGTATGTTATACTGTACACAGGATCCCCAACACCGTGCACCAACTAATGTATGTTATACTATACACAGGGTCCCCAACACCTTGCACCAACAAATGTATGTTATACTGTACATGGGGTCCCAACACCATGCACCAACAAATGTATGTTATACTGTACACAGGGCCCCCAACACAGTGCACCAACAAATGTATGTTATACTGTACACAGGGCCCCCAACACAGTGCATCAACAAATGTATGTTATACTGTACACAGGGTCCCCGACACCATACACCAACAAATGTATGTTATACTGTACACAGGGCCCCCAACACAGCGCACCAACAAATGTATGTTATACTGTACACAGGGTCCCCAACACCTTGCACCAACAAATGTATGTTCTACTATGTACAGGGTCCCCAACACCGTGCACCAACTAATGTATGCGATACTGTACACAGGGTCCCCTATACCGTGCACCAACAAATGTTTGTTATACTGTACACTGGGCCCCCAACACCATACACCAACAAATGTATATTATACTATACACAGGGTCCCCAACACCTTGCACCAACAAATGTATGTTATACTGTACACAGGATCCCCAACACCGTGCACCAACTAATGTATGTTATACTGTACACAGGGTCCCCAACACCATACACCAACAAATGTATGTTATACCATACACAGGGTCCCCAACACCTTGCACCAACAAATGTATGTTATACTGTACATGGGGTCCCAACACCGTGCACCAACAAATGTGTTACTGTACACAGGGCCCCCAACACTGTGCGCCAACAAATGTATATTATACTGTACATGGGGCCCCCAACACCGTGCACCAACAAATGTATGTTATACTGTACACGGGGTCCCCAACACCGTGCATCTACAAATGTATGTTATACTGTACACAGGGCCCCCAACACCGTGCACCAGAAATGTATGTTATATTGTACACAGGGTCCCCAACACAGTGCACCAGCAAATGTATGTTATACTGTACACAGGGTCCCCAACACCATACACCAACAAATGTATGTTATACTGTACACAGGGCCCCCAACACAGTGCACCAACAAATGTATGTTATACTGTACACAGGGTCCCCAACATCATACACCAACAAATATATGTTCTACTGTATACAGGGCCCCCAACACAGTGCACCAACAAATGTATGTTATACTGTACACAGGGTCCCCAACACTGTGCACCAACAAATGTATGTTATATTGTACACAGAGTCCCCAACACCGTGCACCAACGAATGTATGTTATACTGTACACAGGGTCCCCAACACTGTGCACCAACAAATGTATGTTATACTGTACACAGGGTCTCCAATACCATGCGCCAACAAATGTATGTTATACTGTACACAGGGCCCCCAACACAGTGCACCAACAAATGTATGTTATACTGTACACAGGGTCCCCAACACCATACACCAACAAATGTATGTTATACTGTACACAGGGCCCCCAACACAGTGCACCAACAAATGTATGTTATACTGTACACAGGGTCCCCAACACCGTGCACCACCAAATGTTTGTTATACTGTACACAGGGTCCCCAACACCGTGCACCACCAAATGTTTGTTATACTGTACACAGGGTCCCCAACACCGTGCACCAACTAATGTATGCGATACTGTACACAGGGTCCCCTATACCGTGCACCAACAAATGTTTGTTATACTGTACACAGGGTCTCCAATACCATGCGCCAACAAATGTATGTTATACTGTACACAGGGTCCCCAACACCTTGCACCAACAAATGTACAGAGAAATGGTAACTGTGCAACTTAGCATATGACTTTGAGAGACTCGCATAAACTAGCAGAGCCTTATATAGCTTGGCCTTGGGTCCTTAGGGTTTGGAAGGGTGTTAGGATTGGGGTTGCTATTTATAAACTTTGAGTAGGCTGGCTCTCTATGATGTATGAGATGACTGATGCATGACGCTGTACTGGTAGCTTGGCCTTGGGCCATGAGGGTAGGACAGGTGGGAGTGGGATGGAAGTTGGGCTTAACAACACTAATAGGACATTTCCAACCTTTGAAGGGGGTGAGTTTTGTGCAGTAGGTACCAATCCTAATAAGCATTAACATAGGTTTTTTAGCATGAATGTATGTATACATAAAGCTTCGTTAAGGTTGCAGCTACACTAAGAGAAGCCTTATTTCCTCAAAAAGTAACAAATTAATTACAGAAAACTGCGTGCATTCATACATAAGGATGGCAAAAATCCAAACCAGGCAAAATAAGGAAATAAAAAAATTAGGGTTCTAATCTGTATGCACAATTTAAATAGCACAAGAGCATGACTAAAAGACTTTGCAAACTAAAGTAGTTTATGTAGGTAATCCCATATTTTTGCTTCTATGTGTATGACAATAGTGATGGATTTAAAGCATGTATGTATGGGGGGTACCTTTTTCAGTCTTGGTTCTGTGTTTGTACTCTATTGTGTTGTGATGTTTCTGAAAATAAAGTATGTTAAATAAAAAGTAGGGGTTCAAGTCTCATGAGTCTTTGCAAATTGTGTACCTTGAGGTTTTCAACCCTAACACTCACCCTAGCACCTAGCCTTGTGACCGCCTCCCCTTTATTTAATTTGTATGATCCTAGGCCAGGAAGGGAGGAGGAGGGAACTCAGTGGGAGAACATGGATGTTTTTTGTATACTCCAGACCAGGATCAGAGCGTGGGATGGGAGAGAGTACAGCAGTAGGGAGTGGGTGGTGTTTTTTTTTTTGCTGGGAGACTTCTGCTCATGAGGACAGGCTGGAAGACAAATGACTGAGCCATCCTTCCCCTGAGGCCCACAGGGCAGCACACACCGTGGCTGAGCCATCCTTCCCGTGAGGCCCATGGGGCAGCACAGACCATGGCTGAGCCATCCTTCCCATGAAGCCCGTGGGGCAGCACAGACCGTGGGTGAGCCATCCTTCCCATGAAGCCCATGGGGCAGCACAGACCGTGGCTGAGCCATCCTTTCCCTGAGGTCCACGGGGCAGCACACACCGTGGCTGAGCCATCCTTTCCCTGAGGCCCACTGGGCAGCACACACCGTGGCTGAGCCATCCTTCCTGTGAAGCCCATGGGGCAGCACACACCGTGGCTGAGTCATCCTTTCCCTGAGGCCCAGTGGGCAGCACACACCGTGGCTGAGCCATCCTTCCTGTGAAGCCCGTGGGGCAGCACAGAGCGTGGCTGAGTCATCCTTTCCCTTAGGCCCACAGGGCAGCACAGACCGTGGCTGAGCAATGCTTCCCATGAAGCCCATGGGGCAGCACAGACCGTGGCTGAACCATCCTTCTCATGAAGCCCATAGGACAGCACAGACCGTGGCCGAGTCATCCTTTCCCTGAGGCCCACTGGGCAGCACACACTGTGGCTGAGCCATCCTTCCCATGAAGCCCATGGGGCAGCACAGACCATGGCTGAGCCATCCTTCCCCTGAGGCCCACTGGGCAGAACAGACCGTGGCTGAGCCATCCTTCCCATGAAGCCCATAAGGGCAGCACAGACTGTGGCCGAGTCATCCTTCCCCTGAGGCACAAAGGGCAGCACAGACCGTGGCTGAGCCATCCTTCCCGTGAGGCCCTTGGGGCAGCACAGACCGTGGCTGAGCCAACCTTTCCCTGAGGTCCGCTGAGCAGCACACACTGCAGGTTCCTGCACAGAATACAGCAGCATCATCGTGGGAGCTTTGATAGATGCAGCAGAAGCAAAAGAGGCAAATCAGACTTGCCAATGTTCCATTTTTATGTTAACAATAGGCGTGCATTAAATAGTTCCTTTCTGTTCCTCTTTTTTTTCAGGAAAGCTCAGAGTGATTACAGGAGATGGGCTGCTGTAGCGCAAAACTATAAAAATGAAATTAAATAAAACTGCACCGTCATTCTTTCATTCACTGGGATTATACAAATGTAAGACTGTTTATACTAGGAAATGCACACTGTTTCCCTGGCTAGCTAGTTGATCCTCCCCCCCCCCCAAACTCATTTCAGATGAGGTCAACTGACTACTTGCAGCTTTTCATGCCGCTCTGTGTAAAATGCGTTATTTATCACCTCACTATAATTTGCTTCCCCAGTCAAACCTATAAAATTTAAACAAATTGCAGTGAACACAAATGTCTTTGAATTATTCCTTAGTAAGGGAATGGGAACATTGTTTAACCAGGAGTAGCACACTAAGCCGGAGCTTGTTTCTAGATGTGACCTGGGAGCACAAGGAAGTTAAGTGACTTGCTCAGGGTCACACAGTATGCACCTAGGCGGCTGTGGGATTCAAACCCAGGTCTCCAGATCTGCAGCTCAGAGCCTTAACCCACTGCGCTGTACTGCCTCCACTAAAGTAAAAAAGCTAATAAAGCTAAAGTAAAATAAATAAAGGTAAAGTAAAGCCCAATCGAACTTTATCTGAGACAAAGGGTGTATGTTCTTACTGAGACAGGACAGAATAAAATCATGTTGTTACTTTATAATTAATTTTTCAACTGTCTCGTCCTCCCTGAAACCCTAATGACATCATCATTAATTTATAAATTAAGACAGGGAGGCTTAGCTAGAATATTCTGAAATATAATTTCTGGAAACAGCAGTGTATTCGTGGAAAATTCTTCCATCTGTCCGATGCCTTTAAATGAAAGTTCATAAAGTTCAGAATGAAGCGTTAGGTGCGCTGAGCTGGGGGAGAACACGATGAACCAAAATTCAGTTTTTCCTATGTTCACAGCTTTGCATGCATGTAGAAAGGTATGTATTGGGTAGGTATGTATGTATGTATATATATATATATATATATATATATATATATATATATATAGGAAGGCAGGTAGGTGGGTAGGCATATATGAATATATGAATATATATATATATATATATATATATATATATATATGCAATGGAGTGGACATAAATGGAATGTGATAAATCCGTTTATCTGAGTAACTGTGTGGATAAATTTCATTTATCCACACAGTTACTCATTTATCTACACAGTTACTAATTTATCCATACTAACCATATTCAAATTAAAATAGCTTTTTTTTCAATTCTCTTTATGCTCCCCTAGTACTGGGCATCTCTCGGAGGTGGTCACTTGGACAGGTGCCTCTACTTCTCTGCCTGAAGCCTCCTCCCCTCTGGCAACCCCCAACTGGACGTTCCAGCCCCCTGGATCACCCCCGGGGGAGGGCCCAAGTCTCCTACTTGGTGGCTTTTCTGAGATTAGAGGATCTGTACGGTGAGTGGCTCAGCCCAGCCATTGGGGAGTCGGCCCAGCACTGGGGATGTGGGCGCAGTCCACTGGACTCCTCATCACCTCCCAATCCAAGGGGGGATTTTCTACTTGGTGTTACCCCTGGAGCTTGGAAGTGCAATGACGTCTGTGGCACAAATGTGCCGACGTCTGCCGCAGCTCCGCCCTTGCATTTGCTTGTGCCACATATTCCATTGCACTGCCCCTGACTACCATCAGGGACCACTCAGGAACGGCGCAGACCCCGGAACCCTCCCCGGGAAAGGAGTGCAGTCCGGACGCTCGATCCCTTCCCTCCCCTGCCTACCCCCGATGACCCGAGTCCGTTCCTGAACCCGGGTCGCTGGCATGGCGCGAAGTGTTGCATCCAGCACCTCAACCCTCCTGCCACCGGGCCAGCTCAAATTCGAATAACTATAAAATGAAAAAAGATAGCATGATACTGTGAGCATGAAAATTGTTCAGCACAAAATTATCTATAAAATAAGTGGTGTTTCACTTATTATAATTAGCAACAAAACAGAAGAAAATTACATTTTTGTTCACTTTTTTGACAAATGCAAATAACTTTAAAATGAAAAGATGATAGCCTGGGACTGTGAGCACTGAAGTTGTTAAGCACAAAAATACCTACAAAATGAGTGGTGTTTCATTTATAGATACCTTTTAGTTTTTTTTATAATTAGCAGAAAACAGCAGAAAATTCTGTTTTCTTTTCACTTTTTCGAAAAACAAATGCTAATAACTTTAAAAGAGAAAAGGTAGCATGATAGTGTGAGCATGACATCTGTTCAGCAAGATGTTTTCTACAAAATGAGTTGTATCTCATTTAATAGCAAACACTATGCTAGGCGGACATACACTAGGAAAGTTAACTGAAAGTCCCAGAAATTATCATTTAAAAAAAAAAAAGATAAATAGTCAAAAGCAAATGTTCCTGCACTGATAGAAAGCATCCCTCCTACAAATATACAATGGTGAGCTGTCAGATAAATGATTTATCTACACTTGTGCTGTCTGGCCTTGGACACCTCACTTGTGGCTTACGCCACTCATGAGGTTACCTGAGATCAAACAGCACTTGTGTAGATAAATCAATAATCTGACAGCTATAATATATATATATGTATATATATATATATATATATATATATATATATATATATATATATATATATATATATATATACATTACATACACTACCGGTCAAAAGTTTTAGAACACCCCATTTTTCCAGTTTTTATTGAAATTTAAGCAATTCAAGTCCAGTGAATAACCTGAAATGGTACAAAGGTAAGTAAACTGCTAGAGGTTAAAAAGTTTAGACTAGAAAAACTGCTGTAGAGAAATTGCAAAGAAAGCCAAGGTGTCAGTGAGTACAGTTTCCTACACCATCAAAAGGCACTTGGAAACTGGAGGAAACTCTGACAGGAAGAGGTCTAGCAGACCCAAAGCCACAACAGAATCAGAAGACAAGTTTCTGAGAGTCAACAGCTTGCGTGATGGGTGGCTCACAGGACAACAGCACAGAGTGACTGGCACCCTGAACCAAAAGGGCTACCACAGCATTTTGCAGCGCCATGCAATACCCTCTGGTCTCGCCTAGTTGGTCAGGGTTCATCCTACAACAAGATAATGACCCAAAACATACCTCCAGGCTATGTCAGAACTACCTTCGAGGAAAAGAACAAGGCGGTAGGCTTCAAATCATGGAATAGCCAGCACAGTCTCCAGACTTAAACCCTATTGAGCTGGTTTGGGATGAACTGGACAGAAGGGTGAAAGCAAAGCAACCTACAAGTGCAACACATTTGTGGGAACTTCTGCAACAGTGTTGGGAAGAACTTCCGAACAATATTTGATGTCCATTGTAGGAAGAATGCCACGAGTGTGTTCGGGCGGTTACAGTATATCTGCAAAGGTAGCTTACTTTGATGAGTCGGAAATTTAGATTAAATTTTGTTAAACAAAATGATTCTACGATTTCTTTTTATCTCAATTGTTTATTTGTTCTATGCTTTAATTTCAAGTACATTGAGACATTAACCTCGTAAATTTCAATAAAAACTGGAAAAATGGGGTGTTCTAAAACTTTTGACCGGTAGTGTATGTATATATATATATATATATATGTATATATGTAATAGATAAACCACTCTGAGGTGTGCGGTAGTGCTGTGATATATGAACGCCTGGGTGTGCGTTGTTACCTTGTGCGTCAACCACCCAGGCGTGCGTATATCAGGCGTGACCGCACACCTCACTCAAGTAATTTATCTATCTTATAAAATACAAAATTGTTTTGGGGGTAAAAGTGCAGGTGTGCGGTGGCGCTCTGATATCGCATGGTCATGTGGTGGTGCTCATCCAATAAAAGAGCAACAATTTCCCTACCCATTTTATAAATATATATATTTTAGGGTTCCGCAGCCACTTCTATGTTAAACTCAAAATTTTGCACTTTAATAACTTAGCAACCGTTACTCCGATTCGCCTGAAATTTTGCATGCGCAGTGTGATACCACAGCCCTCTGGATCTAGAAAGTTATATTTTGGTTAGATTTGCAGTTGCAGAGCATGAAGTATGAAAAATCCTCAACTTTGTGAAATTCTTTGCTTGTCTCCATGGATCCACGGCAGGAGCTCGACAAAATTTTTGTCGAACGCCCCGTCAGTGACACCGGCAGGTCGACTGCATTCTGCAGTCAGCTGCCGGTTCGCACTGTCTGTCCTTGTTTTCTTAGGGGGCTTTGCCCCGAACCATAAAGATTATCAACTCCGAGTCGGAGCTGATTGGGGGGGTGCAGGACTCCTGTCAGACAGCGCCGGGTTCTAGCAGGTTTCCTACAGCGGCATGGCGCTGTAGTCACTGTGAGGGACCTCGCTGGCAAAATGTCATTGTTGGGGCGGGGTAACTGGTCTCCACACCCCTAATGCTTTGTCCGTCTGATTTGAAATTTTCAGGGTATATGCGTACAGGCTGTCTGGTCCAACATTTTCAGAGTATATGCTGACTGAGTCAGGAAAGTGCCTTTTGAAGGTTTGGTGAAAAAATATTAATCTGTTCAAAAGTTATTCAAGTTTAAAGTTTCCCATTATAGCCTATGGGGAAAAATATATGTACACCACAAACTGAGTCAGGACCTGAAATTTCAAAATGTAATAACTTTTAAACCCATTATTATTTTTTCACCAAACAAATGCTGGATTGTTCCGCAGGATAACCTCTTTCTACCCTGGAAATTTCAGGCCAAAAAGTTAATCTGTTCAAAAGTTATTAAAATTCTCATTTTATCCTATGGGAAAAATATATGTGCACCCATGTTTCTTTGCCACTTCATAGCAAAAGAGTGGATAGGGCTTTAGGGCTGAAACTTGCAGGGTGGCAAGTCCTTGCCCTAACGATGTGCCTTCTGGTGGTTTGGTGAAAATATTTATACTGGTTCCATAGTTACGGCTTTCCAAAAATGCACAATTTCTCATAGAATAACACTGCACCGCCCATGGCGTCTTTCGGCACCAGTATCTTGAAAATGGTTCGAGATACGGATTTTTCGCTATTCGCTGCTTAGTCCACCTTTACGCATGTGTGGAAGTTTCCAAGTCATGATTACGGCTGCAGTGGAATTATTTTCCATTGTTGCTATGGTTACTGAGATATTGCCAAATTTGCATTATGAGGATTCCTTTTCATGTCTCTAGGCCTGCAATATGTTTCCATACTTATGTGTAAGTGGGAATGCAGGGCCTCTATATGCATATTAGTTTCACAAAAGTACCATGTAGTTTCGCAGAAGTAATGATGCTTTCGTAAAAGTACCAGGCAGTTTTGTGAAAGTACCAGGTAGTTTTGCAAAAGTACTGGCACCTTCATGAAAGTACCAAGTAGTTTCGCAAAACTACTGATACATTCGAAAAAGTACCAGGTAGTTTCACGAAAAGCACAAGGTAGTTTCACAAAAGTACTGTACTTTCGCGAAAGTACCAGGTAGTTTCATGAAAGTACCAGGTAGTTTTGCAAAAGTACTAATATTTTCGTGAAAGTATTAGGTAGTTTCACGAAAGTGCCATTGGTTGACATGGGGGAACTTTCAAAAAAGTCCCACAGTACTTTCATGAAAGTTCCCCAATGCAAACCAATGGTACTTTCGCAAAAATACCAGTACTTTCGTGAAAGTACAGCTGAAAACCAGCCCCAAACCACTCATTTCTTTGCCATGTCATAACAAAAAAAACAGGTGGTCTTGGCTGAAATTTGCAGGGTGTCAAGCACTTGCCCCACATATGTGCCTTTTGCTGGTTTGGTGAAAAAATTTTTAGTGGTTCCATGGTTACGGCACTCCGAAGTTGTGCAATTTCCCATAGTATAACATTGCACCACCTTTCGGTGCCCATATCTCGAAAACAGCTCAAGATACAAATTTTTTTGCTACGCACTACTTAGTTCACTTTTAGGCGAATTAAGCTTGTGTGGAGGTCTCCAAGTCATGATTACAACTGCAGTGGAATTTTTCCCATACTTACTTCGGTTACTGACATATTGCCAAATTTGTGTTACAAGGGTTCCTTTTTATGTCTCTAGGCCTGCGGTATGTCTCTGTACTTATGTCTAAATGGGAGCGCAGGGCCCAGAGGGCCTGTGCTCCGACATATGCATACCATTATGTAAAAATAGGAGTGGGGGGCATACCATTATGCAATGCTGGGAGGGCAGGGCCCAAAGGGCTCTGCGCTCCCACAGGAACATGGGGTTCATTACAATGTCTCTACAGTTATGGATATTTGGTAGCACAGGGCTCTCTAAGAAATGGATAACATTACGTATCCATGTCAGCGTGAATCCCACAACCACATACCACTTACACGACACTTTCTTAAAAAGAAGGGAAATTCATTGCAAAAAACTGCGTTAATGCACCATTAGGGTTGCAACATCAGAATTAGGGAAATTCAGCCTTAGGGTTGACAAGAGTAACACAACACCCCCACTGTGCATGCAGGGACAGGCATGACGGATGTGTTTGGGCGTTATGAACCCTAATGCTCACCCCATTCCATGAGTAACTTAAGACCGGTATAGTATGGGACAGTGGGATGAGCATTGGGGTTCAAGCGAAACATCCGTCATCTGCCTCATGCACAGTGAGGTCTGTCAACCAGTTGAACTGATGTTGCAGCCTAATGATGCGTTATCTGATTTATGTCAATGTAATGTATACACACACACACACACACATCTGTAGGTAGATGGGTTGGCAGTATAGCCTAGAATTTAGATCAACGAACTGGGAAGAAGCTTGATACATCCATTTCCACAACCTGCACTTGCATGCTGTGTGACCCAGAACAAGTCAGGTAACCTCCCTGTGCTCCGGTGGCGCACCTAGAAACAAGCTTCAGCTCAGTGTGCCTCTCCGGGCCAAAAATGGTAAAATAAGTAAATCAATAAAAAATGTACGTAGCTAGGTATTACGCATCTAGGTAGGTATGGATGTAGGTAGGCATGGATGGGAGTAGATAAGTAGGCAAGTATGTAGGTAGGTAGGTATGTATCGATGTAGGTAGATAAGTACGTAGGTATGTATGGATGCAGGTAGGTAAATAGGCAGGTTAGTGTGGAGGTATTGATGTAGACAGGTATACGGGTAGGAAGGTCAGTAGGTATGCATGTTGTTGGGTAGGTATTAATGTAGGTAGCTATGTAGTTAAGTATGGATGGTTGAAGGTAAGTAGGTATGGATGCATGCAAGTAGGTGTGGATGGATGTAGGTAAGGATGGATGTAGGGAGGTATGTATGTAGGTATGGATGGATGAAGGAAGGTATGGATGTAGATATGTAATATGTAGACATGTATGCTTGTAGATGGATAGTTATGTGTAGTAGGTATAGAGACTGTGGAATTAGATTTCCTTGGGAGTGATGTGCCTGTGGAATGGGATTTTCATGGGTTTGACAAGACTGTGGAAGAGGATTTCCATGTGAATGATGAGACTGTGGAGTAGGATTTCTGTAAAGGTGAGGAGACTGGACTGGGATTTCTATGGTAGTGAAGAGACTGTGGAATAGGATTTCTGTGGGACTGAAGAGACTGGATTGGGTTTCTGTGGGAGTGACGAGACTGTGGAATGGGATTTCCGTAGGAATGATACACCTGTGGAATAGGATTTCCATGGTAGAGACGATAATGTGGAATAGAATTTCTGTGGGAGTAAAGAGACTGTGGAACGGAAATTCTATGGGAGTGAAAAGACTTATGGACTGGGATTTCCATGGTAGTGATGGGACTGTGGAATGGGATTTCTGTGGGATCAAGAAGACAGTGGAATGGAAATTCCATGGGAGTGGAGAGACTGTGGACTGGGATTCCTCAGGGAGTGATAAGCCAGTGGAATGGGAATTCTGTGGGAGTGGAGAGACTGGTCTGGGGTTTCCGTGGGAGTGATGAGACTATGGACTGGGATTTCCATGGGAGTGATGTGGCTGTGGACTGGGATGTCCTTGGGAGTGATGACACTATGGACTGGAACTTCCATGGGAGTGATGTGACTGTGGTCTCGGATTTCCGCGGGAGTGATGAAACTATGGACTGAGATTTCCATGGGAGTGATGTGACTGTGGACTGGGATTTCCATGTGAGTGAACGAGACAATGGACTCGAATTTCCATGGGAGTGGTGTGACTGTGGACTGGGATTTCCGTGGGAGTGACAAGATTATGGACTGGGATTTCCATGGGAGTGATGTGACTATGAATTGGTATTTCCATGGGAGTGACGTGACTATGGACTGGGATTTCCATGGGAGTGGTGTGACTGTGGAATGGGATTTCCATGGGAGTCATGTGATTGTGGACTGGGATTTCTATGGGAGTGACAAGACAATGGACTGGGATTTCCATGGGAGTGATGGGACTGTGGACTGGGATTTCCATGTGAGTGACAAGACTATGGACTGGGATTTCCATGGGAGTGATGTGACTATGGAATACGAGTGATGAGACAGGAATGGGATTTCCTTAGCAAAATGCAAGGATTCTGAGAGAGCACCAGGTTCTTGTACTTTGATCAGAGCAAGGATGGGAGATAGGTTGATAGTTTCCGGGGAGGAGAGGCCACCCCCTTTCTTCGAGGGGGGACCTTGGTGTGCTTTCATGCCCTAGGTACTTTGCCAATGATGAAGGAAAAGTTTAGAAGGGAGAAAATAGGGTCAGAAATAGCGGTTGCATAGAGGTGAGATAGGGTCAACAGTAGCAGTAGCATAGAGGTGAGATAGGGTCAGCAGTAGCGGTAGCATAGAGGTGAGATAGGGTCAGCAGTAGCAGTAGCATAGAGGTGAGATAGGGTCAGCAGTAGCGGTAGCATAGAGGTGAGATAGGGTCAACAGTAGCAGTAGTATAGAGGTGAGATAGGGTCAGCAGTAGCGATAGCATAGAGGTGAGATAGGGTCAGCAATAGCTGTAGCATAGAGTTAAAGGAGTTTAGGGTCAAGATCATCTGAGCTGTTGCCCCGGATGAATTTAGGGATGGCAGAGCAGATAGTGTAGCGCTTAGGATGGTTAGAAAAGGAGAATTTGGAAGGGGGAGGCGGGAGGGGATGGAGGACAGCAGAGTTAGGGGGGAATTATTAAAGAAAACAAACCCTGAGATGCTGGATCTCAGTTGTGCTATCCTGGTTCACTTATTAAAATTACAATTTTAATTTTTAATGCATCGACCCCAGATAGCCCAGCTGAGGTGCACTACCTTGGTTTCAGCTGGGAGGACAGAAGGACAGGGCTCAGTTAGCCAGCAGCTGTGGTGGGATTTAAACCATGGATACCTTGTTTCACAGTTCGCAGCTCTGACTGGTAGACTATATTACCTTCTGCCTGTATTTCTCCAATTTCCTTCTAATTACTCTGACTAGGTTATAAACCCAGCAACTTATCTGGAATGGATATCATTAACTGCAGGTACTGTGGAACAATTTTCAGAAGGACAGTCTTACAGGATTTAGGACACTGTCCTACATGCTGGGCCTTTGGAGATCTTAGGGCTCAGCTCCAGGCAGCATGGGCAGAGATTGCACGCCTCAAATTTCATATTCAAGAGGAAATACATTATAAGAACCACCGCCATTTCCTCAGCATCCAACAGAAAAACCTCGACCGCAGAGGGTAGTTGGTCCAGGAGGTTGGCAGGTGGTTAGGAGGGACAAATCGGGTGCCCCATCACTCTCTGCTCTCCAACATATTACCTCCAAAAACCATATAAACACTACAAACAGGTATCTGCCTCTATTTCTGAAATCAAACAAAGAGGCAGAAGACACTGCAGAGCAGGACACTGCAGCACAGGAGCTAGCACAACAAAACTCACCCAAATCAGGAACCAAAACAAAAAAAGCGAAAAGAAAATTCAAAAAACTTCTGATCATAGGAGACTCCTTGATTCAGGGAGTTGATACCCATCTCCAGCCAGGGGTAATGGTCAGATGTCTCCCAGGTACATCAGCATGGAGACACTGACCGCATTATAAATTGTTCACAAAGCAGGAGAAAACATTGATGTCCTAGTACACATAGGGACTAATGATCTTGCCAGCCGGTCAGTTGTGGAGACCAAGGAACACCTGACCAGGCTGGGTGACAAACTATCATCTATTTCGTCGCATCTCCTTCTGAGATCCTGCCAGTCTGGGAGAGGGAGCAGATGGACGGAAGGTCAGAGAAGGGAGATAGGGGAGCTAAACACGTGGCTTAAGGGCTGGTGCCAGGAAAAAGGACACTAATTTGTAGGGAACTGGCAACAGTTCTGGGAGCGAAAGTTCTTTAATGTTTGCAGTTCATTTGCATCACCAGGTAAGAAAAAAGGTTTGCCTCCCCATACGACGCACAGGGGTAGTGCCAAACCTCACCCAACAACTAACACACCAAAATCTGGCCAATGGAAAATCATGTACACAAATGCTCACAGCCTGGGAAATAAGATCCCAGACATGCAGGCAATAATGTCAGAGGCTAAACTGGACATAGTAGCAATTAGTGAGACGTGGTTTACCAGTAACCACATGGGAGACTTCAGTACCTGGCTATGTTATTGTTCAGAAGAGACCGAGAGGTGCAAAGGGGAGGAGTGGCCTGTATGTCAATGAAAATATCAAAGCTACAGAAATTCAGAATACACATAAGGAGCCAGAAGAACTGTGGGTCACCCTGAAACAGGAAATGGGACAGCCATAAGAACTGGGATTGTCTACAGGCCCCCAGACCAGGGGGAGGACATAGACACATTACTGTTAGAAGATATACAAAACATGACAGCTAAAGGGAAGGTTCTGGTAATGGGAGACTTCAACATGCCGGATACAGATTGGTCAATACCAGCAGGAACATCTGCCAGAACTAGACACATAGTGGATTCCCTGCAGGGGGAGGGTCTCAAACAACTGGTACAGCAACCCACAAGAGACAGGGCTATCCTAGATCTAGTACTGACTAACAAGGAAGGGATCACAGATCTCCAGGTAGAAGGTCACCTGGGAGCCAGTGACCATCACATGGTATGGTTCAATTTGGCTACTACATCTAAATCATCCCATTCCAAGGCAAAAATATGGGACTTCAGAGGAGCTGACTTTGGTAAGATGGCCAACAGAGTTAAGCTAGCCCTGGCAAAAAGAAACATAGGTGAGGGGGTACAGGCAAAGTGGGCAAGCATTAAGGATGCAATACTTGAAGCAACATCCCATTGTGTTAGACAGAAAAGGAAGTGCAAAAGAAGAAGGAAACGACTTTGGTTCTCAAATACAGTAACAGAAAAGGTCAGAGCCAAAGGCTGGCCTTCATGAAATATAAGGGAACACAGCAGGATAAAGATAGGGAGGCATACCAAACTGCCCTAAGGGAAGCAGGAAGGCAGTAAGGCAGGCAAAGTCCCAAACTGAGGAAACACTAGCACGAACAGTAAAAGAAGGTGACAAGATTTTCTATAGATACATTAGTGAAAGGAGAAAGTCCAGAGGGGTATTGCTAAGCTTAATGGAAAAGGAGCATGTGAGGAGGAGGACCCTGTAAAGGCATCTATCCTAAATAGACACTTTTGCTCAGTATTTACTGAAGAGAAGGTAGGGCAGGGCCCACAGCTCAGCATCATGGACACAGGGGAGGAGGTGAGCACTACTCCTTCACAAAGAAAGGGTCCTACAAGAGCTTGCTAAGCTCAGGGTGGATAAGGCAATGGGACCTGATGGCATACATCCCAGAGTGCTTAAGGAGCTAAAGGTGGAACTAGCAGAGCCATTAGCAGAACTGTTTAGTGAGTCTCTGAGCACAGGAGAGGTCCCAGAAGACTGGAGAAGGGCTCATGTGATCCCGCTCCACAAGAGTGGTAGCAGGGAGGAGGCTGGGAACTACAGACCAGTCAGTCTTACCTCAGTAGTGGGCAAGATTATGGAGGCACTCCTTAAGGAAAGGATAGTGCAACACCTGGAATCCATAGGGGCACAGGATCCAAGACAGCCTGGGTTTACAAAAGGAAGGTCCTGTCAAACTAATCTCATAGATTTCTTTGACTGGGTAACCAGAGTGGTGGACCAAGGGGGAGCAGTTGATGTTGCCTACCTTGACTTCAGCAAAGCTTTTGACACTGTTCCACATAGAAGATTGATAAATAAGCTGGGTAGGCTCGGGGTGGGTCAGAAGTTGGTCAACTGGGTGGCAAACTGGTTGACGGGCAGAAAACAGAGAGTGATGATAAATGGTATACAGTCAGAAGAGATGCAAGTCACAAGTGGGATACCTCAGGGATCAGTCCTGGGGCCAGTCCTCTTCAACATCTTCATTAGTGACCTTGCAGATGGACTAGAGGGTAAGGCTTGTATGTTTGCAGATGACACCAAGATCTGCAACAAGTAGATGATCCAGATGGGGTGGGCAGAATGAGAAGAGATCTGGATAAACTAAAAATGGTCAGAAGAGTGGCAACTGGGATTTAATGCAAAAAGTGCAAGATCATGCACATAGGGAAGAGAAACCCTGTAGCCACCTATAGGCTGGGAGGGGAGTTGCTAGCAGTCACAAAGGAAGAAAGAGACTTGGGCATCATCATCATCATTGATGACCTGAAATCATCCAAGCAGACCTCTAAAGCAGTAGGTAAGGCTAGGGGGTGTTAGGGTGTATTAGTAGGGGTATCACAAGTCGTAAGAGGGAGGTAATAATCCCTCTTTACAAGACACTGGTTAGGCCCCATCTGGAGTACTGCGTGCAGTATTGGAGGCCACACCTTCACAAGGACATTAACCAAATTGAGGCAGTCCAGAGAAGGGCAACCAAAATGGTGCAGGGACTGCATCAGAAGACATAGGAGGACAGATTAACAGAGCTCAATATGTATGCCCTTGAGCAAAGGAGGAGAGAGGTGATATGATCGAGGCATTCAAACACCTTAAGGGCATTAACAAGGTGAAACAGTCTAACATGTTTAAATATAAGAAAAATAGCAGGACACGAGGACACAGCATGAGATTAGAGGGGGGCCGATTAAGGGGGAATGTGAGGAAATTCTTTTTCACAGAAAGGGTGGTGGATGCATGGAATGGCTTACCACAAGAAGTGGTGGTTATGAATACAGTGCAGGGCTTCAAACAGGCATGGGATAGGCATAAGGGAGCAATACAAATGACTATGAATAGATAGGCCACTGACAGAGCAAAGGCCGATGGCACATTTATAAGGTAGAAAAAGAAATGGGCAGACTGGATGGACCTTGCGGTCCTTATCTGCCGTCAGCTTCTGTGTTTCTATGTAGTGTGCTAAACCTCTCTGCCGATGCCCCAGGACTTGTAGGTTCAAATCCCACCACTGTAGGCCATGTCAAAAGTAGTCCCCTTAGAGAGGCCGCTCCAGTTGGACTCAGTAGAATGCAAACGCTGTGTTTGGCACGCCTGCTCCCCTCCTACCCTCCCAAAGAACTGGTCTTTTGGGATTTCTGTTGGCTCGATCCTTCTGCTTTCCTTAGTGATCTAGAACTAGTTGACTGGTCCCCACTATACTGTGCCAATGATATTGATGCAGCCCTTGATTTTTTTTTTAACGACACCTTCCAATCCGTTCAAGACAAACACATCCCTGTAATTAAATGCAGGGTGAAGGGGAAAAGCCACCAGATGGCTACATAGTAGTCTCCGGGTCCGACTAAAAACAAGCGATGCATGATGGAATAAATGTAAAGCTTCATCTCAGCACAGTGACTGGCTTGACTGCTGAGCCCCGGAGGAAGACTTTCAAAAAAGAAATCCGCTTAGCTAAAGGTACCTACTTTAGGGAACTATTACAGGCCTCTGCTAGGGACTCTAAAAGTTTCTGGAACCATATCAGAGGTCTCCTGGGAACTGGTAAAGACAACAAACAAACGCCGTCTGATATGACAATTGATGGTATCAGTTGTAACAGTATGTACACCATTGCCAATGCCTTTAGCAGCTCTTTTGCTGATTCAGTTTTGGAGATCCAGTCTCGCCTTCCCAGGAGAATATTTCTCCTCATGCCCCCCTCACCCTCTTTTTACCTCTGTGCTGTTGTGCGAGGTGAAATCCTAAGGCTCTTAAACTCCATCACAACCTGCAGGAGTATTGGCTCCAATGGGTTAGAGCCAAGATTGTCTGTACTTAAGATCGCTGCCCCACTCCTTGCTTCCCTTTGCAGTTACCCAGGGAATCCTGCTACTCAGCCTTACATATTTCACTATTTCTAGTCTACAGGCTCCTCACCTCCCTCGGTTACCATATAGTTGCACTGGACTATGAATGCATTGTATTATGTATAAGACAAGGCCTCCCCTGAGGCGGCTTACCACCAACTCATATCATGCATTGCTTTAGCTACCAATTGCATAGGTCTTAACCACTCATTAGGTAAATATGTTGATAGCTCTGCCCTGTTTTAGCTACCAAATGTATAGGCATTAACCCGTGCTCATTGTACTTATACTCTGTATGATTGCTCACCCACATTTATTCTATGTGTGTACTGTATGAAAGTCTATGTTTTATTCTGGCGTGGAGCCTTTGGAAACGAGTCTATGACTCAAAGGGTCGTAATTCCGATGTCCTAAATAAATAAATAAATAAATAAATAAAACATACGGCCTCACCTCTTACTGCCTAACTAGTGCTACCAGTCTAGACAAGCAGAATGTCTCCTACAATAACGTATGCCAATTTGCCCTTTCCATGTCCAGGTTAACACACCACTGTACACGAAACTAGACTGGCAATCCCCTCCCTCTCGTCACCTGTTTGCACTTGTTGGTATGATCGATATTGTTATCAGATCCTCCACACCTGCTGCACTTGCAGCCATGTTCACTCCTCAGGACCAGACCTGCTCGTTGCATTCCTGTGGTCAATCACTCCTAGCTGTACCTTGATGCTCCTCTAAAATGGGTGAACAAGCTTTTGCCATTTTTGCCCCTAGAGCTTGGAGTGCCCTACCACCTCACCTCCGAGTTGCCCAGTCCCACTACTGTTTCAAAAAAGCACTCTACAAATTCTTAAGCAACTCAGACATCTGCTCTTGCACCTGACTCCCAATGATCTTTATTTCATTTTGTTCTTGTTGTTAATTGTCTATTCCTGCTTCAGACTTCTCTGGTATTTTTATTGCAATTTGTTTCCCCTTCCTCCTCTTCTCCTGGGTGAACAATGTGTTCACAATTTTTTCTCTTGATAGTTCACCATTGTTATTTGTACCCATAGGATCATACTGTGCTCAGTAACATTGTTTTGTACCCCATCCTTCCTGTAAATTGTATTGCTTTCTGCTGCCTTGTAGATCTACTGTTTTGTAATCTCCCGGGTCGTGCCTGAAAATAAGCAGTGTATTGTCTACTGCACCTATCTGGTTAATAAAAACTACATAAATCGATAAATACAGGAATAAAATACATTGCATTTGAAAGTCGTTCCATCCTTTGTTCTTATAGACATCTGCATTGAAGCTGGAGCTCTGCCCCTTAGACTTCTCGGCCTATAAGTCCATGGCAGATATAAGCAGCAGGTTAAGAGTATGTCTAAGAGGAAAATGTCCTGTTTGCAGGAATATGTCTTTAGTAATAAACAGTGGCAGGTCCTGAAATCCTGTTTTGAAAGAATAATATGCGTAACTGAGGTCTGCTGATGCTAATTGCGGATTTTGCACAAGAAACCAAAACCATCTCTTGATGGACTATGGAATCTATGCCTGTCTGATAATAAGTATCGACCCAAACCACTATGGAACGTATGCTTGTCGGATAAGTATCGACCCAAACCACTATGGAATATATGCTAGTTTGACAATAAGTATCGACCCAAACCACTATGGAATGTATGCTTGTATAACAATAAGTATCGACTCAAACCACTACAGAACGTATGATTGTCTGACAATAAGTATTGTCCCAAACCACTATAGAATGTATACAGTACTTGTCTGACAATAAGTATCGGCTCAAACCACTATGGAACGGCCCAAACCACTATGGAACATATACGTGTCTGACGGTAAGTATCAGCCCAAACCCTGGTAGTTTTGGAACTGCCTGATGGCTCAGCAGAAACACATTGTGTTTCCGTGCCCATGACCCGGCTTCGGGATCAGACTCAGGGAGCCGAAGTAGGAGTAGTCAGGGCTGGGGAGTGCTGCCAAGAGAAACACTACCTGCCCTGGGAGGGAGATGTCTAGGTTCCGGCATCACAGCTGCCTCTCATTATGTGTCAGAAAGTCTGCTCACTTTCAAGGGGTGGCGCATGCCCAGAATGTGCTGCAACACTGGAAGCGACCAGAACTTGTGTCCGACATCAAGGGAGGAGGGAGGGACTTAAGGAAGGAAGGGAAAGAACAGAACATAAGCTCTGCGAGCCATCTAAGTGACAGCTGGCTGCACCTTTTAGCCCTGCCTCTTGTGGATCACTGATAGGAGGAGCTTCTGACAGGGCTGGGGTGACTGGCATGAGACCTAACTGAAGGTGTATGTGGTAACTTGGAAGGTCAAACTGCTATATGGAAAATAAAAGCCGTACTTCGTCCAACACTTTTTAGGATTAATGATTGTATCATTTTGGAGATCATTTTACTGACTGCAACATCATTAAATCCATTCAGAAAAATCTGATTCTGCTCAGGTAGACAGCAGTCTTGTGCGGAGGCGCACTCCCACAGACTAATAGACTGGAGACGTACCATAGCTCATCTTGGTCTGGTAGGTTGGTAGATTTATTGAGATGCAATCTAGCATGAGATATTAATGTGCAGTGTCTCAGCGTGGGAGTACGGGGAACAATTCTGTCACTAACCTGTATTGATGATGCATTTAGTTTTGTGGAGGTTTTTAACTGAGTACATGTGAGAGATGCAGTTAAGGGTAGTACGCTACTGGAAACAACACAAGAACAGTAGAAAAACTCCTGGGGGGGGGGGAGGTTTTTCAGAGTGACTGGATGGGGGGATCTTGAAACAGCAAGGCAGAAACATATCATTTCTGTGCAGCATGCCCAGGTTTGCTTGGTGGCCCCTGGTAAAGAGAGAGCGACACTGACAAGATCCCGGGACAGAGTTTAGGGATATAAGCTGCCCCACGAGAGTGACACTGACAAGATCCCGGGACAGAGTTTAGGGATATAAGCTGCCCCACGAGAGTGACTCTGACAAGATCCCGAGACAGAGTTTAGGGACACAAACTGCTCTACATGGTGTATCGCCTCCAGAGGCCATTTTATTTTTCTGCTGCACATGTTACAGCTTGAGAAATGTAACAGGAACAGACTGACAGCACTAGAGAGCAAAGCCCTCTGTTTATCCATATAACAGTTTTCAGCATGGGCAATCTCAGAGCACGCCCCCAGTACTGCCCCATCTCTGTGCCACAGCCCTGTCATGGAGGGATCACCTCGTAGGAGAGAGAGGGGTAATTATGTCTCCATATCCATTGAGTTCTTCACCTCTCATGTGACGGTCAAGAAGGAGACCATGTTAATGCCAAGTTGTGTTGGCGGTTTTGCGACGTGGACATCTACTCACTAGGAACTGGAATGAGAACATCACAACTCATTTTCACGTAGGCCAGTGAGCAGCTATCAGCCTTATCTGTTGTGAGCGTGGGGATCATAGGGCTGCTTAGCTAGTTCATCCCACCACCCACCCCAGCCCACCCCTGCAATGTTAGGGTATTCCCGCACTGAGATCAGACACAGGGGAATTTAATGCACAGAACTATAATCATTAGTGGTCCAAGACTGGGATATTGTAAAATGGTTACCAGTACCTCCAATAGCATCACCAAAAATGATGCATTAAACAGAAACAAGTCTACAATCCTTAAATAAGAGACAAAACCCCAAATTAAAATGTGTCAGTGCCAGCCAACAGCTCCGTTACAACAATGAAAGAGAAGCACCAAACCATGGCTTTAACATAGCGGCTCATTTCTTTTATATGGAAATTGCAACATTTACTGGGAATTATTCTGCAGAGAGGTGCAATCTTCCTGGTGATCAGCTTCTATTCATTATGTTTTTTTTTCAGTCATATTATTACATTTTAATGTGTTGTGCAGTCAGTTAGAACAGAGTTATTAGGGAGAAGAAAATAATTGAAACTGCTTTTCGTCCTTGTATTGTTAGCTGGGCTGTGGGCATCCGTGTGACTGGGAGGCATCCCATATTAAAGCTTTGGCAACTTTCCTGTCCCTACAGGCCAAGGTAACTGTCGATCAAAACACAAAACAAAAGTAAACAATATGGGAACTGAATAGCTCAGTGGATTGGTAGTGGGTTAAGGAGCCTTTCGCCTCTAGGTCATGGGTTCATATCCAGCACAGGTTGGTACTGGTCGAAAGCCATTATCACCTGAGGGCTGTTCACTGGCCTATGTGAAATGAGTTGTGGTGGTCTCAGACCAGTTCCAAGTGGGCAGGGGTCCAAATCACAGAACCACCACACCGTTGGCACTAATTGGCACCCTTGTTGGCAGTCTCACATGTGAGGCCAAGGACTGAATGGTATGGAGTCAGAAATACCCTCTAACCTATGTGGTGGTCCCTCCCATGGCAAGGTTGGGGCACACTGGTGGGCAGTGTGGGAAAGGCTGCACTGTTCTTATGCTGTACCTCTTATGTGGATAAATAGAAGATTTCAGGTTTCAGTGCTGTCAGTACAGCACCTTTCACAAGCACTAAATTCACACAAAGAAAATGGTTGTGGGTGTTGGATGTTTTTACTATAATTATGTATTTACAAATTGCATGGGAACTAGAAAAAACAGCTTATATTCAAATTACTTGATATTTATTTAGATAGTTTTGCACACAAGGATAGCCCGGTTTAGATGTATCACTTGTTTAGCCATAGAGACTCTGGGGACTACGCACCTCAGCAGTGTGTATACGTACTCAGTTACTGATCTCAGAGGGTCCTTGGGGACTGAGCACTGCACCAGTGTGTATACATACTCAGTTACTGATCTCAGAGGGTCCTGGGGGGGACCGAGCACCGCAGCAGTGTGTATACAAAGTTACTGGTCTCAGTGGGTCCTGGGGGACTGAGCAATGGAGCAATGTGTATACATACTCAGTTACTGATCTAAGAAGGTACTGGGGGACTGCGAAATGGAGCAGAGTGTATACATACTCTGTTACTAATCCCGGAGGGTCCTGGGGTGACTGAGCAATGGAGCAGAGTGTATAGATACTCACTTACTAATCCCAGAGGGTGCTGGGGGACTGATCAACTCAACAGTGTGTATACATACTCAGTTACTAATCTCAGAGGGTCCTGGGGGACTGAGCAATGGAACAGAGTGTATAGATACTCAGTTACTATTCCCAGAGGGTCCTGGGGGACTGAGCAATGGAGAAGAGTGTATACATACTCAGTTACTATTCCCAGAGGGTCCTGGGGGACTGATCAACTCAACAGTGTGTATACGTACTCAGTTACTAATCTCAGAGAGTCCTGGGGGACTGAGCACCTCAGCAGTGTGTATACGTACTCAGTTACTAATCTCAGATGGTCCTGGGGTACTGAGCACCTCAGCAGTGTGTATACATACTCAGTTACGAATCACAGAGGGTTCTGGGGGACTGAGCAATGGAGCAGTGTGTATACATACTCAGTTACAAATCTCAGAGGTCCTGGAGGGACTGAACAATGGAGCAGTGTGTATACATACTGAGTTACAAATCTCAGAGGGTTCTGGGGGACTGAGCAATGGAGCAGTGTGTATACATACTCAGTTACTGATCTCAGAGGGTCCTGGGGGACTGAGCAATGGAGCAGTGTGGATACTTACTCAAGTTACTAATCTCAGAGGGTCCTGGGTGACTGATCAACTCAACAGTGTGTATACATACTCAGTTACGAATCTCGGAGGTCCTGGGAGACTGAGCAATGGAGCAGTGTAAATACTTACTCAAGTTACTAATCTCAGAGGGTTCTGGGGGACTGAGCAATGGAGCAGTGTGTATACATACTCAGTTACGAATCTCAGAGGGTTCTGGGGGACTGAGCAATGGAGCAGCGTGTATACATACTCAGTTACTGATCTCAGAGGGTCCTGGGGGACTGAGCACCACAGCAGTGTGTATACATACTCACTTACTGATCTCAGAGGGTCCTGGGGGACTGAGCACCTCAGCAGTGTGCATACATACTCAATTACTAATCTCGGAGGGTCCTGGGGGACTGAGCACTGCAGTAGAGTGTATGCATACTCAGTTACTAATCTCAGAGGGTCCTGGGGGACTGAGCACTGCAGTAGTGTGTATACATACTCAGTTAATACTGTCAAAACAGTGAAAAATACCGTAAAGACCATTACAATGACAAAATCGGCGGTTTGCTGTAATGGTCTCGCGGTACCTCGACGTGGCTTCTTCTGGTGTTTTGTCCCCATCCTGAAACAACTCCAATCTGGAGTTGATTATTTTAAAATCAGGGGGGTGCAGGGGCAGAGGCCCCACCCTGCAAAGAAACATTGTTTTCCTCATGGCACAATGCCGACTGTCAGCAGTGCACCGTTGCTCTAATGCTGTTCGACAAATTTCCTATCGAACTGGCGAGGTGGAACCCTGGGGGACTGAGCCCTGCAGCACAGTGTATACATACTCAGCTGCTAATTCCAGAGGACACCATTATCTGTGCCTTGAACAGTGCAGAGCACCAGTGCATGGCCAGTCATTATCTGTGCCTGGAACAGTGCAGAGCACCGATGCATGGCCAGTCATTATCTGCGCCTGGAACAGTGCAAAGCACCAATGCATGGCCAGTCATTATTTGTGCTGGGAGCAATACGGAACAACATGGTATGGCCAACAATTCTCTGTGCCTGAAGCAATGCAGAACAGCAGTGCATGGCCAGTCATTATCTGTGCTGGGACCAAAGCAGAGCAACATGGTATGGCCAACCATTAACCTTGCCTGGAGCAATGTGAAGTAGCAGGGCATAGCCAACCACTAACTGTCCCTGGAGTACTGTGAAGCAGCAAGGCATGGGCAACCATTAACTGTCATTGGAGTAATGTGAAGCAGCAGTAAGGCATGGCCAACCATCAGCTGTGCCTGGAGCAGTAGGAAGGAACAAGGTACGATCAACAATTTTTTTGTACCTGGAGCAATATGAAATTCTGAGTATTATTCTGAGTATTATTATACTAAGATGCAGGACAATCACTGCTTAAAACTAATTTCTACTTACCAAACAAAAAACTGCTATTCCGGAAGTGGTTAATTAGCGAACCTACACACAACCAAGTGGTTCACCAGCTGATTAACACAGAATCCCCTACTAAAATGGCGACTGGCAGAATAATACGTGCAGCCTTCTATATCCTTTTAGTACTCAGCTTCGATCACATCCTATATTGTGTGGGCCAGGGACAGGAACAGGGAACCTCCACTGCTCATCTCATGGGCATGAATGAACCATCCTAGGGTACCCTCATGCCACAGGGAATGTACCTGTACGGACTCTGGCGTCTAGGGATATTCTATAACATCACCATGTATGTCAGGGAACAAATAAGGATACCTCACATTCAGATACCAGAATACCTAAATAGACTACTTAAACGCCTAAAACTTATGCTCGGTGGCGACACTGAAGAAAGCCCAGGCCCCCACACTACAAATACGCCGATATCCACTCAAAGTAGGCTTCAGTGGGATACGGCTAAAGGAATAAAGATAGCCCATATGAACATTAATAGCCTCTAGCCTAAAATCCACGAGTTGGAAGCATGGGCGAGCCTATTCTTACTGACCATAATTGCAATAAGTGAAACTTAGCTCAAACCTTCCATACAGGAACACAAGGTTGGCCTAACAGGTTACAACTCTTTTTAGGCAGGATAGCCTAAAAAAGTAGTGGGGAAGGGTCCTGACCTATGTTAAATTGACCCTTAACGCTATGAGGATAGCCACCCCAGACCTAACCCTCTCTGACTGCGAGGCTCTTTTCATTAACATCCTACTTGGGGGAACAAAACCGCTGCTGGTTGGGACGGTATACAACCCCTCCAAATCTCCCCTTGAATCACTGAACACGCTGCTAAAAGCCCTTCCAGAACTACCCAAAGGGGAAAAAACAGTCACAGGGGATTTTAACATCCACTGGGGGTCTTCCAAAATTGGGGAAGTAAAAATGGCATTCCAAGTAGTTGGCCTGACCCAGCTAATACAGGACCCTACCAGGCCAAACACTAAAACAGGTAAACATACAATGCTGGATTGCTACTCACCACTAACCCTGAAAGATTCAACCTAGTGGCATGTTTTCTGACTCCATGAGCGACCATTTCCCCATGTACAGAATATGGAGAAATGCCATACCCAACTCTCTCCCAGAATAATCAGTACACGAGACTACTCAAATTTCTTTTTTTTTTTTAATTTTTCTTTTTTTCCTCCTGGCAGGACCCCGTCTTCCTCTTCAGCCCTGGTCACGGCCCCCGGAGACCTCCACCACCGTCCGTGGCTGCCGAGGTCCCCCAGTCACCCCCGGCTTACCTTCCCGGAGGGCGGGGCCGTGGCCATCTTCTTGGTAACCACGGGACTAGTATCTGGTCGGGGACCCACCAGCAATAGTGGTGCAGTGAGGTCCTCGGGGAGGGCTTCATATCGCAGTGGTCATGCCCACCTACTTTTCCACCATTTTCCGTTACGGATGGGGGCGTGCAATGGCGCCAGCGTCCACCCGCCTCCCAGAACTGTACCCGGATGCTTGAGCTCCCCAGCCTCCGCCAGAGTCCTCAGTGCACAGATCGCTGCCCCACCCTCCCCTGGAGAAGGAGAGCAGTCCATGGGAGCTCTATCCTCCCCAGCCGGCCCTCCGACAATCCGGGTCGTTCGAACCGGGTCACTGGCGTCTGGCAATCCCACTGCTGCGCCAGCGGGCCGGCGAGACTACTCAAATTTCGACCTAAACTACTTCCTCTGCACCCTATCAGGAATTTATTGGAAGCAGATCAAATGGGCCCCTAGCCTAGATGAAACCCATGACTTCATCATAAACTTCCTATCAGCGGCCAACAAACATGCTCTGCTGAAACAGCTCAGGGTGAAAGGTCAGGATGCCAGATGGCTATCTCGTGATCTCAGAAAACTCATGAGGAGTAGGGATGCTGCATGGAGTAAATTTAAGTCCACTGGCCAGACCGCTGATTGGCAAAAGGTCAGAGAAAATTCGCAACAAATGTAAACTCGAGATAAAACTTGCCAAAGTTCAACACCTCCGAAAACTTCAGGATAACAGCTTATCTGATCCCAAGAAATTCTGGAGTCAAATTAACAACCTAATCAAGGGCCAGTGGAGATTAGTAGCAAACGGGAACCATCATAAGACCCTGCAAGCTGCTGCAGATGCTTTTAATACATTCTTCACCAAATTGGACAGGTTTTAAACATACGCCCTGGATCCACCCATACCTCCACAAAGCCTGGGTAAAATGAATCACCTCACCCCTGAATTCCACCTCAAACTGACCACTGAAAAAGAAGTTCTGAAGCTCCTAAAGGGAGTCAAACCTTGTACATCTGCAGGGCATGATAAACTTGAACCGAAACGTCTTCACCTCACAGCAGCTGCCATTGCAGAACCAGTAGTATGGCTATTAAATCGATCTCTCCTCGAAGGGCGAGTCCCTTCACTATGGAAAGTGGCTCTGGTCTCCCCCATCCTAAAAGGCGGACCGTGGTAACTGGTTGAGAATTACCACTCAATATCTATCCTAGCCATCCTCAACAAAGTGCTTGAAAGGGTGATTTACAATCAAATAATTGAATTTATAGAGAGAGGTATGACATCTTTACTGCTCAGCAACATGGCTTTCGAAAAAAGTCATGGGACGGATACAGCACTGATAGCCCTGACCTCAGAAATATTCTCAGCGCTGGATAAGGAGATGCTCACTGGTATGGTCTTCATTGACCTCACCAAAACATTCGACTTAGTGGACCACAAACTCCTCCTGTCTAAACTCAGACAGATTGGCTGGATAACCACACAACCCAATGGTTTACCTCTTACCTCCGTGGTAGAACTCAGTGAGATGACAAGGCTCTGGTTGGATAAGCTACCGATCCTAGATGGTGTGCCCCAAGGATCTATCCTGGGGCCCCTGCTCTTCTCATTATTTATCAATGAACTGACAAAATGCTGTGGTGAGTCAAAGGTTACACTATATGCTGATGACGCAGTACTGTACAGGTCTTATTGTGATACAGCTACATTAAGTAATCACCTAAAAAAATGACCTCTTGGCGTTAGAGAGCTGGCTAAGCTGTAACATTACAAAATGGTGCTAAATGGTAAAAAAAACAAAAGCCATACAATTCGGTCCTAAAAAACTAGGACCAGATAGGTCTAAAATGCTTGATCTCTCTCTAGCAAATGCGCACAAAGTAAGCACAGCTGAGCCCCAGAAATTCCTAGGGATCACGCTAGACCAGGATTGCACCTTCAGGGTGCACGTAACACAACTTATTTATTTATTTATTTATCTGAGTTTTGGTGACCGGTTGAGTCCACTGAGACAATACAGTCCCTTCTTCAGGGGCGACCCGGTTATGGACTACATGCAGTAGCAGTGCAAAATTAACAGAGTAGTAATAAATTGGACATTAATAGTGCAAATTAACAGAGCGGTAAAAACATTCAACATTTAGAAGAAACAAAAAGACAAAGCAATGATTAAAGAGTTAATCAAGGTTCGTCAGGGTAAGAGAAGTAGAAAACAGGGATTAGGCAGTTGGCACATGATAATAGTTTCATCACAACATTAAGTAGTGAAGTGCACATCAGGGGTACATTAGGAAAGGAGGGAGAGAAGGGGGGACCTATTCAGGAGAAGCAAGAACAGGGCGAAGAGGGGGATAACGAGGCAAATAACTTGGATTGGAACAGAGTGAGAGAGGAGCAGGATAAAATTGTCGGGGAAAGAGAGTTCCAATGCGAGAGAGCAGCGAGCGAGAATGATCCCCTAGAAGTGGTCAAACGTAGTTTCGGTAGGACAAGGAGGGGAAGTGAGGTGGAGCGAAGGGTGCTCGGTGCATGCCGGAGGCATGCGAGTTCGTTAAGGCAAGGAGGTGTAAAGTCATGGATGAGCTTGAATATGAGACTTGAGGAGGAGTACCTTAATTTATCAATGTGAGTAAACCAGCCCAGCCAGGAGAGGACATTGCAGTGGTGCGAGCTGGTTTTGACCCCCAAGGCAAACCTTCCAATCCTGTGGTAAACCTGAGAGAGGAGGGACATAGAGGTAGAGTTGGTAGAGAGGAGCAGGGGAGCACAGTAGGTTAAGAGAAGTATAAGGTTAAGAGGTATTAACTTAATAAGTCCTCAAACCAAAAAAAAATCGGTCTCCTGTACCACCTCGACCAGTATCTGACCTCCAGATGCAATATAGCACAGGGTATCCTCCTATCCTCCCTACTTCATGGCTCTACGGTTCTCTCCTCGGCCAAAAAAAATTAACTGCAGAAGTTAAGAACAATGTACAACAGAATAAGTAGATTTGTGGCCAGCGCTCCAGCTAGAGAACACCACTGTCATGTCCTTCAGATGCTGTCCTGGCCCATGTTGTATGACAGACTAAAATACTCATCCCTCTGCCTAGCTTATAAGCTCACACAGCCAAATGCCCCCCTCCCCACCCCCGAGTATAGCAAACCTCCTGGAGCCCAAGTTAAACAATCGTCCTCTAAGGTCATCGACAAGGCAGCCCCTAACAACTCCCAGAACCCAAACTGCTTAAGGGTCCAGGGCGTGCTCTAACATTACCCCACCCCTCTGGAATGCTCTCCCAGTTTCCATACAGGAATGTACCTCCCTAGGTGGCTTCAGAAAATGCCTAAAAACCTACCTACTAGGTCTTAACCAATGCAACTGCTTCCGCTGACACCATAGCTCAGGTTCCTGTGCACCCACTCTGTCTCACTAGCTGTGAATGTTGCCACTGATATTCTCCATTGACATGCACTAAAGTTATATCGATTTTAGATTATCCATTGAGATGCAGTAAAGTTATATCGATTTTAGCTTATAGTGTAGGAAAAAACGCTCAGATTATCGCATGGTATCAACACCTGTATGTGCCACAGTTTTGTACATAATGTTCTATAAGAATTTGTCCATCAGACTACCTGTATACTCTTGTATCTTACATATAACTGTATGTGCTACAACTTTTGTACATATTGTCCCAAAAGAATCTGTCCCTCTGACTACTTGTGTAATTCTTGTATTTTACATATAACTGTATACAGTATGTTACAGTTTTTGTACATGGTGTCCTATAAGTATCTGTTTATGTCTCTTGCACTTTACAAAATTTCAATGCCATGTTACTTCTGTACCTCATTTATATATAACTAATCCTGGGTCGCCCCTGAAAAAGAGACCTGTATTGGTCTCAGTGGGCCTACCCGGTCAACAAACTTAAATAAATTTAGGCTTCTCCTGAAATCTTTTGGAGAATGTTCCACCAGACAGCACTCCGCTTGAAATATGGTGGAATCCGCCACGATGATGTGCAGTAACTTACAGTAAATGACATGTTACAAAATCCTGCATGACAGAAGGGCTTCAGTCCATTGAATTACATTGTTCCCTGCAGCATGATGTGCATTTTGTGATACACTGCAGCATTACTACGTTGCATTCTGGCTGGTGCCATTGTAATTTGACGCCACATTTATTTATTTAGATTTTGGTAACTGGGTAAGCCCGCTGAGACCAGAGGGCCCTTTTTCAGGGGTGACCCGGGATTAGTTACATACATACAGTTACATTCTTCGACATTTGTTACTCCTTTTCTCTTCATTGTACACTTTGTACCCGGGTCGCACCTGGAAATGAGCCTCGGTTCAGTGTGCTTTTCCCAGTCATCAAATTTTAAATAAAATAAATGCAGCAGAAATTACATACACTGGACGATAATGCAGTAGTTACAGTTGTTACATACTTTGGAGTGACAGTAATTACAATAGATAAAACGGTATTTACATTTGGTACATACATTGGAGTTACAGTTGACACATTCATAGGAATGGGCATGGAATAAGGGGGTAGCGGCAGCCATAAAGGCTGAGTTCCAGAAGGTACACTTTGAGGCCCTACTTGAATCCTTGGAGAGAAGGCCTGTTAACCGGATTTGCTGGGAGTGTGTCCCATAAGTGCAGAGCAGCATATCTAAAGGATTGCTTGCCCGGGTTGGTGCGTAGCCGTGGGATGTCAAGGGGACAGCCAGCTGAAGAGCTCTTGTCACGGCACTGTACTCTGGGATTGAGCAGACCGTGCAGGTGAGGAGGATGACCAGTAGTGAATTTGAAGGTCAGGCAAAGAGAGGAGTAGGCCAGCTTGTGCCTTATGGTAGGGCACTGGAGGTCCACAAGGGCCTCACAATGGTACCTCCTGGAGAGTAACTAGTAGCAAAACATGCCACTCTATGGTAGAGCACAGTGAGTTTTCTTAGTTCCCCTTCCCTAAGGAACCGAAACGGGGGGGCCCATAGACGAGGATGGGGAGTAGGGTGCAATTGGCGATGGCTCGCCGAGCCTCATCAGAGAGAGTTTCCCAGTCGGTAGAGGAGTCCAATCCTCTGGTGGGTGTACGTGGCTAAGAAGTCGATATGAGGTTTATAGAACAGCTCCTGGTCAAGGAGGATCCCAAGGTATTTATTCCTGTCAGTGACCTCAGCTCTCTTCCCCTGGGCTGTTTGGAGCTGGAGCAGGTCACACCTGTCGGTACCAAGACATCTGGTTCCAAACAGGACAGCCTTCTGCTTCTCTTCATTCAGTACTAGGGAGTTGGAGGAGAACCAGGCTTCGAGTGCTGAGAGACTGGCTTGCAGTTTTGCAGAGATAACGCTGGGCAGCAGGTCACTGCAGTAGACGACAGCGTGGTCCACGTAGAGGATGAGTTTGCTCGGCCCACAAACCCTCTCTGTGTCATTGACAAAGAGGGTGATGGGCAGCTCCTCTGTGGTTTCAAAGAAATGTTTTTGGAAACACAGCTGTTTCCTGATTGACTACTTTGTTAGGAGATCTGAGATCCCAAAATCCCACACCTGCCGGAGGGGGACACTTCAAACTTCTGTAAAAGATGAAAATTTTAATTGGACTGAGAATACTTAGTGAAGTCTGCCATCACAGGTGTGAAAACCTTCAAGACAAGTGATCTCAGAATGAAAATTTTAAAAATGAAGGTATCCAAGATGACTGAGTGCCAGGTAATAAAAAATGTTTGGCAACGTATTGCAAGTACATTAAATTGCAGTATGTTTCATTAGCCACATTTTGTTTTTTTTACTAGCCAGATTTGATCTTCACTAGCTGTCGGCTGTTATGGCTGTCCATAGGGCTCAGACAGTCTAAGAATGAGCAGTTATTACCTCCTCTCTCAATTTAGGGGGAAGTTACTATGCCTATTTTTGTTTCTGTTTATTTAATCTGGCTGGTCCTGCTGAATTGCTGAACTAGCCTCTTCTTTTCAGTGGGGTCTTGTTCTTTCTATTTTTAAAGCTGGGTGGACTGAAGCTCTGAGTGGTTAAGCGAGATCTTACTTCAAGAGGGCTCTTGCAGTAGGTACTAACACATAGGACTGAAGCCGGCAGGTGTCAGGACCACACGGAAAACTTTTAGCTAGCAGTGTCTGACGGGGGACCGCCCACCTGGCATCACGTGACTGTCAGTGTGGCGCTATACAGTGAGCGGTCCACACGCCTGCCCTCCAGTTCTTTCCCGCTGTCGACCTGCACACATCAGACCTTGTGGAGAACGTTGCTTCTGTCGACGCCATCTTGGATGAGTTTTTCTTGTTTATTTTACATTTAAATTTAGTATTTTTCTCGTGATCTGTGTATATTATTCAGTCGTGCATGTCATCTCCAATGTCTTCCGAATCACATAAAAACAAGTGCAACTCCTGTGGGACTCAGCTCCCTCACAAAGACAGCCATTCCCTCTGCCTTTTTTGTCAGGGCCCAGACAGTAAGACCAAGGATTATGAGATCTGCCAAGGCTTTCACCAGACCACACAAAAGCAACATCAGCAGTCCCTGGAAGCCCATCTTTTAAAACTTAAAATGGCATCCATGGAGAAGGAGCTGAAAAAACTCAGGAGCACATCTTCTTCCCCTGAAGGACATCATAAGAAGAAGGACAAGAAGAAACATCGGGACCAGGAACGGTCTTTAAGCGTGTGGTGCCCAGGAGGTACTGTCTCCCCTGGAGAAAGTAGCTTCTTCCACGGCCACATCTGTGGCTACAGAGCAGCTGTCGGGGGCCCCCCCCCATTGGGTTTGGCCCTGATGGGAACCTCCGGGGCAAAGGAGGCATCCACCACCCCTAGGCCCCTTAAGATCAAGAGGCCTAGCGGGACCGGTGGGACCGGTAATATGTCCACCTGCTTCTCCGGCGTTCACTTGGAACCGGCTGGTAAGTTGCCCGTCGGCCTCTCCGATGAGCATGCAGCCCCGACTCCTCTAGCAGTCCCCGATCACAGGCCTGACGTTGAGGAGCCGGATCAGCTGACATCTAACCCCAGCTGATGTCAGAGTCCCCTCCGATTTCTCCCCCTCCGCTAATAGTGACGATCCCTCTGGTCTCACAGACTCCCGGGTACCCGGAGGAGGGGAGAGTGTCCACCATCCAGGACAGTACCCATCTTGACGCTGGAGCCACTGATGCCTGAGGCACTGCCAGAACTGATGAAGGCTGTGCTGGTCCCTCAAGGCCCCATGACTCCTGAAGGGCTGCCGTCGGGACAGACGCCACCAGCCCCTCCTCTGAACCCTCTGACGGGGCCTTCTGCAGCCCTTTCGGGGCCAATACTGGAGCCATCAGTCATGCCATCTGGGCCGACGCCAGCGCCACCGGCCCGTCCCTTCAAGACCGACACCGGGTCCCTCGGGTGCTCCACTGAGATACCTGACACCTCAGTACCCTTCTGGGTATCCGGCGCCACATTACCCAATGCCAGGGTACCTTCACCGGGGTACCCGATGCCCGGGTTCAGTTATTACCTAATCCCTGGCATTCCCATACCAGGATACCCTCCACCATACTTTACGGTTCCGGGTTATCCGATGCCAGGATACAGGCATCAGGCCCTACCACCTCCACCTCCTCCTCAGTCTCAGGTAGACCTACAGGCAGTGTCGCATTCCTGGTGGGACAAGGCAAAATCGCAGCTCACATCAGAATAAGAGAATTGTCAGCCTCCGGTGGCCCCGATGCCGGCCCCCAGAGAACCACCACTCAGACCTTCGCCGCTGTTGGACCCTAGGCTCTTGACATCGGGCAGGACAGTGGAAGCTCCTCCACAACCTCAGCGGACCACGGAATTCATGAGGCCTGTAGACCTCTTGAGATTAGTGGACATTACCCTACCGAAATTCAGCTCACCCAACGATAGCCCTACGTCACACTCGGAAAATGACTCGGCCCATTCGGGGTCAGACTATGAGTCGCCCACTCCGGACGACCCAAATCCTAAGGAGTTGCCAAAATCGCCCCCTGAGGATCCTTCCTTTATAGAGCTCCTCAGAAAAATCTAGGCAGCCTACGACTGGCATACCGAAGATCAAGATCCCAACACCAGAGGCTGGCAGAACATCTGAAACACTCGTATTTGTCTCCAACCCTCATTTCACCGTGGATAGGCCACCATGAGGATTTATTTGGCTTCCATGATATAGAAACAACCCGCTTCACTGGCACCTGTAGCCAGGAAAGCTGACCGACTGTATCGAACTCCCGAGGGTAAAGACCACCTCAGTGTTCACCCGAAGGCAGATTCCATGGTCATCAGTGCTGCCTAACGCCCGTTCAGTCAAACCTAAACACCTTAGTACCTCTCCTCCAGACGAGGAATCTAAGGTCATTGACCAGCTGGGGAAGAAGGTCTACTCTTCTTCAACTTTGGCTATCAGGGTGCTGAACTGTATCACACACATGGTGGTCTACCAGAAATCCATTCTGTGTCAACTGGAGTCCAAGATTAACAAACTCCAGGACTCTGAACAAAAGAAAGAGACGGCAGGTATGGTCTGGTCTGCTAGACCTGCTAGTAGGCACACTCTGAGGGCCACTTACGATGCTGTGGATGCCTCATCGAGAGGGACAACCACTGCCATTGGCCTCAGGAGGCATGCATGGTTGAGGATTTCAGGTCTTACACCTGAAGTTCAGACAGCCATTCAAGACACTCCCTTTAGGGGTCCAGTCTTCTTTGGAGGGGATGTCAAAGATATCCTCATGGACTTACAGGACAAGGGCAAAGCTTTGCACCCTGTCCAGTTCAAGTACAAGCCTCCCCAGAAGCCTAAACAGCCTTTTTGTCAGCAGCAACGCCACCAACAGAGGCAACCCCAAAACCGACGTCAGAACAAACGTTGTGCCCCTTTGGCAGGCACAGCTCCCCGGGCCAAATCTCATAGAGCCCAGGATCCACTCCCTCTATCCTCCATACTGCCTTCTGACTCACTAGGACCCCTCCCTCCTCTGGAGTGAGTCCCAGGGGAACTGGTAGGGGGCCGGTTTGCATTCCACCTACCAGGATGGGAGGCAGTAACCATAGACTTGTGGGTACTCCAGCTGGTGGCTCAAGGCCACACAGTAGAGTTCACAAAGTGACCACCAGCACATCCTCCAGGTCACTCTTACTATCTGCTAAGTCATGTCCCTCCGGTAAGAGAGGAAATAGACTCTCTCTTGGCAAAACCAGTGACAGAGCCGGTTCCTCCAGAGCAACTAGGAAGAGGGCTCTATTCACACTTCTTCCTGGTTCCTAAGAAGACAGGCAACCTCAGACCAATCTCCGTGCCTAAGCGGTCTGAACTCTTCGTGAAACACAAGAGGTTCAGAATGCTATCCCTTCCAGGTCTGATTCCACTCTTGCAGAAGGGACACTGGTTGTGTGCACTGGACATGCGGGATGCTTACCTGCACATCCAGTTTTTCCACCCCACTGCAGGTTTCTCAGATTCTGTTTTCATGGAGAGCATTTTCAGTTCAAAACTCTACCCTTTGGCCTATCGTCAGCACCAAGAATGTTCACAAAGTGCCTAGCAGTGGTGGCAGCTGCCTTATGCAGACGTGGTGTGCAGGTGTTCCCTTACCTCAATGATTGGCTTCTTTCAGCACCGTCGAGGGACAGCCTAACCAAATCTCTTTCGGTGACCCTGGACCTCTTCAGAAGGGTGGGCATTACGGTCAACTACCTCAAGTTCCTCCTTTCTCCTACACAACACCTCCAATTTATTGGGGCAGTGTTGGACACAATCCAGGGGAGAGCCATCCAACCATCAGACTGGATGGAGACTTCAGCAACAGGCACACTTTGTGGCTGCTCAGAAAAGGACCTCAGCCAGAACGGTCCTCTGCCTTCTCTGCTTTATGACAGCGGCCATCCCTATGGTGCCCCAGCCAGACTTCATACAAGGGTCACACAATGGAATCTCAGAGTACAGTGGGACCAGAGATCTGATGATCTGGATCACGAGATCCTGGTCTCAAACCCGATGGCTTGGGGCCTGTTATAGTGGCAGGACCCAGACAGCCTACTCCAGGGTGTTCCATTCCGCACAAATCTTCCCACCCAGACCCTGATGACAGATGCCTCCAGGATGGGATGGGAGCCCACTTGGGTGCTCACAGGACTCAAGTCTCTTGCTCCTCCAGCGAACTCTCACTCCACATCAATGTGCCCGAGATGCGAGCAGTACTGAACACCTTACAGGCTTTCCAGCACCTTGTTCAGCTGGGACCAGTCATGATCCAGGCGGACAATGAGGGTATGGTATTGGGCAGTCCAGCACCATCTTCACCTTAAGGCGGTGCACGTTCCAGACATACAACACGTACTAGTGGATGCACTCAGTCGCACTCAAGCCAGAGCCTGCGAGTGGGAATTGAGACAGTCAGTGGCAGACAACATCGAGAGAGATGGGAAGGCCAGACCTAGATCTGTTCGCATCCCCATACAATGCAAAACTACCAGCTTTCTGCTCGCTTGCTCCAGGGCATGGTGTTTTCTGGCAAGACACACTGTCTTTATGCTGGAAGTGGAGGTTCATGTATACCTTCTGTCCACTTCCGTTAATGCAGAGGGTACTATTGAAACTTCAGGCAGAAGGAGCTTGAATGATCCTGATCACTCCCTTCTGGCTGCAGCAAATCTGGTTCTCTCGGCTTCAGCAGCTGTCAGTGGAGTCCCCGGTTTCCCTGCCCATCTGTCAGGATCTGTTGACCCAGGAAAAGGGCACCTTGGTTCATCCAGACCTACGATCCCTTCATCTACATGTGTGGCACCTACTGACATAGCTGCTGCTCGCTTTGGGGTTTCTCCTAGAATAGCGCAAGTTCTGGTGGAGGCCAGAAAGCCGTCCACCAGATCCACCTGTGCCATGAAATGGAAGAGATTTTCCATATGGGCTATGTCCAAGGAGTGAGACCCCTTCTCCTGCCCCGTTCCACAGGTCTTAGAGTACCTTCTGCACCTCTCTGACCTGGGACTCGGTCATTCGACCTTGACGGTCCACTTGTCTGCAATTTCTGCCTACCACATTCCTGTGGGTGGCAAAATTGTGGCTCAGCTGGAAGTATCCAAAACTTTCCTGAAAGGGATTCTTCATTTGAAGCCCCCAGTCAGGAGCCCTGCTCTTCCCTGGGACCTGAACTTTATTTTGGAAAAACTCACACTCTCCCCTTTTGAACCAGTGGCAAATTGTGACATGTGCTACCTTTCTTGGAAAGCACTCTTTTTAGTTGCCATTACTTCTGCTTGAAGGATTTCTGAGCTTCAGGCCCTGGTGTGTAAGGAGACTTAATTTGATTTTTCACAGAGACCGGGTGGCTCTGCATACTAATCCTAAATTCCTGCCTAAGGTGGTTTCAGAGTCTACCTTAAATCAGACTATTAAGTTGCAGTGTGCTAACCTGACCATTCTAATCAGGGAGAAGCAATTCTGCACATGCTGTATGTGCACAGAATTCTTCGTTATTACACGAACAGGACGAAGCCAGTCCGCAAAACTGACCAGCTGTTTATTTCCTTTGCACCCAGAAGAGAGGGCGCTGCAGTTTCAAAACAGTGTTTGTCCAGATAGTTGGCAAATTGCATCACCTTTTGTTATCAGAAGTATAACAAGCCTCTTCCAGGGAAGGTTAAAGGGCATTCAGCCAGAGGCATGCTGCTTCTACTGCTTGTTTCAGGAACGTCTCTGCCACAGATATCTGTGCGGCTGCCACTTGGAGTTCTGGCCTCACTTTCACTAAGCATTCCAGTTTAGACATTGTATTTAGGCGCAGAGCAGGATTTGGCCTAGCTGTTCTTCAGGGACTCTTGTTCTAAGATCCCTGTTTACTGCAGACTTGTTCCTATCGCCCGTGTCTCAGACTTGTCTGACTGACTGCTTGGGACTTAGTCCTTTGTGTTAGTACCTACTGCAAGAGCCCTCTCAAAGTAAGATAGTACAGTTACGTAAAAACTTACCGTAAAACAGTAGATCTTCAAGAGAGGCTCTTGCAGTAGGTACTGCTCTCCCTCCCACCTCCCCCCTGGGTTTTTTCTACTGCTTCCCCTGTCATAGCTTTTTAGCTCCAGGAGCCCACTCCTACCTCCTGTCACACCTTCTTAGGTCTCTGGCAGGAGAACTGGAGGGCATGGCATGGAGACCACTCACTAGATAGCACCACGCTGACGTCGGTCACGTGACGCTGGGTGGGGGTTCTATGTAATAACAGCACAGCAACACAAGCGAAAGTCAGAACAGTGAATTATATATGGCGACGGCAAAAATAGCACACGCACATAATAGCGAGGCACATAATAGCTACATCAGCTCATACTTGCAGCTGAAAATTGTATGCAAGCCCAAGCAAATAATTATACCAACTCTGGATATTGTACTCATGCACGATCACCTGAATGCGCTTCAGCAACATGATTGTGGGGTGCCCCCACCAGAATGACACTATCCGCCACTGTGTGAATCCATGCAGGACACCGATACTGGTGATAATCGGCACACTGCCAATACACCATCTCTACAACCTCCTTATCCTGTCTAAATAGGTGCCACCTGTATCACCCCATTTCGTCGACACCCCGACGGTGAAACAAGGAAAAGGATCATTACGGCGACATTTGCAGTAATTGTCCTTTTTCCGTGTTTCGCCTTCCTCCAGTGTTCCGGCCCCTCCCTGGACCAACTCCGACCTGGAGTTGGAATCCTAGAGTCCGGGGGGCGTGGGGGGCAGAGCCCCCCGCATGGGGAGCATGGGGAGGGGCGCAGACCCCCCCACAGAAAACAGTAGGTCAAGAGGTGGCACAATACCTGTGTCGGTATTGTGCCGTCGCTGTGGGGGAGGTCAGCATTTTCGCTGACGGGAAAACTTGGTGCTTCCGATGCCACCATATATCTCAAGTGGTATACCTTTCTGACTCAGCATGAACTCTACCGCCATCTTCAGACAAGGACAGGAAGCCACATCACACAGCATCATTTATAACAGTCCAACCAGCTGACTGTAATTGTATTTCACAGAGGGGGCTGTGTCCCCTGACCCCCCATCTCTAAGATTCTTACTCCATGGCGCGTATCGATGGTGGAGGTATCAGCCATCACCCATCGCTCAAATGTGCAGTCGCTGTATTGACGTCTCGCTATCTTGTGCCATTCACTTTTATAAATCACTCGCTATAATAGCAGTCGCTATTGTTGAGTCGCCCTTATTGTGTCGCTATTAAAAATTCGCTGTTATCACATGCTACACCGGGTGGGTGGTCCCCCACCAGACACTGCTAGCTAAAAGTTTTCTGTCTCGCTCGAAGAGCTACTGTTACGGTAAGTTCTTACATAACTGTACTTTTCTCAGGGTCACATACTGAGAAAGTGGCTGTGGTGGGATGTGAACCTGGTTACTTGATTCCCAAATCTGTACCCTAACCACTAGACCATGCTGCATCTCATATCTCTTCTATGCAAGCAAAGTGCATGAGGTCAGATGATTGGCTGTGTTCCCAAATAAAGCCTGCAGGGTTTGGAATGTGTGTATGACCGCAGAAAAGTTTTGAAAAAATGTGAAGGGATGGGGAGGTGGTGGTTTTTTTTTTGTATAGTTTTGTTATCCTCTCGGGACCATCTACCTGATCCATGGTCTGTTTCCCCAGCGACATCCTAGTCCTGACTATTGCTATCCCCATGGGATTGAGCCCTCAAAGGCCCATGGGCATGGCACCAGAGTATTGACAGCTGTCATGTAGATAAGTGTTTCTCAAATGGTGAGACCAGCCTCCCAGGGGAGGGCCCCAACATGTTCCAGAGGATGCTCAAGCACGACTGAAAATGTACCGTCCTTAAATGGAGTTTATTTTGTGTGAAGGGATAAGGGAAACTGAAAGTGGATAATGGTAGGTGAATTTATATATTTATGTACAAATTGGTGACCGGGGAAGGCACAGTGGATAACGGCTGGTTTCCTGGTGTGACCCAGGAGAAGGTGCATTGACTGAATGCAACTCTGCGGTAAGTACAAAACAAAATGTACAGAAAAGGGCAAACTAATTGGAACAGTATGCAAACTAGGAGCAGTGAGAATTGACCAATTACAGTGGTGGCAGAAAGCCTAAATTCAAGGGGTAAGCAGAGAGGTACTAGGAACAAGAGCAGGAGGGAGTTGAATGATCCATGAGAAGGTGCTTAAAGGGCAGCTGACACCTTTAGGAAAACTTCAGCAAAACATGATATTTAGATACAGTTCAGCTTGTATTTCGCACTAGTTGTGTTATTTCTCCTCCCCGTTATTTATCACAGTCATTTGCATGAAAACAGGATCTTTGCTCATGAAGAGTTAATCTACTCCTGTTGCCTTTTCCCTACCTGAGGTCATAATGCACTGCTTATTACATCACAGTTACACCCATGGCAACAGAGTGTGATGTCACAACAGAGGACTGTGACTTGACGTAGTGAGTAAGTTACAGAGGCAGATGAACTCCAAGGGATAAATATCAGGCATTCATGTAAATTTACTCACTAATAATGGAGAGGAGAAATATAGAATATATATGGAATGCAAGCGCAAGCAGAATGGCACCAAATATTATGTTTTTCAAAGTTTTCTTTGAGGCATCGGCAGCTCTTTAAGAGCAGGGTACGGGGAGAGAAGTGGAGGTGGGTAGGAAGATTTTTGGAGGTTGTGGGGAAGTGGAGAGAGAATGACTCATGAGGGTATTGCAGAGAGGGGTAACAAGGGTCCAGGAGTCAGAAGAAAGGAGAAAGGAGGATGACCTGGGGTGGGTGTTACATAGAAGGAGAACAATAATGTGAATGAAAGGGGAATAAACTCGGCAACTACTCGAGACATTTCACATTATTCCTGGTGTGCTGTGCAAAGTATGGTATTTTATTCCTTCTGCCTTTTAGAGCTAAACTATTCTTGATTTGAGTCCACAAGCCCCTTCCACCCCTGGAGTAGTCACTGTTGAGCCCCAGTACTAGTGACCCCCATTTGACATTCACTTCTATCTCAAGGCAGGGCCAATTTGCCTGGTAGGAGTGGCAGCGGTTTACCTGGCCTTCCCTGATGAGGCGCACAAGGCGTGGCATCCGGCCCAGACTGTTTTTTCCCAAATAGGTTTTTATCCTGCATGTCCAAGGACGGCTTATCAGCCTTGTCCCCTGAGGCAGCCACTGCCTCCCCAAAGACTCACCTGCAATCACAGTACTCCCATGAATCATTCCCGTGAGGTGGGGCCAGATGGGGGTGCTGGTTCAGGATGAGCAAGCAAGGTTTCTTGAAACCCCAGACGTCCTTTCCTGTTTTGTTCCACCCCCTGCCATAGGTGCTCTGCACGCACATGGAGGTGCACACACCTGATGTAACCTCAGATACTCCAGTTTGTTTTTTTTTTTTACTTTATTTACTACGCTCCCATCCTCCAGACTTTCTCCAGCGAGGGCTGTCGGTCGCCAGGATATTCCATGCTTCCTGAAGCTTGGGCACTAGAATCCGGTACAGAGGGGTCCCCACAAAGCACATCTAACCGCCCCCTCGGTTCTAAATCCTCCGGGGGAGGACCACCTGCTCACCTAGCTCCCTGTCTACAGACTTGGTAGGGCAGCTATGTGAGGGGAACCGGATCGTGCGCCCTGATGCCTAGTATTGGACATGGTGCCGACGCCACAGGCCCCGCCTTTGAATACTAGAGGAGGGGAGGGATTTAGTACTTTAGGTTGCCCCCCCCCCAGCGAGGGCAGTGCAGTGCTATCCCATTCCATAAAGTGTGCGCTCCCGCAAACGCCCAGAAGGCAGCCTCCCAAAGCTGACCCCTACGTTACAGCCCGTGATTGTGGTACACCCAGCCATCGCTAGGTGTTGCCATCTGTGCGGGACATCCCCCTAGTCCCTCCCCAGGAGAGGAGAGCTGTCTTCAGACGCTCAATCCTACTCCTCCCCCGCCGACCCCCAATGACTCGGGCTTGTTCCCGAACCCGGGTCACCGGTGTGACGCGAGGTGTGGCATCCAGCACCTCAACCCTCAGCGCCACCGGGCCGACTAGTCACTCCCTTTCTTGCCACCTGTGTTGCATTGCTACCAGGCCTCCACCTGGTGGTAGAGTCGTAGGCAGGGCCGACTTGCCTTCCCATCCTAGGAGAGGAGAGCAGTCCCTAGTATGCGTAGAGTAGTCCTCTCCCCACCCAGGCCAACACTCAACGACCCAAGTCCGTTTCCAAACCCAGGTCACTGGCATAGTAAGAGGTAAGATGCTTGTGCGTCAGCCCTCTACTCGTCTGGGACAGCTCATCCTGTCCAGTCTTGACATATTTTGGATATCTATGGAAGGGGGGGTCATATTTTCGGCCTGCATGCCACGTATCATGGTGCACAGAGCTCATGAACTGAGAATGCTGCATGGCTTCCTGCAGTCTGAAAACAGAAAATAAAGTCAGAGTCAGCTTTCCTTTTTTTAACTTTATTTTTATAACTTTTTTCTTTTTTTGGACAGTTTATTTATTCACTGTGGAACCAGGTCATCCTTCCAGAGTGCCCACATGACTCTGCCTCTACTCCCAGTCTGAAACCCACACATCTAGCTCCCTCCTGACCCATGGCAGGTCCGGCCCCCCCCTCGGGATTACCCCCTTGGGGAGGGCTTGCTCACCCTTGGCAGCCTGTCTGAGTATTAGAGGGACCTACCATGGGATCAGGATGCCCATCAGGAGATCTCGATGTGTCGGGTCCGACGGCGGGATGTCGGCAGGTCTCTGGGGCCCTCTTCATCACCACTGGTCACTGGAGGGTTTTCTGGAATGGTTGCCCCTCAAGAGTTCCAGACGTGCAGTGATGTCCAATGACACTGCGTGCTGACATCTGCCAGAACTCCACCCCTTGCAGCTGCTTCACCGCTCGTTCCCTGCACTGCCCCCGACTAACGCCAGAGGCTGCCCAGGAGCAGCGCATACCCTGGATCCCTTCCCAGAAAGGGAGAGCAGTCCTATGGATGCTTGTTCCTTTCCTTCCCCTGCTGACCCTCGATGCCCCGGGCTTATTCCCAAACCTGAGTCTCCAGTGTGGCAGGAGGTGTGGCATCCAGTGCCTCAACCGTCAGCGCCACCGGGCTGGCCTATTTTTATTACTTTTAGATGCATAGCATTACATACTCCAGCATATTCTTGGTGGGAAGGAGTAGCACCAGCACAAAGAAATACCACAACAACATACATCAGACCTCCACGAGTTACCACATGTTGGGGCTGAACAGTTCTATAAACACAGATAATTTTGAACACAACATTCACCGAAAAGCTTATAGGTGCCAAGATCAGGGACATGATGCTAAAATTATTATCCAATAATTACTCTAGTGACCTAGCACTAAATATGTCTTAATGACTTTTATTGTCCATGAACCCAAAATACAGCGTTCAGTTATCCTTATCCAGTTATAACAGACGTAACAGGAATAACAATGACCAACAGACAGTTGTGAATTCTTCTCCAACTATGACAGGTCTGACCTCAGCTAAAGATCTATCCAAAGCCCCAAATCAGCTAGCTGGGTCAAATCCTCATACGGGAACGATGCCATAAACAAAGAAGTTGTGTAAGTGGACAAATAGAGCAGATTCTAATAGAGTTATAGAAAGAAAATTAGTCTACGGCTGTACTCAACTGTGATGTCAGTAGCTCCCCGAGACAAACGCTCCGTGCAGAGGAGGTGAGTTACACGAGCTTCGTCTTTGGGATGAGACGTTAAACTGAGGTCCCATCTGCCTGGATTGGTGGTAGTTCAGGTGGATATTAAAGATCCCATGGCACTTATCGAAAAGAGTAGGGGAATTTTTGTTAGAATAACAAAATCAAAACATTACAAAACAGTGTTGCCTCACAGAAAAGTACAAATCATAACAAAAGCAAATAAGTATTACAGTCCTACATATCCAAACAGGCTGTCTAATACAGAACTAGAACTCAAATCTATTCCCAAGACAGAAAGGCCCCTCCCACCCCTACTAAAAGAGTAGGGGAATTTTTTATTGAAAACCGAAAACAAAATATACAAATCATATGACTTCATACAAAACCATAAGAAAAGAATTCAAAAACAGAAATAAGTATTACTGCATACATGGAGTACAAACAAAAATAATCCATATGGGCACACAACCCCCATCCCATTCCCACTAAGAGTAGGGGAATTTTTTATTGGAAAACAAAATAAGAAAACAAAAACTCAAGACAAAACACAAGATCCATACATCATAATACATAAAGAGATTGAACAGAAAAGAAAAATCACCATATCTTCTATACCGGTGAAAACAGATAAAAAAAGTCGCAACAAAAATTTAGTACGCAATCTAAAGCCCCCACCCCTTTCAGAAAGCGGTTTTGCGTTTTAATGTTTTCTCTATATTCAAATAACCCCTTCAAACAAAATTAGAGGTAATGCTTTCCACCAAAATGCCACTAAAGGTGCAGGTAAAGTTTTTTTTTTCTGAACAATAAATACTAGAAATTTCACTTCTGATATGTTCCCTGAGAACAGGCAAGGCAACCCTTTTTTGCTGCAACACATACATCGGTTGTGCAAAATGCACCATTTGCAGACTGCAAACAGAACCCTCAATGCCCCGGGGGGGAAAAAATCTTCCAACCAGGTCCAAAGTCCCCATAAACAAATTCAGAATATGTTAAATCAGATAACATAGGTAATCCCCATGATTGTCTCAGCTGAGACCATAGTGGGGCAATTTATGGGAAATCAAAAAATAGGTGCGGCATGGATTCCAGCATACATAGCACATGTGTCCCGAACACAGTACCATTTTGATAGTTGTTTATGCATCTGGTTTCCTTTAACATTCAATTTGTTGTGACAACAGAACCACAGGATATCCCACATCTTCTCTGGAATCCTGTTTTCCAATAATTGTTTAGTTAAACAGTGGGAATCACAGGGTACAGCAAAACAGGGTGACACCAAGAACATGGTTTGCAGTATAGAGGAATATAAATGCTTTCTATGCTGTAATAAATCTACAGCATAAGACACTTTCCATATTTAAATTTTTTTTAATATTTCAATAAGGTATCCAGACGTTCTGGGTGGAATTTTGGTAAAAGGTTTCCACACAGGAGCTTGCCATTCATCCAAAAAGTATTGGGAACGGGAAGCAAAGCTAAGGGCCCAACAATCCGTCTGGTTGACTATACTCGGAAAAATATTAGCGTTCACAAAAATGGAAAAATAAAATAGCACCGGGTTTACCATCTGAAGACCGCCCTGTTTAATAGGCTAGTAGGTAACTGATCTCTTCACAGGGTTCAGTCTACTACTACAAAGCAACTGGAAAAACAAATTATAAAGCCGAACCTCAAAGGAAAAAGGAAGAGGAAAAATATAACTAATCACTAAATACAGAGGCAAAATACAAGTTAAGTAAAAAAATCATTTTTTTGCGGGTTATAGGGAAATACTTCCACCGGACAATTTTGGATTCAGCTATGTCTATTTGATAAAATCCAGTTATACGCTGCCGCATCAAGTGGGCCAAAAATACCCCCCCAAAATACAAATCTTCTGGGAATTAATATCAGTTCCTCCAGTCGTCGGCGATATCGCCTGTGATGGGAGATGGACAGCACACCCCACACTTTTTTGGATATTTAATGGAGGTCCAGAAATTCGGGAAAAGGAATGGATGATTTCAATTGCCCTCTCCCCAGAAGCTGAATCTGCTACTAAAATGCAGATATCTGCATAGGCAAGAGCACAGGGAAAGATAAGATCTGGTCTGACTGAGATATGTCTAATGGTCTCCTCCCCATTCAATTTCCGGAGTAGAGGATCAATGGAAAAGACATACAGCAGGGGACTTAAAGGACATCCCTGGCATACCCCTCTCTTGATAGGGATATGAGGGCCTCACAAACCGTTAACCAACGGCGTTGTGCAGGCAGACCAATACAAGATTTTAATCTAGCCAAGTAAATCTGCAGGAACCCCATATTTTTCCAACACCGAAAATAAATAACTATGTGGAACCCGGTCAAAAGCCTTGGTCTGGTCCAAACTAAGAACATAGTCTTGAGTGGTATTCCCATCAAATACTTCCTGCAAAATGTTCAAATTGGAGAGCATGGAACGACCTGGAATTGCACAAGTCTGTGTAGAGTAAATCACCTGGGCAGCCATCTGTGAGAGTCTGTTGGAGACTATTTTACACAAAATCTTCCAATCAGAATTTAATAAACTAATAGGACGCCAGTTGTCCAACTTATCCTTATCATTTTTCTGTTTACTTAAAAAAATCAAGTAGCTGTCAGAAAATGCAAGAGGAATAGGCAAGAGGCCTTGCAAAATAACATTATAGACCTTCGTTAAATATGGTATCAACAAGGATTTAGCTTTTTTATAAAATTAATTGGGAATACCATCAGGACCAGGGGTGACAGTAGTTTTCAAATGACTAATAACCGAGTCCACTTCAGCACAGGTAACTGGCTGACCTGAAACCGTAATACACTCTGGTGACATGGTAGGAACCTCTAAGGAACCCAAAAAGCCGTCCCAGGCATTTGACTCATAAGCCTGCCCATACCACGACCTAGTATGGAAGGAAACTTCCTCCAAAATACTCCAGTTATCGGTAATCCTGGTACCAGAATGGGAAACCAAAGAGGACATATATTTAGATGCAACCTGTTGGTGGCTACTATCATAGGGATTGACTATTTTAGCAGATCCCCTTTCTCCCATACTTTTGTTCGAGAAATAATGATGCCGTTCTCTCATACTGAGAGGCATGCATTTCAGTTTTAACCTGCTGGATTTGTGCCGAATAATCTAGGCCCCATTCAGTTTGCCAAGGCAGCAGTCTTTGTAATTGGTGTCAGCACTTAAGGTTCTGAAAATAGCATTCCAAAGATTTTTGTTTAGAAATTTGTTTACAAAATTGTGTAATAACAGATTTAGTATCCTGCCACCAAAAGGTTGGGTTATCATATAATTCAAATACTGAAACCTTGTCTTGGGGAAGCCCATACAAGTCCTGCCACCCACCTTCCTCCCCCAAAACAGATATATTCATCTTCCAGAAGGTATGCATCACAGGTTTGTTATTGGGACAACCGATGTGCAACAGTAACACACAATGATCTGAAAACTCACAGGGGAGAACTGAATATCTTACATTAGCCAACCAATGAGAAAGAAAAAAATAATCAATCCTTGTGGAAAATCTACCCCGGTGAAAAGTGTGTTCCGGTGGGAGTACACCAAAAGAAGCCCCATCCTGTAAGTCAGCAGTAATGTACAAAGTGTTAAGGAAGTTGGAATCAGAATACAATTTTTGGGTAAGTCCAGTTTTATCGGATAATGACAGAATACAGTTAAAATCTCATCCAAAAAACACTGATTTGGATGAATGGAGAAATGGCTGAATCTGTTTTAACATGTGAATCCTCTGAGTTTTAACTTGAGGGGTTATAAATATTAATAAACCTCCATTCTTGTTGATGGAGAATAACATCTAAGATAAGTACCCGACCCTGAATCAAGTCAATCAGACTGGTAACACGAATATCCACCCCCTTTACCGGTATCCCTACTCCAGAACACGCATCTTCAGCCAAGGACTAAAAGGACAGACCATCCCTCCAATCCCTGGAGGCCTGCCCAATCTCTCGCAAAGAATAGAGTCTAGTGTCCTGTAAAAAAATAATATGTAAAGGCAAAGACAAAAGGAAGGAAAAAATAGCCTGTCTTCTTTTAACATTTTTGAGACTGTTAGCATTTAAGCTCCCAAAAGAGACAACATCCCCCATATCAGATAGAGAGTAAATCAAGATTTTTTCCTACCTCGATCCTTGCCTGGGGAGAAACTTGCTCAGAATCAGTCAATAGCTCAACCTGGGAAGATGCAACAGAGGAGTGTGAGAATGGATTCAGTACAAGGGACCTCTATCCTGTCTTTTAAGTCTGTTGTAACAGCATTTTCTCCTTTGTTCCTTCTGTAGCTTTAATTTGTATTTCTTTTATTATCAGGCTGGCCACCTGATAACATTTTACTTTAGTATACTTTATTTTTATTGTATTCTGTTCTCTCCTAGAAATCCCCTGTCAGAATCCATTCAGCGTGCCCTGCCTTCTAGTACCCACGATAGTGGGATGCAGTTTGTTTGTCTTAGTTCCTTCAAGTAGTAAGGAAGTTGCCCAATAATTCAGCTCAGCGTTGTGCCTGTGGCTGTAAGTGGAGCTGGCTGCAAACTGTGTGTCCCCCCCAAACAGTATACTGTGAGCCAAACACGCTGAAGCAGCTCCATGGGTTTGGCTGCTATTAATAATGTGTACATTTAGGAAGTTTTTTTTTTTAAACACATTTCATTAATAAAATTACACCTCATTCAGTGAATTAAAGCCTCCAGCTTTAAATCTCTCCTGCAAATCCAGCTATATATGGTCATAAAAGTGCTGCAATCACTTTAATAAAAATAAAACCTTGTTTCAGGTTAAATATTTTATTTACACACCAGGTTTATTAGCTCCCTCCTGTAACTTCTCCTGTAGCACTGTGTAGCAGTTTCTAGGGGAAGGAAGGGTGGGGCAATGAGACCTCTGGCTGAATATTTGCCTGGTAGTTTGAGTTTTCACATACAGCACAGTTTTAACTTCATGAAGTTCAAGTTGCTTATAAGCTTAATTAGAAGCTAAAAATAAATATGTTATAGTTGCTAGGTTATTTTATATTGTCTATCCTTCCAAAACATGCTGTAGGAAGGGATAATTATGAACTTATATGGATTTACCTGGAATGGTTTGTAGCAGGCTGTATTGTTGCTGAGCCAAAGTTGTAAGAACCCCACCCTTCTCTGAGTTCAGGTCTATACCAGCCAGCTGGCCTTGCTTTGCTATCCTTATAGACCTGACACATAAGGGGTGGAGCTTCTGTTAGACATTGTCAGTTATATCCTTTAATTTGTACATTTTATTTCGATTAGGAACCTAAGTTAATATGTTAATGGAAAATAACATTATAATTCATGTTTAGAAGTTAATAATTTATTGATTTAAAGACTTTGTATACCTTGTGACTCTGATGGGTGGAGAGTTAAACTCCTCCCTATCAGATCCCTATAAATGGGATGCTTTACTTCATTTCAGCAGATAGTTTTGTGAAGAGCAGACAGGTTTTGTTCTGAGTAGTGTCACTAGTTGGGGCTAGTGTATTTATATATTATTTTGTCTGTTGCTTTTTTTTTTTTTTTTAATTTGTTTTGTCACTCAGTCTGTTGAATAAGTACAAAGAAATAAAACATCAGCTTATCCATAACCTGCTGCCTAGAGTCCTAATTTATGCCACACCTCACAAGGAGGCATCCGAATCATCCTCAGTATCCACAACCTGCTTTCGTTTGGATAAAACGGCAAACCGGTTTTTAACCACCACATCAGGGGATACAGAAGGCAGGGCACTCCTTTCATCAAAGAGCTCCTCGTCACCCTCCTGTTCCCCACTGGGACCCAATCGGTATCCACAGGAGGTGGCATATTGTCCTTAACACAGGGTATAACCAACATGCTAGGGGCCGGAGGCTGCTCTTCAGCCATCACTGAGGAAGAGGTCGTGGCCGGAGGTAGTAAACTCAAGTCCCCAGACACTAAGCCAGGACTAGATGTGGGAACTGTCAGGGGTGGTGGTTCCAACCCTGGATCCATCTGGGAAGAAGGAGGAGCAGTGGGGGGGGGGGCACTACAGAAGCAAAAGGCCAAAACTGGGGCCTAGCCTGAGCAGATCTTTGGGCCTGAGTCACCGTCTCATTCTGTGAATCAGTAGGTCTCGCTGGATTATTGTGGGAAGCCCATGGACAATCTTTAAAAGAATGGGAGGTTTCCTCACATAAATTACAATAAGCTGGGTGGTGGCAATTTAGACTTACATGACCAGAGCCTAGACAGGAGGAACATTTAAGTTGGTCACAAGCACTACTGAGATGGGTCTGGGCCCCACACCGAAAACAAGATTTTGGTTGCCCCAGGTAGAATACAAAACCCCGATCCCTACCTAAGTAAAAACAACTTGGCAAGTGATGAATAGTCCCATTAACAATAAGTAATTTAACCTGTAATTTCCACACCCCTGTCCAAAAAAACTCGGGGTCAATGATGGGATCAGGTAAATCTAAGACAGTACATTTGGAAGATAACCACCGTACAATATCCTCTATTGCCACCCCCTCATTTTTAAACAAATCCGTAACATTTTTAATAGTTGGTTTTGTAAGGGGAATAGCCAAAAAAGGGGACCACAATGGGGTATGACGAACAGCCTGATAACGATGCCAAAAATTATCTAACCCTGAGGCAGTTTTAAAGCTGACATCAAAATAATTGTCACCAGACATATGTATTAATGCATACATCTCAGAGGGAGAAAATTGCAAACTAGATTTTATCAATGTTTTTCCCACATAGAGGCAATCTGGAAATATGTCCAGCCCACCCCTATAATGAAGCCTGACAGCATTACGCCACTTGGCCTGCTCAGGAGGGGAATGAAATAAGCCAGCAAAAGTCTTAGGCCGCTGAGGTCCAACAGAAGGTCCAGGTGCTGAATTGGCAAAGTCAGAGTTCATATTCCTGTCTGAAGCATTTGTAGATGAGAGCCTAGGGGTCGTACCAGACACACCTGCCTGAAGAGAGCTTTCCCCAGTCCCCACTGTGTCAATAGGAGACGTGTGAGGTAAAGACAAAGGAACAACCATAGTGGGCAATAAGGGGGTCTTAGGCACAGCTCCAACAATGGACAAGTCATTGTGCTGCAATATCCCCTGTTCAGAACCCTGTGCCCCTCCAGCCTGCCAGGAAGGGGCCTGAGAAAGACTAAAGCCCGAAGGGACCTCAAGAGGGTCCGTAGTGTCCAGTAAGTCACCTTTAGGAATGGGGCCAGGTTGTGCAGGGGAGGTCCAGGAATCATCTAAAGGGGACTTCTCCCACCCTGCACCCCAAAGAGCTGCAGCAGTAGTAATACCTGAGGCCGACAGGTGGGAGTCAAACCCACAACCAGGAGGGCTGTGAACAGCAGGACCTGTCATAACGGGCCGGTGGGACCCCATAACTCCATTTGCAGTCCCCTTGTGAAATACAGTACCTGTTGGCAATACAGACGGCTCTCCCAATAGATTATTAGCAGCTGGTGACATAGTACCTTCTCCAAAGTGCAGACCACTCACCATCCCATCGCCCTCTGTACCTGGAGGCAAAGATCCTGGTCCCGTTGTCGGTGTGGAGGAGCTAAGGGGAGACTCCTGGCACATGCAAGCCTGCAAAATACTGCCAGTGTCCCCTGCTCCCTACGACTGCGAAACACCATGAAGCAGTGCCTCAAACACTTCCGCATTCCCACTGGGTTCCAGAATGCAGCGCAGCGTCTCGTCAGACCACGTCACATTGTGGCTGACAGGACTCAATGGAGCCAGGCAATGGAAAGCCCATACAAATGCCTTTGGGGGGAAACTTGTTCTTCAGCCTGCGAGCTCGCAAAAGAAGTAGCCAAATCCTTTTTTAAATCCAAATCCTGTCGAATCCTGTCTCCGGTATCGTTCCCAGTAGCTTCTGAGGTAAGGGAACAAACTTCATGCATTTTTGTTTCAATATCTCGCCGCAACGGAGCTTCTCCCAGTATTCCACCAGGTGTAGTACCTATGGTCTCCCGTGAAACGGAGATAGGGAAGGAGACCAACTCCCCTATCCCCAGGACATCCTCCTGCTCTGAGTCGGAGCCCCAACTGCCCATCACAATGGCCGGTCCTCCTACTGGCCACAATGCAGCAACAGAGTAGGGGAATTTCCCTGGTGTCCTGGCCAAATTTCCCTCATTCACTAAAAATACCACCAACAGCTTAATCTGGTTCAAGGTCAGTTGGCATTCATCTGTATCCTCCTCCCCCAGGTCGTGCCTAAAAATAGGCAGGATTTGTCTAGTGCACTTACCCGGTCAACAAAAACTAAATAAATAAATAAACAAAAGCTCTTACAGTTTCCCTACTACAAAGCAATAGCCTTCCTGTCTCCCCACAGCAACCCAGATGGGGACAAGTCAGACAAGAAAACAACAATCCAGTTGTGTCCAAAATAAGTTAAGCCCTTTGAAGCACTCAACTCCACCACGTCCAGGCTATCAGCACCCAGGAAGAAATAAAAGGGAGATGCCTCAATACCACAGCCAAGCCCTCACAAGACCTCTGTTGTGTTAAAGTGTAACATTCAAACAGCAATTCTGCAAAACATTTAAAATACTACAGCAAAACTTGTCAGGAAAAGTACTTTGGCTCTAACACAGTTCCTCTTCAGCCACAGTCCTCCGTTCAGGCACAGACACGTGCTTCACTGTGAAATCCTCTTTTATTTTTTTTTTACAGGCAATGAATGACCTGCCATGGCCAGGTCCTTTATTCCTTTATTCCAGTCCGAACACCATTGGAGCTACACCACCTGGGCCACGTGAGAAAGCTTAGATCAGGGAAGGAAAAAATACAAGTCTCATCAGCCAAAGATGACTGTCCCTTCTTTTTGGCAGCTTCCAGAATTGTATTGCTGATACTAGGACCTGTTGTAACTAGCATTAGTGTTCTGGCATCTCAAGACTGGATGGCTGTCTCCAAAGTGTAACACCATATGCTGTTTCCACAGTGACATTTTGAAATTGAAGTACATTACAGTGGCAACTGCTGTTACATAGATACATAGATACATAGACAGTGTCGGCAGATAAGGGCCTATGGCCCAACGAGTCTGCCCATTTGAGCTTGTAAGTTCAGTTTGTTTTCCTAGAAGTCTGTTGCACCTTAACCCTGACCTCCAGAATTCCTTTATGTCTATCCCATGCATTCTTAAATCCCGTGATTGTTTCAGCCCCCACCACTTCCTCTGGCAGGGTGTTCCACTTGTCCACCACCCGTTCTGCAAAGAAATTCTTTCTCATGTTTCCTCTGAATCGTCCTCCCTCCAACTTCATCCCATGCCCTCTAGTCCTGGAACATCTTTTTCACTTAAAAATAGTGTTTTCCTGCACCCTGTTCCTCCCTGTAAGATACTTGTATGTCTCTATCATATCCCTCTCTCCTCCTCTCCTCCAGGAGTACATGTTCAGTTCCTTCAACCTGTCTTCATAGGACTTGTGATACAATGCATGCACCATCTTTGTTGCCCTCCTCTGAACCTTCTCTACCCTGTCTATGTCCTTACTAGGTATGGTCTCCAGAACTGTACACTGTACTCCAGGTGGGGCCTCACTAGTGTCTTGTATAGCGGAATTATGACCTCCCTTTTCCTGCTGGTAATGCCCTGCCTATACATCCCAGCATCCTATTTGCTTTACCTGCTGCCTCACACTGTTTCTCTACCTTGAGGTCATCAGAGATGATAACCCCAAGATCCCTTTCCTGCTTGGTGCATGCTATATCCTCACCCCCCCAACTGATATATTGTGCCAGGGTTTTTGTGCCCCATATACATTATCTTGCATTTCTTTGCATTGAATTTCAACTGCCAAACCCCTGACCATTCCTCAAGTTTCTGCAGGTCGCTTCTCATTCTGTTGCCGCTGTAATGTACCTGTGGGACCCCAGCACTGGTTTCTCAGGATCTTGCACCCCCTCCCAAAATCAACTCTGACTTGGAGTTGATTATATTTATTATGGGGGGGTGCAGGGGGCAGAACACCCCACATGGGGGGTTTGGGGGCAAAGCCCCCCAAAAGAAAAAAGTTTTCCTGGAAGGGTTTATGCCGACTGCAGTTGCGATTGACATAAATCCCTCGCTGTAAGGTCGTGCTGCAGTAAATATGTCACTGCAGTGTCATAGAACTCTGTATAGCAGGTCTTGGACTGAAAGTTCCAGTAAACCCTGAATAAGTTTCATCACAAACACTACGGGGTCTGCTCTTTCTAAGTCATCCAGGACCCCAAGTCAGCAAAGATTGCCACTCTGCATCCCATAGTTCTCATGCACTAATCAAAGACAGGAGTCTTGTGCCCTGCACAAACCTTGTAATTATGGCAGAGCTGTTAGAAACTGAGTCCACTGGGCTGGCCCGCCGATGCAGCGGTAGTGCTACTGCTCGCGATGCCAGCAACCCATGTTCGGGAATGAGCCCAGGGAGCTGGAGGGCCGGCTGGGGTGGGGAAGCTTGAGCATCCGACGGACAGCTCGCTTCCCCTGGGAGGAAGACAGCCCAGTGCTGGCCTGACCTCTGGTGGAGGCCAGAGGTACAGCAGAGTGATGCCACACAAATGGGGAGGAGCACGGCAGGACGTCGGCGTAAGCCTTGACACCATGGCGCAACCGCGACTCCGGGGGCTAAAGGGGAAAAATTGGAACCTGGCGGAGCACACCAGCAGAGGATGGCGCCCCTCACCACTTGACCTACGAGGGTGCAATGGGGGCCCAATGAAACAAGAAGGATTTTGGGGTTCCTCCACCCTAACCCCTCCGGGGGATTACAAAGGCTACATGGGGATACCTGACCAGTAGATTGTGGGTCGAGGTGGGTTGGTGGAGCTCTGCTGGATGCTAGGGGATAAACAGCAAGTAACAAAAAAAACTGAGTCCACAGCAGAAGTAGTTTTCTTAGCTACCATCTCTAGTTTTGTTTGTACCAGAGTAAATTGTGAGTTGTACAAAACCATCTTTCAATCCATCTCTTTAACTGTGGCCGCGGAATCTTTTACTGTTGGAGTCAGCCTGCCGGGGCATCCGTCTGTGACACCAACTGTTTGGGAACGGGCCCATGGAGTCACAGCCAGCCGGGGGAGGGGATGGAGCATCTGAGGGACTGCTGTCCTCCAAGGGGAGGGTGGGTAAGTGTCCGGCACATGACTGACCCCCTGGTGGAGGCCGGAGTATGTAGCAGCCAGTGCCGAACCAGTGGGGAGGTGTGTTAGACGCTGACACTTTGGCATTGCTGTGTTATTTCATGCCACACCTCCCATCAGGGTCTGTTGCAAAAATAGCAGCCGCCATCCATGACGCCCTGCTCCTCCGGCCCCATTCGCCCACAAGGGCGCTCCGCTAACAACCTAGCCCCATCATCTGTGTATCCGACCCGACCCCATGATGTGCGCTGGGGGTAAGCCAGGGTGGTAGTGCTGGTAGATGACCGCTGCCGGTATACTTGTACTGGCATTGTGAAGGGTTCGTGTCCGAGTAGCGGCCCTGTCCTGTGAGGCAAGCCAGGGGGATCGTCTGATGGAGATAAGTCCTGGGGTGAGGTGGGGTGACCGGAGACAGTGGGGGCCCCCCTCAGAAAAATCTTTTACTGCTAGTAGCACAGTACTCAAAGTTTGTTCCAATGCTCCTGCCTGCAATGACCATGCACCATCTTTACCCACCGGTTGTGTGGGCCCTTTCCTTTTCTCTGAATATGATTCCTTTGGTTTCACCATTGTGCCACCTGACCCTCCTGTACAGAGTAACCGCAGTACTGGCAGCAAACTACAGTACTCCAAGTACGGAGCAAAACAAAAAGCAAGTCAATTTGTGGAAAACAATTCTTTAGCAACGGAGCACTGCCAAAATGTCTCTGCTGCAGTCAGATGCCAAGCCATGCCCCTAAAGCCACCTTTTCAACCACAGGATCCTCCTAAAGAATTATCCATATGGACAGAAAAGATCTGCATTGCTTAGTCCTGACTGCTTACATAAGTCAGAGCAAATCCTGTGCTGTAACAGTGGTCTCTATCAGCTTCTCTCTGCGGTAAATGTGACTGCTGTCTGCAGTAGTACGTATTCATAACAGCTTGGCAAGGAGGTGCATTACTGTCCCACAGTCTGGCCTAAGGCTGCTTTAAAGACTGGTTTTACTGCAGTCAGAGTGAATTTTTCTCAAGTGAGGGATGATTGACATTTTGGGAGCCATCATTGGCATCCTTGTATTCCTTCTGTTTTCTGGTGTGAGGCTAGTAACTTTCCCACGTAAAGAAGCAGTGATGCCTGGCCTAGTGGTGATGGCTGGTAAGGCGCTGCACTCCAACGCAAGAGAAAGCCAAGACTGAAAACTGATTCTGGCTCCCATGCTCTCGGCTGGTGAAGCACTCTGATTCTAGGGGGCATGGAGTGTTGCTGTAGCCTGCTTTTGGCTTCCATCTGTGGGTGACCAAGTGACATTTGCTGTCCCTACTCAGGCCAGCCCTAGTTTGGAGTCAGTGCATAATGTCACAAGGATAAGGGAGGGGACACATCACTATGGGGAAAATTCCTGCCGACTCAGTGATCCTTGTAACATCATTGACTACTCAGCTTCTTTCTCATGATGGTTTATGACTTCCACTTTGCACCACAATACAATAGTGTCTGAGGCTCCAGACATTTGCATTTGTGCCATTTTAGACTAAACATGTTGTTTTGCTGGAACTCCACAGTGTAACTGTATATACCTATTGTTGACCTGAACATAGGAAAGCAGACATCTTTTTTACCCATTGCTACACATTTTCGGGAGGTCCTATGACAGTTAATTTCAGTGTAGAGTAATTCTTTACAGTGTGCCGTACTGCCCTTGGAATACATAGTAAAGTCGTTATCAAATAATGACACAAAAGGACAGCCTTGTCCAAAGTCAGCTTCTCTATACTTTCAGCCTTCCTGTTGGTTCTCTTTTCCCTTTGCTATTTGTAGAATGTCACAGTGATGCTCCAGTGTAGGAAGTGACATTTTTGGACGGTGGTCACTTCGCAGTCGGAGTTGCAGGTGACAGACCCAGAAGGATGCTGTGTGGACCAGCTTTGTTAAATCAAGCGGAGATTACTCATGCCTGCATTTGTAACAGTGTGAAACAGAAGCAGTTGGCAAGGTTCTGAAACTTGGAGAAATTCAAAAAGCGCTACTTCTAGCTGCAGCTTGGGAGAGTCTTCTTCAGCTCAGTGCTGTAAGGGTTGACTTTTTGTCCAGATAGTTGTGGCTTCTCTGTGCTCCCCAGTTACAATCCCCAGTGGCTTCACCTTTGAAAATGAGTCTGGGAATGTGTAAAAGCAGTAGGAGTGTAGAGGTGTTTGCCTGTAGAACCTCCCACAGCTGTAGTGTTCAAGGTCGCGTCAGTCACTGCTGCACATTCCAGTATTGTAGTGATTAGGAAACTGATAGGCTGCTTTACTGTGGTAAAGAAGATGAGATTATCAAAGGCTTTCCCGTAACAAAAGCTGACGCAGTCCTCCAACGAGATAATGGCTCATCTTACTTAGTGCAACAGTACAGTTCAACGGGCTGCGGCACTGCAGGAGGGGCTGCACTCGCTGAAAACAAAATTCCGGATGTGGATGTGGCAGTTCTTGCTAGTTTACCTGTTGAGCCATCTGTGTAGTTAAGTAGTCGGACCACAGAGCTATGAATTAGGAGGTCCAGGTTCAGATTGCATCAGTGCCACTCATTGCGTGACCTTGAGAACGTCACTTGACCTCTCTCTGCTTTAGTCCTCTAAATTATACAATTGGGTAGAAGCAGAAACCTGACTGAAAAGTAGATGTTATATCTCAGCATGGCTATCCTGGGTTAATTTAAAAAAAAAACAGCTGTCCGACTTCACAGCCCCAGCACCACAGGTCCCAAAGGAACTGCTTGAGTGGTGTGGGGCACGACTTCACAGCCCTAGCACCACGGGTCCCATAGGACCTGCTCGAGTGGTGCGGGGTGTGACCTATTAGACCCAGCACCATGAGTCCTACAGGACCTGCTCAAGTGTTGTGGGGCACAGTCTCACAGCCTCAGAACCATGGGTCCCACAGGACCTGCTTGAGTGATGTGAGGCACAACCTCACAGCCCCAGCACCATGGGTCCCACAGGACCTGCTCGAGTGGTGTGGGGCACAGTCTCACAGCCCCAGAACCATGGGTCCCACAGGACCTGCTCAAGTGATGTGGGGCACAAACTCAGCCCCAGAACCATGGGTCCCACAGGACCTGCTTGAGTGGTGTGAGGCACGACCTCACAGCCCCAGCAACATGGGTCACACAGGGCCTGCTTGAGTGGTGTGGGGCACGACCTCACAGCCCCAGCACCAGGGGTCCCACAGGACCTACTAGAGTAGTGTGGGGCATGACCTCACAGCCCCAGAACCATGGGTCCCACATTACCTGCTCGAGTGGTGTGGTGCACAGCCTCACAGCCCTAGAACCATGGGTCCCACAGGACTGGCTCGAGTGGCGTGGAACACGACCTCACAGCCGCAGCACCAGGGGTCCCACAGGACCTGCTAGAGTGGTGTGGGGCACAACCTCACAGCCCCAGAATCATGGGTCCCACAGGACTTGTTCGAGTGATATGTGTGTGTGTGTATGTGAGGTGACCTCACAGACCAGCACTACAGATTCTGCAAGACCTGCTTGAGTGGTGTGTGGGGCAACCTCACAGCTCCAGCACCAGTGTTCTTTTTTTTTTTTTTAGTTTTTGTTAAAAGAAGCATCACATGTAATCAGTGCTGTTTACACATCACATAAGTAACAGTCTGGATTAATCATACAATTACAAAGGTTAAACTGTTAGTGACAAATATAAGGTATTGGTCCTATATCTAAGAATAATAATAACTCTTTTACCCACAGGTTTGGAAAAATGAGACACTTCCACAGATTAAATCTGAAAAACAGGAAATGATAGTTCAAGAGACCCAGCCCCGACAGAATACCTCTGACTGCCTCCCCTCCAGGCTCCTTCCCATGGCAGCGGGCACCCACAACCCCTCTCCACCCTCATCTACCCTCAAGGGACGAAGTCTGGATCCACCTGGCCATATACCAAATACCAATCCCACTTTTGCCATCTCTGAGTGGATAAGGGCAATTTATCATGTAGTGATGCCGTGAGGCGTTCCATGTCATACAGATCTAAGACTATCTGTCACCATTCAGAAATATTTGGAGGGATAGGCGACATCCATTTACGGGTAATGGCCTTTTTGGCCGCCAGTAGATATAATAACAGTAAAGACTTATGCCATGGTGGGCGATGATGGAGGAGAATTGAAAGGAGAAGTAGACTAGCTGTTACTTCAGTGTGCTTCCTAGGCATTCTACTATTTCCCCTTGGAGTGATTGTCAAAACTCACAGAGCAGGGGACATAGCCAGAATACATGACTATGGTTTGCAGGATTTATCTCGCAACCTCTCCAGCACCTATCGTAAGAGAGGGGCAAGAATTTAACTAGAGCTGCTGGGGTATGGAAAAACCGGTAATGGTACTTCCATGTGAACTTCCTCCATATATTAGACAAAGTAAGTTTAACAGAGGGGAGCGCAAACTTCAGCCAGGTCTCGTATGTTACAGAAGCACCAATGTTCTTGTATCTGTGGGATGTGCTGTCGGCACTTCAGGATACATGGGCCTCATCTTGTGTTCCACCTGCACTGTAGCAGGACTTGCAACATGGCACAGAAGGAACTTCCTGTAAGTCCGGAGTTTTGGACCGGGACCCTGTATTTTCTATCTTATGGGTCCCAGACTCCAAGGTGGGGAGTGGAATCTGAGAACACTGGGCTCCACATTTCTCATTTTTTCTCCTTCCCCTGAAGGCCCCTTGGGTTGAGCCAAGATGCTGCCTTCAAACATCAGGGTGTACTAGCCCCTCCCTCCTGCTGTGCCACTTCACTTTTTTATCCCTCTTTACAGGCAGGCAGTGGAGTCTGGATCCCTCCCTTCCCTGAAGGGGAGGACATCTGATGGAACAGCACCACTGCCTCCTGCTGGCATCTGATGGTACAGCAGTGGTGCCTCCTGCTGGCAGCTGATGGTATAGCATCAGTGCGTCCTGCTGGCATCTGATGGTACAGCACCAGTGCCTCCTGCTGGCATCTGATGGTACAGCAGCAGTGCCTCCTGCTGGCATCTGGTGGAATAGCACTAGCGCCTCTTGCTGGCATCTGATGGTGCAGCACCAGCGCCTCCTACTGGCATCTGGTGGTACAGCACCAGCATCTCCTGCTAGCAACTGATGGTGCAGCAGTGGTGCCTCCTGCTGGCATCTGATGGAACAGCACTAGCCCTTACTGCTGGCATCTGATGGTACAGCACCAGCGCCTCCTGCTGGCATCTGATGGAATAGTACCAGTATCTCTTGCTGGCATGAAACTGTTCTGGCCCTGGGTTTGGGATGTGACCCCAGGTTCCGATCTCAGCAGCTGCTCTGCTTTTGAATCAGTCCTAGTTTATTTTCCCCTCCCAAGGGCTTTGGTGCCATAAACTGGCAGGACCTCAACGCTATCTCTGATGTATCACAAGCCACTACCTGCTTCACCAGTGCTCTACTGGCCATCCAAGACCGCCACTTTCCCATCACCACTCGGCGAGTCAAAGGTGGATGCAAATGCTGGATAACCAAAGAGCTCTTGACCCTCATGAAGTCACAAAATAGTAAGTGGGCTGCATATAAACTGGCCCCCTTCCCTGCCCTTTGGAATGAGTACCGCCACCTGTGAAATAAATGTAAACACACCACCAGGTCATTAAAACGCGACTATTCTATAAGGCTACAGAGAGAAAGTCTGGGCAATCCCAGGAAATTCTGGGATACCATAGGCTCCATCTTGAATCCCCACACCCACAGTCCCAACATACAGCTGCACTCCCCTTCTGGCCTGCAAACTGACCCCTCTGAAGTCACTGAAGTGCTAAATACCAAATTTTCTTGTTTGTCAACCCTCCTCAGCAAGCTGCCCCCTAGCCTCCCTAACCCTCAGGCTACCTCCACCACCCTTCCACTTTCCCGCCCCACTCTCATCATCTCATCTACCCGAAACGGAATATGCTGTACCCCCTCCACCACCCTGTCTCCTAGTACCCTCTCAAATGCTTCCCCCCGGCCCCCCATTTTACTTCATGTCTATAACCCCTGAAGAGACCTACAAAATGCTAAAGAGACTACCTAATTGGGGTAGCCCTGGCTCAGACGGCCTCTCTCCAGTCTTCTTGAAGTTTGTTGCACCACTGATCTCCAAACCGTCACCTTTCTCTTCAACCTTGCCGTAACTACCTCCACTATGCCTGCCTCCTGGAAATCCGCTAGAGTAGTCCCCATCTTTAAATCCGGGGACCTCCACTCCCTTGACAACTACCGGCCCATATCTATTCTTCCCCACCTAAGCAAACTCCTTGAAAGGGTCATACATAGCCAAATAGCGGACTACCGTTCCAAATACAATCTCTAATGCAGCCAGCAGCATGAATTCCACAAGTACGACAGCACTGCAACTGCTCTTGCCCTCTTCACAGACCATATCCTCTTTAATATCGACCATGGGCACGCCACTGGTACCGTTTTTGTAAACTTATCGAAAGCCTTTGACATGGTCAGTCACTCCCTCCTTACCTCTAAACTATCAGCCCTTGACTGCGCCACCGAAACCACTGACTGTTTCCGAAGCTACCTCTCGGGGTGGTCCCAATCTGTGTGTATTGGTATCACTATTACCCTTTCTCTGTCTGTCTCCACGGGTATCCCACAGGGCTCCATCCTGGGCCCCTTACTCTTCTCTATATTTGTCAACTGCGTCCCCGCCGACAACCTCACCTGTAGTTCTCTGCTCTACGCCAGTGATCTTGTCATCTTCCACAGTGACCAATTCCTCTCCCGCATATCCTCTGTCTTGTGTGAGAACTACTGCACAGCCGCATGCTGGTTCTCTTCCAACCTCCTGCTAGTCAACGCGAAAAAAACAAAGGCCATGTTGTTTGGTTCAAAACCATATCTAGCCAAGACTCTGCATGTCAACCATGACCTTCTCATTTACCCCCGCTTGCCCTACCCTTGAGAATGTCTCTTCAAGTACCTAGGTGTGTTGCTCGACCCGTCTCTCACATACAACGACCAAATAAACAACACCTTTAGGAGGGTGAACCAGAAACTGGGTGCTGCTTGCTGCCTGAAGCCTTACCTGACCAACGAGGCATGCCTTGCCATAGTCACTGGTAACCTACTCCCTATTTTTGACTATTGGTCTCCCATATACTGTAGAACCTCGACCACCCTTCAAGCTAGGCTCACGGTAGCCTACAACAGTGCTTGCCAATTTATCTTGTCTGCTCCTTACACTGCTTACCACTGTGACCGCTACCACTCCCTTGGATGGTGCCCCTTGCAGGGGCGTATTGACTACACCCTTGGTTGCCTAGTGGGTACCGCCACCAGAACTGGGAATGTCTCTCCCCTCTCCACTCTCTTCAATTTCAAAAACCACCACCAGGAACCTACACTTCTCTACCGTGCCCACCCTTCAGGTACCCAAAACCCTTCTGGTACCCAAAACCCTCACCAGTATGGGTGGGAAAGCCCTATTTAGTGTGGTCTCCTCCCTGTGGAACGGACTACCCACCCCTCTTAGAGTATCAGTTTCTCACCAAATCTTCAAATGCAGCCTCAAATCGTGGCTTCTGGACAAATACAACTGCAGCTGCCCCTCTGGCTAGCACACACCCTGCCTGCAATGCACCTCTGCCATTTTTCACTCTTCCTATCTCCCCTTGTCTCTCCCTACAAGGGAGGCATCTTCCTTTTTTTCTCTTTTACAACATATATTTTTTTTTGCAACTTTTTCCCAACTATGCACTATTTGCCTATATGCAAATTAAATCAGCTTGTATACTTTAATGTACATTGCAGTTGCTATCTGTCTGTACCATTATAGTGACTACTACTGTGGGTACCTGTTACTTGTACTGTATTTGTGAGTACTGCCTGGAAACACTACTATATGTACCCATTACCTGTACTGCACCTGTATTGTGATTAGTACCTGTAATACCTATGTATATTTTAACTGCCACTAGCTGGCCCGGGTCATGCCTGAAAACGGTCCCCAGGATCAGTGCACTTACCCAGTTACCAAAGAATAAATAAATAAATAAAATAAAAAGACAATCATCATCTTTTTATGCCTTCCACCTTGGGACTTTGCCTACCCAGAGAATTCCGGAGCACCAGGAAACAGAACTGCAGTTCCTTCAAAGTTGATACTGTACCTTCAGTTTCACTTTATCCTTGTCTTTCTTCCCGTCTGTCTCCTTGCCAGTGTGTCCTGCGGGGGAACATTAATTGTTTCTTCTGTTGGTTCTTTTTTTGTGACTTTAAGTAGGTCAGGAGGAAAGGATACGGCCTCCTTTACAAGGCTCTCTTTGTTGAGGGGATGAAATAAATAACCAACGTGCCAGTGGCGCAAAGTGGCAGTTGCATTGCACTGCCAAAAGGAAAGGACCTTGCAGGCCTGTGTTGCCTTGTGAATGTCACACAGCCCAATAATTCCTGCAGACTTCGAGGAAGGAGGGGACCAAAGGGAAAAAACATGGTGGATGAATTATTGATGGCTGGAGCCAAGAAGTGTCTGAATGTGAGACGAACTGAAGGCATAAACAAAGTGCTGTCCTTGATGGGAGAGAGAGGGTGGGCTATGGAGATGGAAATTAGATGAATGCTGAGGAAGGGTGCATTAAGATAATAGCTCCGGTCATGGTGCCTTGATTTATTTAGTAGTTTTGCTGAAGTTGGTTTGGGCTGTCGTTTTCACTTTCCTTCAGTGCTTTTCAGCCTCTCTACAATATCTTAATTAAAATTGCATGGGGCAGTGTGCTGTACAAATGAAATTGAGAGAATGCAATATGTTCTTCTCATTACAGCAGATTGTGTTTGGATGGGTAGTTCCTTCCACCAGGTGTACCTACAGAGCTGGTTTCAAAAATGAGGGAAACAGAAAATGAACAAGAAAAAGACCTATAGAAAGAGAGTAGGATGAAGTAGGAATGAATTTGGAAGGAGCCCCCCTCCTGTCCCTGCATTTCATTTCTATTTACCTAGCTTAAAGCTTTACTTTGCGAAATTCAGGACAGAGGGCACGTGATCCCAAAACCTCCATTTCTTGCCTTGTCCAGCAACAGAGAGACAAACAGCAGCAGGTGTGGCAGTGGAAGGGAGAGTGACACGTGGTACATTGCAGCAGGTAGGGCAGTGGAAGGGAGAGCGGGAAGTGGTACATTGCAACAGGTAGGTTAGTGGAGGGGAGAGCGGTACGAGGTACATTGCAGCAGGTAGGGCAGTGGAAAGGAGAGCAGTATGTGGTATATTGCAGCAGGTAGGGCAGTGGAAGGGAGAGCAGTACGTGGTACATTGCAGCAGGTGTGGCAGTGGAAAGGAGAGCAGTACGTGGTACAGTGTAGTAGGTGTGGCAGTGGAAGGGAGAGTGGTACGTGGTACATTGCAGCAGGTAGGGCAGTGGAAGGGAGAGCGGGAAGTGGTACGTTACAGCAGGTAAGAGTTGGTGGTGGAGGGAGAGGCGGTGCGGTACATTGCAGCAAATGAGGCAGTGGAAAGGAGAGCAGTATGTGGTATATTGCAGCAGGTAGGGCAGTGGAAGGGAGAGCAGTACGTGGTACATTGCAGCAGGTGTGGCAGTGGAAAGGAGAGCAGTACGTGGTACAGTGTAGTAGGTGTGGCAGTGGAAGGGAGAGTGGTACGTGGTACATTGCAGCAGGTAGGGCAGTGGAAGGGAGAGCGGGAAGTGGTACATTACAACAGGTAGGTTAGTGGAGGGGAGAGCGGTACGAGGTACATTGCAGCAGGTAGGGCAGTGGAAAGGAGAGCAGTATGTGGTATATTGCAGCAGGTAGGGCAGTGGAAGGGAGAGCAGTACGTGGTACATTGCAGCAGGTGTGGCAGTGGAAAGGAGAGCAGTACGTGGTACAGTGTAGTAGGTGTGGCAGTGGAAGGGAGAGTGGTACGTGGTACATTGCAGCAGGTAGGGAAGTGGAAGGCAGACCGGTACGTGGTACATTTGTTAACTCTCAACAGATTTTTTTGTATCATTCTCTTTATTGGTTTGTGAATTTTCTCCCTTCAGACTCACCTGTGGGGCTTCTCTGACACCTCTCAGGATATTGTGCCAGGGCCAACACCAGGCGAATGTTCGTCTGACATCCCTCGGAGGATTGCGCCTGGGCCATCACTGGGCTGGTGTATCTGCTGTTGTGACCCCCCCCCCGAGACTGCAGTAATGTGCTCAGTGTCTACTGTTGTGAAACCCAACCGAGACTGCAGTAATCTGCTCAGTGTCTGCTTGTGACCCCCCTCGATACTGCAGTGGTGTGCTCAGTGTCTGCTGTTGTGACACACCCCAAGACTGCAGTGGTGTGCTCAGTGCCTGCTGTTCTGACCCCCCCCGAGACTGCAGTGGTGTGCTCAGTGCCTGCTGTTGTGACACCCCCTGAGACTGCAGTGGTGTGCTCAGTGTCTGCTGTTGTGGCACACACCGCTGAGACTGCAGTGGTGTGCTCAGTGCCTGCTGTTGTGACACCCCCCGAGACTGCAGTGGTGTGCTCAGTGCCTGCTGTTGTGACACCCCCCGAGACTGCAGTGGTGTGCTCAGTGCCTGCTGTTGTGACACCCCGAGACTGCAGTGGTGTGCTCAGTGCCTGCTGTTGTGACACCCCCCGAGACTGCAGTGGTGTGCTCAGTGTCTGCTGTTGTGACACCCCCCGAGACTGCAGTGGTGTGCTCAGTGTCTGCTGTTGTGACACCCCGAGACTGCAGTGGTGTGCTCAGTGCCTGCTGTTGTGACACACCCTGAGACTGCAGTGGTGTGCTCAGTGTCTGCTGTTGTGACACAACCCTGAGACTGCAGTGGTGTGCTCAGTGCCTGCTGTTGTGACACCCCCCGAGACTGCAGTGGTGTGCTCAGTGTCTGCTGTTGTGACACACACCTGAGACTGCAGTGGTGTGCTCAGTGTCTGCTGTTGTGATACCCCCGAGACTACAGTGGTGTGCTCAATGCCTGCTGTTGTGACACCCCGAGACTGCAGTGGTGTGCTCAGTGTCTGCTGTTATTACTCCTCCCCGAGACTACAGTGGTGTGCTCAGTGCCTGCTGTTGTTCACCTCCCCACAAGACTGCAGTGGTGTGCTCAGTGTCTGCTGTTAACACCCCGAGACTGCAATGATGTGCTCAGTGTCTGCTGTTGTGAACCCCCGAGACTGCAGTGGTGTGCTCAGTATCTGCTGCTGTGACACCCTCCCCTGAGACTGCAGTGGTGTGCCTGGTGTTGTGACACACACCCCCGAGACTGCAGTGGTGTGCTCAGTGCCTGCCGTTGTAACCCTCCAGACACTGCAGTGGTGTGCTCAGTGCCTGCTGTTGTGACACACAGCCCCAAGACTGCAGTGGTGTGCTCAGTGCCTGCTGTTATGACACCCCGCTGAGACTGCAGTGGTGTGCTCATTGCCTGCTGTTGTGACACACACCCCTGAGACTGCAGTGGTGTGCTCATTGCCTGCTGTTGTGACACACACCCCCTGAGACTGCAGTGGTGTGCTCAGTGTCTGCTGTTGTGAGACACACCCCTGAGACTGCAGTGGTGTGCTCAGTGTCTGCTGTTGTGACACACACTCCCTGAGACTGCAGTGGTGTGCTCAGTGTCTGCTGTTGTGAGACACACCCCTGAGACGGCAGTGGTGTGCTCAGTGTCTGCTGTTGTGACACACACCCCCTGAGACGGCAGTGGTGTGCTCATTGCCTGGTGTTGTGACACACAGCTCCTGAGACTGCAGTGGTGTGCTCAGTGTCTGCTGTTGTGAGACACACCCCTGAGACTGCAGTGGTGTGCTCAGTGTCTGCTGTTGTGACCCCCAAGACTGCAGTGGTGTGCTCAGTGTCTGCTGTTGTTACACCTCCCCCCGAGACTACAGTGGTGTGCTCAGTGTCTGCTGTTGTTACATCCCCCCGAGACTGCAATGATGTGCTCAGTGTCTGCTGTTGTGAACCCCCCCAAGACTGCAGTAATGTGCTCAGTGTCTACTGTTGTGAAACCCACCCGAGACTGCAGTAGTCTGCTCAGTGTCTGCTTGTGACCCCCCTCCCGATACTGCAGTGGTGTGCTCAGTGTCTGCTGTTGTGACACACCCCAAGACTGCAGTGGTGTGCTCAGTGCCTGCTGCTCTGACCCCCCCCCCGAGACTGCAGTGGTGTGCTCAGTGCCTGCTGTTGTGACACCCCCTGAGACTGCAGTGGTGTGCTCAGTGTCTGCTGTTGTGGCACACACCACTGAGACTGCAGTGGTGTGCTCAGTGCCTGCTGTTGTGACACCCCCCGAGACTGCAGTGGTGTGCTCAGTGTCTGCTGTTGTGACACCCCCCGAGACTGCAGTCTTGTGCTCAGTGTCTGCTGTTGTGACCCCCCTTCGAGACTGCAGTGGTGTGCTCAGTGCCTGCTGTTGTGACACCCCCCGAGACTGCAGTGGTGTGCCCATTGCCTGCTGTTCTGACACACACCCCTGAGACTGCAGTGGTGTGCTCAGTGCCTGCTGTTGTGACACCCCCGAGACTGCAGTGGTGTGCCCAGTGCCTGCTGTTCTGACACCCCCGAGACTGCAGTGGTGTGCTCAGTGTCTGCTGTTGTGACACCCCCCCCGAGACTGCAGTGGTGTGCTCATTGCCTGCTGTTGTGACACACACCCCTGAGACTGCAGTGGTGTGCTCAGTGCTGCTGTTGTGACACCCCCCCGAGACTGCAGTGGTGTGCTCAGTGTCTGCTGTTGTGACACCCCCCCGAGACTGCAGTGGTGTGCCCAGTGTCTGCTGTTCTGACACACACCCCTGAGACTGCAGTGGTGTGCTCAGTGCCTGCTGTTGTGACACACCCCTGAGACTGCAGTGGTATGCTCAGTGTCTGCTGTTGTGACACACACCCCTGAGACTGCAGTGGTGTGCTCAGTGCCTGCTGTTGTGACACCCCCCGAGACTGCAGTGGTGTGCTCAGTGTCTGCTGTTGTGGCACACACCTCTGAGACTGCAGTGGTGTGCTCAGTGTCTGCTGTTGTGGCACACACCCCTGAGACTGCAGTGGTGTGCTCAGTGCCTGCTGTTGTGACACACCCCTGAGACTGCAGTGGTGTGCTCAGTGCCTGCTGTTGTGACACACCCTGAGACTGCAGTGGTGTGCTCAGTGCCTGCTGTTGTGACACACACCCTGAGACTGCAGTGGTGTGCTCAGTGCCTGCTGTTGTGACACACACCCTGAGACTGCAGTGGTGTGCTCAGTGTCTGCTGTTGTGACACATACCCCTGAGACTGCAGTGGTGTGCTCAGTGTCTGCTGTTGTGACACACCCCGAGACTGCAGTGGTGTGCTCAGTGCCTGCTGTTGTGACACACACCCCTGAGACTGCAGTGGTGTGCTCAGTGTCTGCTGTTGTGACACAACCCCAGACTGCAGTGGTGTGCTCAGTGTCTGCTGTTGTGACACACACCCCTGAGACTGCAGTGGTGTGCTCAGTGTCTGCTGTTGTGACACACCCCTGAGACTGCAGTGGTGTGCTCAGTGTCTGCTGTTGTGATACCCCCGAGACTGCAGTGGTGTGCTCAGTGCCTGCTGTTGTGACACCCCCGAGACTGCAGTGGTGTGCTCAGTGTCTGCTGTTGTTACTCCCCGAGACTACAGTGGTGTGCTCAGTGCCTGCTGTTGTTACACCTCCCACAAGACTGCAGTGGTGTGCTCAGTGTCTGCTGTTGTTACACCTCCCCCATAAGACTGCAGTGGTGTGCTCAGTGTCTGCTGTTGTTACACCCCCCCGAGACTGCAATGATGTGCTCAGTGTCTGCTGTTGTGAACCCCCCCGAGACTGCAGTGGTGTGCTCAGTATCTGCTGCTGTGACACCCTCCCGAGACTGCAGTGGTGTGCCTGGTGTTGTGACACACACCCCCGAGACTGCAGTGGTGTGCTCAGTGCCTGCCGTTGTAACCCTCCAGACACTGCAGTGGTGTGCTCAGTGCCTGCTGTTGTGACACACAGCCCCAAGACTGCAGTGGTGTGCTCAGTGCCTGCTGTTGTGACACCCCGCTGAGACTGCAGTGGTGTGCTCATTGCCTGCTGTTGTGACACACACCCCTGAGACTGCAGTGGTGTGCTCATTGCCTGCTGTTGTGACACACACCCCCTGAGACTGCAGTGGTGTGCTCAGTGTCTGCTGTTGTGAGACACACCCCTGAGACTGCAGTGGTGTGCTCAGTGTCTGCTGTTGTGACACACACTCCCTGAGACTGCAGTGGTGTGCTCAGTGTCTGCTGTTGTGAGACACACCCCTGAGACGGCAGTGGTGTGCTCAGTGTCTGCTGTTGTGACACACACCCCCTGAGACTGCAGTGGTGTGCTCAGTGCCTGCTGTTGTGACAACACCCTGAGACTGCAGTGGTGTGCTCAGTGTCTGCTGTTGTGACACACCCTGAGACTGCAGTGGTGTGCTCAGTGTCTGCTGTTGTGACCCCCAAGACTGCAGTGGTGTGCTCAGTGTCTGCTGTTGTTACACCTCCCCCCGAGACTACAGTGGTGTGCTCAGTGTCTGCTGTTGTGAACCCCCCCGAGACTGCAGTAGTGTGCTCAGTGTCTACTGTTGTGAAACCCACCCGAGACTGCAGTAATCTGCTCAGTGTCTGCTTGTGACCCCCCTTCCGATACTGCAGTGGTGTGCTCAGTGTCTGCTGTTGTGACACACCCCAAGACTGCAGTGGTGTGCTCAGTGCCTGCTGTTCTGACCCCCCCCGAGACTGCAGTGGTGTGCTCAGTGCCTGCTGTTGTGACACCCCCCGAGACTGCAGTGGTGTGCTCAGTGCCTGCTGTTGTGACACCCCCCGAGACTGCAGTCTTGTGCTCAGTGTCTGCTGTTGTGACCCCCCCCTGAGACTGCAGTGGTGTGCTCAGTGCCTGCTGTTGTGACACACACCCCCAAGACTGCAGTGGTGTGCTCAGTGCCTGCTGTTGTGACACCCCCCGAGACTGCAGTGGTGTGCCCATTGCCTGCTGTTCTGACACACACCCCTGAGACTGCAGTGGTGTGCTCAGTGCCTGCTGTTGTGACACACACTCCTGAGACTGCAGTGGTGTGCTCAGTACCTGCTGTTGTGACACACACCCCTGAGACTCCAGTGGTATGCTCAGTGTCTGCTGTTGTGACACACACCCCTGAGACTGCTGTGGTGTGCTCAGTGCCTGCTGTTGTAACCCCCCAGAGACTGCAGTGGTGTGCTCAGTGCCTGCTGTTGCACACAGCCCGAGACTGCAGTGGTGTGCTCAGTGCCTGCTGTTGTGACACACCCCTGAGACTGCAGTGGTGTGCTCAGTGCCTGCTGTTGTGACACACACCCTGAGACTGCAGTGGTGTGCTCAGTGCCTGCTGTTGTGACACACACTTGAGACTGCAGTGGTGTGCTCAGTGCCTGCTGTTGTGACACACAGCCCGAGACTGCAGTGGTGTGCTCAGTGCCTGCTGTTGTGACACCCGCTGAGACTGCAGTGGTGCTCAGTGCCTGCTGTTGTGACACCCAGCTGAGACTGCAGTGGTGTGCTCATTGCCTGCTGTTGTGACACACACCCTGAGACTGCAGTGGTGTGCTCATTGCCTGCTGTTGTGACACACACCCCTGAGACTGCAGTGGTGTGCTCAGTGTCTGCTGTTGTGACACATACCCCTGAGACTGCAGTGGTGTGCTCAGTGTCTGCTGTTGTGACACACACCCCCAGACTGCAGTGGTGTGCTCAGTGCCTGCTGTTGTGACACACACCCCTGAGACTGCAGTGGTGTGCTCAGTGTCTGCTGTTGTGACACATACCCCTGAGACTGCAGTGGTGTGTTCAGTGTCTGCTGTTGACACACCCCTGAGACTGCAGTGGTGTGCTCAGTGTCTGTTGTTGTGACACACACCCTGAGATGCAGTGGTGTGCTCAGTGTCTGCTGTTGTGATACCCCCGAGACTACAGTGGTGTGCTCAGTGCCTGCTGTTGTGACACCCCCAGACTGCAGTGGTGTGCTCAGTGTCTGCTGTTATTACTCCTCCCCCCCCGAGACTACAGTGGTGTGCTCAGTGCCTGCTGTTGTTACACCTCCCCCACAAGACTGCAGTGGTGTGCTCAGTGTCTGCTGTTGTTACACCTCCCCATAAGACTGCAGTGGTGTGCTCAGTGTCTGCTGTTGTTACACCCCCCCGAGACTGCAATGATGTGCTCAGTGTCTGCTGTTGTGAACCCCCCCGAGACTGCAGTGGTGTGCTCAGTATCTGCTGCTGTGACACCCTCCCCCGAGACTGCAGTGGTGTGCCTGGTGTTGTGACACACACCCCCGAGACTGCAGTGGTGTGCTCAGTGCCTGCCATTGTAACCCTCCAGACACTGCAGTGGTGTGCTCAGTGCCTGCTGTTGTGACACACAGCCCCAAGACTGCAGTGGTGTGCTCAGTGTCTGCTGTTGTGACACTCCCCGAGACTGCAGTGGTGTGCTCAGTGCCTGCTGTTGTGACACCCCGCTGAGACTGCAGTGGTGTGCTCATTGCCTGCTGTTGTGACACACACCCCTGAGACTGCAGTGGTGTGCTCATTGCCTGCTGTTGTGACACACACCCCCTGAGACTGCAGTGGTGTGCTCAGTGTCTGCTGTTGTGAGACACGCCCCTGAGACTGCAGTGGTGTGCTCAGTGTCTGCTGTTGTGACACACACCCCCTGAGACTGCAGTGGTGTGCTCAGTGTCTGCTGTTGTGAGACACACCCCTGAGACTGCAGTGGTGTGCTCAGTGTCTGCTGTTGTGACCCCCCCCAAGACTGCAGTGGTGTGCTCAGTGTCTGCTGTTTACACCTCCCCGAGACTGCAGTGGTGTGCTCAGTGTCTGCTGTTGTGACACACCCTGAGACTGCAGTGGTGTGCTCAGTGTCTGCTGTTGTGACACACACCCTGAGACTGCAGTGGTGTGCTCAGTGTCTGCTGTTGTGACACCCCCAAGACTGCAGTGGTGTGCTCAGTGCCTGCTGTTCTGACACCCCCGAGACTGCAGTGGTGTGCTCAGTGCCTGCTGTTGTGACACCCCCCGAGACTGCAGTGGTGTGCTCAGTGCCTGCTGTTGTGACACCCCCCGAGACTGCAGTCGTGTGCTCAGTGTCTGCTGTTGTGACCCCGAGACTGCAGTGGTGTGCTCAGTGCCTGCTGTTGTGACACACACCCCCAAGACTGCAGTGGTGTGCTCAGTGCCTGCTGTTCTGACCCCCAGACTGCAGTGGTGTGCTCAGTGCCTGCTGTTGTGACACCCCCCGAGACTGCAGTGGTGTGCTCAGTGCCTGCTGTTGTGACACCCCCCGAGACTGCAGTCTTGTGCTCAGTGTCTGCTGTTGTGACCCCCCCCTGAGACTGCAGTGGTGTGCTCAGTGCCTGCTGTTGTGACACACACCCCCAAGACTGCAGTGGTGTGCTCAGTGCCTGCTGTTGTGACACCCCGAGACTGCAGTGGTGTGCCCAGTGCCTGCTGTTCTGACACACACCCCTGAGACTGCAGTGGTGTGCTCAGTGCCTGCTGTTGTGACACACACTCCTGAGACTGCAGTGGTGTGCTCAGTACCTGCTGTTGTGACACACACCCCTGAGACTCCAGTGGTATGCTCAGTGTCTGCTGTTGTGACACACACCCCTGAGGCTGCTGTGGTGTGCTCAGTGCCTGCTGTTGTAACCCCCCAGAGACTGCAGTGGTGTGCTCAGTGCCTGCTGTTGTGACACACAGCCCCGAGACTGCAGTGGTGTGCTCAGTGCCTGCTGTTGTGACACACTCCTGAGACTGCAGTGGTGTGCTCAGTGCCTGCTGTTGTGACACACAGCCCTGAGACTGCAGTGGTGTGCTCACTGCCTGCTGTTGTGACACACTCCTGAGACTGCAGTGGTGTGCTCAGTGCCTGCTGTTGTGACACACAGCCCCGAGACTGCAGTGGTGTGCTCAGTGCCTGCTGTTGTGACACCCCGCTGAGACTGCAGTGGTGTGCTCAGTGCCTGCTGTTGTGACACCCAGCTGAGACTGCAGTGGTGTGCTCATTGCCTGCTGTTGTGACACACACCCCTGAGACTGCAGTGGTGTGCTCATTGCCTGCTGTTGTGACACACACCCCTGAGACTGCAGTGGTGTGCTCAGTGTCTGCTGTTGTGACACATACCCCTGAGACTGCAGTGGTGTGCTCAGTGTCTGCTGTTGTGACACACACCCCCAGACTGCAGTGGTGTGCTCAGTGCCTGCTGTTGTGAGACACACCCCTGAGACTGCAGTGGTGTGCTCAGTGTCTGCTGTTGTGACACATACCCCTGAGACTGCAGTGGTGTGTTCAGTGTCTGCTGTTGTGACACACACCCCTGAGACTGCAGTGGTGTGCTCAGTGTCTGTTGTTGTGACACACACACCCTGAGATGGCAGTGGTGTGCTCAGTGTCTGCTGTTGTGATACCCCCGAGACTACAGTGGTGTGCTCAGTGCCTGCTGTTGTGACACCCCCGAGGCTGCAGTGGTGTGCTCAGTGTCTGCTGTTATTACTCCTCCCCCCCGAGACTACAGTGGTGTGCTCAGTGCCTGCTGTTGTTACACCTCCCCCACAAGACTGCAGTGGTGTGCTCAGTGTCTGCTGTTGTTACACCTCCCATAAGACTGCAGTGGTGTGCTCAGTGTCTGCTGTTGTTACACCCCGAGACTGCAATGATGTGCTCAGTGTCTGCTGGTGAACCCCGAGACTGCAGTGGTGTGCTCAGTATCTGCTGCTGTGACACCCTCCCGAGACTGCAGTGGTGTGCCTGGTGTTGTGACACACACCCCCGAGACTGCAGTGGTGTGCTCAGTGCCTGCCATTGTAACCCTCCAGACACTGCAGTGGTGTGCTCAGTGCCTGCTGTTGTGACACACAGCCCCAAGACTGCAGTGGTGTGCTCCAGTGTCTGCTGTTGTGACACTCCCGAGACTGCAGTGGTGTGCTCAGTGCCTGCTGTTGTGACACCCGCTGAGACTGCAGTGGTGTGCTCATTGCCTGCTGTTGTGAACACACCCCTGAGACTGCAGTGGTGTGCTCAGTGCCTGCTGTTTGTGACACACCCCCTGAGACTGCAGTGGTGTGCTCAGTGTCTGCTGTTGTGAGACACGCCCCTGAGACTGCAGTGGTGTGCTCAGTGTCTGCTGTTGTGACACACACCCCCTGAGACTGCAGTGGTGTGCTCAGTGCCTGCTGTTGTGAGACACACCCCTGAGACTGCAGTGGTGTGCTCAGTGTCTGCTGTTGTGACACACACCCCCTGAGACTGCAGTGGTGTGCTCATTGCCTGTGTTGTGACACACACCCCTGAGACGGCAGTGGTGTGCTCAGTGTCTGCTGTTGTGACACACACCCCCTGAGACTGCAGTGGTGTGCTCATTGCCTGGTGTTGTGACACACAGCTCCTGAGACTGCAGTGGTGTGCTCAGTGTCTGCTGTTGTAAGACACACCCCTGAGACTGCAGTGGTGTGCTCAGTGTCTGCTGTTGTGACCCCCCCCCCACCAAGACTGCAGTGGTGTGCTCAGTGTCTGCTGTTGTTACACCTCCCCCCCGAGACTGCAGTGGTGTCCTCATTGCCTGCTGTTGTGACACACCCCTGAGACTGCAGTGGTGTACTCATTGCCTGCTGTTGTGACACACACCCGAGACTGCAGTGGTGTGCCTCAGTGTCTGCTGTTGTTACACCTCCCCCCCCGAGACTACAGTGGTGTGCTCAGTGTCTGCTGTTGTTATACCTCCCCCGTAAGACTGCAGTGGTGTGCTCAGTGTCTGCTGTTGTTACACCCCCCCGAGACTGCAATGATGTGCTCAGTGTCTGCTGTTGTGAACCTCCCCCGAGACTGCAGTGGTGTGCTCAGTGCCTGCTGTTGTGACACACCCCCTGAGACTGCAGTAATGTGCTCAGTGTCTCCTGTTGTGACACACACACCCCTGAGACTGCAGTAATGTTCTCAGTGTAGGGATTGGGGAACTGGTGTTGGCACTTCCACACTCTTCCATTAGTGGACCCCCTGAAAAAAAACAACGTTGTGCACAAAGGCGGAGCTAAGCGTTGTTCAACACCGAATTACTGCACCCTCCCAGGTGTGCCAGAGTGCAGCTGTTCTGCAGTGAGCAAAGGAAGCCCCCACTCCCTGCAGTAGAGAGAGCAGCCATTGAATTACTCTTTCACCTCCTGACACACCTGATTGAGACTGCAGGTACTGGAGTGAACCCAGAATCCCCCAAATGAAATCCGAGCACCTTACCTGCTAGGCCTTTGGGGCAGCCTTCTTTGAAGTTTTTTTTTCTTCCTCTTTGGCCCCAGCGTGCCTGTCCTTCCATCACCCTACAGCCCAATGGACTCACCTCTCACTTTCTGGGCTCCCACCTACAGGTACTCTCGGTTCTGTTCTTCTAAGGACCTTGTGTATCCCTGCTGGGGGGCTCCTCCACTGCCACTCGCGGAGCATCTTAATCACTGGAGCACAGCTGGGGAGTGGGGTCAGCATACTGAGGGATTGGGTGGTGTGGTGTGGAGCCTGCCCATCCCTCTGCTTGCCTCCCACAAATGTGTGTGCATCATGGCATCCTGAGAGATGCACAGCAGCATGTGGTCACTCAACAATTCAAGTGACCCTATACTAGACTGCCAACAGGAACCACTCTTGGAGTGTGCAAATTTATCCCTTCCACCTGAGATGGGAACTCCAGCATGCCAGGCTGCCAACAGGCACCTCACCGCTCAGCACCACAGAGCAGGCCCAGAGTTTGTCCTTTTTCCCCCATTCTTTGTTTATCCTCCCCAGCTGAGGTGGGTTAGGCTCTCTTCTACCCTATCCTTGGTGCTCCCACTGTCTGTCACCTCTCTTCAGGCTTACATGCAGTCGCGGTTACTCCCATGGATTGTTCCCCCATGGTGGGGTCAGGAGAGATGGGCTGTTATCCCCTTACAAAGATTCAGATCTAGTGTTGTCCTGCGGGGTCCAAGTGGTAGAGCGGATGGGGGGGATGGCTCGCAGGGCTTCATTTCATGCCTGCCTCACTGCCATTTTTCTTCTGATTTTCTGTCACCCAGTGCTGGGGCACGCATGTCAGCACGTGCATGTGGAGTCACGTCTGCGCTGCAGAGTCCTGCAGCTTCCTCCCATCTTTCCACTTCCGTTCCATACTACCACTAGGCCTCCACCTTGTTGTCATTCGGCGGTCCAGCAGTCCCCCACCCTGGGGAGAGGAGAGCAGTTCTTTGGACACTGGTTCCTCTCCCCCCCACCCGGCCAGTCCCCAGCAACCCGAGATTGTTTCCGATCCCAGTTTGCCTGCATGCTGGATGGTAGCATTACCAACGTGCCGCTGGGCTGCCTGGATTATTTTTTAAGCAAGATTATTTATTGAATCAACACAAGAATACAATGAACACATACTGTAGGCACAAATAAACACTGCATAAATCATTGCCAGGTGCCTAGGAAACATCAACTGTGCAGTGAATAGGAAAACATATTTTTTATGGGGATAATCCATATTGAACCAAGATAGAGTTATAGATGGTGTTATTAAGTTAATGGAAAACTCAGGCGGTGCATTGACACAAGGTATCATCCATAACTGAAGGTGCATTACTCACGCTGCATTAATCATGTTGGGGATATTGACAGCTGAGAGCAACCTCATAAACTGTAACTAGAGCACAGGGAACACTGTTACCTGTAGAATATGGACACATTCTACTACTGAGAAATGGGATGGCAAGGGGGTGCAAGAGTGACGGTTTCAAGGCCAGGAGGGGGTAACCAGGTGCAGATGTGTGGAGAGGTATGGGGTCCATTTAGTGGCAGAGTACTCAGTTTTACTCATGGCCAGATGCCTGAGGTGTTCCAAGGCAGTTAATAATGACAAACCTCAAGCCACTCCTGGAAAGGGGGAAGGGTACTTTGTCTCCATTGGAGGAGAAGTAGGCATTCAGCTTTCAGGTTTGCCATTAGCATCCATTATTTGTGCCATCAAGGAGTTCAGATTGCAATATCATCACCTAAGATTACCAGACGGGGAAGTAAGGGTTGATAGATCATTCCCAGGATTTCATATGGAAACAGAGACAGTGTCTGCAGAAAAAAACACATTGGTCCACCCATTCTTTTTTTTTTTTTTGCTATCAGTTTGTACTCCCTGTTGCTGCGGCCCTACCTCTGGAGGGAGTCCCCAGTCTCGTCCCCCAGCATCCACCAGCCGGTGCTGACCCTTACCTCCAGGCTCCCCCCCCCCGCAGGGCCGGCAGGGCTCCCCAGCCCCTGCCGAGGACCAGGTGAAGTGTGGCCAGTGCCATGGCTAGCCAGGAGCGGGACTTGTGAGGCACCCTCCGTCATCCGTCGCAGCAACCTTTTCTCCTCTGGTTTTCTCCCCTTCGGAGATGGAGCGTGAAATGATGCCAGCAGTGGCAGCATGCATGCTCCTGTGCGTGTTCCTTCAGGCATCTGCCCCATCTCCGCCCACATCGACAACGTCGGCATGCTGCCCCCAGCCTCCACTAGGGGCCAGACATACGCCGAACACTGGCACTCCCCCTCCCTGGAGAAGGAGAGCAGTCCCTGGGATGCTCGATCCTTCTCCTCCCCTGCCAACCCCCCGGTGGCCCGTACTCATTCCTGAACATGGGTCATCGGTGTGGCATCCAGCGCCTCAACCCTCAGCGCCACCGGACCGGCCTATTGGTCCATCCAGTCTGGCCACTTTTACCCTACTTTACCCTGTGCCCGATTGTCCGCACAAGGTTTTCAGCCTCCACTTCCCCACTTGTTCCCTGCTTTACTGCTACCCCCTGAGTAACAATTAAGCCCATTTTTCTGTCCCAGTCATGTTAGAACCCAATAATGGTTTCTGCATCCACCACTTCTGCTGGTAAACTGTTCCATGGCTCAACCACTCTCCTGGTAAAGTAACATTTTTTTCACACACCCCTGAATCTCCTCCTCGCCAGCTTAGATTCATGTCCCCTTGTTTCTGACCCACCATTCCTCACAGTTTACCTTGTTTATTCCTTTCAGCAACTTGAAGGTCTCTGTCTTGTGCCCCCTCTCCCTTCTGTCCTCCACAGAGTACATGTTTAGTGCCCTAAGCCGATCCTCATAGGATCGGCCCTTGCTCTATTGGCCCTGAATCATTTTGGTTACAGTACACTGCACTGTCTGCAGCCTGTCTCTGTCTTTCTTCAAGTGAGGACTCCAGAACTGGGCACAGTACTCCAGTTGGGATATCACCAGTGATCTATAGAGAGGTAGTACTACCTCTTTCCTCCTGCTGTTGACACCCTTCCAGTACGTGCCAACATCCTGGCCGCCTTGCTGTAGGCCTTGGTACACTGGCTAACTTGTTTTAAGGAGTCGCTTATGATGACCTCCAGGTCTCTTTCCTCTGAAGCAGTGGCCAGTTTAACCCTTTCCATCCAGTATTCCTTCCTGGGGGTTCTTGTTCTGAATGTGCATCACCTTGTACTTTTTGGCATTCAGTTTCAACAGCCAGACTTTGGATCACCTCTTTAATCTTTGTGGGTCCCTCTGCAATATATTTACCCCCTCCTTGTTTCTTTTTGCTAATTCCTGCTAGGATACCTCACTGGAAAATGTGCGAGAGATGAGTCGAAGGGTCACTACACTACCAGTGTAGAGTGAGGAAGCATGCAGGGCAATTCGGATTCTGTACCAGTGGTGGAAGAGCTAATGAATGAACCGGACTTAATGTTTCTCAGGAGGTATAGCTTTCTTAAGCTTCCTCAGGGAGGGAGGCATTAAAGTATCGTCTCCCAGTGTGCTACCCTGTTCTCAACCAGGAAAGGCAAGGAAACCCACAGGGGTTTATAAATTCAGGCACCTACCCATGGGAACGTGGCACTCAAGAGCAAAGGACAGACTGCATAGTGTTTCTGTGGACTCTATGGAGGGGTGAAGTAGAGAAGATAGGACACGTCAGTTGGAGGAACTCCCAGAAGTCGGAGTGGAAAGGGTGTATCTGGTTTGTAACTGTTGGAAGGAGGAAAAGCTTCTGCTTTAAGGGTTCAACACATCCCTAATATTTTATATACTTTTGTCCATCAAGGATAACTCTAAAAATGGGATGCTCCAACTATGCAGCGGTGGGTTTTTCCTTATAGACAGTAATTCCAGTTGTAGGGTGATACTGGCCTACAGGCCCAAGAGGGTACAAAAGCTCACACAATAGCTATTTCTGGTGGTCATCATGACTGGATGACTTGTGAAAGGGGCCACCAGCTGTTTCTACAGTATACACGCAGCTCACTTCCTGTCACTCAGGCAGTGATCAGCTGAGGTGGTGAGCAGAGAGGCTGTGCCAATCGCTGTCAGTGGACATGGCAGCATAGCTGCTGTTCACTGTTAGGAGGGATGAGTCAGGGCCAGCCCGCCAACAGAGAAGATAGATTTGCCGCTGTGATGTGGGCGACTTGGGTTTGGGAAAGGACTCGGGATGCCCTAGGGCCGGCCAGGGGTGGGGGTGGATTGAGCAGCCATCGCACACTCTCCACCTCCGGGGGGGGAGTGGAAGCGGTAGTGTGACTCTGGTCCGGTGCTCCTGGGTGACCACGGGACGTATTGTGACCGGAGTACCTGCGAGCATCGCTCCTCGGGGGCATCGGATGCATGATGCGGTTGCATCACGGCATCCACCATGACACGCCCCCCCCCAAAAAAAAGTACTTCTGGTATGCCAAGTGATGCCTCCTGCCCCAGCAGCGGACCTCGGGTTACTGAGCATCGACGGAGTTGCCCCAGAGAGACTCTGAAGGCTCCGTCCTGGGGGGGGCAGTCCAAGGGGCACTGTGCCAGGGACAATGCTGGGTCCTTTGGCGGGGTAGGGCAGCTGAAGAGGGGACTGCCATTGGAAGAAATAAAACGTACTAAGTAACAAAAAAAAAAAGGGTGAGTCAGAGGCCAACGTAGGGTGTGGGGGGGTGCTGAGTGGGTAGGTTGGGGATGGAGGATTTAACAGCAGTTGGGGAGTGGGGAAGATTATGGCAGGGATCTGTATGCTGTGAAAAAAATGGGGGGTTGAGACACATACAGAACAATATGTCTGCTGCTGGTCAAACATTCTAATTTTGCCACCTGATACCAGAGCATGGTGAAAACTGCAGCAAGCAGGAACGTAACAGTCTGCCTCTAAGTAGGCGCTGTATTGGCAAATGCTGTTAAGAAATATGAAACCGTTATTAAATGAGGTCCCAAAATCATGTAACATAGTTCATGATTGGTAACTATAGTCTCAAGTTCCACACGTGTTGCCTTCTCCCCTGTAGAACACAAATTCCATGGCATGAACAGCGAAACCACATTGTTTTCAGTATTTAGTTCATGACTCTTTTTGGTCAGTATCAGCAGTACCATTCTGGCTTGATCGAAACTCTGCTGCTGTCTTTGTCACTCAAGGGCCCACATCTTTTGGGTAATAAAATTAAAACTGCTGACCTCTGCAAACAGTCCTGAGTTGTGTCAGCACCGGTGCCAGCAGGGAATGGACACCATGGGGGAGGGGAAGGCACATTGGTGCCAAAAGGGAATGGACATCATGGGAGGGCACATGGGTGCCAAAAGGGAATGGACACCTTGGGGGGGCATCCCAAGGTCTCAGGCATGCCAGCTCTGGTTCTTTCTGGGCTTTCCTGTAGGGCCTGTTACTGTTTGGAGGAGTTGGTAGAACTGGCAACGGCGTTCCTGTTAATATGTCCTCTCTTGTTTCCAGTCTGAAGGAGCTGAATCCATTGAGTGATCTTACCCAGTGTCAGTTTTTTAAGAGTACAGTTCAGTGTCAAAAGGTTACTTCTAGAGAGCTGATGGGCCATCCCATCAGCGCAGCAGTAGGGGTGCTACTTGTGACACCAGCGACCCAGGTTCAAGAATGAGACTCTGCAAGCCGGGGAAGGAGAGCTGAGCATCCCAGAGGATGCTGTCCTCTGCTAGGTGGGTACTCATCTGTTTCATGCTGCATGAGTGCTGGAGCCAGTGTGATGCAGGTCATAAGGGGATGTCAGGGGGAAGGGAGACACATGGATCTTGCGGTGTGCACCCCCTTTGCATACATAAAGGGTGGTGGTAAATGGTGTTCAATCCAAGGAGAGGGAGGAGACCAGCGAAGCACCACAGGGATCCGTTCTGGGACCAGTCCTCTTTAATGTCTTCATAAGTGACATTGCAGAGGGGCTGGAGGGGAATGTATGCCTTTTTGAAGATGATACTAACATCTGCAACAGGGTTGACACTCCGGGGGGGTGGAAAAAATGAGGAAGGATCTAAACATGCTTGAAGAGTGGTCGAGAGTGTGGCAGCTAAGATTCAGTGCAAAGAAGTGAAAAATCATGCATTTGGGGCACAGAAATCCAAGGGAGGCATACAAGATGGGGGGAGAGGTACTAATGGCCACCGATAAAGAAAGGGACCTGGGGATAATCATATCTGATGACCTAAAGGTAACCAAACAATGTGATAGGGCTGTGGAAGAGCCAGTGGGATGCAAGGGTGCATAGGAAGAGGTATCACCAGCAGAAAAAAGGAGGTGGTTATGCCACTGTACAGATCACTAGTGATCTGTACAGATCACTAGTGAGACCTCATCTGGAGTACTGTGTCCAGTTTTGGATGCCCGCATCTCTGGAAGGACATAAAATAGAGGCAGTCCAGAGAAGGGCAACAAAAATTATGCAAGAACTGCGCCAAAGTCATATGAGGAAAGACTGGAGGACCTCAATATGTATTCCCTAGAGGAGAGGAGAGAGACAGGGGATAATAGAGACATTCAGGTACTGCGGGTATAAATAAGATACAGGAGGGTAGCGCCCTTCAGAAAAGAAGGTATATAAGAACAAAGGGGCATGATATGAGACTGGGGGAGTAGGCTCAGGGGCAATGTGAGGAAGTACCTTTTCGCAGAAAGAGTAGTGGATGTTTGGAATGACCTCCCTGTGGAGGTGGTGGGGGCCAAAACAGTAGGGGAATTCAAGAATGCATGGGATAGACATAAGAATACTCTTGCAGTAGGGAAGAGAGGGTAAGCAGCAGATCAACTAGGGTCTGCGGTATTGCATTAGGTAGGGAAAAGGGGCAGACTAGGTGGGTCATACAGTCCTTATCTGCTGTCACCTTCTATATTTCAATGTTTCTATGTTTAAAGAGAAGGCAGGAGGTGGGGAGACACAAGGCCCTTGTGGCATGTATACCCATTGCTTGAATGGATGCCAGGTGAGAGTCACATGTAGGATCCATAAAAGTATACTGGGAGAGAGCCCTCTGTAGGGTCCGTACAAGGAAGTTGGGAGAGAGCCGTGTGTAGGATCCATACAAGGATACCAGGAGAAAGACATGTGTGGGGTGTATGCAAGGATACCGGGAGACAGATGTTTATAGGGTCTGTACTAGGATACGAGGACAGAGCCATGTGTGGGATCCATACAGGGACGCCGGGAAAGAGCCGTCTGTAGGATCTGCAGGAGAGAGGTGTGTGTAGAGTCTATATAAGGATGCTGGGAGAGAGGTGTGTATAGGGTTCATACAAGGATACCAGGAGAGAGGCATGTGTACGGTCCATACAAGGATGCCGGGAGAGAGGCATGTGTAGGGTCCATACAAGGATGCCCAGAGAGAGCCGTTTATAGGGTCTGTACAAGGATGCCCAGAGACAGCTGTGTGTAGGATCCATACAAGGATACTGGGAGAGAGCCGTATGTAGGGCCCATACAATGATATTAGGTGAGAGCCATATGTAGGATCTGTGCAAAGATGCTGGGAGACAGCCATGTGTAGGATCCGTACAAAGATGCTGGGAGAGAGCTGTATGTAGGATCAGTACAGGTATGCCAGGAGAGAGCTGTGTTTATGGTCCATACAAGGATACTAGGTGAGAGCCATGTATATGATCCGTACAAGTATGCAGAGGGAGAGCTGTGTTTAGGGTCCATACACAGATACCAGGACAGAGCTGTGTAGGATCTGTACAAGTATGCCGGGAGAGAGCTGTGTTTAAGGTCCATACACAGATACCAGGACAGAGCTGTGTGTAGGATCCATACACGTATGCCGGGAGAGAACTGTGTTTAGGGTCAATACACGGATACCAGGACAGAGCCATGTGTAAGGTCAATACAAGGATGTCAAGAGAGAGCCGTATGTAGGATCTGTACAAGGATATGCAGAGGAGTGCATGGGGTCTGTATGGGGATGCCAGGAGAGAGCCTTGTTTAGGGTCCATACACGGATACCAGGAAAGAAGCATGTGTAGGGTCCGTACAAGGATAGCGGGAAAGAGCTGGGTGTAGGGTCCTTACAAGGATGTTGTGAGAGAGGTGTGTGTAGGATCCATACAAGGATGCCTGGAAAGAGCCGTGTGTAGGATCTGTACAAGGATGTTGGGAAAGAGACTTGTGTAGGGTCCATACAAGGATGTCCGAAGAGAGCAGTATGTGGGGTCCATACAAAGACTCCGGGAGAGAGCTGTGTATAGGATCCATTCAAGGACACCGGGAGAAAGCTGTATGTAGTATCCATACAAGGATACCAGGAGAGAGCTGTGTGTAGGGTCCATACAAGGATGCTAGGAGAGTGCCGGGTGTAGGGTCCATACAGGAATGTCAGGAGACAGCTATGTGTAGAGTCCATACAAGGATGCCAGGAGAGAGGCATGTGTAGGGTCCATACAAGGATGCCCAGTGAGAGTCGTGTGGGATCTTTACAAGGATGCCCGGAGAGAGTCTTATGTAGGGCCCATACAAGGATACCAGGTAAGAGCCGTGTGTAGGATTCATACAAAGATATTGCGAGAGCGCCATGTGTAGGATACATACAAGTATGCTGGGAGAGAGCTGTGTTTAGGGTCCATACATGGATACCAGGACAGAGCCGTGTGTAGGGTCAATACAAGGATGTTAAGAGAGAGCCGTGTGTAGGATCTGTATAAGGATGTGGAGAGGAGTACATGGGGTCTGTATGGGGATGCCAGGAGAGAGCCTTTTTTAGGGTCCATACTCAGATACCAGGAAAGAGGCATGTTTAGGGTCTGTAAGGATGCTGGGAAAGAGCTGTGCGTAGGGTCCTTACAAGAATGTTGGGAGAGAGGCATGTGTAGTATCCATACAAGGATACCAGGAGAGAGCCATGTGTGGGTTCCATACAAGGATGCCAGTAGAGTGCCGAGAGTGCCATGTGATTGGTCCATACAAGGAAGTTGGGAGAGAGCCGTGTGTAGGGCCCATACAAGGATACCAGGTGAGAGCCGTGTGTAGGGTCCATACAAGGATGCCAGGAAAGAGCCTTATGTAGAGTCCATAACAAGGATGCCGGGACAGAACTGTGTGTAGGGTGCTTGCAGGAATATCAATAGAGAGCCGTATGTATGGTCTGTACAGGGATGCAGGAGAGAGGCATGCGTGGGTCTGTATAAGGATGTTGGGGGACAGACGTGTTTAGGGTCCATACCTGTATACCAGGAGAGAGGCAAGAATGCTAGAAGAGAGCTGTGTGTTGGATCCTCACACAGATGCTAGGAGAGAGCCATGGGTAGAATCTATACAACATACAGGTGAGAGCCATTACCAGGATGCTGGCACAGAGCTGTGTGTAGGGTATGTCAACAAGGTACAGGTCAGGAAGTGTAGGAAAACCAGGAGCAGTTGTAGAATTCTCCCAAAATATTTGTTTACGCTAGCAGTAACATAAAAAAATAAACTTGTTCAGTATAACTGTTTACAAAGGCCACATAAACAGAAAAAATCCGTCTGAGTTTTTCTTCAATCTCTGTGTCCATTCTTCTCTCTCAAGCAGTTGCAGCTCAGCTCTCTTATAAGTCCTTCCAACCCCCATTCTTAACAAGCATCCTGTTCTTGTAAGTATCAGGCATGTGCAGCTAGAACACAATTTCCCAGAAATGAGGCCCCTTTTCCAGAGCTCTTCTGCAAAAGGCTTAAAGAGTTGCACTCAGGTAACCTCTTGAGTTCCCAATAGCTTTCTGCAGTCATCTTAAAATATAATTATATACATTTCAGCAGTAACACGAGATAAAAGGGATCTCAATATCAGTTACATTTCCACATAATGATTTGATATATTTTTATATCAGTAGATATGCAAGGGAGAAAAAGACAGCAAGGAAAGACTGAGAGACAGTGAGAGGCAGATAATTGTGAGACTGTCGGGGTGATCAAATCCTAGGTCTCACAGGAAAATTTGGTTACACAACCAGACAGTCAAATAGACAGGAAAGGACAGATCCTTGCATTTAAACACTTTCTGTAATGACTGGGACAGGGTCCTTTTCCACTCTGTGACAGGGTCCATACATGGATACTGGAGAGAGCCATGTTTTTGATCCATACAAGGATGCTGGGAGGCTGGCATGTGTAGGATCTCTACAGGGTTGTTTGGACAGAGCAGTGTGTAGGATCCGTACAAGGATGCCAGGCGAGAGTAACTGTCCAAACTGTTTGGTTTCTCTATTTTTCTTTCTGCCAGCCACGTGCATCAGCTGTAAAGTCACAAACCTAGTGCAAAGCATCTCGCGCAGAATCTTAGTTAAGCAATAATGACCAAGAAAGCTTGTTATTTCTGAGGGATTAATGACCAGGGGCCACCTCCCTCCAGCTGGTCATTAATCCAAAGAAATGACTGGCTTTTAGGTTGTTACTGTGATTATAAGTGTCATTGCATTAACAACTTCTGTTTTAGCTTTGTGGTGTGAGTCGTATGTGCCACACAGCATCAGTTGGCAGCTGGATTGGTCATTTTTCAGATGTTAATGAGCGATCCTGCAGCCAATCAGGAGCCTCACTAGGTTCATGAATAATTAATTAGGCTCAATCAGTGATGAAGAACACTCATGCAGTTTATATGCTAGGGCTTTAAAAAACAGTCACTCAGATGTGAGCTGGCAAACTTGTAATGTGCTTGCCAGAATTTGCATAAATTATTTGACTGTGCACATAATATTGAAAGATCCTTTTGCAAATCAATTAGATGGTTAGATTTCATACTGACAGCACAGTTCTTTCCGAGATACATTTGCAAATCAAAATGTTGACGTGTGATCCCAGGTTTATTTGCTGAAACAGAACATCACATGGTGCAGGAAACCCACGGATTAGAATTAGTGATGGCTTCGCATACACCATAAAAGCAGCTGACTTACTATACTGTTTGGCCCATTTTTGTGTCAGCTGATTACGGTATATTCGTTAACTAAGCATTCATGAGGTACTTCCCTCATGTATCCAACTAGGTCAGCCTTGTAAAAGAGACCCCATGGGGCAGAGGTCTCAGTGGGAGTCATCCTAGTATACACAGGTAACTAAAGAAAATGAAATTGAAGCCATTTTATCTATCATTATTTTTTATATTCAGTTTGTTCTTTATTATTTCTTTCATGCTTAGTTTATTCCTCATCATGAAGTCTACTTATGGAATGTACAAGCTTCGTCCCTTGCTAAGGCTTTTTCAGCCGCTGATGTCATAAAGCCCTACTTGTGGCATCAAGCCAATCTCTGCAGCAGTAGACTGTGATGTCATAGGCGGGGGATTATGACCTCAGTTCCTGAATAAGCCTCGACTCCTAGTGCACTATAAAGGCAAATATCCAGTTTTAGAAGTCTTTCTAACAAATGATGGAATGACTTGAAATTCAGAATATTTTACAGTGTTGAATGAGCTCTACTGCTGCTGAGTTGTTTTATTTTGCCATTGCCCTGAGCTGAGCCCTTCTTTTGAAACTTTTTCCAGCAGAGGACATTCTATAATAAGTAAACTAATGAGCAGGATCGGGAACCCCTGTTGGGAACTGTACCTTTCAGATTTTTACAAGTTATACCGTCTCATGATGCTTCCTGATGAAACAATCAAAAGGCAAAGCTGATATGCTCCTTGGGGAAATGGTCTTGGAAGACAGTGTCCAGGGGATTCCAAGAAGTAGACTGTCACACTACCATGAAGTTCAAAACTAACTGAAGCTATTTTTTACTACACTGCAAACCCAGCCCCCACCCCGTCTTATTGTTCGAGGCAATCTCAGACTGTAGAAGGCCAGAATGCTTTCCTTTGTGAGGGGATGTATGCTGAGACATGAGATGGCTTCAGGCAGTTTCAGCTTCTCAGCTCCACTCTTGTGTTTATATCAAGGAAATCCCTGCCTGTCTTGGCACTGAAAAACAGATCCAAACACGGCTGTTTTCTTAGTGCAAGAATTTTTTATTGCTCTTAAAACCTCCCGAGGGATATAACAAACATAGGAATCCGATAAATTGCACTACTGCAATATATTATATATTAAACGTAAACAGAAGAGATATAGCCCCAGATATTAGAAGCTGTCAAATGAAGCTAAAGGGGGATATCTCTAGAACAAATGCAAGGCATTTTGTTCCGAGAGTTGTTTCCCTATAGAACAGTCAGCCTGGAATAGTGGTAAATGCAGGAACAATTGAGGTATTTAAGAAAAGGCTAGACACCTATCTGATGGGGAGGGGTATAAAAAGGTATAGCCACTGTAAGGGTCATTGGTGGCCTGCATCCGTCTGTAACTTCCTATGATTTTACTATGCCTGGGGTACTTGTCCCCTACTGTGCCTGGGGTATTTACCCCTATTATGACTGGGATATTTTCCCCCTACTGGGCCTGGAGCATTTGCCCCCTCCTGTGCCTTGGGTAGTTGCCCCCTACTGTGCCCAGGGTACTTACCCTGTACTGTACCTGAGATATTTTCCCCTGCTATGCCTGGGATATTTGCCCTTTCTATGCCTGGGGTATTTTCTCCTACTGGGACTGAAGCATTTACCCCTTACTGTGCTTGGAGTATTTGCCCCCTACTGTGCCTGGGGTATTTGCCCCCTACAGTGCCTGGAATATTTTCCCTGTACTGTGCCTGGGAGATTTTTCCCCTGCTGTGCCCAAGGTATTTGCTTTGTACAGTGCATTGGGTGTTTACCCCCTCCTTGCCTGGAGTATTTTTCCTACCCCTGTATACTCTGTTCATTGCTTAGAGTTTAGAATTGTTCCATGTACTGTCCCTGTAATCTCACCCGGAACTGGTTGGGATTTGGGCATGTCACAGAGGTGAGCTGCTCGGCTCCTGGGAACAAAAGGGATTTGTGCCCAGCATTTTCATTTTTTTTTTTGTTGTATTTTTTTTTATTTAAAAAGTTCGGAATTACAAACCTTTGAGTCAGAGACTCCTTTACAAAGGCTCCATGTCATGGAAGTACAAACAAGATTAAAAAAAAAGGCAATACAATAAAGCAAACAAAACAGAATACATCAGATTGCACATTGTAACAGTCAACCCAGAGTCAAACATAGTATAGTAGATTCCAAGTAATATAAAGCATAGTATACTAAATCAGTCACTTAAGTTTTATTTATTTAGTCATTTACACCCCCCCACCTCCCGCTGGCTAACCATGGAGCGACACTGATGTTGGCTACGCCTAGCCGGCCAACCATTAAGCGACATTAATGTTGACTGCACCCCCCCATGCCAACAACCATGGGGTGGCATTTATGTCAACTGTGCCACCCCACTAGCCAGCCATTTATGGAGCGACATTGATGTTGGCTGCACCACCCCTCCAGCCGTCCATCCGTGGAGCAACACTGATGTCGACTGTGACACTTCTCCAGCTGGCCATCCATGGAGCGACATTGATGTCAGCTGTGCCACCCCTCCAGCCAGACATCTGTGGAGCAACACTGATGTTGGCTGTGCCACCCCTCCAGCTGGCCATCCATGGAGCGACATTGATGTCAGCTGTGCCACCCCTCCAGCCAGCCAGCCATGGAGTGACATTGATGTTGGCTGCTGTATCAGTGCTCTTCTGTTGAGAGGCATCACAGGTGTTCAGGTGGACAGCATCCAGAGAGTTCCATAGGCAGACAGCAGCTGAAGGAGATGCTTTATGTTAGGACCACTTTAGGAGGCAAAATGAAGGAGAAAAACCTGGGAGCGAAACCCTACGATGGCTTAAACTGAGTCCTGGGAGAATTGATAGCACAAGGCAGTGAGGCAAGCTTTATTGCAATTGCAGTGTTAATTAAAGGCATGCAATTAAAATCTTGAAACAAATCTGGAAAATAAAGACTGATGAGGTAAGAACCTTCTTATTTAATATTAAGTAAAACTCTTTATATCTCTCATGAGACCCTATGATTCATTTGGAATCTCTGTGGGAAGAAACAATGACTAAAATTAGGAACTTCTTTAAAATGTTAATTAGTTATGTTTTCTTTCTAATTATGACTGACCGTGCGGTAATGGAGAATAAAAGAAGTGCTGTTTAATTAGGAAGCTAACGGTGACAACACGCTGAAACCAGTATACGGGGTCAGGGAGCAAGAGGAGATTTACAGAGAAGTCTGTAGCAGAGTAATTAACAGGGATGAGACAGTGGGAAGTATGCCCAGAGGAACCAGATTTAAGGAAGGTTTTTCCTGACATAAAAATTCCTCTCTCAAAGTTTGCAGGTGAAAAAGGGATACAGTCGATGCCAAAGGTTTCTCTCTGGTGGACCATATGGTGAGAATTGGTGTACACATCTGTCATGCTTGTGGACTGTATGCTGGTGATCGGTGTACACATGTGTCATGCTTGTGGGCCATATGCTGGGGACCGTTGTACAGATGCGTCATACTTGTGGACTGTATGCTGGGAACCAGTGTACACATGGGTCATGCTTGTGGACTGTATGCTGGGGATCGATGTACATGTGTCATGCTTGACTGTATGAGGGGACCGATGTACACATGTGTTGTGCTTGTGGACCATATGCTAGGGATTAGTTTACAGTATAATATGCTTGTGGACTGTATGCTAGGGATTGGAGTACACATGCAACATGCTTGTGGACTGAATGCTGAGGATTAATGTACACATGCAGCAAGCTTGTGGACCGTATGCTGGGGATCAGTGTACACCTGCAACTTGCTTGTGGACCGTATGGTGGGGTTGGTGTACACATGTAACATTACTTGTGGACCATATGCCGGGGATTAGTGTACAGATGCAACATAGTTGTGGACCATATGCTGGGGATTGGTGTACACATGCAGCGTGCTTGTGGACCATATGCCAGGGATCAGTGTACACATGCAACATGCTTGTGGACCGTATGCCAGGGATCAGTGTACACATGCAACATGCTTGTGGACCTTATGCTTGGGATTGGTGTACACATGTAACATTACTTGTGGACCAAATGCTGGGGATTAGTGTATAGATGCAACATGCTTGTGGACTATATGCTGGGGATTAGTGTACACATGCAGCAAGCTTGTGGACCATATGCAGGGGATCAATGCACACATGCAACATGCTTGTGGACCTTATGCTGGGGATTGGTGTACAGATGTAACATTACTTGTGGACCATATGCAGAGGATCAGTGTACACATGCAACATGCTTGTGGACCATATGCTGGGGATCGTTGTACACATGCAGCGTGCTTGTGGACTGTATGATGGGGATTAGTGTACACATGCAACATGCTTGTTGACCGTATGATGGGGATTGGTGTACACATGCAACATGCTTGTGGACTGTATGCTGGGGATTGGTGGACACATGCAACATGCTTGTGGACTGTATGCCGGAGACTGGTGTATACATGCAATGTGCTTGTGGACTGTATGCTGGGGATTGGTGTACACATGCAACATGCTTGTGGACTGTATGCTGGGGATTGGTGTACACATGCAACATGCTTGTGGACTGTATGCTGGGGATTGGTGTACATGCAAAATGCTTGTGGACTGTATGCTGGGGATTGGTGTACATATGCAACGTGCTTGTGGACCGTATGCTGGGGATTGGTGTATACATGTAACATTACTTGTGGACCATATGCTGGGGATTAGTGTATAGATGCAACATGCTTGTGGACTGTATGCTGGGGATTAGTGTACACATGCAGCAAACTTGTGGACCATATGCAGGGGATCAATGTACATATGCAACATGCTTGTGGACCTTATGCTGGGGATTGGTGTACACATGTAACATTACTTGTGGACCATATGCTGAGGATCAGTATACACATGCAACATGCTTGTGGACCGTATGCTGGGGATTGTTGTACACATGCAGCATGCTTGTGGACTGTATGATGGGGATTATTGTACACATGCAACATGCTTGTTGACCGTATGATGGAGATTGGTGTATACATGCAACATGCTTGTGGACTGTATGCTGGGGATTGGTGTACACATGCAACGTGCTTGTGGACTGTATGCCGGGGATTGGTGTACACATGCAATGCACTTGTGGACTATATGCTGGGGATTGGTGTACACATGCAACATGCTTGTGGACTGTATGCTGGGGATTGTTATACACATGCAACATGCTTGTGGACTGTATGCCTGGGATTGGTGTACATATGCAATGTACTTGTGGACTGTATGCTGGGGATTGGTGTACACATGCAACATGCTTGTGGACTCTATGCAGGGGATTGGTGTACACATGCAACATGCTTGTGGATTGTATTTATTTATTGAAAATTTCGGAATTACAGCCTTTGAGTCAGTGACTCATTTACAAAGGCTCCATGTCTTAAAACAAAAACACAATAGGAATAAGCAATATATACAATATGGATAACAATACAGTAAAGTTTCAGGAGAACAGACAAATTAGTGGATTAAACTGTTGGTTACATAACAGATATTCAGGGCAAACAGTGACAAGACTACTATCAGCCAAGGGTGAGATAGTGGCGACATTCTTAATGCAGTAGTGCAGGAGGAGATCCTTTGTCGAGAGGAGGGGGCCTACGGGCAGTCACAGTTATTAGTGGCCTGAAGGTGAGCCTTGAGGAGGGTTTTAAATTGGCCAAGCTTTTGTTCGGAGGTTATGGAATGAGGGGGGTCATTCATCCAAAGAGGGGCTCTGTAGGAGAAAGTTCTTTGGCCAAGTGAGGTTCTGAAGCAGGGAACAAGGAGAGGGGATTTAGTGGAGCTGCGGGTGGCTCGAGCAAGGAGAGCCAGTTGCAGTGGGGCAGAGAGTCCAGGGTTGGACAGCCCTGCTGAGATCTTTTTAGCCAGGAGGCAAGTATGGTTAGGTGAGCCTACTATCAAAGTTGAGCCAGTAGGACAGCTGGTAGAGGGTGCAAGTGTGCGTGACACGGTCACAGCCAAGGATAGGGTGGCATGCCTTACTGAGGGTAACCCAAAATCACTGGAGGGACATGCTGTCAGGAGCACCATAAACTAGGATGACATCATCAATAAGGGCTAGAACGGAGGAGGAGACTGCTAGACGGAGAGCATCCGGGGTGAGGCAGTGTTTGACTCTGTAGAGTAAGCCATTTCTGGCATTGACAGCAGTACAGATGTGGTGTATGTGTTTGTGGAAGTTAAGTGCTGGGTCAAGGATGATGCCGAGGTATTTGAAGGAGGCTACCTGGTCAAGTTGCTGCAGCTATGAGTTGAGGATGCGAAGGGTGTGTCGCTTATGTTTGTTTTGGTGGCTGGCGAACAGCATGACCTTTGTTTTTTTGTAATTTAGGACTAAGCGGTGTTCAGAGAACCAGGCCTCTGCCTCTGTGAAGGACTTCTGGAGGCAGAGTTGGAGCCAATGGGGAATGGAGTGTGAGGTGAACAAGACTGCATTATCGGTGTATAGTATCAACTGTCCAGAGCATGCTGTCAGGAGGGTGTTAAGGAATAGGCTGAAGAGAAGGGGCCCGAGGATGGAACCCTACGGGACCCCAGATTTAACTGGGAGGGAGGAAGAGAGAGTATTGCCTATCCTGACTTGCTGCGATCTTCTGGATGGATAGTCGGCAAACCAGTTCATGGCATCAGGAGAGAGACCTGTGTTGGTAAGAGTAGAGATGAGGAGAGAGTGGTTTACTGTGTCAAAAGCTTTCGGCAGGTCCACAAAGGCTGCCCCGGCAAGGCAGCCTTTGTCTAGGGCAGAGTGTAGGGAAGATGTGAATTCCAACAACGCAGTTGTGGTGCTGTGGCCCTGGTGGAAGCCATGTTGTTCCTGGCATAGTAGATTGTTTTTAGTGAGGTGTTCTGTAAGTTGGTCTGATATGATTCTTTCCAGGGCTTTGGAGGGGCTGGGGATAGAGATGGGACGGTAGTTCCCCGTGGAGGCATGGTCACTGCCTTTGTGGATAGGGGTGATGACCGCAGCTTTCCATTTGGAAGGTAAGTTCCCAAGACAAAGGGAGCGTTAATGATACTGGTGAGAGGGGAAGAGGACTTCATTGAGGGTAAGGCACAAGAGTGTGAGGTCCAGGGTGTCTCCACTGAAACATGTGTGCCCTAAGGCTTTTAGGAGGTAGGGCTTGACTTCCACTGGGATGACAGTCCTGAAGCGGAACGGGGGTTGGGGGTTGGGACTGCATGGGAGGTGAGGGGGTCTAAAAAATTGGGAGGAGTATACTGTTGAGGTCTGAGAGGGATGCATTTAGGGTGTTGGCTGCGTGTTTGGGATCAGTGGTGGGGGTACCATTACTGTTGAGGACGGGGAGGGTAAGGTTTTCCCATTTAGCTCTTTGAGGTTGTCCCAGAATTTTCTGCCTGAGCCCCAAGTGGAGGTGAGGGAGGTCTTGTAGTGCTCAGCCTTGGCTTTACGCATTTCTCAGGTGCACTTGTTTCTCATTGCACGGTATAGTTGTCTATCGGCTGGTTTGCCAGAGTCAAGGGCAATTTGCTGGAGGGAGTCCCTGTGTTGCATCAGGTTTAAGAGGATTGAGAAATCCAAGGGGTGGAGGGTTTCTTGATAACACACTTTGTGTATGGGGCATATATATCGCAGGTGGAGGAGAAAGTGAAGATAAAGTATTCTAACGCCTTGTCGATGTCGGACGTCTTGTGGTTGGGAGACGAGTTACATAGGCTTAGGTGGTGTTGTAGGTGCTGCAGCATCCCAGGCTTCAGGTGACGTTGGAGAAGGATTTTTGGTGGTAGTTTTGACCTCTTACAGGACCAGATGCAGGTTATCGGGGAGTGGTCACTTAAGGTGTTGGGAAGCACAGAGATGCTTGTGATTCTGGAGGGGCGGTTGGTTAGTACCAGATCAAGCAAGGTAGCAGTACCAGTTTTGGGGTTGTGCCTAGTGGGAGAGGGGACAATTTGAGAGAAGTCCATCACAGCGATGACATCTTTGAGGGGGGGCCGCAGTGGGGGAAAGCCAGTTGACATTGAAATCCCTAAGAGCTAAGCATTCAGACTTTGGGGACAAAAGGGAAAGGTAGATGAGGACAGAGAGAAAAGCGGGCTTTTGTTTTCGCGGAGGGATATAGACAGAGGCAGTGGCTTTATTAGTGGTAATTTTCAGGGTGAGGGCTTGGGCACCGTGATCCAGTTGGGTGGGAGGGAGAGCTTGGCACTATAGGGTATCATGTAGATAGATGGCGCAGCCCCACTGCATTTGCCACATCTGTCAGCTCAGAAGACAGAGTACCCAGGGATGGAGATCGCCATGTTGCAAGTCCCATTTGCAGCTTATAGTTTCCAACCACCAGGGGTTGCTGCAGTGCCCTTCCAGGCACCACTCTGTTCACTCTCATCTCCACATCCTATTTGCAGCTAATAGTCTGTTCTGACCACTAGGAGTCACTATAGTGCCCTTCCTAACCCTGTTTCTGCCTTCCTCACAGCACTCTATTTTCCCTCCTAATCTCTACTCCTCCCCACTTTCCTACTACTAAACCCCTTTTCCTCATAGTTTGCTACTGTCTCCTTGCAGGTCTCAAACCCTATATCCTTGACTCCAAAGTCAGCAGCTCTGCCACTAAGCCAACAAGTCAGGCTCTCTCAATATTTTAAAGCTTTTGGCTCTGTAGTCTGCTAAAATACTTTTTTACTGTTCTGTTGCAGGTCTCAAACCCTGTACTCTTGACACCAAAGTCAGCAGCTCTACCACTAAGCCAACAAGTCAGACTGATTTTTCTTGTTTTTTTTTAAGGCTCTTAAAGCTTTCGTCCCCAACCACTTTGTGCTCATTATGACACTGCTTTCCATTTCCAGCATTGCCATGTGGCTTGTACTGCTACCCTAGCCCCCATCATTTTGCTAGGGGATGCTCCACTTGTCTCCCAACATGGTAAGCCAGAACCACCTATCATCTGGCTTCTCACCTTAGCCCCCCTCCACCTCTACCACTGAACCACCCCACTCACTCTACCAATGGACCATTCTCCTCCCACGCTCAACTCCCCCTATTGGCGCCACCATGGTACTACTGTGGTCACTACTCTACCTTGCCTCTCCCTCTCTATGGGACCTACCCACCTCCATCTCCATACGTTGCTGTTCCACCTCCCAACTGGTGCCTAAACTAATGAAGATACAATTAAAACTGGCATCCTTGCGCATCTTCCTGCTGCTGCTCCTCTTCTCCGGAGACGTCCGCCCGAACCCAGGACCCCCCCACCAAGGTTACTACTCCCAAGGATCTCATAATCGCTTCCCTCAATATATGTAGCCTCCTCAAGAAATTTGATTCTTTTCAGGGCTGGGTTGCCCAGCATCACCCTGATGTCATCTCAGTAGTTGAAACTTGTCTCAATGACCGCACCCCAGATTCTGCAATCTCATTTCCCGGTTTCACGCTATACTGTGCCGACAGAACCTCAAAAAAAGGGGGTGGATGTGCACTGTATGTCCAGGTATCATTACAGTGTCTCGCCCTACCATCCCCAATCCTCAAACATGGGGCCCAGTCTCTCACACTGAAGGTCAATCTTGCCCCAAACAGAGCCCCTCTGTTCCTCTCCACCATATACATCCCTCCCCGAAATCATAAGACTGCGTTCCACTCTGTCCTCACCCATCTCCAGACACTCCCTGACAGTGCTGACATTATTGCCCTTGGGGACTTTAATACAAACTGGCTAGCTGACACATCAGCCCCCGTTAGGGATGCTGCAGCCTCTCTAAACCTGTCCCAGCTTCTGACCACTGCCACTAGAATCAACCAGAAGACTGGTATTGCCACCCTCCTTGATCTAGTGCTCACCAATGCACCAAACAAAGCTACCCAGATCAGAGTGCTACCCAATGCCCTGAGTGACCACTCCTCAGTGCTCTGTCACTGGTCATATAGTGTAAAAAAAGCCTCCCTAAAAACTATCCTCCAACGCCGCCTCAAACCCGACAAACTTCGGTCCCTTAGACAGTGCCTTCTAGCTAATGACTGGTCCCCCATCAAAACTGCATTGAACATTGACTCTGCCCTCGACCATTTCATTGATACTTTCAACGCTGCCCGCAACCGGTATGCACCGCATACCAAACAAAGAGTTAAAGGAGCTGACACACCTTGGATATCACAAGCCCTGCTGGACCAGATGCGCGAATGTAACAATCTTTGGCACATTGCACTGGATACTGGTAAACCTACTGATAGGCAGTGCTACCAAGAAGCACGCAGTAAATGTACCCGGAGTATTCATAAGGCAAAGGCTGAGTACTACCAAACCTCGCTCACTGCCACATGGGGCTCGGGGCACAAGTTCTGGGACTTCCTCAAAGAGCTCAGTGGCAACGCCTCCACTGCACCTCCCTCCCAACTCAGGGCCAGTGGGTCTATCACCACAGACCCTGCCCTGATTGTAGATACATTTAATGACCTTCTCCGACCTCACTGTGTTCTCCCCACCCAACTTTTCTCCTCCCCAGTACCGCATTGCTCCTCTCCACCCCCATTCCACTTTAAACAATTTCTCAGCGTAAAGCTGCCCTCTTTTACTCAAGGCCCTCAGCAAATCACATTTCAGCAGTGATACACTAGACCTTAAACTGCTTAGACTCACCTTCAATGAAGTTCTCCCCCTCTCACCATGCTTCTGAACTACTCCCTATCACTGGGCCAGTTTCCCTCTAAATGGAAATCTGCCCTCATCACACTTATCCTTAAAAGCAGTGACCGCACCCTGCCTGGGAACTACCGCCCCATCTCAATCCTGCCTCCCCTCTCAAAAACCTTGGAGAAAATTGTGGCCATCCAGCTAATGGACTACCTCTTCGAATATAACCTCCTGAGTCCTGAACAGCATGGCTTCTGCCATAACCACAGTACCACCACAGCCATCTTGGAATTTACAGACGCCCTCCACACATCTCTGGACACTGGCCACACCGCTGGTGCTGTCTTCATAGACCTTTCTAAGGCGTTTGATATGGTGCACCACAAACTACTACTGGATTCCCTCGCACAGATAGACCTGTCCCTTGAGACCACTGGCTGGTTTGCCAGCTACCTGTCTGAGAGAACCCAGACAGTGAGGATTGCCCATACCCTGTCCTCCCCCCTCCAAGTCAGGTCAGGGGTCCCACAGGGCTCTATTCTTGGCCCACTACGTTTCTTCCTATTCCCTCAACTCCCTGCCCAAGGCTAGCTCCAGGAAACTACTATTGTATGTGGACGATGCCGTCCTCTACAGCTCTCACACTGAACCTGTAGCCCTCCGCTCAGCACTCCAGAAATCTTTCATGGAAGTTGAATCCTGGTTCATTCAACGTAAGCTAGTATTAAATTACAAAAAAAAAACAAAATCCATGATATTTGCACACCCCAAAAATAAGAACATAGGACAACCCCTGCTCATACTGAACTCCATAAATAACCCCCCTTGAGCAGGTTACCTCATTCATATACCTTGGTATCACCCTAGACTCTGGGCTCTCCTACCATGAACACATCCGAATACTGAGCACCGCTGTCAATGTGCGTATTGGTCTACTTCACCAGTACAGGCACTGCCTCCCACTAGAAGCTCTCCACCTAGCTGTCTCTGCATCTATGCTATCACTAATAGACTATGGAATCTTCATCTATGGGGCAGCCAACAACACGTATCTAAACAAAATTAGACTGGCCCTTAATAAGGCCTGTAGACTTTGCTACAGGCTGCGCCAGACTCACACATACCTGCACCCTTTATGCCTCAACAAACTGGCTAAACTTTGATGGGAGGCTCAAATATCAGGCCTGCCTCTTTGTTAAAAAATAACAGCAGGGCTACTCCCACCTGCCCTCTCCCCCCTACTCCAGGCACCATCGTCCACCCACCTCGCTCGACAGTCGACAACAATCCACTTCAGGGTACCTCCCTGTAAGACCACTTAGGTCAAATAACTTTTAGATACATGGCCCCTCACTGGCTCAACTCACTCCCAAACTCCCTCCTCACAGAACCCCAAACTTGGTCAGTTCAAAGTCCCAAATAAGAGACCTAATCACTCATGAACCAGTCTGTGACTGCCCTTGAATCTGACCTTCCCACCCCACCCCCCACGACTATGGACTTAACTCTGGTCCAGCCGCCCCTGGGCAAGCCTGTATTTTGACAATGGACTCCTCAGTCCGGCCTAGGCCTGGAAATAACCACCAGGGCATGGCTAGCGCCATCACCCTGCAGTGTATGTTTTGTTACCTACTACCATTTGCACTGTGTACCTATGTTTGGCAGCACTCTGTAACTCTGTATCACCAGCTGCTTTACTGTGTTATCTGTAACGATTCTTGTATCCATTTGTAACCATTTTGTATCCATTTCTGTAATTATTGTGTTAGTTGTTGCTATTGTCCCTGATGTCTCTGTTTTCAGTGACGTGGAACCTTTGTAAAGGAGTCTTTGACTCAAAGGTGTTATCCGATATACACCAATAAATTTAAAAAAAATGAAAGTTAGGGGTATTTTTGGAGAGCCAGGTTTCCATCACGGAGAGTATGTCAGGTTGATGTTCGACAATCCATCCCTTCAGAGAGTCAAATTTTTTCTGCAAGCTACAGATGTTGATTGAGGCTAGTCGCAGGCCATCAGTAGCAGAGTGGTTGGGGTTTGTAGCAAAGGTAGGGCTAGGGTTGGGGTGTATGTTTATTTATTTATTTATTGAAAATGTTTCACCAGGAAAGGCACACTGAGCAAAAAGATGTTCGTCTCATGGTGCGACCTGGGGGGAAGGGTTACAGAGGAGGCAGGTATACATACAATAGTTGAGTTTAGCAGTAGAGCAATACAGATAATTTACATAGTTGGGAGGGATTACATTTGAACTTGTTACATAAGGAGAACAGTACAGAACATGATCATCAAGGACAAGGTATACATATCATGGGTACACAATGAGGCAATACATGAAGTGCCAGTAACAGAGCTTGAGTACCAGTAGCAGAACTTGAGCTGCAGCGAGATGCACCAAGTGGACAGTAGGAGTTGGAGAGCGAAGATGGGGGGGAGTGGACTAGTAAGCATTAGGTGTGTGGGGGGAGGTTTAGGTGAGGTGGGAGGGAAGGAGAGAGGAGTTAGTAGCTGTGAGTAGGGCTGAAGAGCATATGTTAATTAGGAAGGGGGGAGAAGGGAGATGTTAGGAGTGAGAAGAGTGAGTAAGAGTGAGAGTGTAATTGCAAAGGGCAGTATATAAGCCAGACAATTAGGCGATGGCCAGGCCGCTGGTCAGGCGCTAAGGGGTGACGGGGGAAGAGAAGATATCAAGGGAAGGGGGAGGTCGGGGGCAGTTGCAATTTGGTGCAAGGAAGTTAGGGCAGAGGATAGGGAGTGTTTGGATGAAGAATGGCGGATCTGGGCCGGCAGGCCATTCCAGAGTTTAGGGAAGAGGCAAGAGAAGGCTGATTGGCCGGCGGTGGTCCTTCAGTGGGGGATGACTAATAGCCTAGTGTCAGTGGACCTGAGGGCATGGGTGGGGGTAGGTGGGGAAGATAGGGAGGATACGAGGTAGGGCGGGAGGGAGCCGAGCCAGAAGTTGGAAGCGAATTTAACATTATGAATTAGGCGCCGGTTACTCAGGGATGGCAGGGCCAGTGAACGGTACAGCTCGCAGTGATGTGTGCGGGGGGGGTATCGAGGGCAAAGCGGCAGAACGCATTAAAGAGGGGGTCAGTCTGGCTAGGGTGATCTTTGAGGCGGAGCTGTTATGTTATGTTGCCTCACATTAGCATAAGAAGTAGAAGTGGGGGCCTGAGCAGAGCGAACCGTAATTGCCAGGGATTGGTGTACACATGCAGTTACATGCTTGTGGACTGTATGCTGGGGATCGGTGTACACATGCAACATGCTTGTGGACCATATGATGGGAATTAGTGTAGACATGCAACATGCTTGTGGACTATATGCTGGGGATTGGTGTAGATATACAGTATAACATTACTTGTGGATGGTGTGCCGGGGATTAGTGTACTCATGTAACATGCTTGTGGACCGTATACTGGGGATCAGTATACACATGTGTCATGCTTGTGAACTGTGTGCCGAAGATTGGTGTACATATGGAGCTTGCTTGTGGATCGTATGCTGGGGAGTGGTGTACACATATAACATGCTTGTGGACTGTATGCCTGGGATTGGTGTATATATGTAACATTACTTGTGGACCATGTGCCAGGGATTGTTGTACATGTGCAACATGCTGGTGGACCGTAGGCCAGGGAATCACTGTACACATGCAGCATGGTGCACATGCAACGTGCTTTTGGACTTTATGCTGGGGATCAGTATACACATGTAACATGCTTGTGGACCGTATGCTGGAGACTGGTGTACACATGTAACATGCTTGTGGAGGGCATGCCAGGGTTAAGTGAACACATGCAGCGTGGTTGTGGACCATATGCTGGGTATCAGTGTACACATGCAGCACGAAGAGCATCCATAACTTTGCTTATGGTGACCCTTGTTTCCATTTCTCAACAAACTTTACGTAAATGAGGCGGTGTGGTTTGAGTGCAGGCTTGTGAAACGTGAGAATCAGGTTCACATTTCACCAGAGTCCTTTACGTACTGCAGGGCCTTGAGCAAGTGACTAAATGTCCCAGTGCTCTTGTCCACCCAGATATAAAATAGGGTAAAAGCCAGACAAGATGTTTTAACTCAGCTCAGCTATCCTGGGTAAAATATATATACTGTGTGTGTGTAAATATATGTGTATATATATATATATATATATATATGTCCTTACCACTGAGCTTTCTGCACATGTGGTGCGAATCAGTTCAGCGGCTCAGAACTTATTAGCAAAATTACGTAAAAATTCTAAAATAAAGACTTTTTACACCCATTGCAGCAATAACTACACTGATTTTAATTATAAAACTTACAGATTTTTTAAATTTCTGCCCAGAACATGATCCTTTTCTGGTTTGGAGAAGAACCAACTTGCGCTTTTGAAGTTGTAAGGTTGTGCGCCCACGTAAGATATGTAGTGTGGCTGCAAGGACCCAGAGGTCACGCTCTGTACATGTGTGTTCCACGGCCACTGGTGTGCTCCCCACAGAGCCATGCCCTAACATGCCACTACCCACCTGGCTGGGTCAGGGTGGACACAGGGGCATACACATCCTTCTGCATGATTCTGAAGCAAGGTATTGTTCCTGGGACAGGGTGCAGAGTGCAGCAGTATTACTCAAGGTGTATGCTGCAGTAATAGCTGTCTGACCACCATGTAAGTCATCTCCCACACTAACTTATCCTTCCTGATCGTTATCTGTCCAGCACAGGTTGCCCCTGCTTTTTTAAGCTGGCATGGAGCGCTGGGTCTGAGCTGTTATGGAGTGCTGAGTCTGAGCTGGCATGGAGTGCTGGGTCTGAGCTCACATGGAGTCCCGGATCTGAGCTGGCATACAGTGTTGGGTCTGAGCTGGCATGGAGTTTTGGGTCTGAGCTGCCATGGAGCACTCAGCCTAAATTGGCATGGGGCTGGGACTAAGCTGGTGTGGAGTGCTGGGTCTGAACTGGCATGGAGCAGTGGGTCTGAGCTGGCATGGAGTGCTGGGTCGGAGCTGGCATGGAACGCTGGGTCAGAGCTGGCATGGAGCACTGGGTCAGAGCTGGCATGCAGTGCTGGGTCTGAGCTATTATGCAGTGCTGAGTCTGAGCTGGCATGGAGTGCTGGGTCTGAGCTGCCATGGGGAGCTGGGTCTGAGCTGGCATGGAGTGCTGGGTCTGAGTTGGCATGGAATGATGTGTCTGAGCTTGTATGGAGCCTGGGACTGAGCTGGCGTGGAGTGTTGGGTCTGAAGTGGCAAGGAATGCTGGGTCTGAGCTGGCATGCAGTGCTGGGTCTGAACTGGCTTGGAACACTGGGTCTGAGCTGGCATGGAGTTCTGGGTCTGAGCTGGCATGGAGCATTTGGTCTGAGATGGCATCTGGCACTGTGTCTGAGCTAGCATGCAGTACTTGGTCTGACCTGGCATGGAGCGCTGGATCTGAGCTGGCATGGGGGCTGGGTCTGAGCTGGCATAGAGCACTGGGGCTGAGCTGGCTTGGGGCTGGGTCTGAACTGACATGGAGTGCTGAGTCTGAGCTGGCATGGAGTGCTGGGTCTGAACTGGCGTGGAAGACTAGGTCTGAGCTGTCATGGAGTGCCTGGTCTGAGCTGGCATGGAGTGCTGGGTCTGTACTGGCATGGATCATTTGGTCTGAGCTGGCATGGATCATTTGGTCTGAGCTGGCATGGAGTGCTGGGTCTGAGCTGGCATGGAGCATTTGGTCTGAGCTGGCATCTGGCACTGTGTCTGAGCTAGCATGCAGTGCTTGGTCTGACCTGGCATGGGGCGCTGGATCTGAGCTGGCATGGGGGCTGGGTCTGAGCTGGCATAGAGCACTGAGGCTGATCTGGCATGGGGCTGGGTCTGAACTGATATGGAGTGCTGAGTCTGAGCTGGCATGGAGTGCTGGGTCTGAACTGGCATGGAAGACTAGGTCTGAGCTGTCATGGAGTGCCTGGTCTGAGCTGGCATGGAGTGCTGGGTCTGTACTGGCATGGATCATTTGGTCTGAGCTGTCTTGGAGTGCTGGGTCTGAGCTGGCTTGGAGTGCTGGGTCTGTACTGGCATGGATCATTTGGTCTGAGCTGTCTTGGAGTGCTGGGTCTGCGCTGGCATGGAGCATTTGGTCTGAGCTGTCATGGAGTGCTGGATCTGAACTGGCATGGGTGCTGGGTCTGAGCTGGCATAGAGCACTGGGTCTGAGTTGGCATAGTGCACTGAGTCTGAGCTGGCATAGAGACTGGGACTGAACTGACATGGAGTGCTGGGTCTGGGGTGGCATGGAGTTCTGGGTCTGAGCTGGCATGGAGTGCTGGATCTGAACTGGCATGGAGTGCTGGGTCTGAGCTGGCATGGAGAACTGGGTCTGAGCTGGTATGCAGTGCTGGGTCTGAGCTGCCATGGAGTGGTGGGTCTGAGCTGCCATGAAATGCTTGGTTTGCGCTGGCATGGAGTGCTAGGTCTGAGCTGGCAAGGAGTGTTTTGTCTGAGCTGGCATAAAACACTGAGTCTGAATGCACATGGAGGGCTAAGTCTGAGCTGGAATGGAGAGCTGGGTCTGAGCTAGCATGGAGTGCTGGGTCTGAACTGACATGGAGCCGAGGTCTGAACTGGCATGGAGCACTGGATCTGAGCTGGCATGGAGCATGGGTCTGAGCTGTCATGGGGGATGGGTCTGAGCTGGCAGGGAGCACTGGGTCTGAGATGGCATGGAGCACTGGGTCTGAAATGGCATTGAGCACTAGGTCTGAGATGGCATGGGGGGCTGGGGCCATTTTGATTTCTATTGTTTTGCAAAATTTTCCTTTAGGGATACAACAGTCCTTGGAGGGCTGCCATATCTTGCATTCCAAACCGCCACATGGAGATGGGGACCCACTCTTGCACCAGGTCAGGCATCTAATTGTATGTTGCCATATGGCCTCACTCCATTGCCCAGCTTGCTTCTTGCCCCTCTACGCTGTGATCCATGTACTTAGTTAAGAAGAACTGTGCAAGGGCACTGTGGAGCCTGAGCTAGGTGGAAGCAAGTTTTTACAGCTCTGCAATCTCATCGCCTAAATCTGTCAAAATCTACATTTTGAACTGTACTTGAGTGGGATTTGATTGTTGGGTTGGATTCCCGACCAGCAAATTGATAAAGCTGGGGAATCCCAAACATGATAAAGCCGCAGGAGGTGCCAAAAAAAGGAAAAGGTACTGTTGGTGCCCAGACCTCGTGATCTGGTTTGGAGGCCCAAGGTGCAACCGATTCAGGAACAGACGAGACCTTCACATCCTTGGGTCTGAAACTTCAGACTTCGATAAAATTGATTCTGGGACTTTCACAAAAGGTGGACCCTTTTAACAGCAGGGTTGTGGTCCTGGAAAGTGCAATAGGCCTGAAAAGTGATTTCCAAGAGGTTAGTAAAAGAGCCGACTCTGCGACAGGGGCCACCTTTCTGATATCGAAGGACCTACAACATCTCAGGGCTGGCCTCGAAATAATGGAAAACCAGACCTGCAGTGCCGATATCAGGCTATTGGGAATACTGGAGGGCAGCAAGGGTGATCACCTGATTATGTTTATCTAGGATCCATTATTGGAAAAGTTGGTACCAACAGGAGGGGGACCCCATTACAGGCATCCAGAAGGTCTACTGAATTACCCCTCATGGCCAAGAACTATCGGAGTAGCCCCAGACCCTCATAGTGGTAATGACAGGGGTCGGAGAATGGGACAGGATCTTACAACTGGCACATCTTGCTGGCCCCATTATGCTGGACAATTATCGAATTTATGCCTGTCCTGATATTAGTTATGCCACATGGCAACGCAGTAAGAAATTTGAGAGCGTCCAACAATCGCTACAAGATGCCAGAATTGCACACGCAATGATCTATCCGAACTGTATTTGCATTGTCTTCGAGGGGAAAGTGTATCTTTTTGCAGACCCCATTGAGGCAGGCAAATGAGTGACCAGATTTGCAGCAGTATCTAGAAGCACCTCAGAGGTGGCAGAGATTAATGAAGCTGAAGGGGACACTTGAGTAAGGTCTCTTCGTTCTTTACTCCTTGTCTAATGCGTACCTTAACTGTGTAGGCCTACTAAGATTTTGACTAACCTTAATGTTTAAAAGTTGATTGTTTAATCTATGAGGTAGCTATCAGTCACCAAGTTTTGTTGCCCCTGAGGCTATGATTATTCTTTTAGCTACTTGTTTGGGTCGAAATGGAGGAGGGTGGAGAGATTGTTGTGCAGTTTCATTAGCACTACTTTTACAAAAACTGGGTAACTTGCTTTAAGAAATTTATCTTGAAGAATTTTTTGACTTAAGGCATAATGCATGGTGCCATTTGGCCCGTTCAAGGGCAGGCCTTTCTTTGTTGGACTAATGCGGGACATAATGATAATTTAGATTCTGCCATGCTGCTCTTGGACTCAATAACGCAGCATCATTCTTTGTTTCTTAAATAATGTTTAAAAAAAAAAAGGAAAGGGCTGTGCATGCTGCCACCGCTGTGGACATGCTCTGGTGTGGGGGTCTGTGACCTTTGGCGCATATCTTGGTGATCTTAAAAGGTTAACCATAACAACTGTACTCTCCAGGAAAAGAAATGTTTGTTTATTTAATTATTTATGTATGTATGTATGTTTTTGGTAACCGGGTAAGCAAGCTGATCCAAAGGACCATTTTCAGTTGCAACCCAGGCCAGACAGTGGCATACAATACAAGGTCGAAGCAGTAAGCACAGGTTACAATACAGAAGGAACAATATACACTGACTAATATGAAATCATACACTGAGTAATATGAAATCACCTGATAGACTTGTTAACTTTAGAAATAAATAGCAGTATTTAAAACTGTTCAACTAGTGCTGCAGCTTTTCTGAGGTTTGTAGGTAAATCATGTCCCTGTTGCCTTTTCATCAACTATTTGTACATGCCAGCACACATCCCGTACTTTTACCTTGCAGGCACATTCATGTGCACATCTGCTGATTTTATAGTTCTTCTTCCTTCTGTTTATAGTTGGATGCTGGGCCAAGCTTCTGTTTTGTTTTTCATGCCATCCTACGCTTTTCTGTCTCTGTCAACTATAAGCGGGGGTTGGTGGAAAAGGGTGCAGAACAAGCAGAAGCACTGAATAAATAGTTGTGCTCTGTGTTCACGCAGAAGAAGGGAGGTCTGCTACGGAATGATTGAGGAGAGTAGAGTACTAGAGGGTCTGAAGACACTAAGGGTGGACAAGGCACCAGGTCTGGATGGCATTCACTCCAGTGTGCTGAGGAAGATGGCGGAGATTTTGGCAAGGCCACTGGCCGACCTGATGATCACCTCCCTGGACACGGGATGTGTGCCACAGGACTGGAGGATGGCCCACGTGGTGCCTATTCATAAGAGTAGCCCACAGGACGAGCTGGAAAACTACTGACCTGTTAGTCTCACGTCCATAGTGAGCAAACCTATGGAGATGATACTGAAGGAGAGACTGGTGGCGTTTCTTGAGGGGAATGACCTCCAGGATGGGTGACAGCACAGGTTTGTCTCTGGGAAATCTTGTCAGACCAATCTAACAGAATATTACGCTTGAGTAACAAGAGACGTGGATAGGGGCCATGCTGTGGACGCCCTATATTTGGACTTCGGCAAGGCCTTCGATTCAGCACCTCACGGCTGGCTGGGGGGGGGACCGAATGCCGTGGGGGTTGGGGCGGAGCTGGCCAACTGGATCAGGAACTGGCTGAGGGGGAGGCTGCAATGGGTGGTGGTGGGGGAACTCTCTATGCCTAGGCCGGTGATGAGTGGAGTGCCGCAAGGCTCTGTGCTGGGTCCAGTGTTGTTTGGGCTTTTCATATCAGATATATCACATGGTGTTGGGAGTAGGATCAGTCTGTTTGCAGATAATACTAAAATGAAGGCAATAGTAGATGAAGAGGACAGGTGGAAACAGCTACAGGGGGACCTAACCAAACTGGAGGAGTGGTCAGTGGAGTGGCAGTTGGGCTTCAGTGCGAAGAAGTGCAAGGTTATGTACTTCGGGGCCAAGAACAAGAGGAGGGAATATTGTTTGGGGGGGAGAGGCTGTGGGTCACTGAGGAAGAGAAGGATTTAGGGGTGTTGGTAACGGAGAGCATGAGCAGCTCTGTTCAATGCAGAAAAGCTGCAGCCAAGGCTGATAAGATGCTAGGGTGTATCGCTAGGGGATTCTCGTCCAGGCATAGGGAAGTGATCATGCCCCTATACAGGTCCTTGGTCAGACCGCACTTGGAGTAGTGCATGTAGTACTGGCATCCATACCTGAAGAAGGATATTAGGCTGCTAGAGGGGGTGCAGCGTAGAGTGACAAAAATGTTACGGGGCATGGAAGGAAAAACCTACGAGGACAGGTTAAATGAGCTGAGAATGTACACCCTGGAGGAGAGAATGGATGGGGGAACATGATTGAAACATTTAAGTACTTGAGGGGGATCAGAAAAAACTGGCGCTGATAGGGTATTTAAGTTGAGAAAGGGGAGGGACACGAGAGGGCATGGGCTGAGATTGGAAGGGGAAGATTTAGAAAGGAGAGGAGGAGACATTACTTCATGGAAAGGGTGGTGTCGAGGTGGAACGCACTACCAGAGGGGGTGATTTCATGTAAAACGGGTGGTTTTAAAAGAGCATGGGACGGGGAATGGGGGAGGGTCTGGGGGGGCGAGCTAGGAGAACTTCTTGAAAGAGAGGGGGGCAGCTGCAATCTAGGGGTGCTAGCTGCGCAATCGAGCAGACTTGATAGACCATGAGGCCTGTTTCTGCTGGCAGGTTCGTATGTAGGTCGTGTTTCCCTTGTGACTGTTTCTCTTGTGAGCTTTATACACTGTTTTTGTACCCATTTTCATGCCCTTTTACACTGTAACTTAGGATGTCCCTGTCCACAATGTGTTATTATTTGCTGCTGCCTAGCACCCGGGGACCCTCTTATGAACTTGCTGTTGCAGCTAAATGATGCCATCCTGGTGTGTCAGACTTTTAAAGGGGACGGATGGTGAGCACTGCTCTTTATAGTCTAAAAGCTCATGGAAAACTGTCATAAATGCAGAACTGATCTTACCTATGTGTCGGTGGGTTGCAGTAGTCTGCAGCTGTCTCTGCATAAGGCTGCCATATAGAGAGGCAGCAGCCATTTCATGGACCCTTTAGACATGTTGTGATGTCATCGTTGGGAAGCTATACTTGGACAGCAGCCATCATGAAACTTGGAGGCACAAAGTGATGTCATGGTAGGGAAGTTGTACTTGGACAGCAGCTGTCATGGAACCTTGAGACAGGAAGTGATGTCATTGTTGGGAAGCTGTACTTGGAGAACAGCTATCATGGAACCTGGAGACAGGAAGTGATGTCATATTTGGGAAGCTGTATTTAGAGAGCAGCCATCATGGAACCAGGAGACAGGAAATGATGTCATGTTTGGGAAGCTGTACTTAGCAGCCATCATGGAACCTGGCAGCGGGAAGTGATGTCATAGTTGGGAAATTATACTTAGGGAGCAGCTGATGGCTCTAGGAAAAGATTTGATATAATAATTTAGACATAACTCTGGCTGTGGTTCATTTATTTTCTGTATTTCTCTGTCTCTTGTTCTTTCCTAGAAAGGATATTTGCAGGTAAACAGGACTTTAGTTTGATGTGACTGCTTATCACCCACCTGAAGTCCTAATTCTTTGTGACATCACTATCACTTCCTTGACAGCAGATTGTGATGTCACAGAGAGAGGATTAGGGCTCCCAGTGGTGACTGAGCAGCAGGAGTTGATGAAGCTGAAGATGTAAGCATCCAGTTTTCATGCAGATAGCCCTTAAATAAAAATAAGGTGGAAAATTAAACTGGAAATATCTCAATTCTTAACTGCATTTTGTTTGCATGTTACGTTTTTCAGAGCTTTTCTAGAGGCGTCAGTTCTTTAACAACAATAGACATATAAAAAACTGTTGCTGGGACCAAACTTAACAAAGCCCTACACCGATTTATATGGGGTGATAGAAAGGTCAGGATGCAGTGGGCAGACCTGCAGAGGCCCAGGGATCAGGGAGGGGTACTCTTAATCTCAAAATATACAATCAGATGGCGCAGTTGCTGCCCTGGATTGAATATAAGAAAAATAATCCCAAGAAAGTATGGGTGGCCCAAAGAAAGGTGCAGTAATAGGGGTTGCCATCCACTCGAGATATTCAGCACCATGTTAGATAAAATAACAGCCTCAGCAGCAACAGATCCATGGCTAAAGAACTTTAAGCAACCTGGGGAAAGGTGAGGCACAAACTGACCTTCACTAGTTCTATAACCTGTTGCACCCAGATAGATAGATGTTTGGACTTTACCTCTCCCCGAACAGATGTCACCTTTCTCAGATGGAAGAGGCTGGGATTAACTCGGTCACTGCAGTTTGGGCGTAATGGAGTGTTCAGATCTTTTGCCCAAATGCAACTTGGCATTCACTCTTTGTAGATCTGACCCAGTCAGGTATCTGCAGGTTACATTATACCTTAGGGAAGGCCTGTGGTTGAGGGATGTCCATGCAGAACCACACCCTGTAGTCAAGATAACTGAGAATGCTGGGGACTGACATATACATACATATATATAGATTTCTTTGACTGGGTGACCAAAGTAGTAGATCAGGGAGGGGCTGTGGACATGGCCTACCTAGACTTTAGCAATGCATTTGACACAGTCCCACACAAAAGATTAATATACAAGTTAGCCAGCCTGGGAGTGGGTCCCAAGATGACAGCCTGGGTAAAGAATTGGCTGGAGAATAGGACACAGAGTAATAGTAAATGGAGTCCACTCTGAAGAAATGGGGGTTACTAGTGGGGGTACACGTAGGGTTCAGTATTAGGACTGTCCCCGTCAATGTCTTTATGTTACATTGCAGAGGGACTGGAAGGAAAAGTATGTCTTTGCAGATGACACAAAGATCTGCAACAGAGTTGATGCACAAGGTGGGGTAGAAAGGATGAGAAGGGACTTGGCAAGGTTAGAGGAATGGTCAAATGTATGGCAGCTTAGATTCAATGCTAAGAAGTGCAAGGTAATGCACCTGGGAAACAAAAACCCAGGGGAAGAGTACACAATGGGGGGTGAGATACTAACAACAACAAAAATGGAAAGGGACCTGGGGTAGTCATATCAGATGACCTAAAGGTGGGCAAGCAATGTGAGAGGGCAGCAAGGAGGGCTGGGGGATACTGGGATGCATAGGGAGAGGCATCACCAGTAGAAAACAGGAAGTTATTATCCCTCTGTACAGACAGTTGGTGAGACCCCATCTGGAGTACTGTGTGCAGTTCTGGAGACCCAATCTCCGCAAAGACATAGACAGGATGGAAGCTGTCCAGAGGAGGGCAACTAAAATGGTGCAGGGTCTGCACCGGAAGACATATGAAGAGAGACTTAAGGAGCTAAATATGTATAGCCTCGAGGAAAGGAGGGAGAGGGGGGACATGATAGAAACTTTCAAGTACCTCAAGGGAATCAACAAAGTCCAAGAGGGTAGCATCTTTCAAAAAAAGAGGTGTGCAAGAACAAGGGGGCACAATTTGAAGATAGAAGGGGGACGGCTCAGAGGTAACTTAAGGAAGTATTTTTTCACAGAGAGGGTTGTGGATGCATGGAACGGCCTTCCGGAGGAGGTTGTGGAGTCAAAAACAGTGGTGGAATTCAAGCATGCATGGGACAGTCATAAGGCAATTCTAGGGGGGGGGGTAGGAAGAAGTAAGCTGCTGGTTAACTAGGATCTGCAGCTTATCCATTAGGTAGGGAAATGGGCAGACTGGGTGGGCCAAGCGGTCCTTATCTGCCGACAAAATCTATGTTTCTGTACAAAAGAAATACATCTCACAGCTACTCTAGAGTTACACTGTGCACAGGGAGGGGCCAACACCCCATGAGCAGACTACCTGGGAACAAGAGTCAGGACTACCTTTCTCTCCCCAGGACTGGAAATCTGTTTGGGAAGGGGTATATTGCACATCTGCTTCCAATAACTGGAAGGAATTTAGGTAGAAGTTAGTCAATATCTCCTTACCCCGTCTAAGAGAAAACATTACTTTAGGGGGAACAATGGCCGTTGTTGGAGAGGATGCAAGGCAAACAGAACCTTCTACCATATTTTTGAGGAGTGTCCTTGCACCCAGCCCTTCTGGAATGAGATGGGACAAAAATATGGTCAAATGGCAGGTATAGCAGGAATACTGGGATTCGAACATTTAATACCAGGTAAGCTGCCCAAGGATAAACAGTCTAACCATCAGAAAGCCTCCATAGGAGTTCTCCTGGCAGCATTAGGCAAGGCCTTCACCAAGAGATTGCTTTCTCCATCTTGCCTCAGACTAGAAGACTGGGTATCTATAATTAAAACCATATATCAGAGGGAGAAAATTGCAGCAGGTCTCCATCTTCAGACGGACAGAGTGATGGGAGTGTGGTTGCCCTTCATCTATTTGATAGAATAAGAAGAAGGGAGGTCAATCTTGTCCTAATAAGCTGAAGGGTAATGAATATTGTCAGTCGTAACATAGATGGTTCCTGGCCCTGATGCCACACTTGCACTGACACAGTAGTTCAAGTTTCATCTAATTGGTTACCTGTTTTGTTATGTTATGGGGTAAACCCCCACTTACCAAATTTTATAGCTGCTGGTTTCCTTTTTGCAAAGTCCTGGTTGTAACAGTGTGCTGCTTGCACAGCTCTCATAGGTTGTCGGTTGGCAGTGGCACAATCTCAAAATGATACTTGGCATGAGAGGTTCGATGGCAGAACAGTGCCACTGTCCATTCTGTACTTGTTGTCTTAAAGCACTGTCCACAGGATTTTAATAATATCTCATTGTCTGCTAGGGGAAGCATAGAACAACTTTCTGTATCAGTACAGATATGCTGTGAGCATGGCATTGAGCATTTCTGTCCTGTATGTGAACTGGTTGATGAAATAAATTTAAAAAAAAAAATTAAAAAAAAACTTGCTGGTCATGTGACTCTTGCACTGATTTGTGGGTATAAGTTGTTTGTATTACAGGCGTACCTCCTTATTACATTATTCCCTTTGATGTTAGTGGGAAAACTGACATCCTCTTCCATAGTATTTGATTATGGATTCTGTGCCATGACCTGCAGACATTTTCCAGTGTTATTGTTGCTACACGCAGCTCCCTCACCATGACATTACTTTCTGACTCAAGGTTCGGGGAGGGGGAGATATGATGGACCTAGAGTTTCTTCTGTCACTTAAGTTACTATATAAATCACTATGGGATGGCTGCTGCCTTGAGTCATAGGGCGGCCTTATCAGTTGATATTCCCAGACTGCTGCAATGTACAGGTAAGTCAAATGCCACTGTTTAAAGTGCTTGTAATGGACTGCCTGATTATGAGGGGCACAGTTCATTATAAAAAAAAAAACTGTGAACCTTGACCCTTGCTCCCCTTGCAACAAAGAAGCTGACAGAAGAAATAACCTGTGTGGCCTATACATTCTGCCTAACTGCCTAACCCTCCCTGCGGTCGGACGTGACTAGCATGAGTGCCACTAGGCATGGGGTCGTAATGTCGCATAACATTATGCTGCAGCAGTGTACCGTGCTGCCAGTACAGCGCAATATATCGCCAGCGGCATGTCTTTTTTTTTTATAAGGGGCTCTGCCCTCTGCACCCCCCCAACTAAAATAACTAACTCCAAGGGGGGTTAACAGTTTAAATTGCACAAAGTGCGAAAAATGAAAAAATCCATGCGTCTGGGACTGGGAATTGAAACCCCGTCCCAAACGCACTGCCTGCCTCCCTTGTTGCCAGTTGCTCATCCCATTGAGCCACGGCAGCTGCTCGCCCGGACCCCTGTCCCAGCAGAGGTCTTATCCTCTGCCTGGGAGAGTGAGAGGGTGCACTACCGTGCATACACCCTTTCGTCGTTTTGCACCCTCTTGCTCTTCCCTACCGCGCTGGTCCTGTTGCGTGGTGCTGTAGAGCGTATGGCAAAGGGACCCAGTAGGGTGCCACTATCACCCCCCACCGCATGTTTGCTTGTATCTCTCTGTCTCAGACTGTGGGAACAAACAAGGTTTTAACAATCAGAAAATGGCCACCGCTCTTGCAGTGAATGCATGCTGTACTCCTGGTCACCCTTAAAGACCTGTCATGGCCTTCATTTCTGTGGTAGTTCTTGGCCCTTTAAAATTGCTTGTCTGTTCCATATACCAGCAGTGATGGGTAGGGGAGCCTTGTACATGTCCCTAGGGTCCGCTAACTTGCCAAATCACGTTTTACGACACTGAGTCATTCTGTACAGTTCTCTCCTCATTGGTCCAGCTCTGTCTCAGCCATCTATCCATCCATCCGTCTGTCCATCCATCCATCATTTTGTTGTACCTCATGTACAGACACGTACACTGTAGTACATTCCACTCCCAGTGTATTACGGTTCACATAAATTCTTGTATGTAATCCACCAGCCCCCTACTTCTGCAGCAGGATGGAAGGGAAATTGGACAAAGCTGAGCTTAAGTTTACAACAATATTTGTTGTTTTTTTTTTAAATTCAAGTTTATTGACAATCCAGGGTACAAATATTCAAACTTCCTCAGTTTACAATTATTGATGTACAATCACAGCAACATCTTTAACCTCCACAGTTACCTTCTCCTTTGTTTCACCAGTTTACTTACCCTAAGTGATTTAGGATACTTTCTCTTTTTGTATCTCTACCATATTAACCAATCCTCCAATATTTTGGAATACATTTAGTTATATATTATTTCAGCAATGAGACTCACACTAAGTTCATGTGGACCTCCACTCAACCTCGTCCCCCGGTCTCTGTGTCCACAGTTTCCACCTGGACCACCTCTGAACAAAGATTGGGACCCACTGGTTAATTTTATGGGTCAGTTCTTCCATATTCTTTATATCCTGTACCACCCCCATCCACTGCTCCATCCTGGGGGGGGGGTCTGCTGAGAGCCAACGTTTAGGAATGGCCTTATGTGCTGCAGCTATTAATATATTCCAAAGGTAGATTGCATCTCTGCCTTTAATCCCCAAGGGCGGTAGGCCCAGAATCAGGTATGGGAGGGACATATCAGATTCCACCATAAACATCCCTATTAATGCCCTCTTTATTTGTCCCCAAAAGTTTGGCAGTACAGGACACTGCCAGAAAACATGGGTATGGTGAGCGATTTGTTCTCCACACCCCCTCCAGCATCTCTTAGAGCATGTTCTACTCCATCTACCCTGAACTGCTGGGGTGTAGAAGAATCTTACCCTTATTTTCCAGGCAGATTCTTGCCACAGAGGTGAGTATGTTGTTTTGTCTGAGAAGCTAAATATTTTCCCCCCACTCTACCTCAGTTAGTTGTAGATCAGCTTCTTTTTCCCCACTGGGTTTTAATGGGTTGCATACAGGATTGGTAGAGTCCTCTAAGAGCCCTATATAATCCTGATATGTGACCCTTCAGCAATGTCTGTGTTTGCATTGAGCAGAAAACCTCCATTAAGGTTTGGGCCTTGGGATATCCCCCTCCTTCTGCATTCTATCAATATGATTTCTTAGTTGAAGATATCTAAAAAATTATTTATTTTGCATTTGATGTTTCTCTTTTACTTGTTCTGTCACTTGTCCTAAGGTGCAGAGTTCCATTTTTGCCCAGTGCCAGAATGTATGGTCTAACTTGGAGGGTAGAAGTGTCTCCCTCCAGGCAAACCATTGCAGGGACCAGATTGCTCCAGAGATCTTACATTTGGACCAGATTCTGTAAACCGCTTGGAGGGTATTTGTGGTTGTCAAGAGGGGAAGTTCCTTGATGTTCTGCTGAAGTGACCCATCCGGGACTCTTGCCCCTAGGGGGCTCCCTTCACCGAAGCCACCTCCATTGTCTGCCAGCATGCCTCATACCCCTCTGCCGTGCACAGAATTGCTGACCGCAGCTGTGCAGCCAGGTAGTAGTCCTGTAGATTGGGGAGGGCCCTTCCTCTCTGTAGTTTGTCTGAGTTGCATGATCGAGATTTTGATGCGTGGTCTACCGGGGGACCAAATATAGCTAGAGATGATCCCCTGCCAGTTCTTAAATTGGGTCTTCGGTATCCACACCGGCAGGCACTGGAACAAGTACAAAAACCTGGGAAGGACATTCACAGTGATCGATTGTATACACGAGTACATGGGGAATTTTAATAGTGACCATCTTGCAATGTCTTGTCTGATCTGGTGTACCAGGGGTCCAAAGTTTGCCTCGAGCAGTTTGCTTAGGTTCTTAATTAAATAAATTCCCAAGTGTCTGATTTTAGGGGAAGTCCAGTGTAGCTGTATGGTTGCTCTAATGTCTTCTGAGAGATCATAATGAAGACAAAGGACCTCAGTTTTGTGTTGGTTCAGGGTATATCCCGCATGTCTCACAAACTCCAGTAGCCTCTTCCGCACCTGCGGTATGGGAGTCTCTGGGCTTGTCAGATACAGCAGAACATCATCCACATATAGTGAAATTTTGTGCTCTGCATCCTCCATCTCCAGCCTGTGTATTTCTTGGTCCTCCCTAATTAGTTTAGCCAGTGGCTCAATATAAAGAACGAACAGTATGGGCGATAGCGGGCAACCCTGCCGTGTTCCCCTACCCAAGTTGAATCTGGATGAGACACCCCCATTAACCCAGATGCACGCCTGTGGGCCCCTATACAAGGATCTTAGTCCTGTGACAAATTTTTGTGGGAAACCAAAATGTTTTAAAACTTGGAAGAGGAAGTCCCAAGATACCATGTCGAAAGCCTTTTCCGCGTCTAGGCTCATCAGGCACGCAGGCGTGCGTGTACGGGTTGCGTGATTAATGATATTTATTGTCCTTCTGACATTGTCCACAGCTTGTCTACCAGCCACAAACCCAGTCTGGTCAAGGTTTACTATTTGTGGGACAAGGGCTTTAAGTCTTTCAGCTATTATAGCTGTACACAACTTATCTGTATTGAGAAGGGAAATTAGTCTATAGGACCCGCATTCAGTGGGGTCCTTCCCCTCTTTAGGGATCACTATGATTGTGGCCTGGTTCCACAATGGGGGAACCTCCTCTCCCTCCTTCCATATTGCTTGGTATACCTCCTTGAGGAGCGGAGCTATGTCCCCCAAGAAGGACTTGTAAAACTCACCCCCCCATACCCATCCGGTCCAGGGCACTTCCCAGACTTTTATTTTGGATGGCTCTAGTGATCTCCAATAGAGATATGTCTGTCAGCAGTGTTTCCCTCTGGTCTTCTCTCAGGACCGGCAGGCCCAGGCCCCAGAGGAAATTGCTCTTTTCTGCCCTGTGGTCCCCTGTTGGGGTGTATACAATTTTCTACAGTAGGATACAAAAGCCTCCATAACTTGCTCCCCTTGTGGGTTATTTGCCCTGTCTGGGGATGTCTTATCTTAGTGATGTGTGACCTTGCCATCTGCTACCTTAGTCAGTAGGCTAGGTGTTTAGTTGCCCTCAGGACTCCCTCATAATATTTCTGTTTGAGGTACCACAGGGCTTTTTCTGTTTCTGTTTTTAACAATGCCTGTATTTTATCTTTTCTGTCAGCCTTTCCCCAGTTTGTGCCTCCCACTTCTGTTTTTGTTGGGCCTCTAGCATTTTAAGCTGTTCTGTGAGGGTATTCATTTGCCATTGTCTTTCCCTTTCTTTATGTGCCACAACAGATATTAATTTCCCCCTAATGACTACCTTCACCGTGTCCCATAAGATCTGCGGTGAGATGTCCTGGCTAGAGTTCATCTCCACTGTCTGTTTGATGAGCTCTCTAATCCCTGAGGTTATTTGTTCATCTCTCAGGAGGGAGACATTAAGTCTTCAATGCGTGTTTTTCCTAGGCAGTGCCAGATCCGTTTCTATGTACACTGGTTGATGGTCCGAATGAGTAGCCACTCCCACCCACGTAGATTTAAACATAGACAGGTCCCTACTGAATGTAAAGAACATGTCTATTCTGGAGTGTATTTTAAATCTAGGGGAAAAGTAGGTGTAGTCCCTGGCATTTGGGTACATTTCTCTCCATATATCCCCTAGCCCCAGTTCGGATATTAACCCCCCAAATTGTTTGGCAGTCCTGTTCTGTTTAAGAGGTATCTTTGACGTTGTGTCGAGCTCTCTGTTCAGGGTCAAATTCCAGTCTCCTCCCATGATGACCAGTCCCTTTGCCTTGTCAACTATTAGGTGTATTAAGTCCATGTAGAACTGTATTGAAGAGGCTGGAGGGGCATACACATTAACAATGGTGACTCAGGCCTCCTGCACCCATCCCTTTACCAGCACATCCCAGGCTCCGGGGTCTGTTATCGTCTCCTCCTCTTCAAAGAGTAAGTTCGTCGCCATCAGGATGGCCACATCCCTCTTTCTCCCCTTTTCTAAGGAGGCACGATATATGGTTGGATAGACTTTTGTTCTAAGTTTCAGTGCCTCTACAGGAGAGAGGTGGGTCTCCTGGAGGAGGCAGACCGAATATCTCTGCCGTCTGAGGAATTGTAGGATCTGTCTCTTTTTTATGGGATTATCAATCCCATTTATGTTGTAGGAAATAGTGGTCAGTCTGTGGTTATCCATGGCAAAACATTTCAAGATACAACTGTTTATGTGTAATCACCCCAGCCTCTCTCTGTTTTACATAAGCCACTACTGTGCACATATGTACCCCTTATTGGACCTATTAACTTTTAACATTTCTGTTAACTGAGTTGCAACAAGTTTAAAAATAACATTTAAAAACACAACATTGGGGGCGCTGTGGAGCTCGAGCCTGGTGGCAGCAGGTAGTAAATAGCTATGTCATCTTTCCGCCTAAATATAGTTAAAAAAGCTTTTTAGACACGGTTTTTGCTGTTTTGGACATTTGGAACAGACTTCTGAGTGGCAAATTGAGTAACATGAGTAAAATGGAAAATCCTAAACAAGGTAAAGGGACAGGAGGTGCAGAACGAGGAAAAGGTGCTGGCGGGGCCCAGACCTCGCAGTCGGGCCTAGAAGATCCAGCTATGACTCCCTCAGGCACAGACGAATCCCTGACGACGTTAGGATTGAAAATGCAGACACTGGTCACCTCGGTGGCTAATTTCTCCCAAAAAATGGATACCTTCAATAGCCGAGTAGTTCTACTGGAGTCTTCGGTGGAGGGTCTAAAAACGGAGTTCACTGAGATAACGAAACAGGCTGATTCAGCCACAGGAGCTACTGCATCAATGGCGAAAGAAATGCATTTTTTTTGTACAAGGCTTGAAACTATGGAAAATCAAATTAGGAGTGCAAATATTAGATTGTTGGGCTTACCCGAAGGCTTTGAAAGGGATCATCCAATTATGGCCATAGAGGAACTGTTAAATGAAAAACTCATTCCATCAGGTCACAATATAATCAGGGGTTTACAGAAAGTTTATAGAATCACGCCATGTGGTCGACAGCAGTCTGAGGAGCCTCGAACAGTGATGCTGGTCACTTCAGAAATTGGTGAGAGAGACAAAATTATGCTTTTGGCTCGTCGGGCAGCCCTGTTAATGGTTGAAGACCATCAAATTTGCCTCTTCCCAGACCTTAGTTTTTCAACACGTCAGCGTCGTAAGAGGTTCGATGGGGTTAGGCGTTCTTTAAGAGAAGTGGGCATAGTGCATTGTATCATATTCCCTGCTCACCTCTGTATCGTGTACGAGGGGAAAGTCTATCTTTTTGGAGACCCAGTAGAAGCTGGAAAGTGGGCGACCAGGTTTGTTGCGAAGTCAGTGAGTACACCCGACGAAATGGGCGTGGACTCTTGAATTGACTAAATGCTACTCAGTGGCTTTTCCCCTTTTATATTGTATGACTGTTTAAAACTGCCCAAGTTAATAGTCTAATGTTTTGGCCACGAGGTGGTTTTAGCCAACATGTTATAGATTTCAAAACTCATATACAATCATTCTGAAGTTTTTCCATATTCAGCCAAATGTTTTAAGATCTGTATTTTTGGGGGTGGAGATGGATATTTTTTGGGATTTACTTGTTTAGATTATTTACTAACCCTTTGTAGGGTTTCTTGCGCCAAACAAATAATCTGAGGTGTCTTTTAAGTTAATTAAGGTATAATGCATGGCACCATATGCTCTTTTTAGAGCGAGGCCTACACTGGGACTGAATTCTGGAGATTTTCTAATTTTAGTTGATGCCATGCTGCTCTTGGACTTACCCACGCAGCAATATTTAGAAAATGTAACACTTTTGTTTTAGTAATTATAGTAATACCCCTAATGAGGTATCTCAATATAGCAAATGCTTTTGTTTCCTTCTATTAAGGGAAGTGTTCCCAGATGGTAATAACACTGTGGTCTGTCTGCTATATGTGTATTCAATGATTTGACATTGGAAAATAAATAAACATAAAGTATAAAAAAATAACAACACACCATTGTCCAACATTTCAACAGTAAAAACTTAACACAGGATCACCCACAAGGGGGTGTAGCAGGTATTATATTCCAGTCGTTACCTTTGACTCCCTAGTTGGAGCTAGGTTTCCCCTGCTCCGGTGGCACATTTCCAGCTGCGCCTTGAACCGCCGCGTCGTATGGGAGGTAACCGTTTCCCAGAATTAGCAGGCGGTGCCTGCCTTCTGCACGGTCTCAGCCATTGTCAGCACAGGTCTGGCTAGAAACAGGTGTTTCTTCTCCCCCCCACACACACACAATCCATTTTTAACATTTAGTTTTGTTCCTTTTTATTGCCTAACACTGCAGCTACTAGGAGGAAACACCCTCAGATCTGTCTTGTAGTGACAGAAGACCCCCTCCTCATTAGCATTTCCCGACCACGTATTGATGTGGCCTTTATTGTTTGTATTCTAGTTTCACAGCTTACTGCCAAGATCACTTCTTTCCAAGAAAAGGAAACTTTTAGTACAGTACTTGAGGAAGGGAAAAAGAAAAATAGCAATATTCCTCCCCTGTAATTGTGATTAGTGACCCCCTCAGCTCCATCTAGAATGGGTTTCAGGTTCCCCTTGCTTATCTGGCTGATATGGGCCCCCTATTACAGCAACTTCTGCCCCAAGTACATCTTTAATGTTCATTGTCTCTGCTACGCTGGTTAAAGCCCCCCCCCCCGATCATGTTTTCATTTTACCCCAAACCCTTCAGTTTTAATATTGCCCCCTTATACTTGCTGTTTTGTCTGGCAGAAGAGCCTTGTACAAGAGGGAGTTGTGTGAGCCCACAGTCTGTCCGTGCTCTGTGCGAAAGTTCTTCTCAGTTGAAGAAGGGCGTTTCGGGACACAAGCCGCGACTATCTCTGGCGGTCTTTTACGTGGATCCGACTCACAAAGGGGGACCTAAAAAGGAAAAACAAGAAAGTGGTAGAAGTGATTCAGGTCTTTTGCTGACCATGTCAGGTCTCCAGACCAGTCTTCTTGGCGCTTCTTCGTGCTGATGACACCTGCTCCTGGATACTGGACTGCTGTAGTAGGGTTTCAGTTTGGAGCTGCGAGCTGTAGGTTTTCAGGAGCGTCCCCAAATCTGCTTGCAGAGTCATGTTGCCATTCATCTGGGGGCTTGTCTTTCTCCGGACTCCCTTGCATGCGACCTCCCAAGCCGAGCGCAGTAGCTCTCTCTCTAGCTGCTCCTTTATCATGGGGGGGGGGGTTCGATGCCATTTTCTTTCAAAAAATATGCTGCCACCAGAAGATCCTGGAATACTGTGGTGCCCTGGTCCATTTCTACTCTCAATCAGGCTGGATAAAGAACCTGTGCCTCCATTTGCATGGCTCTCAGTTGCTTCAAAATAGACCACATGGTGCGGCGGCTTTCTTGCACAGCCATCGTATAGTCGTTGTCGAGGATTATTCTATGCTGTTTGAACTTTAGGTTTCTCTGTCTCCAGGAGTTCTGCAGCAGTTCTTCTTTCACAGCATATGAGGACATTTTGAGTACAAATGACCGTGGTCTTGCCCCCCCACGTTCGATCTCGGACCGAGGGATCGATGGGCGCGATCCATAGCCATCTCATAGTCCTGTGGCAGTTGAAGAGCCAACCACAGCGTCTCTTGCACAAAACTAATGACGCTTGGCGCGCCTTCCTCCGCTCCTTCAGGCACCCCATACAGTCAGAGATTTTGTCATCGGCTCTGGCCCTCTAAGTCATCCAGTCGGCTGGTTAGCTCCCTCTCCCTGGCTAGGAAATAGAGGAGGAGGCAGTCATGCCAGTCTGCCTGGTCCGCTCGGTGTTCCACCTGTTCAGTGTCTTCTCGCAATCCGGTGAATGTGTGGTCTATTTTATTTACTGTGGCTGCTGTTTGCTTGATGGTCGCTACCAGTTCCAACCAATCTCCAGGGCCAGAGGCCTAAGCCGCCATACTTGGCTCAGCCTCGAAATCTTCCTCCGATGTGGGTTGTTTTTCTAGCTGCAGCATTTCCTTTAGCTTCTGTGCCAGAGTATTCAAGATTTTGGATGTTGAGGCTTTTGTCCTGGTTGTTTTCGCTGGTGAATCCATATCTTGATAGGCAGATGTTTGTAGATTTGTATCGAGGGGTCGGTGGAGCTCGGGGATCAAGCTGCCATTACCCTGCTGACGTCTCTGGAAGTCCCTACAACAGTATTTGTTTGATATTGAAGATAGTTTGATGAGTTTCTTTATGCATTTTTCTCCATTAGCAGCTCAGCATCCCGTCTTTCTCCCTACCACTCCCTGTTTCCCATGCCTCCATACCTTTGCTACTGGTGTAGCTGCACCAGGCTACCTACACTTAACCCCCCAGAAAGCCCCTACCTCAGGACTCCCACCTGGGGCTTGCCCACTGGCACATCAGCAGCCCGTTGTGCTGCCACTGGGAGACTGGGACTCAGATGCAATTCCCAGAATCCCTTGTGGGAGCCGGCAGGGGTGAAGTGCTCAGCTCTCAGGGAAGGTGTGAATGGGCAGCTAGGCATTCACTCACCCCCTGCCTGCCCACCTCGGAATCATATTGGTGTCAGTTGTGAAGGCAGCTGCTTTCCTGTTTGAGAGAAGCATGCAGTCATTGCAGCTCCAGTCATGAATTGGGAGGCAGGGAACTAGAGAGACAGAAAGGCAAAAATAGAGGGAAGTTCCATCCAGGGAGAGCAGTGAACACCCAGCCTGCACAATATGCAGCATTTAAGAACCAGGGAGTGTTCTGCTGGCCTATCCCATGCCAGTGTTCCACCGAGTGTTACAGAGGGCCTCCTTGTGGGTGACCTAGGGAGTCATGTAACTGGAGCCACAGACCCTCCTTGGAGACATTGCTCATCCACTGGGGACTGTGCTTAGACTCCATTGACTCTTATATTCTTGTCTGGAGAGCTTTTCTGGAATGTTCTTCCAGGACATGTTTGACTGTAGCCTGTCCTTGCTGGGTCGCAGCAGATATACTAAGGTTGTAATCCTTATTGTCCTTGAAGAAAATCCCAATTAAACACTGAAAACAAGAAAAAGAAAACTAAAAGTGCAGTATGCATGTATCTGTTAGTCATCTATACACACACACACACACACATGTATATATATATATATATATATATATAACTTGTTTTTATATAGTGTGTTTCCTCTATTATTTTCTGTTTCATTCTCCTAAGTAAGCCGTTTCTGTCATGCAGTCTCCTTCCCCCACCCCAGTGCCCACGCTCTTTGAGTAATTACGTAGCTCTGTATCCCACCTGGGGCTTCGACGTTCCCAGTTCACAACAGCAGCTGACATTTACTGATGTAGTGAGACAGAGAGGAAAATGCCATTAGTGCGAGTCCTGGGGGCGTCACAGGGGACTGTAGTTGGTGGTGGGGGCCGGGTACTCAGTAAAGGGGAGAAGCCCTGCCACAAAACTTGAAAACTCTTTGTACTGCAGTATGTCAAGGACTCCTTGGGATGAAGCGAACACTTCCATGAATGGAGGCATAGAATACAAAGCACTGAAATGCCATGGCAGCAACACACAGAAAGCAGCTCCGTACACAACAGGCAGGGAGTATTTGAAGGTACTGGGAGCGTTGTTTATGTGAGGTTTAGGCAGTAGTATTTGTAAATTTCATTACTGCAATCCCTGCTCACAGGGGCTACAAACTGCCTCCTGAAGGTTTTAAAACACAAGGCAAAACTGTAGACGTCCCCTAGGGATGAAGCACAAGAAGTTAAATAGTTGCTCATCAAATATTAAGTGATATTTCTTGTTTATACCACGGTCCCCTTAAGGAGGTACTTTGAAGGGACATCGTCTACAGTGACACCTGTGGCTTCAGTTGCTGTTCATTTTCTGACCACCATGAATGTTTAATGGGAGCTGTATGTGTTAAGCAACATACAGCACCAGTATGTATTAATACTAGGATAATACTAGAATACATAGAACAACAGAAGGCTTATGCCCATATAAGTTGTCCCCACTACTCAGTGGAAGTAATACAATTACCAACTTCAATATATATATCCAATCTAACCTGAAAGGCCTGCTATTAGTTTGAGAATAAGGATGCAATTTTTTTTTTTTTTTTATATTTAGAAACATAGGAAGGCTAGACAAGAAAGACAAAGGGGTGAGGTGGGGGCGTGTTCATTCCAGGCATCCAGAATGCTACAGCATTCAGTGTTATGTGAAAGAGCTGCAGCAGCGGTTTAAATGGGATATTCTGCCACTAAAGGTTAAGGACTTTGAAACTATGGGAGGGGAAGAACAACAGTGGAGGTAACCTCTGGGAACGTGAGGAAGTGACCTGCCAAATTCTGCTGGCATGGAATTACTAATTCTGCTGTTTCACACACTTCCTTCCCAAATAAATTAAATGTTGCAGTGTTGTGGAATTATGCCTTTTCTCCCTTTTTAGATAGTGTTTTTCTTTTTAAAAAAAGCTAGGTGGAAACCATGTGAAAAAAGTGCTTTCTCCAATTCTGGGAACTAATTGGAAATCAGGGAAAAGATGCAGTTTCTGTGTAAATCATCAGAAAATAACGTAAGCTATCACAAAATATTGCAAACTAAAATAAAATTTTTATTTAATGAAAACAATAAGCTTAGCCACTAGGGTTCCACCATGCTGTGGCGACACGGAGCACAGCGACCGCCAGTACAGCGATGGCACAACACCGCCAGTTGGTGTTGTGCCGCCAGCTAAACTGTGTTTTCTGTGGGGGCTTTATACCGCATCCTCCGACTTTTAAATAACCAACTCCGAGTTGGAGTTGGTTCAGCGAGGGGCGAACACCCCGGAGGCACCAGTGTCGGGAATACAGCGGACCATCACAGTGAACTGTTGGTAATGTCACTGTGATGGTTTTCACTGTATTCCCGTCCCTGTTATGACGTGATACCAGCCACTTGTGCTGGAACAGGATTCTGTGGTGTATGAACTCTGATGGAGAAATATATCTGCCGTTAGAACGCCAGAGGGAGTGTGACTGTAGTGCAGAGCCTGAACCCTCATGCGCACATAACAGTGTCCCTGGGGTAACAAACCTGGCAGAAGACAACATCAGGCTTGCATGACATCACTAGCAAATTTCTGTTAGAAAGGCAGCTCAGGCACTGGAGGGCAAACACAAAGCAACCCGAGACCCACAGGTATTAGGGGACTTGCAGAAAGGGGGGACTCTGCGAGCTATTAGGAAAATGGAGGGACAGCTGATTATCACAAACAGATGTATTTCGAGCACGAAAACAGGGAAGGAATAGTGACAAAACACCGTAGTAACCTGCTGAATTCTGTAACAACTCCATAGCAGGTTATTATGATTACTTTCTTCCTCGCACTGTCGCTTCACTGAAGTGCAAAGAAAGCTTACAGGTTTTGTCTCTGTCTGAACCTTGTACCAGTTATTATAAAAAATAATGCCTGTGCAAGGTTTGTCCCTCGGTATGTGATACTCTCATTAATGTATTATTGCACACCTCTGGTGTGTGAAAATCCTCATAACACGCACCTGGACAGGCAATATTCTCTCTTTTTTTTTTTTTTTCAATACAGCTTTTTACCCCTCAGACTGCTGTCAGCTCCTTTCTCTTTCTCTGCATGGCTGGCATCCACCTTCCCCAGACATACCTTAGAGCTAGTCTGCCACATTTCCCCCTGTGATGAGATCCAAGGGGGGAGGACCATCCTTCCTCCACTGAGTGTTACATATCCAGATACTCCTGGTGTCCGGGGTGTTGGGTGTCTGGGGAGAGGCGCAGGGAGTCTGGGTGGCAGTGGGGGGACAGGCACAGGGCATCTGTGTGGCAGTTGGGGGAGAGTCACAGGCGTCCAGGTGGCGGTGGGGGAGAGGCGTAGGGCATCCGGGTGGCATTGGGGGGGTGAGGTGCAGGGTATCCAGGTGGTAGTGGTGGGGGAGAGGCACAGGGTGTTCAGGTGGTGGTGGGGAGAAGAGGCAGAGGGCATCCGAGGGGCAGTGGGTGGGGGAGAGGTGCAGGGCATCCAGGTGGCAGTGGTTAGAGGAGAGGCTCAGGCCATCCAGGTGGTGGTGGTGGGAGCGAGAGGCGCAGGGCTTTATAAAGTCCTTGGGTCCCTTTTTCTGTTTAGTGCCCTCGAGCCACCGCAGGATGGTTTGCACATGTGTGTGGAGGCGCATATATGTACTGGAACCATGGCTTCCCCCACACTCCTGTCTCCTGACTTACATTTGCTGCTCATGCATTGGGTCTGCCACCAGGTCTCCACCTGGTGGCAGCCAAAAGTCAAGTCAGTCCACCACCCCTGTCCAGGAGAAGATAGCTACCTGGTGGCTGCTCAGTCCACTCCCAACCCCCAGTGATTTGAGCTCGTTCACAAACTTAGGTAGCCTGCAGCTAGCTTTTGGAAGACAGAAATCTTGCTTTTAGAGCAGAAAGCAGCTGACTAAAAAGCTAGTTTTTCCTTACTAATGTAACACTTCTATCTCAGCAGGAGTCAGTGCCTGTTGGGATTAAGCAAGCAGATACTTTATTAGAAGTAGAGGGGGTCTCATTTAGGGTTAAAAAAAAAGTAAGCCAATGTATGTTTCAATGTTGGGGAAGGGTACTGTATCAACTTAGTTTGCTAAATCAGTAGGAGGGGAGAGAAGTTAATTGGGGGTGTGGCTTAGGTAGTAGAAAAGCAGGTGACTCCAATACAACTTAATGCTGCTAGCTTTTGGAAGACAGAAATCTTGCTTTTAGAGCAGAAAGTAGCTGATTAAAAAAGCTGCAGTTTTTCTTACTAATTGCCCTCCATCCCACCCCTCCACCCTCCACCAGTTCTACTTTTATAGCCACTGGATTTGACTGACAACAGGAACTTCCTGTTTGGCAGTAGGAAGGGAAGGATCATAGAGAAACATTAGTTTTGTCAACCCTGAAGGAAAAAAGTAGCTCCCCTCCAGCTGCTGGAGGTCTAACTCTGAGCAAGGAAGAAGGAGACTACTGAAGAATACAAGAAGTTGCTGTCCCAGAACAGGAAGGGTGAGAGTCATAAGGAGAGGAGAGAGTAAGCATACAGAGCAACAGTAGAGGGGACACAAAATAAGACATGATGGGAGTGGTGCAGTGCAATGGCTGTGGGGCGGCAGTGTTCCAGGAGACATTCTGGAGGCTGCAATGCTGCCCTATTTGCAGACACCTCTCTGGTCTGAGGGAAGAGGTTGCCTGTCTCCAGGCTGACCTGGCTATGATTCGTGAAATCTCCTCCCCCACGCAGGGACCACCAGGGCCACCGCCGCTACCTCAGAGGTTGCCAAGAAAGAGGAGTGGCTGGACCAAGGTGGGCTCAGGGAGGGAGAGGGTGGTGGAACAGAGGTGCATCCCTCCAGCTGTACCTCTCCACAATTCATACGCTGTTCTGGTGGATAGTGGTTCCTCTATGAAGGCACCTGCAGTGGAGACCAAGGAGGATGCTGGGAACCTCCACAAAGGAGACCCACAGGAGGATGGCATGGGACCCCACAGGGGTAGGAAACAACTTCTCGATCATTAGGGGGGTAGAAGTGGGGGAAGAAGTGGAGAGGGAGGTAAGGTGGCTGCCTGGCGCCATGGCTTGGAGGGACAAGAAGCGAATCCTCAGGATCGTGTGAGCAGCTGCATGAGGGAGGGAGCTGGATCTCATTGTCCACCTAGGGACAAATGACCTGGCTGGGAATGGGATCAGGGCAGTGCAAGAGAAGTTTGTAGATTTGGGGAGGGGCCTTAGACAAGTAGCGCATACGGTAACTTTCTTGGTAGTGCTCCCTGTCTATGGCAAGGGTGGTGCTAGGGTACTCCACACCATGGAATTCAATGAATGGTTGAAAAACTGGTGTGGAGCTCAGGGTTTTGGCTTTACTGGGGACTGGGGAGCCACCTGGAGGTATGCAGGCCTATACTGGTGCGATGGTCTGCATCTGTCTGGGGGGGGGCAGGATTCTAGGTGATAGGTTTAAATGCTTCATTGGCAAGCATTTAAACTAGCCAAGGGGGGAGGGAGGCACCGAAAAGGAGCAGGGGAATCCCAGCCTCCCCCCACAAAACATGGTAATTAGCGAGGTAAACACCATGGTAGAGAAGTCATTAGGGAGCAGGACAGAGGTAAATGCAAAAAAAAGCAAAGGCAGTAAGGACAGGGATGGGGCTAAAAGGGGTAAGGCCATCAAAAAATGGAGAGTGATGTGTACCAATGCCCGTAGTCTGTGTAACAAGCTCCCTGAACTAGTGGTCTTGATGGAAGAGGGATGCCTGGATATTGTGGCAATCAAAGAAACAAGGTATACAGAGAACCATAACTGGGATGTCAACATACCAGGATACACAATCTACAGGAGGGACAGGGAGGGTAAAAGAGGAGGAGGAGTAGCTCTCTATGTAAGGGAAGGGATCAAAACAACAGAACTAAAGAGTAAACAGGGAGAAGATGAGTCACTCTGGGTCACCCTGGAGACAGGAAATGGCACCACAATCCGCATGGGGTTTATATACAGACCCCCATCTCAGGGGCAGAGAATGGACAAGGAAATGATAGAAGGCATCCTTAGAATGGCAGAAAAAGGGGAGATATTGTTGATGGGGGACCTGAATATGCCAGATGTTAACTGGAGCACCTTTGCTGCAGGCACATCCAAGAGCAGGGTCATTCTTGATGCCCTACAAGGGGCATGCCTCAGACAGCTAATATTGGAACCCACTCGGGAGGGAGCAATTTTAGATCTGGTACTCTCAAACGGGGACGGAGAAAGAATCTCGGATTTAGAAGTGGGTAGCCATCTGGGAACAAACGACCACCAAACAGTGTGGTTCACGATAAACACAACCATAGAGTCAAGCCATGCAAAAGCAAGAGTATTGGACTTTAGGAGGACTGACTTTGGGAAAATGAGAGAGTGCCTCAGAAAAACACTAGCAAACAGGCAAGAATGAGGGCTGGAGGAACAATGGGGAGTAATCAAAACAGCCATCACAGAGACAACAAGCCTTTGTGTGAAGCAAATCAACAAAACACAACAAAGGAAAAAAAACGCTATGGTTCTCAAAAGAGGTGGCAGGGAAGGTTAAGGAGAAGAGGATAGCATTCAGGAAATATAAGGATTAGGAGAAAATGATAGCATTCAGGAAATATAAGGATCACAGAAGGAGTAGGACAGGGAACTTTATCAGTTAAAGCAGAAAGAGGCAGAGAAGGCAGTCAGAATAGCAAAGGCCCAACCCGAGGAAAGGATAGCCAACTTTGTTAAGAAGGGGGATAAGACCTTTTTATAGGTACATTAGGGAGCGAAGAAAGACCAAGGGAGGGATACTGAGGCTTAATAAAGGGGAGGGAATGTGGGCAGAGGGTGACAGTGAAAAAGCAGGGATACTGAACAAATATTTCTGCTCAGTATTCACAAAGGAAGAAGAGGGAGAGGTACCTAAACCAAACAAGAGAAACACTCTGGATTGGGGGGGTTGATACCAGTCCAGAAGAAAGGGTTCTGAAAGAACTAGTAAAACTGAAGGTGGACAAAGCAATGGGGCCTGATGTGGTTCACCCAAGAATTCTAAAAGAACTAAGGGTAGAACTATTGACACCACTGACTACTCTCTTTAACAAATCATGGGAGGATGGGGTGGTACCTGAGGACTGGAGGAGGGCAGATGTGATTCCTCTTCACAAAAGTGGGAGTAGGGCAGAGGCAAGAAACTATAGACCAGTTAGTTTGACCTCAGTGGTAGGGAAAATGATGGAATCACTTCTGAAGGAAAGAATTGTTGAGTACCTAGAGGCCAGTGGACCCAAGGCAGCATGGATTCACGATGGGAAGGTCGTGTCAGACGAATCTAATAGATTTCTTTGACTGGGTGACCAAAGTAGTAGACCTGGGAGGGGCTATGGACATGGCCTACCTAGATTTTAATAAAGCATTTGATACTGTCCCACACAAAAAATTAATATACAAGTTAGCCAGCCTTGGAGTGGGTCCCAAGGTGGTAGCCTGGATAAAAAAATTGGCTAGACAACAGGATGCAAAGAGTAAGAGTAAACGGAGTCCACAGTGAAGAAAGGCGGGTTACTAGCAGGGTACCGAAGGGTTCAGTACTGGGACCGGTCCTTTTTAATGTCTTTATAAGTGACATTGCAGAGGAGCTAGAAGGAAAAATATGTCTCTTTGCAGACGACACAAAGATCTGCAACAGGGTTGATGCACAAGATGGAGTGGAAAGGATGAGAAGGGATCTGGCAAGGTTGGAGGAATGGTGAAATGTATGGCAGCTTAGATTCAACGCAAAGAAGTGCAAGGTAATGCACCTGGGAAACAAAAACCCAGGGGAAGAGTACACAATGGGGGGGGTTAGATACTGACAACAACAAAAATGGAAAAGGACCTGGGGGTAATTATATCAGATGACCTAAAGGTGGGCAAGCAATGTGAGAAGGCAGTGAGGAGGGCTGGGGGATACTGGGATGCATAGGAAGAGGTACCAACAGTAGAAATCAGGAAGTTATTTCTCTGTACAGACAGTTGGTGAGACCCCATCTGGAGTACTGTATGCAGTTCTGGAGACCCCATCTCCACGAAGACATAGACAGAGTGGAGGCTGTCCAGAGGAGGGCAACCAAAATGGTGCAGGGTCTGCACCAGAAGACATACGAAGAGAGACTAAAGGAGCTTAATATGTATACCCTTGAGGAAAGAAGGGAGAGGGGGACATGACAGAAACTTAAGTACCTCAAGGAATCAACAAAGTCCAAGAGGGTAGCATCTTTCAGAAAAGAGATGCAAGAATAAGGGGCACAATTTGAAGATAGAGGGGGACGGCTCAGAGGTAATGTGAGGAAGTATTTTTTCACGGAGGGGGTTGTGTATGCATGGAACAGCTTTCCTGAGGAGGTCATGGAGTCAAGAACAGTGGGGGAATTCAAGAATGCATGGGACAGACATGAGGCAGTTCTAATGGGGGTAGGAGGAAATAGGCTGTTGGTTAACTAGGATCTGCAGCTTAACCATCAGGTAGGAAAATAGGCAGACTAGGTGGGCCAAGCTGTCCTTATCTGCCATCAAATTCTATGTTTCTATGTTTAGCCAGTTTGTTGAGAGGTAAGGCGTACAGCACCTTAGCCCTCTTTGCCACTAAGCCAGCTTAAATGTTATTTTTTTTCTGATTTCGTTATTTAATTAGATAAAAGCACCCAAGTTTAACTCTTGAAAGCTAGTCTCAAAAAACTGTTTTGTTAGTCCATTAAAAGGTATCATCTGCAACATATTTGTTGTTTTTTTCTTCTACATCATCAACTGGACTAACACGGCTACCACATCTTTGCCAATTACTTGACTACAAAAGATATTCATTTTATAAGTGGGACAAGACATTCCAGAATTTGTGTTGATTGGTGTATACCCAGTTTTGGGTGATGATTGCACTTGGATTTTGGTTTGATGCCAGTTCACCTGTGGACATGGGTTGAACTTGGTTTGACTGCACACCCTGTTGTGCCTTATCCCCTACCTATCGGAGAAACAGATGTGTGCCACAGTAAATGAGATGTTATCACCATTGTGAAAGGTGATCACAGATAGGTTAAGTATTCCATTATGATGTACGCCGACCTTCATTAAACAGAAGCATCACAAACATCAAAAAAATTGTGAGACAGGGGGACTGGTGAATTATGATCCTACCCCCTCGTTTGTGAACATAAATTGCATATTTTGAGTCAGCCTATTACATAGCTCTTATTTATCTGCCAAGCGCATTATTACTAGTGTGGTTTAAGTAGGGAATAAGTGACAGACTGTATGTCATGTTAAACACAGTGTGTGTGTGTGTGTGTGTGTGTGTGTGTATGTATGTATGTACATAACATAGCTCTCAAACTCCCGACTGTGTTCTTTTTTTTCTTTTTCTGTCAGGTGTCTCTCCTCCTCACTGCTGGCCGGTTCCTCCATCTCCAGCCCTCGCAGTCCCATGATCCGCTTTCCTTGGGACTAATTTGGTTCTGGGCAAGTCGCCTACTGATTTCCTCCTGGTGGGAGGAGGGCCATACTCCTCCCTCCCTCCCCTGAAGCACAAATCCAGATTTCCAGAGCCCTGCCTTGTCGGTTGTGTGGGGCTTGCGGAGGGTCAGGGAGTCATCTAGCTGGTCTTGGTTTTTCTTCCAGTATTTTCTTCCCAGGGTAGCCCTCCATGTGGTGATGCACTGAGCATGCCTTTGCATGTACGTTTGTATCAGCAGGGCAGCCCTGCATGCATTGATGCAGTGACCGTACTTTTACATGCATGTTTGTATCAGCAGGCCAGCCCTGTGTGCAGTGATGCAGTGAGCGTGCCTTCGCATGCACATTTGTATCAGTAGGGCAGCCTTGCCTGCCTTAATGCAGTGAGCATGCCTCCGCATGTACGTGTGTATCACCAGGGCAGCTCTGCATGTTTTGAGGCAGTGACTGTGCCTCCGCATGTACGTGTGTATCGGCAGGGCAGCCCTGCATGCATTGATGTAGTGACCATACTTTTACATGCATGTTTGTATCAGCAGGGCAGCCCTGCATGCATTGATGTAGTGACCATACTTTTACATGCATGTTTGTATCAGCAGGGCAGCCCTGCATGCATTGATGCAGTGACCGTACTTTTACATGCATGTTTGTATCAGCAGGCCAGCCCTGTGTGCAGTGATGCAGTGAGCGTGCCTTCACATGCACATTTGTATCAGTAGGGTAGCCTTGCATGCCTTGATGCAGTGAGCATGCCTCCACATGTACGTGTGTATCACCAGGGCAGCCCTACCCCCGAGGTAAGAGAGCTGTTTGCAGGATGCTCTATCCTCTCTCCCCCACCTGGCCCTCATGCAACCCAAGTCCACCACACTGCCAGATTGGCAGATCATATTCTGTTTAAACCATCTTATTAGTTTGCTGGAAAAAGTTTACTTAGCATTGTGTTGAAGGAATAAGCTACATTCTTTGTGTTGGTTAGGATTCTGCAGCAGAAATATTATTGGGTTCAAATCTGGGAGGGGAGTGGCATTATTGTCGTTAGACAGTGTGTGCACAGAGCCTGTGTAAAGGAGGCAGACTGGAGAAAAACTCTTTGAGATGCGATGCCCTTATGGCCAGAAACTTGAAATGACTTGATGCCCCAGATCACTTGGCCTGGGTGTCAGGTAATGGAATCTGTACTCCACTATATCTCGGGTATCCAAGATGGAAGTTTTCAGCACACAGCAAACTCAAGGCAGGTGCTTTGTTACTTTATCCAATGTTAGACACTGGGCCACAGAAGAGGACGGTATCTTGGGTAAGTTATTTCAAAAGTATCCATTTGAAAGTGATTTTAAGTTTCAGAACCAGAGGTAATGGATTTTTCACGAAGATTAACCAATGCTCTGAATTGGAGTCATTTCTCCAGTGTTTCAACTGCTAACATCTCACCTGAAAGTTAGAAACTGTAAATTATTCACCTAGCAATATCAGTTACACTGCATAACTCTTGCAAATGGCCCCAGCAGAGTTAATATCCAATCTGACCAGAGCTAGCATCACTCAGCACAGCTCACACCCATTCATGTTGTCCCCCTCATAAAAACCTGAGTTTTAGGCTATTGGGCTCATTTTTTTCATTGTCAATTTTAAAGCAGCGAGCCGACTGGCTGTAGTAATATTCTGGCTGGCAGCATGACTCATTGTGAAAGATACCTGATCTCGAAACCATTCTGTTCTTCATTAGGGAGGGTATTTGTCCCTTACGAATCACTGACAACTGAGGCTGCTTCAGGGATTAAAGATATAATGCCTTCCTTGTGACATCATAGCAATTCCTGCAGTAACAGACTGCGATGTCACAGGCTGTGCATCAGTTAAAAAGGTTTTATTGATCGATGTGTACAAAATCATTACAGTGAAAACAAGCACATTATAGCACAAATAAGTTACACAATAAAATGTCTAGAAAAAACTCTACATATGGCCTTGGTTAAAATGTAGCAAAACAAACAAAATCTTAATTAGTACTGCAATCAATCTGATCAAATAACAGTACATTAAGCCATAGTCGTAAAGTTGTCACTCAGAATCTAAAGATGTTGAGAGCTATTTCCAGAAACAAATGAAAATTGAACCAGGCGGTGCAGTGCTTCTGAGCATGATTAAACTGTCTGCTGCTCTATAATATTTTTCCTGATTTTATAAATTATGTTAAAGTAGTTATCTAGTCTCACGATAGACCATTCATCTTGTGTGTGTAACAAAACTGATGTAAGTTCAAATTTATCTACATTATGGCTGGGTATCATGATATGGGCTTCTGAATAAACCTCAACTGTTGGGGAACCATAGGGGACAGTGAGTCAGTTTGTAAGTACTGTAGGTAGGGGACAGTGAGTCAGTTTGTAAGTACTGTAGGTAGGGGACAGTGATTCAGTTTGTAAGTACTGTAGGTAGGGGACAGTGAGCCAGTTTGTAGGTGTAATGCCCCAAATGTGGTCATTCCAGAAAAATAAAATTAAATGAATGCAGAATACACAGGTGCTTAGAGTACCTGCTGCGGGGGTAGGCAGCAGGGTACTGTACGAGGGGCCCCTAGACATAAAAAGTCAACCTCCCTACACACACAAAACACTGTAAATAATAATAAAAGTGCACCTGTGCACTTACAGCTGGTCAAAAGGTAGATTTTGTAAGCATTCCATGTCATAATGGCTTGGATGGAACGCTGTGCTGAGTGGCTCATGCACAGCATTCCAATCCAGCTGTAACCCCCCTGCAAATGGGGGTTCCCAAAAGACTTCCAGGAGCTTGCTTGAATGCTCCAAGCCTGAATGGTGTTTGGCGTTTAAGCCATTTATCAGTGAGTGTTTTTAGAGCCTCTGGTACTGTCTCTTTAAGAGCTGTCTGCTTGCAGACATAATTAGTTTATATGGGGGGACTGTGTGTTTCTCTGTTTGAGTACCACTCGAACTGCTGCCAATTCACTCCATTTTTGCAGTCACTAGGAGTACAAAGGGAACCTATCTGAAAGATGTAACTGTTTGCCAGAAATGATTTAGAGTAATAATGAAAATACAGTTTGTCTAACCTGCTTTCTATGCAGTCAGAACTGTGTTTGCCTAGTTCCCCATTCTAGTTTTGAACTGCTGAACTGGACCAATCAGTGTGGGGTAAGCTAGCTCTAAAATGGTGCCTTGGACGAATCAGAACTTGGACTCATAATCTGAGCCAGCCACAAGAGGATTGTATGGGCAGTGACTCTGGGAGATGTAGCTTAGACTTGGCGCCTTTTTGGACCAACAGCAGCAGTCTATTGTGAGTGACAACCAATCCAGTCAAGAACTGGGAGGAACTCAAAGGAAGTGCCCGGTTTTGTCTGTTGGAGTTTCAGTTTAGATCTGCAGTGAAGGAAAAGAAACCCTGTCTCCTTCAGTGCACAGTTTCAGTCAAAAAGCACGTGTAAAGGCCCAGAGTTCCGGTCTGCAGCTTGTGTAACTGCTTGTTAGGACTGAATCAGTCCTGTGAAAAGAATCAAAGGATCTCTGAAGAGTAGAAACCAGGCTCACCCTGTAGAAGACTGGAGAAATTGTTGAATTGCACTCGGTCTGTCAGGAACTGAATCTGCTGTGTGTTCTCCCGGTGTTGTGCAGTAATTGCGATCGGGATAGAGAAGCAGCCTGCCTGGTATAGTACTTTCTTTTTACCATATAAATGTGTGAAGAGTCTCGTGGAGCTCAAGAGTAGCCCTGCTGGACGTTGAAGGACCCTATCTTGTTTGGAGGTCGTGAGTACTAATTCAGGGTCGCTCCTGTTGAATTGCCACATTAAATCCAAATGGAATCATTGTACTGCTGACTGTTTAAACTAATTTTTCTTTTCACTGTGTGAAAGGGCCTACCAGCTGCACGGTTTGGACTAGCCACTAGGGCTTGGGTACCCAGGGACAGTAACTGGTAGGGATAGGCCTGTGCACAGAGCCATAGGTAGATAGTAAAGTGATAAGCTAATTAACCTGATTTCCCCCTGTCCTTGTTATATCCCCCTAAATAAATCAGAGCTGCTTGTTTCAGCAAAGTTATACTTCCTGAGGTATTTGTCTATGTTAAAGTACTGTACTGTGATTGTTGCACTGTATCTTATTTCACAGGAGGTCCCAGTGCCAGAACTAGTCCTGGGGGTAAGTGTATACTGTGAAGGTAATTCTGATATATTGTGTGGGCCACTAGTAGGAAGAAAGGGGGGTTGCAGTGTCCCAGAGGGCTGTGACCAAGTAAGTTTAACTATTGCAAACCCTGACCTCTGGGTGGAGGCACCCGCCATTGGATCCAGGCCCCTCAACCTGTTAGTGGCAAATCAGGCAGGGGTAGTAGCCCCTGGGATAGCGCCATCTAGGGGTTACACAGCCATTCTAGAACTTAGGCAGTTTTATCTTTTAAATATAATTCTATAGTTAGTCAGTTGCTGTGGGACTGTGGAGTAGAGAGGATCACAGGCATGCAACAGGGACTTGTGGCTTACCTGGTGGTTGTGAAGCCAGTCCTGTTGACTCCCTGGTGAGTCCCCTCCTCCAGTCCACCGAAGAATCCTGCGCTGCAGTAGTGCGATCATCCGTGGTGCCATCGGGGCACCAGAAGAAAAGAAAACGCCCGTTTGCTGCGGTTTGGGCTGAGAGCCCCATCGTTTATTTATTTTTACCCCCTCCCCGTATTTTAAAAGTAAGTCCCGGTCCCACGCCGGCAGCAGAGAAGCGCTGCATCTCCCTTTTGGCTGTTGGAGGCCCCCGAGTCATCCCCCAGCTGCCTGTCCGGTTTTCCCTCCCACTGCCAGCTCACCTCCCACCTCCCAGTTGCCGAAACGGACCCCAGAGACCGCAGTGCAGTGAGTTGGCGGCAGCACGTTATGCTGACCGCCAGTTACTAAAGGGGACTGAATTTGTTTGAAGCATAGGCGCGTAACTGCGAAGCAACGGAGGCTTAGGGAGCATCCGGTCACTAGGACCCTTGTATTTTAATATTTAAAAGGGAGGCGGGGTTAGTGACGCCCAAAGGAGGGGCCAACTAGCGAGACCAAAATAGCGGCCTATGAATATTAATAAAAGGGGCGGGATTAAAGGCGACAACCTGTATAAAGATTGACAGCATCCATTAGGAGCCTGCAGAATTTAAAGGGGCAACGAGATTTAAAAGGGCAATTCCGGCCCAATTATAAAGTAGGGCATTAGGCCCATTGTAAAGTGTGGCATCAGGCCCAAAGTATAGAGGGGCATCAGGCCCATGGTAAATTGGGGCACCAGGCCCAATCTAAGGTGGGGTACCAGGCCCAAGGTAACGAGGTGCACCAGGCCCAGTATAAAGTGGGGCACCAGGCCCAAGCTAACGTAGGGCTTCAGGCCTGAGGTAAAGGTAGGGCATTAGGCCCGAGGTAAAGCCTGGTCTAAGGGGAGGCCCCGGCCTAGCGGAATAGGGCAAGCCAGCCTAGTGGTACTATAGGGAGGCCCCGGCCTAGCGGAATAGGGCAAGCCAGCCTAGTGGTACTAAGGGGAGGCCCCGGCCTAGCGGAATAGGGCAAGCCAGCCTAGTGGTACTATAGGGAGGCCCGGCCTAGCGGAATAGGGCAAGCCAGCCTAGTGGTACTAAAGGGAGGCCCCGGCCTAGCAGAATAGGGCAAGCCAGCCTAGTGGTACTAAAGGGAGGCCCCGGCCTAGCGGAATAGGGCAAGCCAGCCTAGTGGTACTAAAGGGAGGCCCTAGCCACACCGTACAGTAAGGGATCCTATCCCAGAATACCCTACCTATAGAAACAGGGGTTCATTTGAGACTGTTCTATTTGCCTATACTGTGAAATTACGGTGATTACTGTACTGCTTATGCTGAACTATTGCCCTAAGTACCTGAACTATTGCCCTAAGTACCTGAACTATTGTCCTAAGTACCTGAACTATTGCCCTAAGTACCTGAACTATTGGTCTAAGTACCTGAACTGTTGTCCGATGTACCTGAACTATTGCCCTAAGTACCTGAACTATTGCTCTAAGCACCTGGACATTGGCCCTTATCAGTAACAATTACCCCGGAAGTTATAATTTGCCCTCTTCTGGCAAATTATTGTACTATTCCACAGTTCTTTGGGCATTCTTCAGTTATATGTTTACTACTGTACGAAGACAGTCTCAATCTTCTACCACACTGCAGTCTCCTAGTGTGGTCTGTTACACCACGTGCTCAGAATCAGTCTCTACTCAGAAGAAGACATCCTTCCAACATTCTTCCTTCAGGAAGATCATCCATCAACTCATCGATCCGTTTGTGTCGTCCGCTTGATCGGAGTCAAGTGTCAGTGGTACCAGTCTTACCCGTCGTTTCTTGTTTTCACAGCTTGAAAGTACATCCATGACGCATCACGACAGCCGTGCCAGTGTTGTTCCGTATGGTTCCTGTTCCAGATGTCCTGAAGTTGGTAGCTCTGCAGAAGAGAGCTCATCTTGAGAGCCTGTTCTGCGCCCCCACCTGGTCGCTCGCAAAGTCGAGTCCGTCAAGTTCCAGTCCGGACGCATTCGCCGCTTCTTTGTTTTATGTTAGTTCCTGATCCGAGGATTGCAGAGTCAACCATCATCTCTTCAGATTCTTATGGTTCCTGGTCCTGTCAGAGTTTCTTCCGAGTCCAGCTGGCCCTTGGAGTGCTGCAGCATCAGTTGGATCATGGTAGTCCTCCATTGGATTCATCGCCACGCAGATCTTGGTCTTTCTTCATCCTTAGCAACCCTAGAAGTGGGTTTTGGCCGAGAAACCTCTTGCTTCAGTGTGTGTTATTTCAGGAACCAGTTGCTTTGGTTCTACATTCCGGCAGCCTCGGAGAGAGTGGGCTTTTGCCGAAGATATATGGTCTGTTTACCAAACCTCTCACCACCCCAGTGGCCTTATCTAGGTCCTTGCTGGGAATTGAGATTAGGGTTCTACAGTTCTGTTTTTATTTCCCTTGTAGCTACCAACGAAGAACGACGGTGTACATGAAGACGCCGGATCTCTGGACTCTTGTAAAATCTGGACTCTATTGTAGATGTGTGATGCTGATCACCCTAATGTAGTGCTGAGTAGCCCATGTAACTGGATTCTTGTTTAGAGTATAGAAATACAGTATAAACTAGTATCAGAATAAGACTGGATTCTTGTTTAGAGTATAAAAGTACAGTATAAACTAGTATTAGAATAAGAGTGGCAGTAGGCCTAAAATTTATGCTTGTAGTGGTAACCATAAAAGTGGTAGATCGAAAGTATTTCAGTATATCCCTGTTCCATTGCCCTATTGTTCTTGGGCAACCCCTACTCCTTCTTGTGACTGTGTCTGTCTACCCCTTGGTACCAAATAAACGCCCACCCTGCGGGCATCAAAATACTAAGTTGACTCCTGCCTCTCCTTGTCCGGATAGCAGTTATCCTATCCGAATATAATTCGGACCTTTGGTGCCTCATCATTAACATCATCATCTTCTCTAGAGCACCACATAGGTACTGTAGGTAGGGGACAGTGAGTCAGTTTATAGGTACTGTAGGTAGGGGACAGTGAGTCAGTTTATAGGTACTGTAGGTAGGGGACAGTGGGTCAGTTTGTAGGTACTGTAGGTAGGGGACAGTGAGTCAGTTTGTAGGTACTGTAGGTAGGGGACAGTGAGTCAGTTTGTAAGTACTGTAGGTAGGGGACAGTGAGTCAGTTTGTAAGTACTGTAGGTAGGGGACATTGAGTCAGTTTGTAAGTACTGTAGGTAGGGGACAGTGAGTCAGTTTGTGGGCAATTGCAGGTAGACAACAGTGAGTCAGCTCTAGGCACTGCAGGCAGGGACAGGGAGTCGGTTTGTGGGCACTGTAGGTAGGGGACAGTGAGCGGGTTTCTAAGTACTGTAGGTAGAGGACAGGGAGTCAGTTTGTAAGTACTGTAGGTAGGGGACAGTGAGTGGGTTTGTAAGTACTGTAGGTAGGGGACAGAGAGCCGGTTTGTAGGTGCTGTAGGTAGGGGACAGTGAGTCAGCTTGTAGGTACTGTAGGTAGGGAACAGTGAGTCAGTTTGTAGGTACCATAGGTAGGGGACAGTGAGCCGGTTTGTAAGTTCTGTAGGTAGGGGACAGTGAGTTGGTTTGTAGGTACTGTAAGTGGGGAGCAGTGAGACAGTTTGTAAGTACTGTAGATAGGGGACAATGAGCCAGTTTGTAAGTACTGTAGGTATGGGACAGTATCCAGGTTTGTAAGTAACTTCAAATACGTTTTATTTGTTCGGCTTAAAGCCATTACAGTGGACTTCTGGTGATGTCACCGCCATGTGAAGGAGTACTTCATGGAGCTCCGCTGTCCTTTAGCCCATAATAATCAATATTTCTAAACAAAACGGAGCAATCAAGCACTACTGCCTACTGGAACCTGCAGAGTAAGGATGGCTACCAGAAACAATCAAAATAAGCCCTTGAAAGGGACTCTGAAACCCGACAAAATGAAACAGCTGCAGTTTGGTGCCAACAAAGAGGGTTTCATGGTGGCCTCACAACAAGCCCACTCCCGATCTCCGTCACTATCGTCCGAGGACTTGTCAGAGGGAGAAGAATGGTCCCACAGAAAAACAAGACGAGCCTTAAATAAAATACTGGCAACAGTCGAACATATCAACACCAACTTAGCAGATCCACGCCAGGAAGTGAAAACCTTAGATAAAAAAGTGGCATCCAACACTATGGCGCTTACCTCAGTCACATAGGCTCAAGATACCTCGGAGAGAATGATCTTGTACCTGCTGCAACAAGAACGCAGGATTAGTGACCGCATGGAGGATTTGGAAAATAGAAAATGGCGGAATAATTTCAGGGTCCACGGCATTCCAGAAGGAGCAGAGGAGGGTACCCTAGTATGATCGACTTTATGCAGCATCTTCTACGAACAACCCTGTCCCTCTCATCTGATATCCACCTAGAAATGGACAGAGCACATCGATCACTAGGTCCCCGTCCCACAAACCCAAACTCAAGGCCGAGGTCTATGATTACACACGTGGTATATTACCAAGGTAAGGACATGATTTTGCAAGAGGCCTGGAGGCAGAAAGAAATAAAATTTCAAACTGCACAAATCTTTTTTGATCAGGATTACTCCCCAGCCTTACAGACAGAAAGACAAAAGCTTCACCCTATCATCAGAGAACTGTGGGAGAAAAGGAATTAAAGCACAGATAATTATCCAGCCTGCCTCAAGGTCTTCACAGAGAACGGGATAAAAACCTTTGCCTCACCGGTGGATGTGGCCCCTTTTCTGAAGAACCAGCAAATTGAAGTGCCTGAGTACGAGCTACAAATCCTGGAAAAGAACTTGAGACAGAATGCATGGTCCACAGCAGGCACTAACACCAGACAGGCAGCGCAAGGCTCTGGACTGAAAGCATTGGCTCCAGGTGTATCTAAGCTGTTACGAAGAGCCCCCATTAACAAAACATTGAATCACAGGGAAACGAAATCAGCTAATCTTCCAACTCCAAAAGCAGAGTGACATCCTGAAGGGTGATTGGGACATAAATTGGACACTGGTAACAAAAGATACAACTACCCGAAATGGCTATAAGAGGGATCAATAATATGTTATTAAAGCACTCAGTAAGAGAGGTAGCACGTTAAGTGTGTATATATATATATATATATATATATATATATATATATATATATATATGAGGTGATTCTTTCTTTTTCTTTTTTTCTGAGGTTTTAGAAGGGTGATGACCTTATAAAGCTCCCACAAGAGTAAAGGCTGGGAGGGCCGCAGAGCACAGATTATGGATTTAGTTTTTAATCATCTCATTTCTAACAAATTATCCATCATAAAAGCAGGTGGTGATGTTTAACCATTGATACAAGTGGGACTCAGTTTTTCCCTTCTACATTGGAGGGAAATACCGACCCTTTCCACACTTACACTAGCGAAGGGAAAATAAAAAATACTTTTGTATTTCTTTCTTACCTTACGGCTCAAAGGCACTAGGCTTTGAGTCAAGATTTTTGAAGTACATGAGTTAAGAAATTAGAAGCTTAGAAACAAAGCTTCAGTTTAGGAATTTTTATTTGCGTAATTTAAACAAGGCATGATTGTTGTTAATGTTGCAATTTTTAAAGTTGTTCACTGGATGCTGGTGGCTCGGGGAAGTGTTGGAGCGGGGGGACGGGTTCTCATATGAAACTCAGATGTGGAACAATGGTATACTTCAAAGAACTTAAATGGCAGACCTGAGACTCATATCATATAATATACAAGGACTCCATTCCCCCATTAAAAGGACCAGAATGTTAACCGAATTAAATAGACTGGGTGGAAATAGTGTATATTTACAAGAAACCCATTTAGATCAAACAGAACATGCCAAACTCCATAGGCAGTGGGTTGCAACTGTGGAAGCATCATCTGCACCTAATTGTAGAAAAGCAGGGGTTGCTATTTTGATACGGAGGGGGGTACCCTTTCAGATGGAGACTGTAGATAAAGGGTTAGAGGGGCGTTATATTGCTCTATCCGGGACATTCCAGGGAGAATCCCTTCATTTTGTAAACATTTGTGCACCAAACCAAGGGACAGATTCTTTCTGAAAAGAAGTAATAAACAGAGTAGCACAATTACCCCCCGGGACAGATATTACTAGGCAGAGATTTTAATACTGCATTAGACCCCACCCTAGACCGCTCTTCAGGTAAAGATAAAACAAATAAACAGGCCATGACTGTTTTAAATAGCTTAACAGAGGAACAAGGACTTAAGGACGTTTGGCGTATACAAAAAAAGAAAGAGAAGGACTATACATTTTATTCTGCTTCACAGAAGTCCTATTCTCGAATAGACCTCTTCTTCACTCAGAAACAGTTTCTATACTGGACTGAGGATATCAAAATACATCCCTTTACACTATCAGACCATGCTCCCCTGGTTTGGCACATTTGGGTCACAAATTCAGAAAGATCTTTTCAATGGAGACTTAATGCATCCCTGCTGAGCAGTACATCCTTAATTTATATTAATTCGGTCCAGAAATGCTCGGTCATATCTATATGGGAAGCACTTAAAGTGGTAACACGGGGTGAATTAATTCGTTTTGCAGCAGCCCAGAAAGAGCTGAAACATCTGACCCTAAATAACTTATTAAAAGAACAAGAGACCCTAGAAAATCAGCATAAATCAAATCCAGATTCCCAGAAAATGTTAAAAAAAAATGATGCACCATTAGGGACCAAGTTACCAAAACGGAACAAGAGAAAGTGGAGAAATGTATACGTTTCTCAAATCATAAATACCAAGATATAGGGGGGAGAGCAGCGAAACTCATCGCATATCCACTTTGAAAGCAATAGGCATCTCGCTGGGTAATCCAAATTAAAAACAAAAAATTCCCAACCAACCCGTGGCTGAGACCTAAAGAAATTGCAGAACAATTCAGACAGTTTTACCAAGACTTGTATTCAGACTCTATCTCCCCAGAACAAATCATAGCAGATAGTAAAAGGTTTTTGAATGAGCTTAAGTTACCAAAATTGGGGGGGATAACTCAGTGAGACCTTAATGCCACTATTTCCGAACAAGAGATAATGTCGGTAATAAAAAGTCTCCCAACTGGCAAGTCCCCTGGTACAGATGGATTTAGTTCCGAATTTTACAAGCACGTAACAAAACCCATATCGAATATATTGGCAAAGGTTTTCAATGCCTGTTTGGAGACGGGAACCCCCCCTTCATGAGACCAAGCCATAATAACAGTTCTTCCAAAACTGAAGAAGTCACTAGACCAATGTGAGGCCTATCATCCAATTTCACTCTTAAATCAAGACCTTAAATTCTTTACCAAAATTTTAGCTACTAGACTAGAGAAATATAATACACAAAGACAAGACAGGCTTTATACCAAACAGATTAATGTTAGACAATATTAGAAAATTATTAAATATTGTATCCCATAGTAATAGTTTTAAACACCCCTTATTTGCAGTTTTTTAGATGTCAAGAAGGCCTTCGACCGTCTCAATTGGTCCTGTTTAAAAACCGTTATGGACCATTATGGGTTGGGAGGACAGTTTTTACATTGGGTCTCACTGTGCTATGGCACACCTTCAGCTCGAGTAAAGGTCAATGGCATGATCTCTGACAATTTCAGAATTTATAGGGCAACTAGGCAGGGTTGCCCACTATCCCCACTTCTCTTCGCAGTCAGTTTGGAGCCCTTAGCAGCAGCTATACGGGAAAGCCAAGGGATAAGGGGAGTGGTAATGGGACCCCAGCATTATAAAATCTCCCTTTATGCTGATGATACCGTATATGACTGACCAAGAGGCCTCCATGCCTAGGTTACTTGATTTACTGACATGGCATAAGGAACTATCAGGTTTTAAGATCACCAAAGACAAATCAGAAGTCCTTTTGTTGGGGGACCCCCCCCCCCCCGGGGAGTGCACTTCAAATTCCCTTCAAAATAACAAAAGAGAAAGTTAAATATTTGGGTATTTGGATCCCACAGAATCTGAACAGTTTATATACATATAATTACACCCCTCTACTTACCCAAATTTATACAAACCTAAAAAGATGGAGGGCACTCCCGTTCTCCTTTTCACATAAAATAGATGCATTTAAACAAAACATTTTACCCAGGCTTGTACTTCTTTTTTCTAACTTACCAGTTTCAGTATCATTTGGAAACTGGAAGACATTGAAGAAAAGAATATCTGAGTTTATATTGAGTGGGCGCCGACCCCAACTCAAATGGAGGGTGCTATTGGCACCGAAGGCAGAGGGGGGATTTGGTTTACCACACCTGCCATCATACTATATGGTAGCCCAGTCACTACCCCTACTGAAAATGATCTCCCACAGGGGTGGACCAGGATGGTGGACCATTGAAGGAGAGCACTAGGGAATTACCTCTGAGTTGTCTGCCATGGTTAATTACACCACATACGGTTCAAAACATCTCTAATAGATGCATACCAGGGGGCAATCAACTGTAAAAAGGCAGAATTCCTGTCCAGGGAGATTGCTGCTGGGAGGAACCGACCAACTATGCTATTTCGGACTGTGGACAGGCTTCTTCATCCTTCCTGTCTACAGCCGAAGGTAGCTTTTTCTAACAATTTGTGCAAAGAGTTTGCTCAGTTCTTCTCGAACAGGGTGTCTGCCGTCAGGAAGGGGGTTCAGCCAGTGGGTCAGAGTTTGGCCATCAGTGGTCGCCATGGGTGACCGGAGAGCTCTCCACTTGGTTGGGGTGAGTTTAGACTGGTGGAGGCAGCTGAGGTCATTGAGATTGCTTCCAAGCTTCGGCACACCTTTTGCGAACTGGACCTGGTGCTAACTTATTTTTAATGAGATGTTTTGACTCCGTTGGCCCAGTGTTTGCCTTGATTGTCCGGTGTTCCTTGTTGGAGGGGGTCTTTCCCGATGTCTTGAAGGAGGCATTGGTGAGACCGCTTCTGAAAAAAACATAGTTGGACCCTGAGATCAAGGCAAATTACCATCCTATCTCCAATCTTCCATTGTTGGGTAAGATTGTGGAGAAAGTGGTGGCACTTCAACTTGAGGAGCATCTCGTGGCCCATGATCTATATGAGCTGCTCCAGTCTGAGTTTCGTGTGAGGCATAGCACAGAAACTGCGCTGGTTCAGGTGCATAATGACCTCCTTAGGGCTAGTGATCGAGGGGACGGGACATTTCTTGTTCTCCTTGATCTCTCTTCAGCGTTTGACATGGTGGACCATCGAGTGTTACTTGACCGCCTAAGGGAATTCTGCAGACTTGCCGGCACTGTCATCTGCTGGTTTGAGTCTTTTGTGTCTAACAGGAGGCAGAGGGTAGTGATGGGGAATTTCTCCTCCTCCTCTCCTAGCCACCTGTTATGTGGGGTTCCCCAGGATTCAGTCTTGTCGCTGATGTTGTTCGCCTTGTATATGTTGCCCCGGGAGAGGTCATTAGGAAGTATGGGCTGGATTTTCATTGTTATGCCGATGATACCCAGCTGTATTTTTCCTTTTCCCCTGGAACATTTTGCGCAGTGGAAGTGCTTAATAGTTGCCTTGCTGAAATCAATGACTGGATGACCTCCAGCTGGTTGCGACTGAACCCGATAAGACGGAGGTACTGGTGGTGGAGTTGAACAGAGGGCATGATAGGTTGGCCTCTGGTGCAGAGACAGGGCTTTTTCTTGGCTTGGTACCATTGAAGGCCTCCTCTAGGGTGCAGGATCTGGGTATTATTCTTGACAGTGGATTGACACTTGAGTTTCAGGTGTCTTCCATTGTCCATACTAGATTTTACCATCTGAGAAATATCGCCAGGATAAAGCCCCTAGTTCTGCCACAGGACCTCCCCACCTTGGTACATGCCTTCATGATGTCCAGGCTGGACTAGTGTAATGCACTCTATCTCGGGGTCTCTGGGGGTACCCTGCGCTGACTGTAGCTGGTGCAGAACGTGGCAGCGAGGCTGTTGACAGGGCAGCCCGAGTATTGTCATATTACTCCAGTGCTGCGTCAACTGCACTGGCTGCCAGTTAGGTGGAGGGTCCTCTTCAAGGTGGGTTTATTCACCTTTAAGGCCCTACACAGCCTGGGCCCTGGTTACCTGAAGGAGCTTCTCATTCCTGCCATTTTGGTCCACTCCCTCTGCTCCTCCTCTAGGGGCCTTCTTGCGATTCCCAAGACGAGGTTAAAAACAGCTGGTGACAGAGCATTTAGTGTCGCCGCTCCTGTCCTGTGGAATTCACTTACTCCAGCAGTTAGGGAGGCCCCTTCTGTGGAGGTATTTAAAGCCCACCTCAAGGCCTTCCTGTACAATCAGGTCTTCCCAGACCGTGCTTTATAGTGCTTGCTTATTTTTTTAGAATCTACGTCTAGATTAGCCTTGGCTTTTTAGGCATTTGTTGTTGCTGCTTAGGTTAATGTTTATATAAATTTTGTTTCATTGTTGATATGCTGTGTGTTGTATTTGATATTGTTATGCATTTTGTTTTATAATATATAGTATTTATTTTTAAAATGTTTGGCTCCCGGAGCCTCTGGGATGGGCATCTCTTAAATAAAATTTGCCTTGCCTTTATCTGTTCCATATCCCCGCAACCTCTGCCTCACCAGGGCTTCAGAAAATCAAATGCTGCACATTCCTCATTGCCGCACCACACAGGGCCAAAGATCCTTTGCGTACCAAGCTCCTAGCTGGATTAATGGACTGAACAAAGACATCTCCTCTCTGCAAAAGCTAGGCCCATTCAAAGTCAACCTTCGTCTCCACCTAGCTGCCTCTGGCTCCTGCGACTGTCCCTCATACTCTGATCTCCCTCCTAGCACTTCTACTCCTACCCCCTCTGTTTCTCTTGCTACAGCCTACCCTCCCCTCCTGTTTTTGGCCCCTACCCCAAGCACTTTTTTGAGGCCTGACAAATGCCCACGGCTGCACCACTCTTTTTGTGTCCATTCCAAGCCTCAGTTACCTCTGGCTACCCTGCCTCCTGGTACTCACTTTCCCTCAATGTAATGTAATGTATTTCAGCTGCTTAAAATATCTGTGCACCATTTCTGCATTGCTACTCAACTCTATGTCATGTTTGTATTGTACCTCAATTGATGTGGAACCTTTGTAAAAGAGCCTTGGCTCAAAGGCACTTGTAATCCTAGACTCTAAATAAAATAAAAAATAAAAATATCCTTGCTGTTACAGACATTCCTGATTCTTTCCTTCACTTGCAATTCTACATCTTTAAAAGGGAGACAATAGACTTGGTGTAGCAGATACCCCAGCCCCATTGGATGTAGATAAGTTGCTACACAGTCTATACTCGGGGGTCTATAACTTAGTGTTGTATATTCAGTCTCTTCCTCTAGGCACATTCTGGGTATCCAATGTTCTGGATATAGGAACAGCTTAAGTAGAAATATTATTCTCCTTTCCACAGTTTAAGCTTCAATTGGAAGTTGTCCCATTCCGGCTCTTGCTATTGAGGCAGGAACAGATTGTGGTACTTTAAGGATAAACCTATAAAATTAGTTTAATTGGACTTCTAGCTGCTTAGGGACTGCGATTGCCCGCACTTCTGAGGCATAAAGTAAATTTGCATGTACTTTAGCTTCTGCAACTTTCAAGAGTCCTCTAACTGTTCCATTTCCCGTCTCGGCTGAGAATCTTCGAAGGGCACTAAAAGCAGTGATTGCTTTGTGCTTTACATAATCTTGGTGTACATTCCATCGAGTGGATTGAGAAAAATGTACTCCTATATAGGGATATGTTTTTACTGTTTCAATTTTTGTTTTATTTATAAAAAGTGTAAGTGCTTTTTTCTGTTTCAAAAGATTAACATCTGAGTTTTACTTGTATTGATTACTAATTTGTTTCTGCTACAATGTGTAGAAAAATAAAGTCACTTTCCACTGCAAGCCTAGTGACGCTGACAGAAAAACAAGATCGTCAGCAAAGGCTAGCAGGGAGATTTTTTTGGTTTTGATAGCAGGAGAGTGAAAGTCAGGATGTTCCATTTGTACTATAATTGTATTAATGTACAAATTGAATAAAAAAGGGGCTAAAAGACAGCCCTGTCTAACACCAAGATTTGTTCTTATTTCAGGGGTAAGATCTCCATTTTGGTTAATTTAAACTTTTTGCCAAGTGTCTTTATGTAGTCTAATCAAAGTGTCCAAAAGAACGGGATCTATTTTATATGAATGTAATTTGTCCCATAACAACGTACGACTAATCAGGACAAAGGCAGACTTCGGGTCCACGAAGCAGCAGTACAGACATAATTTTTTTACTTTTGTATATTTCAAAATCAAATGCGATAAGGCATAACAATGCTTCACTGTTGATCTGTGGGTCCTGAAGCCATTTTGGTACTCACTCAAAATACCTGTTTCCTCAGCCCAAGTTTGAAGTCTTTCCAAAAGTATACGACAGAACGTTTTTTGCAAAGTATCAGTAAGACTAATAAGTCTTTAATAAGTCTATACATTGAGGGGTCTGTTGGACTTCCCTTTTTTTGTATATTGGACATATGATACTTCCTTTCCAACTTGGTGGTATAGCTGAGCCCTGTATGATTTTGTTAAAGAAGACATGCAGCAGTGGAATCCACCATTCAAAACGATATTCATGTAACTCAGCCACAATGTAATCTGGACCAGCAGCCTTACTGCCCTTTAGACGTAACAAAGCATTAAAAATGTTGTCTTCAGTAATATAGAATAGTCTGGGGTGAGAGTGGGGTACCTCATAGGTCTCAACCATTTCTTCATCATTGGAACAGAAGAGAGATTCAAAATAAGCTGTCCATGTGTCAGATATAACAAATGCTTCTATTCCAGAAGTTGACTGTTGGTATCCTTGGCTCACAAGAAGCTAACATGTTTTGTTATCCTTTTCATAGATTGACTGCCTCAATTTCTCCCAGTTACTATACTGGAACTTGCTCCGTTCATTCTCCAGTACCGTCTTAGAGATTGTCCTTGCCTTGTTTAACTGCCTTGTGCGATTTTTACTTGGATTTTGTTTCACTTGGCATACCAGTTGATTTTGTTGTTTCTTTGCATTTTTACAAGTTTTACTGAACCAAGAGCCTGCCCTAGTTGGTCTAGTTGTTTTATATAATGATGGTTTTATGTAATTCAAAATTGCACTTAGAAAAAAGTTTTGTTCCAATTTGCTGTCCGTCTCTATGATACACATTCTCCAATCTTTGAGTCTATCAGACTGCAATGTAGCTGTCAGTGTATTACTTAACATCAGTGACCATTTTATGTAACGTAAAATTTATTTATATAAGGCGCCCTTCCTGAGCTCAGGGCGCCCTTACAATAACCATCACAATAATTTAAAATCCACAATCATTATAAAAACATACATAAACGTTTATCAGGTGTCATGAAATACTTGAAGAAACAAAAAGGTTTTAAGGGATTTACTAAAACTTTCTACAGTCAAGCTATTTCGTATCTGACAGGGTAGAGAATTCCACAGGGTAGGTGCCATAAAGGCGCACGACCTCCCTCCAAATGTTTTCAGAGTTACCCTGGGAATCTCTAGCAATCCCCTTTCAGAGGATTGGAGTGAGCGGGAGGGACAATGAGAAAACAGGAGTTCTTTTTGAGGTAGCGGGGTCCCTACTCGTGTAGAGCCTTGTAGGTCAGCAACGCGACCTTGAAGGTAATCCACCACTGCACAGGCAGCCAATGCAGATCTCATAGCACAGGTGTTATATGACTGGATCTAGAGACCCCAGTCAACAACCTGGCCACCGTGTTCTGCACTAGCTGCAAGCGGCGGATATCCACCCCCAGCAGCCCTATATAGAGGGCATTGCAATAGTCAAAATGACTGGTGACTAAGGCGTGGACCGAAGTAGGAAGCTCTTCGGGCAGAACCAGGTGCTTCACCCGGGCTATATTCCTTAGATGAAAAAAGGAAGACTTGACTAGAGCCGACACCTGCACCCTCAGGGTCAGGTCCTCATCAAATATAACCCCTAGATTACGCACCTGGTTTGAGGCCATAAGCGGGCCCCCCCCCCAAATATAAACCTGAGGGCTTCCCCACCCATGCCTCCAACATCCTGACCCCAGGGTCCACCACCAATACTTCTCTCTTGCCTGAGTTCAACCGAAGCCAGCTGGTACTCATCCAATCCTGAATCTCCAATAGGCAGTTGTTAAACACTGTAACTGAGTCAGACTCCCGTTCTGGTACAAAAGACATGTAGAGCTGAGAATCATCAGCATAGTAATGAAAGTTCAGCCCATACCGTCTTATAATGTCCCCAGTAGGAGAATGTACACTGCGAATAACATAGGGGACAACACCGAACCCTGTGGAACTCCACAGGGCAGACAGTGAGTGGCCGAGGAATAAATCCCTGACACCACTCTGAGACCTGCCCTCCAGGAATGATCAAAACCAACTGTAGACTGCCCCCCCAATCCACAGAAAAACCACAGGCATTCGAGCATCACCCCATGATCCGTGGTGTCAGATGCTGCTGAGAGAGCAAGGAGAACCAAGATGGATCGGGCTGTCCGATCTCTTGCCAACAGGAGGTCATTTAGCACCCGAACAAGGGCTGTCTCAGTACTATGCCGTTTCCTGAAGCCAGATTGGAGAGGGTCATAGATATAATGGCTGGTTAAATGATCCTCCAGCTGCAAAGCGACCACCTTCTGGATACCTTTCCCTACAAAGGGTAAGTTTGAGACTGGCCTGTAGTTTTCTGGGCAGTCGGGATCAAGGGAGGGCTTTTTCAACGGGGCAAACCACTGCCTCCTTTAAGGGATCCAGAAAGATCCCTCTCTCCAATGAAACTGTCAGTATCCCAGTAAGGATCGGGCTGATAACCTCTACACATCCCACTAGGAGGCCAGTAGGACCTGGATCCAGACTACAGTAGGTAGGTCGCAGAGTCTGGATAATCCTCGTCTTATCCATGACTGCCAATTGGCTAAATGTGAGCCAAGTTGACTGGGCATCAGTACCACCCAATTTATCAATGCAAGGCTCAATGGGAAGACGTTGGCTGATCTCATCTCTGATAGTGGATATCTTATCAGTGAAGAATTTCGCAAACTCCTCACACTGTACCTGTGACAAGGCTCGACCAGACTGAAGACAGGCTGGATTGCACAGTTTGTCCATAGTCTGGAAGAGATGGGCCGGTCTATTCCTCGCTGTAGCAATTTCCCTGGACGGGAATTCTGCCTTCTTATGGGAACTCGCTAATTGGTAGACCTTATAGTGTTCGAACAATCTAAGTCTGTCCATCTCCAGGCTAGTTTTCTGCCATCATCTTTCCAATCTTTGCCCCCTCCTCCCCTTTCTTCAGCTCACAGATCTCCCTGGTAAGCCACGGAGCTCCCGGGCACAGAATAAGGGGGCGAACTCGAATTGGAGCAATGACATCCAGGGCCCCCACAACAGCCCTATTATAGGCCAAAACCATGGGCCCTGGGTCAGTACTATCCATTGGCAATCCCGAGAAGTCCAGTTCCATCATTAGGCCTTCCGAGGTAACTCCTCTCAAAGGACAGAACTGAACCAACTCCTTAGGGGCAGGCCTGTTTTTGGGGGGCTGTGAAACTGAATCTCAGGGTATGATGGTCAGACCAATTGATTGGCTCCACCTCCACATCAGAGACCTCCATCCCCAGATGGAATATCAAGTCCAGTGAGTGTCACCCCTCGTGAGTTTCAGCGGTAATAACCCATGTCAGGCCCAATGAATCCATCAATTGAAGGAGGTTATATCCAAAAGGCGAAAGTTCATCGTCGACCCAGGCATTGAAGTCCCCCAGAATCAACCATCTGGGGGACTCCAATACCATATGGGCGATGAAGTCCGCAACCTCCCTCAGGAACTCTTTCTCCAATCACCTGGTGGATGATAGATGTGAAGGATCCTGTAGCCTGCACCTGCACCCACTATACACTCAAAGGAGTTGGTACATCCAGCTCGTATCTCCCTGAGATCCAGTTCCTGTCTAAAACAGACTGCAACCCTCCGCCCCTACGGTCCACTCTTGGGCGATGAATCATCAAGAACCCGTCCGGAACCGCGGACTCCAAAATGGGGCCCACATTATCATCAAGCCAGGTCTCGGTGATGCAAGCCAGGTTGACTGAGGCAATAAGATCCGCAACTACTGCGTTCTTTTTCCTAATAGACCTGGCATTGCTGGTATCCTACGAGAGTTCCTGATTTCACACCCTGCTGCCAAAGCAATATCCTCATGAGGGTTTCTGGACCTTACTACCATGTCATATTCCAGCAGTAATGGAAAATGTGCAGATTCTGGGTGGTCTAAAATCCTAAGTGCTTTAATTTTCCCAACTGCATACAGATTTGCCCAAAGCAAATCTATAATAGATTAACCCAGTGGGCCAGTACATGTAAAGGTTCCCTCTAAGTCACCCTTAACTCTGCCATTCATGAGGCAGAGATTCATATCAGACATAACTTGAATAAGGGACCTACCCTGTTTGACTGACTTCCTGCCCTTTGATTGCCTGTCTTGTCTCAGGTTACAATTTGAAGAGGCAAGGACAAAAGGCAGGAGCGTACGTTCATGTTCTGCCATAAATTTATTACCCATTCTTGCATTGAAATCACCCATAACTATGAATGAGTTCATTATATATTTATTAGTTGTTTCTCACAGAAAATCTGCAAATCTCCCCCAGTCATGCGGACTAGGATCTCTCTTAGTATATGGTAGAATATAAATGTTAAGCAGTACGATTTTACAATCATCTTTCTCGATCAGGATGGGAAAAACAGTATTTAAGTTACAAGTTATTTGTGTAATTTTTAAAGTTTAGTGCTATTTTAACATAAATAGCTAGGCCTGCTTTATAACGTCCATGTTTACTGGGGCAGGTGGCTGGTTTGAAATAGCCTGCATAGCCTGGAATTAGTGGTGGTGTTTGTTGCCACACCACGTCTCCTGAAAACATAATAGAGCATGAGTTTCTGAAAACATCCTGCACTCAGGGTCAGCCAGCTTAAGCGTTAACCCCTCAATGTTCCATGAAAGAACCGAAATAGGAGAATCTTCCACTGGTTTGTTTAACTGTATCTGTGACAGTATTTGTCAATTCGGGGAAGAGTCTTGTAAAGACACAAAACAGTTTTTGTTCTCAAGAGCAGACTGCTGATGTCTTTCTTTGTAGTTTTTTCTTAAAACCCTGGGATGTACCAAGACAAGTACAATCCCATGGTGTCAAAAATACGAGTCTTCTCCTGAATTGCCTCCACATATTTTGGACTAGCAAAAGTTATGCCTAATTGTGGTGTGGGAGAATCAGGATCATGTACTTTGAGCCATTCTGTATTACTCCTATAAATTGGGAAATCCAGAATTTGGCTGAGAAAAACAGCTAGGTCTTGCTTGGCTTTGCCTACTGAGGCCTTGGGGAGTACCTTCCAGCCAAACAAGGTTAGTGGTTTATTTTCCCAAATTTGGGTCCTTGAATGTTCATAATTCGAAATGGCCTCTAATATATCACTGATACCCTTTTGAGGCGCTCTCTGTACCCGAGGGACATAGTGTGGATCCTCATATACTGCTGGCACCTCATAAGGTGGGAACATATGCATCCCTTTTCTCCTCAGGTCTGCTTCCTGTTGCCAGAGTGTTTCAGCTAGCGTAGTACTGGAACAATAAACCAAAACACAGTGGTGGTAATCTGTGTTTGGTGGCCTAAGAACTTTAAACCCCTCCACTGAATGTGGTGTATGCAATAACAGCCATCCAATGTATTGATGTATCTTCCTAATACCATATATCTCAATTAGATATTCAGAAGGAACCTGACAAATCTCCTCTAAACTCAAAGGACTCGGTTCTGAGGGGCCAGTAGGGACCTTGGACTCCCCACCATTGACCAGGTTCTGTTGACATATTGGTGAAGTTACAGCACCGTTTTGGATCATTTCATTCATTGACAGTTCTTGTTTAGATGGCTTTCTTCTTTCTACATTGTGCATAAAAGCTAGCCTATCCACCTCAGCAGGTTTACTTTTTTGATTTTGGTTTATCACAAACTCCTTCCTCTGAGGATCTAACTCCGGTTGTTTCTGGTTACTTACAACATGACCTGATTCAGGTCATTTCTTTCTTCTTTTTTTTGTTTTGATTTTGAGGTCTGCCTAGATTTTGTTTTAATATAATACATTAATACAAAAAGTCAAACACTGGGGGATAACATATTAAAATAAAAGAAATAATCCAAAACAGATTAATCTTGCTCTTCTTTATTTCTTTCCATGTCTCATGTCTTTTTTTGTCTTTTTGATGGCTCCTACGTTTCGCTCCTCAGAGCTTGTTCACGGAGCTTAAATCAATTAATGCATTCCATCTGTTTAAAACAGAAAACACATTTTCACTTTGAAATATCTAAAATTCTTTTTAAATTAATATTATACATTTAGTCTTTACAAAGAAGTATGTATTCATTACCATTCAACTTTTGGTTGTTTTAACTTTCTTAATCAATTCAACATGTTCCTTGTGAATATACATCAAGACCTATAACATGACAAAACAACCACAATTAGCGCGTAATGTCTGGCTCTAAATGAATGACAGCAAAGTTCTTTTACATCGGCTACAGCCTTTCTATCCCCGTAACTTTTAATCCGCACCTCTTATTTCAACAGTTCAAATCTGCTTGCTATATTTTCTCATCACCATTAAATTCAGTTATCATGTCCCCATATTCATAATTTTAAATGAACTCGTGATTAACTTTCCCTTACCTCCACGAGTCAGGACCTGCCATTAAATCTCCTTTCAAAGGACAAGCACTATCTTCCAAATCCGTCTATCTTCTTTACCCGTCTATATTTTAAATAAAATAATCTGTTTTATTAACTTTATCGCTCAATTTACTTTCCCATTTAAAATTAACTTGATTACTCTTTTACCATTACAAAGTCTTTCCTTCTTATGGAAGATTGTTGTGCTTTTCAATGCCAAAAACTTTTCTGTTGGCGTCCTGCGTTAAGCGTATTCCTCTCTCTCACCCCAAAGAGTGCGGTCCTCTTGAACCTGTTAGTAGTTCCGCAAAGTGGCGTGTCACTCGTGTATCTTCGGATACTCGAAGTTGTTGCTAAGCAACTATACACTCTCCCCTTTTAATAGAGAGAGTCAGTTACTACGAACAGGCTCTGTATTGCCTGTCATGCATTACCCAGACCTTATGCGCTTTTTTTATTTTAATTTATTAGTTCCAAAACCCTAAACGTGGTGGCTATTAATGTTATTACTATTACAACACTCACAAATGACCAAATTTATTCTACCCTCAACTGAATTATTTTTCTGTATCTTCTTCGTTATATTCTTCCATTACTATTCATTGTAAACATCCCATATGAATTAGAAATAATAATATTCTGCCAAATTATCATATATCTCTTTTTTTTTATGGCATTTCATCTCCTTTTATTACATTTTACTATCTAAATCAATTTAACTTTTCTAAATGGTTGTTAGCAACTAACTTTAACTAATCTTAAATTCTGTGTGATGGAACCTTTTTCTTTTTTAAAATATTGTATCTTATCATGTGTTTTGGTTGACAGCTCCTGGTTACAGGGACACTGAAACACCTAACCATGACATTATGTCCATACTTAACTATTTTTATTGTTGTTTTACTAATAATTTAATCACCTATTTTATCAACCCTTAGAGCACTCAATATATAAATATTTTATTTTGACTTAATTGTTTTAGAAACATGACTGCCAGTTCGTTTCTATGTTTAAACCTATATTTGAATCCAATGTTTTAAGTAAAAAATCCATTTCATTTCCATTTTATTTAACAATTCTTTGTAATTACCACCTCTATTAGATAGTTTAATCACTTCTAAACCCCAAAATCTTAATGATGCTCCTGTATGTGCTTCTTTATTGAAGTGTATGGCTACTGGTGAAGCTTCATTTCTATTTCTAATGTCCCCCTTATGTTCCAATATCCTTTTCTTTAATGCTCTTTTTGTTTGTCCTACATATAATTTGTCACAAGGACATTGTATTACGTAAATCACTCCTTCTGTATTGCAGTCTATATAATCCCTAATTATGACCTCCTTATCAAAGAATGGATGTCTAAAACTACTGTTTTTTGTTGTATTATTACATACTGCACACCTTCCACATCTAACCATACCTGGTTGTAGTGGACCCAAAAGCATTGTTGATTCACCCTTGTTCGGTATTGTAAACTGTGAATGAACTAGTCTATCTTTTAAATTTGATACCTTTTTAGCTACTATGATAGGTTTTTGTTGCAATACTAAATTTTGTAAGTTGTCCTGTGCTACCATGTGCCAGTGTTTATTGATAATTTTACGTATTTCGTTAATTCTTTCAATATATTTAATTGCTAACACTAATTTACCACAATCTTTTTATGATGTTTTATATTGTAATAATTCAGTTCTTGTTTTATTCTCAATTTTATTACAAGCTTTTCTTAAAACACTTTTCTTGTAACCTCTATCTTTAAATCTCTGTAACATATAATCTTTGTTTTGCAGATAATCTTTCTTCTTTTGACAATTCCTTTTAACTCTAACCAATTGTGAATAAGGTATACTATTTTTTAATTTTGGTTCATGGTAACTGCTGCTATGTAAAATTGTATTTCTATCTGTTTCTTTCCTATATATTGTTGTACTCAAGCAGTTCCATCCTTGAAAATAAGAAGATCCAGATAAGGGATTTTTTCAAAACAATAATTCATAGTGAATTTTAAATTTTTATTCCAACCATTAAGATCTTTATGGAAATCTTGTAATTCACTTTCACTTCCACCCCATAGACATATTACATCATCTATAAAATGTTTCCACAATATTATTTTATCCTTCAATTTATTGAATTGTTCATTTAATACATATTTTTCTTCAAAATCAATCATGTAAGCATTTGCATATGCTGGTGCCATTGTGCTACCCATTGCTGTGCCCTTATCTTATTGATAAAATTTCCCATTAAACTCGAAATAATTATTTTTAAGTATAAACAAAGCCAATTCCTGTAACATTTCTGTTTTTGGTACCTTAATGTTTCTATTATTTAACACATTCCCCATGGTAATTATACCTTCTAAATGCGGTATAGAAGTATACAGATCAACTACATCCCATGTCACCAAAATTAAATCAGTGCAATCTCTCATTTGTGATAATTGATTCAATTGTAACATTATTTCTGTAGCGTCTCTTATGTAAGTTATAATTTTTTTCTATTAGTGGTTGTAAATGATAATTAATGTACTTGGATACTAAATCAAACACTGAATCTATACCTATTGCCCAGCTTTTTGATGCCTTTTCCCTGTCCTCAAGTGTGTCTACGACTCCTATCAGCTTAATGTCATCAGCAAATTTAAGTAGTTTGCTGGATACTCCAGTTTCCAGATCGTGATGAAAATGTGGACGTTCTTGATTGAATCAAAATTGCAGTCTCATTTTCTAAGCAGTAGGAAGTGATACCTTGTACCTTCAGATTAACCTGTTTGACTAGGTAAGGCCTGAAAAACATAGAAACACAGAATTTTTCAGCAGAAAAGGACGGTTTGGCCTACCCAGTCTGCCCAACCTTTTTGCTCTCTCAGCTCGTAGGCAGTCTGCCCCTTCGTCTCAGAGAGTTCAGACTGTGAAGGGAGCCCCCTTACTGCAGCCTTCATGTGGCCGTTTATTGTTTTTTTGATCTGATTTCCCAGTGACCTTTTGTTCTCAGCACAGCACACCCATTACTGTAGCTGTCCTTTCTAATCTTCGTGAGATAAACAAGAAAAACAACTCTAGCTCAGGCTTATAAACTTTAACCCCTTCTTGTCTTCAGAGTTAATTTATTCTGTTCACTAATTCATAGGTTTTAGGAAAAACCCTTTTCACAGACTTAGGAGCAGCTCACATTCATTTAAACAATTCCTAAGAGTGCAATCACAAATCCTGTAAGTCTCATTTCATTGGGGTTTCACCATGTACAGCATCAAAGAGGAGAAGTGAAGAAAAAAATAAAGTAAAAACAAAGACAGTGTGAGAAACAAACCAAGGAAGTACAGGAGAAGGAGCAAGGGATAGTATGGGTTGTTGGACCGCCAGAGGGGCCGCTTTGAAGCCCCACAGGAATGTTTGTGCAGCCAGTTTTTTAAAAGATAGACAGTATAGGACAGGTAAAGGACAGGACAGCATAGAACAGAATAGGCTTTTAGTAATTTTATTTTTCCTTCTTAAAATGGGACAGGGTGAGCTGTCTCCCCAGTACCTACCACTGTTCACTTTACTCTGACCTGTCCCCCTACACCCACCACTGCTCCCTTTACTCTGAGCCTCTCCCCCTGCACCCACCACTGCTCCCTTTACTCTAAGCCTCTCCCCCTGCACCCACCACTGCTCTCTTTACTCTGAGCCTCTCCCCCTGCACCCACCACTGCTCCCTTTACTCTGAGCCTCTCCCCCTGCATCCACCACTGCTCCCATTACTCTGAACCTCTCCCCCCACACCCACCACTGCTCCCTTTACTTTGAGCCTCCCCCACACCCACCACTGCTTCCTTTACTCGGACCTCTCCTCCCCCACAACCACAACTGCTCCATTACTCTGAGCCCCCCACCCACCACTGCTCCCTTTATTCTGAGCCTCTCCCCTGCACCCACCTCTGCTCCCTTTACTCTGACCTCTCCCCCCACCGCACTCACCACTGCTCCCTTTACTCTGAGTTTTGTCCCCCCACTATTGCTCCTTTTTTCTCAGCTCACCCCTGCACTCACCATTGCTCCCTTCACTCTGAGTTCTCCCCCACCACTGCTTCCTTTAAGCTGTGTGCCCCTGAACCCACCACTGCTGCCTTTGCTTTGAGCTCTCTGCCCCATACCATCAGAGCCATCAATAAACTAAGAAGGTGCTTCCTAGTCGATCTGTGACATTGACACTGATATGCCCACGTGACCCTCTTAACACATAATAAAAATATATTTTAAAAGATGCCCCCATGGATAATAATGGAGCATGCCCACTGCTCTACAAACTCCGATGTCACAGAATGTCAGAGTGCAGGGGCAGCACAGGGCAGAGCTGGACTAGATCAGGACCAAGTAGGGGAAGGGACTGGGCTACCAGCTCTCATTTATGATCTTTTCCCCTTCACAAAATATCAGAACCAGTTTTATTTTTTTGCCCTCTTCTCTCCAGTCAGCCCCCATCTGCTCGACGTTGCTCCAGCCCTGTCACCCTGGTGTCCCCTGGGACTTACCTGGCCTCCCAGTGTTCCTCCAGAGCTTTACCCCTCTGGTTGGGGTGATGGGGCCCCCTATACCTCTGCTGCAGAAGGATCTGGTTGCAGAAGGCAGTGCCACCAGGTGTAGAACCTGCCAGCAGGCCAGTTTCATCAAGCCACTCACGGTAATTTTCTGTGTTTCCTTTCCCATTCCCCAGGACATCAATACAAGGGAGCGCCAAGTATGCATGCATGCGTGGTGCAGCACTCGTCGACATTTTCTCACCCACTAGCTGCTCCTGGCTGCACTGTCACCTGTGGTCACCCAGGTGGCAGTATATATATACTTTTTTTTTTATAATTTCATTTTTATTAAGCTTTTAGCATAACATAGTCGACATATCAGACTGTTTACAGTATCCAGTTTTTACATATGATTATGGAATCAATTCCAGAGAGCATTAATACAGTAGTTTTATAGTTTTGTGACAGAGGATTCTATTATACTACTTTCAGTAATTTAGATAAAAAGGAGAAGAGGATCCAAATACTCCATATTCATTAAGAGAGATCTGTTTATAACAATTAATATTGAGTGGTGATGGTCGCCTGATCTACTGCTTAAAAAGAGATTTCATATTAGTTAGTGTTGTATTCCATGCTCTTACATGTGAGGATTATCTTATCTCCATCGACCAGTTCACTTAAGAGGGGGACATAGCAAAGGGGGAGGAGGGAGGATAATTCATGAGTGTCCCCGCAGCATCCCAACCCAGCTCCTCCAGGTGGGGAGGGAAAAGCGGGGAGGAGGAGAATTTATACTTAAGTAGGAGGTTAGGTGGAGTTCGTACCTAATCAATGGCTGCTAGCCGCCGGACATCTCACCGGCCATCTCATATGTGCCGCTTCATAGTTATCCGCTTTCCTTCATAAATCGGGCTTGCCAACCATGACCATTTCCTTTCTATGGCTTAGGGGCTTCCTGTAGCAACCCGATGGTCTCGCTCTGCAACGAAGTCTGCATGTGAACCTTGGGGCAGGGTTCTTCTCATCTGGCGTATAGTGGGAATGTCCTTGCTCCGGGCAGAGCTTTAGCCATTTCCACCATCAATGGCACCCCTCAATGTAGAATGTAAGACTTCAGCTATGAGGGATGGGGCCCTCACGCCCAAGAGCACTCCTTTAGCCGGCTGAATTGGATTTGGTGGCACCCTCTACGCTATTTTCCCCATGACTGGCTGTGGTTCGCCCAGTCTGTTTTAGTCAGTAGGCCGTCTGAGTACCTCAGCGGTCGTTGCTCTCCTCCTCACGCCTTGGGGGTCCCACTCAACCTTCAAATTTCTGTTGTTGCAGAAGTCTCTCGCAACCCTTCATGGCATTCCTGTTTGAGGGATTGTGAGAGCTTTCCTCCAAATCGGAATATGTTCCTCCCCCTCAGACTGGGTTTCTAAATTGCAGCAGCAGAGCCGTCACTAAATAAAACACCCTTAGCCTGGAGAGAAGGTGACCTAGGCCTTGGATCCCCAGAGGTCATAATATGTAGTCAGTTGTTCATAGTATAATCCCTAGTTTCTTTAGGTAGGTTTCTGCTGTTGGATGGAGATAGATGGTTGCCCCCCTTTGCCGTTCCTTCTCTCCTTGGGAAGTCATGCCCTCTCGTTATAATTCATTCAACTTATGTTCAAACTGTTACTCATTTCAGTTATTTCTGACCATTAACCTCATTTCTGATGACCATGTATATATTCCAATCTCAGTACCAACTCATTACCTCCACAATGCCGTCTAATCAACTCATTACCTCTGCAGTGCTTTCCAATCTATACATCTTTTTGGAGCTTTTCCTAAGCTACCTTTAACCTAAGGGAATCTTTCCTGTGGCACCTCTAAGGGTGGAACACTTCTCCAGGGTTCTTGCTTTCGGCATCCTACAGGGTGGTGTTCCCAAGGCACAGAGAGGTGCCCGACCACAACAAAGTTTATTCAGCAAGTTGCATAAGCACAGTACCACACTAAGTTCCGTAAGCACATTGAATTGCAAGGCCGTAAGCCTGTAGTTCAGTGGTTGAAGCAACAGCCACTCCCCCCTGCCTGATCTATTTAAACCCTTCCTTCCTGCTTCATTCAGAAGCTTTTTTCTTTGGCCCACCATCCTCCCCTCCTCCTCCAGTGGCTAACCACTCTCTTCCGGGGCTTTTCCTAAGCTACCTTTAGCCTAAGGGAAGCCTTCCCACTGCACCTCTAGGGAGTAGAACCCTCCTCCAGGGTGATATTCCTGAGACACAGAGAGGTGAATGGCCACAACAACGTTTATTCAGCATGTTGCGTAAGCACACCACACCAAGTTGCGTAAACACATTGAATAAAAAGTTAACTGTGAATTTTACAACTGTTCCTGATCTTCCTATGCTTCCTGAACTGTGCCTCGATGACAAACACTGATATGTCGGGCAGGCAGTGTCTCACTTTTGTTGAGAAAAGGTAACAGATACAGAGCAACCAACCACATCAGTAAATTTTACAAAAAGAGACAGCTGAATCATCCTAAAATGTGTTTTGTTTTTATCAAAATTTTTGGTGAACATTTTAAAACAAAACACAAAGGGCAGGATTCACAAAAGGGATGTGCCCAGCTATCTGAGATGCACCGACGCATCTCTGAATTGTGCACTGGCGTGATTCTGGCAGGAGAATGATGTGCCGGCACATCTGCATACCACCCATAAGGATATGTAGTGCACCTGGAGAGGCTGTGAAGGTGGCGTGCCCATGCATACGGTGCCCAGCCCCATTCACAGCCCGACCAGGAGGCGCAGCTCCGGGGCAAGTCCGGAGATGCCCCTCCCAGAGATAAGTCTACAACAAGTAGACTTAAGTTGCCTGCCACCCACATTCAGGCTGCCATACTGCAGGCAGCAGCACGGCAGGCCTCTCACCCTGGCAGTTCAGTGTACACCTGCCCACTGCCCTGTCGGATACGCCCGACGATACAGCAACACCCCTGGCTGCTTAGTTGATGCCCCCACCCTGCCCAATATTCCTGCCATAAGCCGCACACTGCTGCGGTGTAGTAAGAACACCAGCACCCCCCTCCCTGCCAGGTGTTCCTGGATGGAAGCTGCACACAGCGGCGGTACTGAGATGTGTGGAACCCCTCCCCCACATCCTGCCTGACACCGCAAGCATGCATGCACTGGCGGTACAGGCACTAGCAGAACCCCCAGGTCCAAGCAACTGCAGTCCCGTGTCCAACCCTGCCGTGGTGGTGCAGCGGACACCCTCTACCCACTCAGGCACCCCCACCTCACCCCGCTCCCCACATCCCAGCATGTAGGGAATGCCGGCGGGCAGCTCAACCCACCCACATACCGCCAGAGCTGCCGGCCGACAGAGCTGTTTATGAATGACAGCTGTTGTACAACTGTAAGCCTATTGGTGGACCCTGTTGACCAATGGGCTTGCAGTGTGTACTGTACTCTGTCATTCACAACTTTGTGAATGACAGGTACGGTACACTGCAAGCCCATTAGTTGATAAGGTGCACCAATGGGCTTCAGATCAATACAATAGTTGTCATTCAGAGCTAACTCTGCTGGCAGGTAGCCATGGTGGTATGCGGGTGGGTTGATCTGCCCTCGGCATTCCCTACATGCTGGGATGGGGGAAGCAGGGGGTTGGGGTGCCTGAGTGGAGTGAGAACCCGTGACCACCAGAATCATTAGGACAACCGGGCGAAGTTGCGATCGGGTGGGGCGGGGGTTTCTACCATACTGATGGGACCTTGGCCCCACAGTATAAAGCAGTCGACCGGGGATGCAGGCGGCGGGGGGGTCTGCATTACAGATGGGACTTCAGCCGCACAGGATATCAACCCAGCCACCGGGGATGTGGGCGGGGGGGGGGTCTGTCGGCCACCAGGATACCCATGTGAGCTTCCACCCGGACAACGGTCAGGCTGGGGAAGGGTAGGGGGTCCTCAGGGCTACAATCATATGTGTGTGGCCAACAGCCCTTGCAAGGCGCCTGGCATGGCGCATGCAAATGGCCCCATTGCACCTTGCATGCCTAATGGTCTAATTTTCATGTCTGTGGCTGTGAATGGCAGCTTTCGGTGCAGTGCATTGGGAGATGCGCTGCCCTATTGTGTATTGAGCCCTACCAGGGGTTGTGTTGGCGCATCCTTGGCTTGGCACAGCTGTGGTATTCACAGAGAGGATGCGCCAGGAGCATCCCCGGCACATCTTCTGTGAATACCACAGTTTGTGCTTGGCACATCTCATTTGTACCAGGGCATCCGAGATGCGCTGAGCACAATTCCTTTGTGAAGCCTGCCCAAATAATGCATCCTAGTACAGCAGAGCAAATATAGAAGGTGTGCAAACATAAAAGGTATTTTGAACTCAGGGATGCTTTGCTGTCTAACTGGGGAAGTGAGTGTCCCATAAAGAAATACCTCACACACTTATTTGTGTGATATATGCACTGCAGGTTTTCCCTGAAATTTAGTTTGTTCAGAATCAATTCTTATAACCTTTGTGTGCGCAAAAGAGCTATATATAGCAGCCCACTGCAGGCAAGCTAAATGCTGCTGTGGGACTTGGAGATCCAGGACTGTGCTGGAGACAGAAATTTGTCTTGTTTCCCCTTCTCTAATTCAATGACTTGTATCTTATTTAAAATTCAAAGCAATTACATTAACTTCATTAATATTGCACTGCTAAATCATATATAATTGGATCGGTAGTCAATTAGAGAATTCCCTTTTGAGAGGAGTGTGTGTGGCTTACAGTATACTCTGAGTTTTTTCTTCTGTCTCAGACTTGATTGATGGGATTCCAGAATTGCAGCTGGACCTTTCACTTAACATTGACCTTAACCCTTTCCTCCTATTTTAAAGGAAGGGGCATGGGCTTGGCTATGCGGCAAAATCACTCTGTATGTCTCATCATCAAAACAGAGGTCATTGTGGAAAGCATGTGCAGTTTCCTGTAAAAAATAGGCTGCCGATGAGGAGGTGGGATTTATGAGCTGATCTCTGCCACTTTCTATGGAAAGTCATTTCAGGGATATGCGGTGCAGTGCTGAAGTTCTGCATTAAAAACAAGAAGAATGCCGGCCCGGTGGCGTAGAGGGTTGAGGCGCGGGTGCCTTACCTGGACCCATGCCGGCAACCCGGGTTCGGGAACGGACTCGGGTCGTCGGGGGCTGGCTGGGGTGAGAGAGGATTGAGCGTCCGTTGGGACTGCTCTCCTCTCCTCTCTCGGGGGTGGGTTAGGGAAGACGTCGGTTTGGCAGTGGCCTCTGGTGGAGACCAGGAGTACTGCATGATGGCGTAGGGACGCCAACCAGAAAAACGTGAAGAATGCTCCACGTCAAGCCAGATGACAGCTGCCTAGCTCTACGAGCCCGTCAATGCTCCTGAAACCTTCTGCCTCAGCAGCAGCCTCCGGGCCAAGAAGTTGCGCTGGTCTGCAGGCCCCTGGCTGTTGCCTTCCCTCTCGGAGGAGGGGGACCCACCCGGCGAAGGGGCATGCCGGGTTACCCTGGGGATCGGCTGCCATCTTAGAGCAGGGGACAGGACGGGTCGGAGGCAGCATTGGCCCACCTTAAGGAGAGGCTGGCATGGCAGCAAAGTCAGGGGTGGAAAAAAGATAACACCAAAAAAAAAAAAAAAGCGGTTTTAAAAACGATAGATATTGTGGTGGGCATTTCAGAGGTAATAGCTGCGGTGGGATAAAGATCACACTAGGTTTACAGCGGGGTCCTGGCTTAGCCAAACTGAAATGTCACACTGTGTTTACAGCGGGATCATCCACACTCCATTTACAGCTGGCTCCTGCTTCTGCCCAATCTTTGCAGCTGAGAGGTCATGAAAACACAAGGAGGCAGGTCACTGAGGCACAGGGGCAAACAGTGGGTGAGTCAGTAGTTGTGGTGGGGTATAACATGTCAGCATCTCTAGCCATAGGAGCGCCATCACGAGAGGCACATCGAGTCACGTTACATGAAGGAAGCCTGTAAACATGTGCATAGAGGTGTTAGAAGAACCAGCATGGGGACGGGGGATGTAAAAATGGCTATGCCTTCACAGTTACAGTGCTGCCTCCTCTGTAGCTTTGGACCATACCGGGAACAGGAACTCCATTTCAGTCTAATCCTGCCAAGGTAGGTGGTCCCCACTGTGGGGCAAACAACAGAGCACCAGATCCAGTTTGGGATTAAAGGGGAGTAGGTGGGCTCAGCAGGGGATAATCCCAGAGAGAAGATGGTGAGGTAGGGTCATAACAGAAAGCTAAAAACAACAAGGCTCTTGGTGTACAGATTTGTTTCTAGCTGCACCTCTGTCCTGATAGGGGCAGGGAGTGCCTGGTGCCCTCTGTAATACCAGCACGTCCTCCACCCCACCTGCCGATGGTAATCCAGTTTAGTAGTTGTGGTATTTTTTCTGTGGGCCCCCCAACCATGTTTCTTCCGTCCCTCACTCCTATATTGGGCTAATAATGACTGCACCTTATCCACTAGACTATCGATGTTTACCGTCCTTCGGATGAGGCCTTAAACTAAGGTCCCTCTGCCCATTTCTAGTACTGTCCCACATATTTCACAAGAATAGAAGACTCTCCCTGGCAGCTTGGCCAACAGTCCTCTTCCCAGTAAAACAAGTTCAGTTATCCATAGCTGCGTGGTGTAGGTGTTTTTCATACTTCATACTTTTGTATTGAGTAATGGTAATACACACAATAACATTTTGTTGCTACTACAAAGAATAGCAGTACTAGTAAGCGTGAGTACTGATGAGCACCATGGCTGCGGCTACACATTTACAGTCACTGCAGTTATCCATAGCTGCATTGCCCAGGCTTAGTGGCTGACACTACACGTTTATAGTCACTGCAGTTGTGCATACCTGAGTGACATGGACTCAGTGCCTGCCGCTACACATTTACAGTCACTGCAGTTGTCCACAGCTGTGCGGCATGGGCCTAGTGGCTGCCACTTCACATTTACAGTCACTGCAGTTATCCATACCTGCGTGACGTGGGTTTAGTTGCTGCCGCTACACATTTACAGTCACTGCAGTTGTCCATAGCTGCACGACGTGGGCTTAGTTGCTGCCGCTACACATTTACAGTCACTGCGGTTGTCCATAGCTGCGTGGCATGAGTCCTGATGAGAAGTGTGGCTACAGCTACACGTTTACAATCACTGCAGTTATTTATCGATGCGCAGTGTTGGTACTGATGAGCGCCGTGGCTACCGCTACACATTTACAGTCACTGCAGTTATCTATAGCTGTGCAGTGTAGGTACTGATGAGGACAGTGGCTGCAGCCATGGCAGTTATCCATAGCTGTGTGGCATGGGCAATGACTGCAGTGGCTGCCACTACATGTTTGCAGTCACTGCACTACAAGTTAGTCTTGAATATACGAACATACAAAATTTGCCAGCAGGTAAAGGCCTAGAGGTCTATCAAGTCTGCTCGAATGTGCAGCTAGCACCCCTTATTCTGCAGCTGCCCCTCCCTTCCACCCTTGCCCTTCATTAACCCTCCCCCTTGTCCTGTCCCATCCCCTTTTGAAGCAGTCCACTGTTCTACTGGATACCACTTCTGCAGGTAACGATTCCACCCAGCCACCACCTTCTGTAAAAGTGTCTCATCTCCTCCTGAACCTTCCTCCTCCAGTCTCATATCATGGCCCCTGGTGTCCCTCCCTCCCTTACTTTGAACAGCCCTCTGTACCTGTCTTGTTTATTCCTTTCATGTACTTAAAGGTTTCAATCATGTCCCCTGTCCTCTCTCCTCCAGTGAGTACATGTTCAACTCCCTCAGCCTCCTCTCGTATGATAAGTCCCCAGCCCCTTGATCATCTTTGTCACCCTGCGCTGCACCCCTCCAGTAACTTAATGTCCCTCTTCAGACACGCGCCAGTACTGCACGCAGTACTCCAGGTGCGGTCTAACTAATGACCTATGCAGTGGCAGAATCACCTCCTCCCTCCTCGAGGATATACCCCTTGCAGTACAACCCAGCATTTTGTTGGCCTTTGCAGCTGCCTTCCTACATTGTGCCGAGTTGTTCACTGACCCTGTAATAAGCACCCCCAGATCCTTCTCCTCCTCTGTCTGGGCTAGCTGCAAGCCCCCCAGCTGTTAACTCCTCCTTGGGTTCTTCATCCCAAAATGCAGCACCTTGCACTTTTTGGCATTAAACCCCAGTTGCCAGGTGTCTGACCAGGTTTCAAGCTTTGCCAGATCATCCTGCTACCTCTGCCATCCCTCCAGGTCATCCACCACCGCACCTACCTTGGTATCATCAGCAAACAGACTGATCTTGCTCTTGATGTCCCATGATATGTCTGCAATGAATATCCCAAACAACACTGGTCCCAACACTGAGCCCTGTGGAACACCGCTCATCACTACCCTTGGGTGTGAGAGCTACTCACCCACCACCACCCTCTGTTGCCTTCTCTGAAGCCAGTTTCCTACCCATCTCACCAGCTTTGCACCCGCCCCTGTACCTACTAACTTACTTCCCAGCCTTCCATGCGGCACCAAGTCGAATGCCTTACTGAAGTTCAGATACAGGACATCCACTTCATGGCCCTTGTCCAGTTGCCTAGTTACCCAGTCATAGAAACCAGGTTGGTTTGGCAGGATCTGCCCCGTATGAAGCCATGCTGTCTGCTGTCCTGTAGGCCTTTGGCCTCTAGGGAGCGGCAACAGCCGTTCCTTCAGGATAGTCTCCATTAGCTTACCCACGATGGATGTGAGGCTCACTGGTCTGTAGTTTCCCAGTTCATCCTTGGGGCCACTCTTGTGGAGGGGCACCACATGAGCCATCCTCCAGTTCTGAGGTACACACCCTGAATGTAGTGAGGCATTAAATAGGTCTGCCAAGGGTCCTGCAAGGACCTCTGTCAGCTCCTTCAGTACCCTGGGGTGGATGCCATCTGGGTCTGGCGCCTTGTCCACCCTCAGTGCTTTCAAACCCTCCCAAACTCTGCCCTCCATGATTTCCCCATCTGTCACCCCTTCCCCCGTTTCTGCCATTTCTCCCACCTTGGGTGTCACCCCCCTCTTCTCTTTAGTAAATACTGAACAGAAGTACTCATTTAGTGCTTCTGCCTTATCGCACCCTGCTTCCACCCAGCCCCCCTTCTTCCTAATCCTTACTATGTGGTCCTTACAGCTCCTTTTCTCCCTGATGTACCTAAAGAAGACCTTCTCCCCCTTCTTAATGCCTTGTGCCAGCCTGAGTTCCGTAGATGCTTTGACTCTCCTTACTGCCCTTGTCACTTCCTTCGATTCTGTCAAGTATTCCTCCCTGTCTTCTCCCCTCCCTGTTTTCTTGTACTTCCTAAAGGCAGCTCTTTTCCTCCTTACCTTTTCCATGACCTCCTTGCTCAACCAGCTCGGTTTCTTAGCCCTAGCCTTCTTGTTCTGGGCCTTGCAGCAGGTTTTGATTGCCTCCACTATCCCCAGCTTTATGAGCTCCCACCTCTGGTTAGTGTCCATACTAGATTGAATTCTGGCCAGGTACCCTTTTACCACTTCCCTCATCCTCCCAAAGTCGGCCCTCCTGAAGTCCAGCACTCTTGTGCCAGATTCCACTCCTTCATTGCCCATATCCAATGTGAGCCATACTGAGTGGTGGTCACTCCTCGACAGCTGTTCCTCTATTGTAAGTTCTCTCACAAAGTCCCCATTTGCCAGCACAAGGTCAAGGGTATTCCCTAACCTGGTTGGTTCACTGACCATTTGCAGCAGGAAACTGTCCTGGAAGGCATCCAGCAGTACCTGCTTCCTTCTGTTCCTGGTTGTTGGGGTACTCCAGTCCACTCCTGGCATGTTGAAGTCCCCCACAATCACCACACTACCCTTCTCTCAGGTCCTCCTGATCTGTCCTGCTAGTTCCCTAACTCCTCTGTCTAAGATGGTGGCCTGTACACCACTCCCATTCTAAGAATCCTATTCTTGGAATCCTGGATTTGCATCCAAAGTGACTCCGTACTACCCTTCTCCCCTTCCTCCCTTACACACTTCAGTCCTTTCTTCACATATAGTGCCACACCCCCTCCTTTCCCAATCACCCTGTCCCTCTCAGTACTGGTAAAACATTTTGGGATGTACAGTAGTTTGTATGACAGTGCTCTATAAATGCAGGTTCTTCTCTTTATTCTCTAGCTGCAAGCAAGGGTGAGCAACCAGCACTATAGCCACTGCGTGGTCAGCTGGTGGGGGGGTGATCGGAAATCTGGGGACCTGCTGCCTCCTGCTCTGGCAGTAAGTAACTCCCCTTTGTGACATGCCTGGCACTCTGGTGGTCTCAAGATGTGATGAGATCGAGGTGTTTTAGGTGTCTGTGATCTCATATTTGCCTGCACTGTATGCTGTGTGAGTGGGTTTCTGTCCCCTCTGCAGGCAAAAGGAGACGAACAATTGTGAGTGCAGTTCTTATGACGCTCTTTAATATTAGTGCAACAGTTACTCTCACAGCACTTTCCTGGTGATTTACAATTTTTATTGAAGTTCTTGCAGTACAGTTTTGATTTGCCAGGCCGACCATGAATATTTCCGTAGCTGTGTGGACTGAGCAGTCCTTTTCTACCAACAGATTCTGTTTCTGTCTGTGACCTTGGTGCAGGTTCTTAAGAAATGCGTTTAGTCAGTTTCAGCCCCTTCCCCGTACAGAAATGCATGCTGTTGCCTCTGCCAGCCTTACTGATTCATAAGCTGAAGAAGCAGAGGATCAGAAATGACGAACATCTGGTTTGCTGACGATTCACTCCACTGTAGGTACATTCAGGAGGGACTGCACCAAAGGCAGTGTTCCATTTCCAGACCCAACTACTGTAGTAAGTTTCTTAACATGAGGCACTCCAGACATGAACAAAGCATATTCGCTGGCAGCTCACCACAGTACAGGTATCTTTTCTGCCCTGCTAACTTGTGCCATGCTCCTTATTGCTTTACGCTTGTTCGTTACACAACATGCCCTCGTGCGCGCACACACACACTCTGCTCCTTTTACAGTGTTAATTTTGTTCTCACACTTTTTTGTGCCTAATATAATCTAAAGTAATGCAGAATTATTTTCCAATCTTTACCTCACCTAATTTTACATTTTTCACATTGGCTATCTTTTTGGTATGTCAGATGTACAGTAGCTATTGTAGTTTTTGCACTCTGAAACTTGTCTTTTAATTAATCTACAGGATTCTAATCTGCACAAGTAAAAACAGTTGTGTATTCTCTGCAATTTTCATGCGTCCAGCAGAAAAACAGAAAGAGGCTGAGTTCAGTGCAATGTATTATCAGTGGACAGTGCCGGGTCCTGCTTGTTACAACACGGCACACCTCTCAGCTGCCCTGGATTTTCAGGAAATGCCCTGATTTTGCCCCAGAACTGTTCCTTGCAGAATGTGACCTTTCTGTCTCTGAGGAATAGAGAACAAAGTCAGACTATGGTGTTACAGTCTAGTTCTCCTTCAGAAAAAACTTTGCATTTAGGTACTAGTGTAACAGCTTCTTAAGTTGCAATTAACCTTTTTTAAGATGGTTTCCCTGACTTTGGTAAATTTTCCCTGATTTTATTACCCCTTCGCCTAATGTCCCTGGTTTGTGATGCTGGGGGAGTTGAAAAGTCTGTTGTAGGTCAAGAATGGGCAACAGAATTAATCAGACTCTAGTCAGATGACTAGATTTTTGGTTGACTTCAGGGTCCATTGTTGGTAACTTCTTCTAAGTGTACTCCTGGCCTAAGTTAAAAAGACAGCCTGACAGTCACCCGGTGGCCCTGATTTGGGAGCGAGCCTGAGACATAGGCCTACAGGCGGATGACATAGAATTTGTATTTGACGGCAGATGAGGACCATATGGCCCACCTAGTCTGCCCATTTTCCCTACTTGTTTGATAAATGATCTGCAGTTTACCCTCTCTTTCCTATTGCCGAAGTTCCTTTATGTCTGTCCCATGCGTTTTTTTAATTCCCTTACCATTTTTGCCCCTGCAATGTCTGCCAGGAGGCTGTTCCATGGATCTACCACCCTTTCCGTGAAAAAATACTTTCTCACGTTACCCCTAAGTCTACCCCCCTCTATTTTCATATCATGGCCCCTTGTTCTTGAACATCTATTTTTTTTTAAAGATGTTACCCTCTTGTACCTTATTTACACCCTTGAAGTATTTGAAAGTCTTTATCATATCCCCCTCTCTCTCTCCTCTCCTCTCCTCCAGGGAATACATATTGAGATTCTCCAGTCTCCTCTCATATGACTTTTGTTGCAGACCCTACACCATTTTTGTTGCCCTTCTCTAAACCGCTTCTACTCTGTCCTTCCGGAGTTGCGGCCTCCAGAACTGGACAAGTACTCTAGATGAGGTCTCATCGTTGTTCTATACATTGTCATCACAACCTCCTTACTTCTGCTGAAGATACCTCTCCCAATGTACCCCATAATTCCACTGGTTCTAATCATAGCCCATTGAGTTTTACCAGTGGGAGGGTGTCCTGAATTAGGTGTGTTGGTGTAGTGCTTCTGCTGTATCAGCAACCCCGTATGGTAGGTTCGCATGGAAGGTCCACCTACCAGTTGCAGGGGAAGCTCTATGCTGGTAAGGCTCCTAGCAGTTATGGCATGTGCTGTGGGTGATGGGAGAGTGGTACTGCTACGCACAGATCATTCAGGCTCTGTTTGAATGATGGCCTCAGCTGGTACACTCATGCAGCATCACCTTGGAAATGGACTGACCAAGTGTGTGGGGGGGTGCAGCAGCACCCTGGAAATGGACTGGTCAAGTGGCAGGCACTGCAGTACTATGGAAATGGACTGGTGCAGTGTGGGGGGGTGCAGCAATACCATGGAAATGGACTGGCCAAGTGGAGAGCACAGCAACACCATGGAAACGAACTCTTCCAGTGATGAGCACAGCAGCACCTTAGAAATGGACTAGCACAGAGGCAGGCGCAGCAGCACCTGTAAAATGAACTAACCTAGTGGAGGGTGCAGCAACACACTGAAAATGGAATGTCCCAGCGGCAGGTGCAGCAGAACTGTGAAAAGTGACTAGCCTAGTGATCGGCAGAGCAGGACCCTGGAAAAAAACTCTCCCAGTGTCAGACAGAGCAGCACCCTGGAAATGGAATGGCTCAGTAGAGGTGTAGCAGCACCCTGGAAATGGAATGGCCCAGTGGCGGATGCAGCAGCATTGGAAATGGAATGGCCCACTGTCAGACATAGCAGCACCCTGGAAATGGAATGGCCCAGTGGAAGTGTAGCAGCGTTGTGGAAATGGAATGGCCCAGTGGAGGTGTTGCAGTGTTGTGGAAATGGAATGGCCCAGTGTCAGACATAGCAGCACCCTGGAAATGGAATGACCCAGTGGAGGTGTAGCAGCGTTCTGGAAATGGACTGGCCTAGTGGTGGACACTGCAGTTTTGCGCTTGTGCTGCCTCCTGGAAGAGATTGCTTTGTGTACGAGCGCCAGAGTCCCACCCTGAGAACAGCTGGGAGCCTGAGTGTGTTGCAGAGGGGAGGTGCTCGGGGCCTGTGAAGGGAGGGTACCAGTTTCTTGGTGTTCAGACACACCCTGATGGCAAATGACGGCACAGCATTGGCATGGGCTGTAGAGGTTCCACCCTCTGAGCTATAATGGGGCAGTCTTGGCTGGCTTGACTTAGTGCTTATATCACTCTATACGAGTGTAGAGCAGTTTCCTTTGATTCTTTGATTCTAAAGATGTATCACTTTTTTAGTCACATGGTGTAGGACCAATGAATTTGAATTTTTGGGTATGAGGTCACTAATGGTTTTATGGGTGTAGGTATTTATTGTGGCAGTTGAAATTGTGTAGTAGCTTTTGATAAAGGATGTTTATCCGAAAACACGTAAAGCACACGTTTGTTTGCTGTGGTTTATATTTTTCTTGTAATAAACATGTTTTAACTGAATTTATGCCTGCAGTCATTGAAGAAAATATGCTGATAGTGTGCCTGTTTCCTAAAGTGAACTACTGTGTTGTCTAACAAGAGCACCATCATCCTAGTGTGCAGTTTTCTGGGTTAAAGTCTTGGCTGCTCTAGCACCAGGGTGGGGGAAAGGAGGACAAATTGTCCTTTTTGGCCCAGGGCAGCTTTTCTGTGTCCCATTAGGCAGTATAGCATGGTGGTTAAGAGCACTGAGCTGCAAACTTGGAGACCTGGGTTTGAATCCCACAGCCCCCACTTGTATACTGTGTGACCCTGAGCAAGTCACTTAACTTCCTTGTGCTTCCAGGTCGTACCTGGAAACAAGCTTCAGCTTAGTGTGCCTTTCCTTGTTAAACAGTTCTCCCTTTCCCATTAAAGTTCACTGGCACACCAGTCTGTAAAAAAAATTGGTCCCTTCATGTTTACAAAGGGAAACTATATTTGTCAGTTCATTTAAACCCCATAGTATCTTGATAAAAACACTAACGACGAGGGGGCGATGTGGAGCCTGAGCTTGTGTCAGCAAGAACTATTAGCTCCTCGACGAAATATTATAAAACTTAAAAATTTACCAATTTGGAGCATTCTGTTGCTGAAAGGACGTCCATCACTGAAACTGGGAAGGTCGGAAACCTATAATGGGCAACCCTTGTAAGGATCGCGCTGGTGTAACGGGAAAATCTTCAGGTTCCACGCAGCCCATGCGGACAGGCCTAGAGACACAGGCCGCCTCTCAGCCCAATGCCGAAGAAACCATGGCGTCGATTGGGCTAAAACTGCAGAACATAGTCTCATCAGCAGCTGACCTGAATTCTAAAATAGACTCATTTAACACCAGAATAAACGTTGTTGAAAAAACTATGGAAACTACACAAATGGAGATGTGTGATGTGAAGCGGAATAGTGATTCTATGTCTGCAGCCACAACGCTACTAATAAAAGAAAACTCTCACCTTAAAGCTAGATTGGAGACATTAGAAAATCAAAACCGATCGTCTCGTATGGATTCTCGGCTTGCCCGAGGGGATTGAGGGGGATCACCCCCTCATGTTCCTACAGGAATGGTTGGGAGAGAAGTGAGTGCCAGATGATCAAACAATCCGCTTTAATCTTCAAAAAAAAACTTACCGAATCACTCCCAGGGATTTTCGGGAGGACTCTGAAACCCCACGCACCTTGCTTGTGATAACAGATGGCATCGGAACACGGGACAAAATTCTCCGTGTGGCGAGACAAGCTGGCCCGATTACACGGGATGACTGCTAATTTTTTCTCTTTCCGGATATCAATTACGCCACTCGGGAGAGACGCAAATGATTTGATGGGGTGCGCAAGAAACTCCGGGAGGCCGCAATCACCCATGCAGTAGTATTTCCAGCTCGCCTCAGGGTGGTGTTCGAAGGCAAAGTCTGGATGTTTTCTGATCCTGGCGAAGCAGGCAAGTGGGCTTCTCGATTTGTGGATAAGCGAAGGAAACACTCTCGAATTAGTGGCACAAAAGACAGTGATCTTGATGAGACTGAGGGGGACTGACTTCATCTAAAATAGTTGTTGATTTAACCACTTTAATTTTTGCAATATGATAATGGGGATATTGCTGAGATCCTACTGTTGATTATGATCTAAGTAGACAAGGGGAAATCTGATTACCAAATTGCAACAAGTTAATGCTGGGTAATTAGACTGCAATAATTATAAGTTCAGTCTCCTGATTAATGATCTCTAAGCAATATATTAAAATAAAATGTTACAGGTTACTACACAGTGGATTAAAAGGGTTGCTTCTAAACAAATGTTATCGTTAATTGATGGTAACTTAGACCAGACCAGTGTTTGTTTATGAGAAGTCTTTTTTCTTTCATCTTCTGGCCACATTGTTGTTTGCTGCTTTGTAAAATTAGTTTAATGGTACTAATAACTTAAAGGGATATAGAGCGACGCTATTAGTCCCATTTGGGACGTGAAATGCTGGACTTCTTACACAGACTTTAGTGCACGAAACAGTCGCTCTGCTCATGGGCTCAATTAACAGCCTCAAATCTTGTTTTAATATTGTAGCAATGTATTTTAGTATTCCCTTCACAGGAGGTACCAAAATATTTAAGATACACTTATCCTTGTATTAAGGAGTCATTTGACTCTCAGTGGACTGTAAACATGCACTTGGCATGTCTTTAATACGAATTGGTTATATGTTGTATAACAAATGAAAACAATAAAAATAAAGTATAAAAATAAAAAAAAAACACTAACGGCACTAATGGTGATAAAACAGCAGGAGTTTTCTATTGACGGATTTTTATTTTTAGTTAATTCTAATTCTTCCTCCCTGCTCCCTGTCTATAATAAACTGACTCCTTAATCTCTTACTTACTGTTGCAAAACACAAGCTCTGCTCTGGAATTTTGCTAAGATTAGATTCCGAATTAGCTCATCACCAATGTTGCTAGACAGAGCTCATTATTATCAGCCTCTCTGCAGTCAACAAGGAGAGAAAATTGAGGCAGTTCTGAAAGTTTGTAGATATTTAAAGAATCCATAGATCTAGGCACCAGGCAGAACACACTATTGTTTGAAATGCAGTAGCGTTCAGTCTTAGTAAAAAAATGAGTTGACACTGCCCCCTCCCCATATTTTTAGTTTATATAATAAGGTTTTTCACTGTTTAAAAATATCACATATATAGCAAAATGTATGGCTTCAGAAAACTAATTAGAAACACAGTCAAACAGTTAAAATAAATAAAATCATAGACAGGGGCACAGTATTCATAAGGTTAGCATGGCAGTGACTAACCGAGTTAGCGCCTGCGCTAACTTGTATTAGCATTGGTACTCCATCCAGAGCCACATTCGAAGGCCCCTGGAGCACTGCCCAAACCCTACAGCATGAGCGCTAATCATACTGCTTCACTGATCCCCTCATGTATGACAGCGCAGTGGTATATTCAGAAGGGTTTGTTGGCACTAAACAGTCCCCAGTGCAGCGCTATTTACCGCCACCTAAAAATCTGTCGTAACACAGTGCTAAGGCTCCGCCCCCGAGGGCAGGGTGACAGCACCCCAGCTACCGGCACCTGTGTCTAGTGGACCCCCTCTCCTGATCACCCCTGCCATAGAGTTATTAATTTTTTTTTTGTAGACTTTATTTATGCTGTCTGGATGCCCAGGGCATCCTTCCAGAGTACCCACTCAACTCTGCCTCAACTCGCAGTCTGAAACCCCCACATATCAGTCTCCCCCCGATCCACGGCAGGTCCAGCCACCTGGATCACCTCCCGGGAGGAGGCCCCTCCACCTTTGGCAGCCTATCTGTGGTTAGCGGGACCTACCATGAGATCGGGTTGCCAATGGGAGATCACAATGCTGGCGGGTCTGACAGCAGGATGTGAGCAGGTTCCTGGGGTCGCCTTCATCTCCACTGGCTACTGGAGGGACGTTCCTTACATGTACACCCGTTATCCCGAAGCCCTGGAAGTAGTAGCACATGCGGGTGGAAGCATGCACGCACACTGCAGTTCAAGTTTGGCCTCATCTGTCCTCCCATGCCTACTGCTGGAGATCCTCGACCATGGCGCTGCAAACCCGGCCTCCACCAGGGGGCAGACAAACCCCGAGGATCCCCTCAGATCCCTCCTTGAGGGTGAGAGCTGCCAAGCAGCGGCTCAGTCAGTCCCTCACCCTTCCCCCCCCAGCCGACCCCTGACAACCCGAGTCCGTCCCTGAACCTGGGTCGCTGGTGTGGCGCGATGTGTGGTGTCCAGCGCCTCAACTCTCAGCGCCACCGGGCCGGCTTACCATAGAGTTATTACTAGTTCCTGGTAGTCTGGTGGACCCCCCTGGCCCCTGAGTGCCCCAAGTCCCATGTATAACTAAGATCTCCAGTGAGTGCCCCAAGTCCCATGTATAACTAAGATCTCCAGTGGGCTAACACCCCCCCCACTGAGTGCCAGTGACCCCCCCCCGCAGTGCGAGTGTGACACCTACCACCCGCACACCCCTCGCTCTAGTCAACACTCACCTGAAATCCCATATGAGATTGGCAGCCAGCACAGCACTCCGCTCCCGTCCTGTTATTTAACTGTAGTTACATATGTGTATGTGTGTGTTATTTAGGTATGGTTATATATGCATAGGCATGTGTTGTTAGTGAAGTGATATATATGTGTACGTGTTTTCTTTAGCTGTAGTTTTATATGTGCACACGTGTTTGTTAGGTGTGTGTACACATGCATTCTTTAGCTGTAGTCATATATGTGTACATATTTTCTTTAGGTCTAATCGTATGTGTACACATGTTCTTTAGTTCAACTTATATATGTGTATTCATGTGTTATTTGTTAATTTTTTAAATGTATTGTTTATGCCCCCAATTCTCTGGGTTGGTCCTCCGGCTAGGAGTCACCAGGCTATCCTCAGTCCCCACCTGGCCCACTGCAGTCTGCCCCCACGGAGCTTCCGTTTACCCTCCAAGCACGGGTAGGGGTGGCCGGCTACATCCCCAGTCATGGGCATTGTTGGGTGGCTTGGCGGTGGCAATGGTGGCAAGGACCACCCTATATTTTACTAGGGTCCTGCCAGAAGCCAGCAGCAGGGTCAAGCATTTTGTTCCTAGTGCCAGTGATCCCCTGGCGACATCGGTACGCACACTGGGAGACCAGTGCAACAAGCGTGGGTCTCCCAGCCGATGCCACCTCCTCCTGTGCTAGGTGTTCTCAGCTGCACCTTCACCTATGTATGCAGTATCACTGTATTGTCAAATATATTACAGGATTCACAAACATTTGGAACACCAGATTATAAGGGATCTCACCCATGGTGAGGAGGAAAAGTGCAAAGTCAGAAAGGTAAAGGAACTGAATAATAGTGAATAGATAGCAGCAGCGGCACTAGGAATGAGCCTGGGTCTAGCTAGGGTGTGCCGCACAAGAAAAGTGGGGGAGACTGATAGGAGCCATCAGGTAAGCAAGTTGTGGACACAGTGTTAGTGGGTTAAGGGAGGTAAATAGTGGGGGGGTGGTTTAAGGGGGTTAGGGAGACACGAGAGACAATGGGGTAGGTAGTGGGGGATGGAACACAGGCAACCGAAAATATATTTAACTACAACTAAACAATACGTGTGTACACACAAATGACTACATCTAAATACATGTGTACAAATACCTAACTGCAGCTAAAGAATGCATGAGGACACAACTACAGGTAAAGAACACATGTATATACATGTATGACATCTAAATAACACGTGTGCACTTATATAACTACAGCTATAGAACACATGTATGCACATATATGACTACACACTTGTGTAGACATATATGACTAGTTAAAAATACATGTGTACACATACTTTATATAACAGCTAAATACTGTAACACATGAAAGGGGCTGGGCCGCCAGTGCAGCAGTAGAGCTACTGCTCATGACGTCGACGACCTGGGTTTGGGAATAAGCCTGGGCTATTGGGAGAGCAGGCGGGTGGGAGGGGGAAGGAGCGAGTGTCCCATGGACTGCTCTCCTTCTCCAAGGAGGGAGGGCTGCTGTTCCACCTGGGAACACATGTTCTTTAGCTGTAGTTATATATATGTGTGCACATTCTTAAGCTGTAGTTATATATGTGTACACATGTTCTTTAACTGTAGTTGTATGTGTGTGTGTGATCTTTAGGTGTAGTTGTATATGTGTACACATGTTCTTTAACTGTAGTTGTATATGTGTATGTATGTTTGTGTTCTTTAGGTGTAGTTGTATATGTGTACACATGTTCTTTAGCTGTAGTTGTGTGTGTGTGTGTACACATTTCTTTAACTGTAGTTGTATATGTGTATGTGTATTCTTTAGGTGTAGTTGTATATGTGTACACATGTTCTTTAGCTGTAGTTGTATATGTGTGTGTTCTTTAGGTGTAGTTGTATATGTGTACACATGTTCTTTAGCTGTAGTTGTATGTGTGTACACATGTTCTTTAGCGGTAGTTCTATGTGTGCATACATGTTCTTTAGCTGTAGTTGTATATGTGTACACGTTCTTTAGCTGTAGTTGTATATATGTGTGTGTTCTTTAGGTGTAGTTGTATATGTGTACACATGTTCTTTAGCTGTAGTTGCATGTGTACACATGTTCCTTAGCTGTAGTTGTATGTATGTACACATGTTCTTTAGCTGTAGTTGTATATGTGTACACATGTGCTTTAGCTGTATTTGTATGTGTATGTGTGTTCTTTAGTTGCAATTATAAATATGTACATGTACACGTGTGTTCTTCATGTAACCTGGTTGATGTCCCTCACGAGAGACTGTATGCCATTGTTTTTTGTTTCTTTAAAATGAAGTTAAAGTAAAAAAAGTACTGTTAGCAAATGGTTCTGAGTGTAGTAGACTGTGAATACATTTGATGGGAAGGGAGGAGAGCATGCATGGAAAGTATAATGCCTGCATGTTGGGCAGACTAGCTGTGATACAAGGGTGCTTGAAACCACTAGCTTTACAGTTTGTTTTTTTCCTGTGTATAGTTTTATTTTGCATGTAATTATTCCTCCTGGAGTATGTTAATCTGTTGGTTGCTACTGTCTTCCCAGAGACCTCTGTGAAATTGAGATGCGACTCCTGGGATTATCCTGGTTGGAGTAATTTCAGATAAATAAATAAAACATAGTGGTACTTCACATTTATAAGGTAGAAAAAGAAATGGGCAGACTGGATGGGCCTTGCGGTCCTTACGTGCCATCAACTTCTATGTTTCATCATGATTTATCGGTGACAAATTTCTAAATAATAAATATCTCCATTGTGGCCCCTACTGATGACTTCAAGTTTTAGGGGGTTCCTTCCCATCAGGGTTAGTCCAGGTCCCCATTATCCCTTCTGCTTCCTCCACCCATCTGTGATGTTGAGCAGTAAACGCAATGGCTTTATGATTCCTGTCGCTTGTATTATCCATATTATCATCGCTTAACGTCTTGCCCTGACTGTAATCCTTACTGTCCTGTATATAATCTGTACTGCCCAGTATATAATCCATTTTTTTGTAATTTGTGTTTATTGCATTTTAAGATAAAACACAAAAGATACAACTCATACCAGGCATCAATCGCATGGTACAGGATACATACAATGTATAACAGGATCTATAGCCTAAACAATCTTGTCTTACAGATAGGATATTCCAAACAGTTGATAATTACAGTATAATTATTTTAGTAATCTAAGAAGCTACACCTTGCAGGTGTGAGAGAGCAGTCTAGATACATACATTCATGACCAACATTGTTCTGAATCCCATATACAAAATGGGATATGCTCTCAGCCCAACATGATAATTCCCAAACATGGGAAGCAACGTCACCACAACTCCTCCCCTCCCTATAGCAAAGCTGATCCAAAATGAAACAGTTCTAAGAATCTACTGTGTAACATGTGCAGGTTCTAGAAATATTTAATAACAGCCCATTTAAAATCTAATAGACGCTGAATAGATTTAGACCCCAGTGCTCTGGAAATCATATTAAGTTGCTTATGAAAAACGTCAACTCCAGCAACCCCTCTTAACAGAAAAGAAGGCTCCTAAGGTAGCGATAACTGGTGACAATATGCTATGCAGCAGAAAGTTAAGTGTCCAGTGTAAAACTAGTGCGTAAGGTTGGACCAGCCATAAGGTGAGCGCCATTTGAACAACATGCTAAACAATTATTGCAAATGACCTATAAATATATCCCAAAATCTGGCACTCTATCAGGCTGGAATCAAAGAACATATACTTGGAAAGCATTAACTAGTCTCCGTAATACATTACACTGTCCCACCTCCCCTCAAAAGAGCAAACTTTTAAGTACATTATGCACACCCTTCGAGGAGAAAAGAAAAATAAATGTCTGGGTGTTAAGAAGAGTACATTATCTCTGCCATAATCCAATAATTAGGGTTCATCCTCTCCAGCTAATTGTTCAAGTGCCTCTGGCTGTGCCATCTCGAATGCCTGTCAGATGCGTTCCACTCTCTTGCCAGCTTCAGCTGCATCCGAAAATTGATAAGTATGCCCAGCATAATAGGTGTGAAGACGGGCCAGCATTAGTAAACAATGCAAGATACCCAAGCTCTTCAACTACATCCTCACTGCATCAGATTTCTTCCTCCGGGAGTGTGTCACATAGGAGAGATTAGGGAAAAGGTACAGGGTAGTGCCATCGAAATTGAAGATTTAGGCATCCCAGGAAGCTTGTAGCAAAACATCCTGCACCACATCCGAGGCTGTAACCATAAGGATGATCTGTGGCTTGTCCCCCTTGTTGGTCTGCAGATTGAGGTGAGATCCAGTATGCCTTAATGAAACTGGGAGCCAACAAGTTTGGATTAAAGGAGTACTATGTGGAGAGGGGAAGCCCTGACCATTGTACAGATAGGGGCTTCACCTCTCTGATTCCTCCTGCAAGCACCATAATAAATCACTAGATTTTTTAACCTCATCACTCGTTAAATTCAGGGATTGGAAAGGTGAAGTCCCAATCTGTGCAGTGGTCAGGGCGTCACCTCTCCCAGTACAACTCCTATAAGTCTTAGTGCCCCGATAATCAAGTTTTGAGGAATTGCAGGACATGCTTGTCACAAACGCACTCCGGGGGTCAGGCCCTCTGCTCCCACAGTGCCAAACCTTGAAGTGCAATATGTGAACAGGCGACAAACAGGGTAACCCTCCTGTCTGTTTTGGGTCCAAACAACTACCAGTCTCGAGTCCTGGGGTCAAGTATGAACCCTTTTTCACTCTCACGCCAACTTAACAGGTTCAGATATCACACCCTCTTCAGGGAAATGGCAGTACAACACTTAACCCAGCGGGTACCCAACCTGGTTCACAATACCCCTTTTGACTCAGTAGAGACCTAGGTACTTTTCTTACCTTGGTGTATACGGTAACACACTGTAAGTGCTTAACAGTTCTGTCAGAATTATCAACACTGTCCCAGCATTCACATTCAGAATAAGGAAAAGGCTCCGGCAGGATTTCAAGAAAAACAACGTTTACTAAAATTAAAAATTAGTAAATGAAATACAAAACACAGATCACATGTCTTGGCTTGATGGCCTGGTGCTAGAGATATATACTTCAGTCCCAAAGGTACTGGGTTTGAGACTTGTGGTAGGACAGTAGAGTATATTGAAGGAGCAGAAGCTGTTGGGTGGAAGCTGGAGGGGGGAAGATTCAGGGGAGAAAGGAGGAGGTGCTACTTCACTGAGAAGGTGGTGGAGCCATGGAATGCGCTACCTAGGGGACTGGTGGAGGCAGAGACGGTGGAGGGGTTCAAGAGGGGGTGGGACAGGTACAGGGGAAGGGTTCTGGAAGCAAAATCCAATGCAGCGAGAATATCCGGAACTGGGAAGGGAGATGAGGGGGCAGCAAGGTCAGCTCCCAGGGTGGGGGCTGACCAAACGAGAAGACACAAAAGACCGTTAGGCCTATTCTGCTGGCATTTTAGTATGTTAGTATATTAGCATATAACATTGAGGGTACAGTCATACAAATTAAATGGACAATTTATAACCACCTTATTACTGAGTTTCTAATCCTACCCTAGTTTCAATTAATAAATAGTGGAGGTTGATTTACCTAATGTAGAAGTGCTCTTGAGAGTGTGTCTTTCAGGAGTTCAGCATCAAAAAGCACTCTTTTCTCTTGGCTTTGACCATCTATAGGAACAAGTGCCCCACACAGTTTGTGAGGTCACAGCTCAGTGGTGATGCTGGCTGTGAGGTCACTCTCTTCCTGCATACTAAATTAGTCTCGGGCATCTGCATGTTGCTAAGCATCCCACAAAAAAAGAATACACATATATATATATATTTTTTTAATTGGCGAGCCTGCTTTATGGCAGGTCAGAATTACCCCTTTGATCTTCAGAAGAAACTTCCTGACAGCTATTTCTCCTAGTGGTGAGAAATGTAACAGGTATCTGTCAGAAGTTGCTTTCCTCCAAATAGGTCATAAAATGCAATACTTTATACAGGTGACTGGTTTTACAACATGTTACAAGCTGGTGTAAAGGAAGCTCTTAATTAGATTTTCCCTTGGATCATTGAGAGTGTAATCTCTCCTTACCACACTCTTAAAACCCCAGGTCCCATAATGCCTTGCTGACTGCCTACCAAGCAGAAAAGTTAAAAGACACATATATTTATATCACAAATATAACACAAATAATAAGCAGATTGCGATCATCGTCACACTCCTCCCTCCTAGACTGAATTTGGGGGAATCTATTCCTAGGCATGGGATGAGTTTCCCAAATTCAGTTCACTGCTCTAACTGACGCGATAGCCCATCAGCATTTGCATTTGCTGCCCCTGCCGTCTGAGAAACAGTCATGTCATACCCCTGCAAAGCAAGGCTCCATTTTAAAAGCCTACTGTTTGTATCACCCATTTGTGCCAGTCAAACCAGGGGGTTGTGATCTATTTGTACCTCAAATTGCCGCCCATATAGGTATGGCTCTAATTTCTTTAGTGCCCACACCATTGCAAGGCATTCTTTCACCACTGTAGAATAAGCCTGCTCCCTGGGAAGTAACTTCTTACTGAGGTACACTATTGGGTGATCTTTCCCTTGGTTAGAAGTTGGGCTAAGTACTGCCCCAGTACTCGTATTTGAGGCATCTGCCTGGACTACAAAGGGTTTACTATACTCTGGACTGGCTAATACAGGAGCCCCACACAGTGCCTCCTTTAGCCATGTAAAGGCCTGCTCACAGGCTGGTTCCCAGTTAACCTTTTTAGGCATTCTTTTCTTTAACAGGCCAGATAGGGGAACTGCCAGGGCACTGTAGTTTGATACACATTTTCTATAGTACCCTGTGGTCCCTAGAAAACTCCGAACCTGCTTCTGTGTTTCAGGTCTGGGCTATGCCTTAATTGCCTCAATTTTTGCTCAATTAGGACGGAGCTCTCTCTGGCCTACTACATGCCCAAGGTATGCCACCTCAGCTATGGCCACCTGGCACTTTTCAGCTCTTACAGTGAACCTGGCCCTCTGTATCCTGCCCAGCACTTCCCTAAGGTGAGTCAGGTGTTCCTTCCGGCTGGCACTGAAGATAGCAGTATCATCCAGGTACGCCACGGCGTACTCTTCAGTACCATTTAACACCTGGTTCACCAACCTTTGGAAGGTGTCAGGGGTTTTCTTCATTCCGAAAGGCATTACTTTAAAGTCAGATAACCCTATTGGAGTGATGAAGGTCAATCTCTCCCTAGCTCTGGCAGTTAACTCCACCTGCCAATACCCTTTTGTCAGGTCAGTAGTGGTAAGGTATGTCGCTCTTCCCAACTTGTCCAGTAGTTCATCCATCTGTGGCACTGAGTGGGCGTCCAACTTTGTGACTGCATTGAGTCCATGGTAGTCCACGCAAAAATGAGTAGAGCCATCTGGCTTGGAAACAAGGACTACGGGTGAAGCCCAGGGGCTGTGGGATTTCTGGATTACCCCATAATCCAGCTTTTCCTCCACCTCCCTCCTGATGTCCTTTTGGACAGCCTCTGACACCCAATATGCTGTCCACCATATGGGCACTTGCTTCCCTGTATCTATGTCATGCGTTGCTAAGGGGGTTAGTCCAACTTTGGCACTAAACAATGGGGCAAAGTCTGCTAAAACCCCCCCTTCCTTCCTGGATCTGGTCTGGGGTCAACTGGGGTGACATTTTAATTGCCTCCACAGAGGACTCCTGCTTGCTTTCTTCCAGCAAGTCCAGAAGGGAGTCTTCTTCATCCGTCCCCTCTCCAGGACTACACACTGCAAAGACCATGTCAGCCCCATTTGCATATGGCTTCATCATGTTGACGTGGTACATTCTTTGGGTATGTCTCCTGTCGGGCAGTTCTATAATGTAATTTACGTCATTCACCTGTCTGACTACGTTATACTGTCCTGCCCACTCGGCCTGCAGCTTATCTTTCTGGACTGGGATTAGGACCATGACCTCCTGACCGACAGTGTATGAGTGAGCTCTGGCTCTGCGATTGTACCATACCTCTTGCATTTGCTGGGAAGCTGCCGGGTTGCTCTGGGCTGTTCCCATAAGTTCCTTCAGCTTTTCCCTAAACTTAAGGACATAATCCACTATGGGAGTTCCTTGGGTGGTGTGCTTGCCTTCCCAGTTCTCCCAGATCAAGTTTAGGGGCCCATGCACCCTGCATCCATATAAGAGCTCAAGGGGGGAGGACCCTGTCAACTCTTGGGGCACCTCCCTGTATGCGAACAACAGGTGGGGAAGTTATTTCTCTCAGTCCTCTCCGCCATACTGTTCAGCAAATGCTTGGAGCATCGATTTAAGGGTACCATTAAATCTTTCCACAAGCCCATTGGCTTGCAGGTGATAAGGTGTTATGCGTCATTGCACCTTCTCCCACAAACATTTCATCAGGTCCGACATGAAGGAACCCCCTCGATTGGTGATAACCTCCTGCGGGAGCCCGACACGGGAGAAAATCCCAAGCAGGGCATCTGCCACTTTGTCCTCAGTGAGGATAGGGTGACTGCCTCTGGGTACCGGGTGGCATAATCCGCCACTGTTAGGATAAACCTCTTCCCGGAGGAGCTGGAGGTATTCAAAGGCTCCACAATATCCATTCCTACCCTCTGGAATGGCTCCTCCACTATGGGTAAGGGAATTAGGGTAGCTTTGGTTTTACTAACCACCTTCTCTATTTCTCGGCACCGGTGACAAGACCTGCAGTATTCCTTCACATGCTGTGTGAAGTTGGGCCAATAGAAATTTTGGACCAATCACTGTGTAGTGTACACGATTCCCAGATGTCCAGACATGGGAATATCATGAGCAGTCTTGAGCAACCGCTCACGGTACCCCTGGGGATTGACAAGCTGCCTGCTCATCACCCCTTCCACTGTCCTTATGTCCTGCGTATGCAGCAGTACATTGTCCCAGTAAACTCTGTGTTTCCTGTCACCTCCCAGTGCTCCATCAGAGTCTGCCCAAGCCCTCAGCCTCTCTAAACTGGAGTCATTTTTCTGAGCAGCTGAAAAATCTTTACACATTCCCAGGCCATGGGACAGGTCCCCTCCAGTTTCTAAACTAGGGTCCCTAGCTTTAGCGTCAGGGCATTCAGGGTCACTGCCATCCCTAACCCTCTGTCAGTTGGCTACCTCTCTCTTCTCAGAGTAACCTTCGGTAGCTGTTCTGTTAACTGCTACCTGGGGAATTTTTACCCCCCTTTCCCTTTTCCCAAAGGGACTTGGCAAGTTTGGAGGAATGGTCAAATGCATGACAGCTCAGATTCAATACAAAGAAGTGCAAGGTAATGCATCTGGGAAACAAAAACCCAGGGGAAGAGTACACAATGGGGAGGTGAGTTAATAACAACAACAAAAATCAAAAGAGACCTAGGAGTAATTATATCAGATGACCTAAAGGTGGGCAAGCAATGTGAGAAGGCAGTAAGGAGGGCTGGGGGGATACTGGGATGCATAGGGAGAGGCATCAACAGTAGAAAACAGGAAGTTGTTATCCCTGCCTACAGACAGTGAGACCCCATCTGGAGTACTGCGTGCAATTCTGGAGACCCCATCTCCACAAAGACATAGACAGAGTGGAGGCTGTTTGGAGGAGGGCAACCAAAATGGTGCAAGGTCTGCACCAGAAGACATAAGAGGAGAGACTAAAGCAGCTTAATATGTATACCCTTGAGGAAAGGAAGGAGAGGGGGGACATGATAGAAACTTTCAAGTATATCAAGGGAATTAACAAGGTACAAGAGGGTAGTATCTTTCAGAAGAAGAGATGTGCAAGAACAAGGGGGCACAATTTGAAGATAGAGTGGGGATGGCTCAGAGGTAATGTTAGAAAGAGAGTTGTGGATGCATGGAACAGCCTTCCTGAGGAGGTTGTGGAGTCAGGAACAGTGGGAGAATTCAGGAATGCATGGGACAGGCATAAAGCAATTCTAGTGGGGGGGCAGGAGGAAGTAAGCTGTTGATTAACTAGAATCTGCAGCTTATCCATCAGGTAGGGAAATGGGCAGACTAGGTGGGCCAAGCGGTCCTTATCTGCTGTCAAATTCTGTGTTTCTATGTTTCACTATTCTCCATATCAGGAGACACAGGCTGGGGAACCAACCTCCCAGTGTTTTCCACAGGGGCTTCTATGGGGTCCAGGGAACTACAATTTGCCTTTGCCGCTTGACCGCGGGTAACTGCACACACCATCCCCTTTTGGAGATTGTTCCCTATAATCACATCCAGGGCCAGATTTTCTGCCACTGCAACTTTTTGCACAGTCTCTCCTGTCTCACCCCAGTCCAGGAGAACACTAGTAAGTGGCAGCATTTTCTCCTTCCCAGTGAATCCCCGTACTGTAATAAACCGATTAGGTATAAGCTGTTCAGGCTCAACCAGATCCCCTTTTACCAAAGTGTGTCCCTTAAACCATGAGTCTGCACCCCATTCACAGTAACTGGGTGTATGTGCTCCCTCATGTTTACTGGCATGCTTTCAGGGATACACAAAGAACAAACTTCTTTCCCAAAACCACTTTGTGCACTCTGCCTTTTTAGGACACTGTCTTGCAAGATGTCCAGGTTGTTTGCCAAACCAACAATCATTTCTTTTATCAGACAAATCTTTTCTTAGTAACCTGGGGCTGCCCACTTTTGGTGGAGGCAGTGAGGGTTTTAGCTGCCCTGAAGGCATGCTTTTCTTTTTCTGCACTGCCACGCCCACCCCACTCCCTTTCAGAGCAGGTCTGCTCCTGGCATAGTGGTCCGAGAGCTCGGCAGCCTCCTGCGCTATTTTTGGATCTCGGTCCTCTAGCCAGGTTTTCAGCTCTGCCAGGCAAGCCCATAAGAACTGCTCCAAAAGTACAACATTTTCAATTTTCTCTGCAGAGTCTGCTTGTATCCCTTCCCAGCAGCGTCTTAAAAACTGACATTGTTTAGTGGCTAGCTCCTCGTAGCTGGTATCAGGGCTTCTCCTGAACTTACGGAACTTAACTCTGTACATGTCAGCTGTCAAGTCATACTTTTTTAACAGTGCAGCTTTATGTTTGCCATAATCATTACTGTCCTGCTTGTCCATTTGACCCAATGCATCATGAGCTTTCCCAGTAAGCAGCGGAGATAGCTTGAAGCTCCAGGACTCTGGGAATTTTTGCCTGAATGCATACCTTTTCAAATGAGTTTAAAAATGCATCCATATCCTCCCCCTCTTTAAATTTAGCTATCAATTTATAATTTAATTTGTAACCCAGTCCAGGAGTCCCAGGTTTACCCATGCTACTTACCTGGGTTACCTGCTCTGGTGCTGGTCTTTGGAGTTGTAGCTTCTCCAGTTCAGATTCCCTCTGATGCTCTCTCTCCTCTCACTGGATCTCTCTCTCTCTCTCTCTGAAGCTGTTGCTCTTTTTCCTCTGCTTCTCGCTGCTCTCGCTTTTCCTTTCTCTCTCTCTCTCTCTCTCTCTCCATCTCCAGCTTCCCCTGTTCAAGCTCCCTCTGTTGCTGGGCTTCAAGCAGATTGCTATCATCATCACAGTGCTCACTCTTACTCCCCTCTGGGAGCCCAACCAGGCGCACATTGGGAGCCCTATTAGGGTTCTCTAGGGCTTCCAGCCATACCGCAATTGAGTGTTTTCCTGTGCCCTCTTACTGGACACCGCCAGGGCTTGAATGGCCGAAGCCTTCGCAAAGGCTACAGTTGTTGTAGTGACAGCAATTTTGGCATCCTGTTCACCCAGTCTCTGTCAAATAGCTTCGACTTTACCATCAATTGCCTACATGGAAGTCATCAACAACTTTCATGGCAGTTCCACTCCTGAGCTAGACGGTAGAGTGGGGAGGTCTCGGTCTGCTGCGTATGCTGCTGCTACTGAAGGTTCTTCGGTCCACTGCAGGTTTCTTTAAGGTGCCCCGCCACAAATTTTATATCCAACTGTGCAGGATAGGAAGCTGGATTGAAAGTTGTGTATCAAAAATAAATCTAGACACTTAAAGTTTTAGATCGAGTTTGCTCAACAGGAGTGTAAAGCTGTGAAATAGTGCATCTTCACATCAAGCATGCCCACTAGCACCCCTCCAGTATATAATCCATACTGCCCAGTGTGTTGTTGAGGCACATGTCAGGAAGCATAGGAAAAACCAGGAGCAGCTGTAGAATTTACAAAAAGTGTTTATTAGTATTAGCAGTAACATAAAAAAAAATTAAATTGTTCAGAATAACTATTTACAAAGGCAGACTAAACAGAGTAGATCCATCTGAGTTTTCCTTCGATCTCTGTGTGTCTCTCAAAACATTGTAGCTCTCTCTCTGTAAGTCCTTGCAACCCCCCCCCCCAACAAGCATTCTGTTTTTTTCTAAAATGTTCTTGGTATGTTTCAGGCAGGTGCAGCAAGAACACACTGTTCCAGAACTGAGGCCCCTTCTCTACAGCTTCTGAAAAAGGGCTTAAAAACTGCTCTCAGGTTAACCCCTTGAATTCCCAATAGCTTTCTGCAATCCTCTTAAACTACTGTATAATTATATACATTTCAACAGTAACACTATATAATTTCTAAACAAAGGGATCCCAGTATCAGTTACATTTCCACATAATGATTTGCATATATTTTTATACCAGCAGATATGCAAGGGAGGAAAAGACAGAAACAGCAAGGGAAGACTGAGAGATAGTGAGAGGCAAAGAATTGCGAGACAGGTGGGGTGATCAATTCCTAGGTCTCACGAGAAAATTTGATTGTGCAATCGCTGCATTCAAACTCTTCATAACAACTGGGACAGGATCCTGTTCAACCCTGTTACACAGTGTATAATCCATACTACTTAGTATATAATCCTTACTGTGCAGTACATAATCCTTACTGACCAGTATGTAATCCTTACTATTCTTTATGTAATCCTTATTCTCAGGTATATAATCTTTAATATCCTGTATATAATCCTTACTGCCCGGTATATAATCATCGCTATCCTGTATGTAATCATCACTATCCTGTATGTAATCATTACTAACCTGTGTATACTCCTTACTCTTAGGTATACAGTCTTAGTTAAAAGGAAGAAGGGAGGGAGATCAGGTAGGGTCTGTGGTGATAATGTAGGTAGGGAAAAATGGGCAGACTGAGTGAGCCAAGTGGCCCTTATCTGCCATCAAATTCTGTGTTTCTAGGTTTCTATCCTTACTATCCTGTATGTAATCCTTACTGTCCAGAATCTAATCCTTACTGCCAGTTATATAATCATAACTATCCTATATATAATCCTCACTTCCCAGTTTATGATCCTTACAGTCCAGTATATAATCATTACTGCCCAGTACTATAATTCACTGACCTACGCAGCCAGTATAGTGTTATGCTTGTGCAACTGTGTTAGTTTGGTTTTGGCCATTCGCACTCTCTATTCCAGAGGAATTACCACCTTGACGGGGTGCGACGGCAAGGAAACCTCGGAGACGATTCCACCCCAGAGGTGCAATGGGACGGTTCCCGTGGCTAAAGGTACCTTAGGAATCACCCCCAAAAATGTAGTATCATTCCCAAAAAGGAGGCAACATTAAGCATATGAGCAAGCAGTAACTGTGACATAGCAGTAGTAACTGTAACGTAGTAGTAGAGAAGTATAGGCAGTTTGATAATGCAATGAGATGCTCAGTTGTCATAATGACTACCCAGGTCTGCGTAGCATGATACTGATGGTTTGCTGTTAAGAGTAGGGGATCCTCTAAGGAGAGAGAGAGAGAGAGAGAGAAGGGCAGGACATCCTCCACCTCCAGCCAACAATGGAACCTACCTAAAGAAACTAGGGGAAACAACTAAGCTAACTAAGTGTTATGACCTGAGGCAATGGAGGAGAGAACCCCCCCCCCCATGAGGAGGAAATCTCTGGGGATCCAAAGCCTAGGTCGCCTTCCCTCCAGGCTTGGGATAGTTTATTTAGTGACGGCTCTGCAGCTGCAGTTTGGAAAACCCAATTAAAGAGAGGTGGAAAATATTCCAATTTGGAGGAAGGCTCTCACTCAAACCCTCCAGCAGGAACGCCGTGGAAAGTTGCGAGAAAACTCTGCAACAATATGTGCATCCAAGGTGCAGGAGGAGAGCAACAACTGCTGAGGCACTCACCTGTCCTACCCACCCTAAATCAAACCAGGTGAAACAGAGGCAGTCTTAGGGAGGATGTGGTGAAGATGCCCCGCTAGGGAAACCACTAAAGACAATGGCTAACTGTTATAGTGGAACACTAGAGCCAAAGGAGATCATCGTAACTACCCTTCACTGCTAGTCTTAAATTCTACACCAGGAGCTGCTGTCGCGTAGCAGGCAGCTAAAGCCAAGCCTGGGGCGAGGACATTCCCAGCTATGGGCCAGGTGAGAAGGATCCCACTCCAAGTTGGACATGCTTGAAATGCAGACTAAAGCAGAGCGAGACTGTCGGCTACAGGAACCCTGTGCCAGAATAGAATGGCTGGCATGCCCCAGAAAGTGATTGAGAGCTGAAAAGCTGGTGAGCTGAATGAGCACGGCATGCTGAGATCGTAATGAGCATTGAGTGCTGAGACCTTGCAAGGTCGAATGCAGATTGAGTGCAGCACAATCCCAGGCTGAAGCCGAGGGGATGGTAGTAGGCATGAAACAATGGTTTACATAAGCAAGGAGCAACGGTTGCGTAAGCAGAGTGGACCTGCACATAGGTCACTAAGCAGTAGTAGGGATAGGAGGACCTGCATAACATATGGTATAGCAATTAAACAGCACTGAATTGGGGGAAAGCCAGCCAAACAGGAATAGCCAAATCAAGGTGACAAACACTCGCTGAGGATTTTTGGCAGTGAGGCAATTTTAGTAACAAAACTATATTAACAGCCTCAGTAGGAGCTTAGTTGGTTGACCTCAGAATTTACTGTAAGTGCAATAAAATAGGAGACAATGCTTGAAAGCAGGTGTAGCCAGGCAGTGCAGTGAAGCTGCAAGTAGAATGAGAGCAACAATGAGCAGCACAGCTAAGGTCAGTAAACTGTGTCAGGCGAAAAGAACTGAGTATGCAACATGGAGCAGCTATGGCTGAGCTGAAACACACAGATAATAATTGCAGTTGCATTGCAGTTGTTTGAGCGTGATGAGAACAGCATAAAACACAGGCACTGGGTACAATAGTAATTTAAACAGTCAGCAGCAGTGGCTGTAGTTGTAGGTAACTGAAAGCAGTAGCATGAGCTCTGCTTAGCAGAATGCTAAGAGTTGCTGTGCAAGTAATTTGAGAGTTGTGAGTAAGTAAAAGCAAGCAGCATGAGCTCTGGAGTAGCAGTACGCTAGGAGCTTAGAAACAACCCCCCCCCCCCAAAAAAAAGGAAGGAAGCATACACAGCCAAAGGCAAAATACAAACCAGAAGTAGAAAATAAACACAGAAGCCCAGCAGAGGCAAGGGGGAGGCCCCAGCCAGCCAGGGAGGCCTAACCAGCTTGGAGGACAAACTGACAGAGCCTTCGGCTGCAAAAATAAAATGCTTCACAGTGAGGCTTAGAGGAACTGCTTATATAGCTCAGGAAGTGGGAGTGGCTGGCTGCTTGGCCACTGAACTACAGGCAAGCCTTTCATTTCTTACTATCCTGTACATAATCCTTACCACCCAGAATATAAACCATACTATCCTATATATAAGCCTCAGGCATATAATCCTTACTGTTCGGTATGTATTCTTTAATATCCTGTATATAATCCTTACTGCCCAGGATATACTCCTTACTGTCCAGTACATAATCCTTTACTACATCAGAACCTGAAGAGTACTGCTGTTCTGTCTTCTGAGATCTGCAGGGACACTGAGGGGGCAATAATTCTTAATAGTAGTGAAAATGCTAGTGTGTTGAGTACACCTTTTTAATAATTCAAATCTCCACCTGCTGAAAGGGCGGACTGGACATTAATGATCAATGCCTCAGCACAGAGGATCGGATCAGATTGTTAACTTTTTCTCTGAGCAATTGCTCTTACATTAAGTTGGCACTCTGATCGTGCTTTATTACTCCACTCTTATATTTGTGGGTTGTAAGTTGACTTTTTTTAATTTCTGTTTCTTGAAGACATTTGCAAGGTGACACAACACTATACAGTTACAACAACATAACAGAAACAGTTGGCATCTAAGTACAGAATATTGAAGTATAACAACATTTATGATCTCTTCACTATACTGTGTCACAGTGCGGTCAATGACTGAGACAGTTCAATGTACAAAGTCCATGCTATAATTTAGTATGTAGTGGACCCAATGAACCCATATTGTATCAAACCGAGGGACAGCATGGTTTAGTTTTGCTGTCTATTTCTCCAGATTGTATACTGTCCGCATAATGTATTGCTAGCTCTTCACAGTAGGTACCTGGTTCGTGTGCCACAATTTCATAATACTTTCTTTTTGCAACCACCAAGCAAATATTTAAGCAATAAGGCATGACCAGGGGTTAGAGTAACAGTCTGTTAATCACCCACTCGGGGTGTAATGTGGCACGAGGTGCAGCCGAGTGTTGGGCCCCCGGAACCCTGCTAGAAGATCAAGAAAGAGGACAGTGCAGTCACTTAATTGGAATTCTTCCCCAAAGATATTGCTTAGTGTCAGTGTAAGCTGGTCCCAATAAGGCTGAAGGAGGGGGCAACTTCACAAAATATGGCCATGAGTTGCTGGTGTGGTGTGGTCCCACACCCCCACCAACAGGCCACTGTCAACACTGCCTTAAATTTTGCCACAATTTGAGGTGCCCCAAAAAATCTTATTCCGGTCTTCCAGGAGAACTCTTTTCATAAATAAGAGGAGGTCAACCTTGGTTCATTTGCAAAATACCTGTCCCAGTCCTGGGGGGTAATCTGCATCTGCAAATCCACTTCCCATCGAATTTAGATATCATCAACATTTCTCCCCTCTAGCTGCAGTAAAGCTTCAAGTTTCAAGTTTATTTTATATTTTACCAGGATAAAGCACTAGGCAAAATAATGTTTTCAGGGCCGTCCTGTTCACACAGCACAGTACATAAAGGTGTATCACAAATACATCAGGGTTAATATACAAACATACACATATATTATAAATATTGTTAATAACATGTACACATAAAAAAATTCCAGAAAAGCAATCTTAAAACTTGTGTATGTTGGCATATTGCATAGATAGCTTGGTACAGTTGTGATATGTGAAATCAGTGTCTTCCCCCTTAAGGACCTGATAATGATTTTTAGCAGGAGTGGTATGTTGTGGTCGGGAAGCACTTGCAGGGGGAGGGGAGGAGAGGAGAGGGTCAAATAGTGTGTCACCTGAGAGTGACAATAATGGTCAGTCTGACGCAGGGTGTACCGTGGTTCTGTTTCAGTGAATGAGATATCTCCCGCCCATGAAGAAACTGGAAAGGGAAGGTGAGTCCCATCCTCCCCCATCTACGATACACATGGTCCAGAGCTGCTGGGGGAAGGAGGAATTATGTGCTAGAGGAGTTACCAGAAATCTCTGTGTGCTGTAACACATGTCATGAGAGGGTCTTGTACCAGAAAGAGAGGGTGGTGTGAGTGTAAGGGTTATGTGGAGGATGATCTCGTAAGGGATGGGGCTGAACAAATAGAATGGGTGTAAGAGAAAGTATCTCCTCCATCTGGGGTTCAGTGTTTTCCAATGGGCAACATACCCTTGCATCAGCCAGTACAAGGAAGTGCATAACTGTGCTGCAGTGTGATATAAAGATTGGTAATTGCAAAGTTGCACGTTTAATACGGGGACATGTCCCATTCCAGATATATTGGGAGATCATTCTGTCCCATTGCAGGAGTGAACAAAAATCTTTATTACAAATATTGTTGTTAAATGTTCCCGAAAGGTGTAAGTGAACCTCAGTTTATGTGGTTTGTTACAGTTCTTGTTCTGTCCTGTTTGAGGGGAAGGGGAGTTTTGCTGAAGAGGTGGTATAATAATTTTGTCTGTATACTCGCTGAATTTTCCTGGCATCTGCTGCGCTGAGGGGCACAGGAGATGCTAAAAGGACACGTTTGGTCTGTATTTTTTTTTTTCCAAATATTACCTCAGCTCTTGGACTACAGTTCTGCAGCTTATGATCATCTGTATATATATATATATATATATATATATTTATTTATTGAGATGTTTCACCAGGAAGAACATGCTGAGCAATATTGCTCATTTCCAGATGTGTCCTGGGGGGGGAAGGGAAAGAGGAAATACAGTAGATAATACAATTTTGGTGCAAAAGAACAAACGTAGTAATAAGTGCTACAGTACAGAATGCGGAGTTAATATACAACTTAAGTGCGGCAACATAAGAATTACTCTCAGATAGCAGTCAGTTGACTGGCACATAGGTTTAGTGGAATCAGATAAGGGGAATGGAAGACAAGAGGGGAATAGGGTAAGGGGAATGGGAGAAAAAAAATAATGGGTGGTGGTGGGGAATAACAATGGGTAACCAGAAGGAGGGGGGTTGGGAAGACGAGGGTAATACAGATGGCATGGGGGAGATAGAACGAGCACCTTAGATTATGAGCAGCTGCATGTGGGGGTAGAGTGGGCGCGCATAAGAGAGGAAAGTATATATTAACTGGGGGATGACTCTCTATAAGGAATTTAATGAAGGGATACCGGTATTATCCTGTATAATGACAGACGTCTGTTCTCAATGTTGTGTCTGTTTCTGGATGTTCCTTGAATGAGTGTACGTGTATCACATTAAAAAATGAATAAAACATAAGTTTAAAAAAAGGATTATTAGTATGCATTTTGTAATGGGCTAGCAGTATAGCCTAGAGGTTAGAGGAATGAGGTGTGAACAAGCTTGATACATCCAGCAGACCAGACCCGAGTTTGATTCTCATAACCTCCACTTGCATACTGTGTGACTCTGAGCAAGTCACTTAACCACCCAGTGCTCCCAGGTCGCCCCTGAAAACAGGCACTTGTGCCTAGTGGGCCTTACCTGGTTACCAAAGACTAAAATAAAAAAAAAATGCTTATGTTCAGCACAGAGACCTCTAGTGGTAGTCTTTAAGACTGCAATGAATGAAGTGAAAGGAACACTCCGGCTTTCCAGTGAGGGGAGTCTTTCTGTAGCAGGATGGTTAGAGATGCTGCTGGCTGGACTCAGGGTCCCTGTTTCGATTCTCAGCAAGGGCTAGATTTACCCTTGCCTAGGTAGAGAGGACAGATAGAAATAATACTGACTATTGAGCAGAAACTCAAAGGCAGCATTTATTTTTCAAACAAAATGAATCTGTCTTCAAGCTGGGAGGGGGGGGTGTGCAGATTAGATGAGCACACTGTCATGGTGAAAGGATGTAGGCGGAGAGCAAAACATTCAGATGGTGCTGACAGCTCTGTTCCGGGAACTGCATGCATTAATCCAGATTGTAACGCTGGGGGGAGGGAGCTAGTCTGCTATTCTGATTTTTCTTTTTCAGTATTCCAGACACGAACGAACACCTCATGGCATGAATGTAAAGTTGCTCTTCATCTTTTAGCGTATGAATTGAATGATGCTGTGAGTCCATTTACGTCAGTGTGTAGCAATAGATTTTAAAAACTAATCAGGGAGAATAAATGCGGGGAATATCTGGTATCGAAATATAAACGGGGTTGGGGGCTTCCTGTCCTTGGTCTGCATTTTGGGCCTGCAGCCATGCGAGGAATGTGCCAGCTTGTCAAAGGCTTCGTCAGACTTGAAATCCATTAAGAAGCCCTGGCATAGGGTGAGTCGGGGGGGAGGGAAAGAAAGAGATGGTAAAAGCTCCATAAATCCCCAGCTGGTCTGAAAACGTCTCCTGCTGTCTGTCATCCCACCGCAGCCTTGTTTCCATTCACAGAAATCCTGCACGTCCGGGCCAGGCCCTGTCGTCACAGCAGCACTGCTTCTGATTGGCAGCAGCTTAGCAGAAGACTGGATCTGAGCCAACCACAAAACAAAAAAGCTACTGCAGCAGAGATGCCCTGAACATAATTACCACAGCCTGCCGTTCCTGGTTCAGCCAACCGTTTATGATCTCAAGATCAACGAACAGCAAGAGCAAACAACAACAACAAAACACTGTCACGTCATTAAGATCTACTATCAATGTTATCATACAATAAAAAATATGACCACTACTTTTTATTCTATTTCAGATTGCCTATTGTATCCTGACTTGTATGGCACCACATTTTCCCCATTTTGAGTCTGCTTACTTTTTATGTAGCTATCCTCAGGAGCCGCTACAGAGTAGCGCTGCAAGGCCCCCTCCCCCCCACAGGAGGGCATCCAAAGGATTCTCTTTCATCCTCGCTGCCAGCCTTTGCTCCTGACCTCCCAGGGTGTGGGCTGCGACCCTGGGTCACCAGCGTGCCAGAGCAATCCCCCATCTCTTGGTACCACGGAAGTACATAAGTTGCTAAAATATAATAATTTCCCTGAAGGGATACCATCCAAGTGACTTTGATGCACCTAATAGATTGTATCTAATTTCATAACTTCTGATGAAAACATTATTAACACAACTCTGGAGAACTCCTGCCTTTGGACTGCACATGATTGGCCATATAAGCCAGCAAGATCCGGTGAAGTACAGAATGTAAATTTAACTTGATATAGGCATGTCTTCCGAACTCCCCGCTCTGTTTGATCTTAAGAAACAAATGTGAAATATTTGACTAGTTTAACAACCATGGTAATTTTCCTGAACTGGCAACTTTTAAAACTACAAAAAGAGAAATCTTAGACCATTTCAACTAACGGTGACATTTAGGCAGCATTTTCTAGAAAATGAGTAAGTAAGAATATTAGATAGTCAAAATAAGTTCACTACCAGGGTATGGTTTGTACTAGACTTGTTCAGTGGTTCCAGTTTGTACTCCAGAACAGTGGCGGGAATTCCTTTCTATAGGCCTACTCTGCAGATGCCATTTCAGTGTGTGCACATTTCCAAAACGTAGAGAGAAGTTTACCTTAAAGAAGATTCTGTACCAATTCTGCAGAAAAGTCCCCTGCTTATGTAACTTAAATAGTAAACTCCTGCAAATTTCAATACACACACAGAACTTTTATTCACACAGTTGTAGTCCTTCAGGTCTCTTCATGAGAAGAATGCACCATCTGCCTTGTGCTGCTCCTTCCTGCGGAATTCTTTTCTCGAGTTCCCTCTACTTGCCGATCCTTAGGGCGCTTCCCCGCCTACCGGCTTCTTTAGGGTCCGAGAATAAGCATGTTTTGTCTTCATATACAGCACAAAGCCTTGCAGGAATTAGCATCATGTGGGTAAAACCAGTCTTTCTTAACTGAGCTCGCACCCTGTCAGACCTTTAACTTCTTTGTTGGGATGCATAGCTCAAGTCTGGATATATGAAAACTTTATTTTCATCCACACACTGACCTTGCTTTTTCCTGGTGAGTTGTTGCACCCGATCTTGGGCCCGTGGGACCACCATCACTACAGGCACAGTCTGTGGTCTCACTACCTCCCCTGCACTGTGGGATGGAGTTACCCGGTAGACCTTTTCCACAACAAGGAGTTCTCCCTCTGGCTCTGCACTCAAAGCATCGGGCAGCCAATCTGTCATGGAAAGATAGAGATAGTCCCTTTTGACTCTCTCCATTAAGCCCACTACTCGGATGGGGACTAAATAATTCTTGATGTTCGAGCACTCGCATCGTGTTTGAAGCCTGGTATTTTCTTTAATCAGTTGAGTGGTTGTTTGCTTCACCTGTCCAGCAGCCTCCAAAGATTCCACTACCTTCATTTTTATACTGTCCACTTTGTTTTGAACAGATGTGAGCCTGTTCGTAAATGAGTCCCATTTTTTTATCAATGGATGCCACAGATCAGCTCGCCTGTTGGCGTAGCGGTAATGCTACCACTCGCATTGCCAGTGGCCTGAGTTCAGGAACAAGCTGAAGTCGTTGGGGGCCGTAGAGGGGGAAGGATCGAGTATCTCAGGGGATGCTCTCCTATTTATTTATTTATTTATGTCTTTGGCGACTGGGTAGGTGCACTGATCCAGAGGACCATTTTCAGTCATGACCTGGGCCACAAGGTGGCAAAAAATAGGTACAGGTACAAACAGTCAATTACAAGATACAATACTTGCACGCCCAACAGCTGGCAGCAAGGGAGGACAGAGTAACATCAAAGGGGCAAGACAGGAGGAAAGGGGGCAGGGGTAGGCTTAGGGGTGTGGGCAGGAAGAAGAGAGAGAGAGGTGGGAAAAGGGGCAGGCTAGCAGGGGCAGGAGGGGGGTATAAGTGCTGTAGGGCATCAGGTGAAAGTCTGAGTGCTATTAGAGCATAGTCAAGTTGTAGACCCTAGCATTGCTGTACGGAACAGTGGCATTTTGCAGCAGTGAGGAGCCAGGTCTTCAGGTTATGTTTAAAAGCTAGGTGGGAAGGGGATGCACAAACAGACTTGGGGAGTTTGTTCCATAGGGAGGGTGCTGTGATTGAGAAAGCTCGGGTTCCCATGGTGGTGGAGGCAAGGGATACTTCTAGCAGGGGGGGACTGAGGATGCCCTGAGATTCCTACGGACCACTCTATCTGTCAAGAGGGGTGAGTAAGGGGACATATGTTGGTTCCTGAGGGAGTTGTCCACCAGACAACCCATCGCATAGTCAAAGCGACCTTGTAGGGTGAGCCACCCAAGTGACTAGTAGAGTGAGCAGTTGTGGGAGAGGTAAGGGGCTTGAAGGTGTTATCAGTATTATTATTTTATTTTATGCTGAGTGTTTGTATGTGTATTGTGATTTTAATTATTGTTAAGGTGCCTTGGTCTTTTGAAAGACACCATACAAATAAAAATGATTATTATTATTATTATAAGGATGAATCAACAGATAGAGTTCTATGCTGAGTTTAGCCGCTTGTGCAGGGTGGTGGATAGGTCGAGTAAACTGGGGAGCAGTAGTCAAGGAAGGGAAGTAGGTTGCCACATGCAATGGCCAGGCGCGCTTCGGCAGATGGGTAATGTTTGTGGTGGTACACGGCGCCTAGCTTCTGGTGGATCTGGCGCACCATATGGTTGATATGTTCTGAGAAAGGGAGGGAGGGAAGGAGGGCAGCCACCTCCACTGCTATACTGCCACCTGGGTGACCACGGGAGGCAGCGCCTTTGGGAGCAACTTGTGGGTGGGAGGTCGCCGGTTTGTGAAGCACATGCTTGTGTGCACGCATGCTTATGCACTCTCACTGCTGATGTCTTAAGGGAAGAAAGAAAAGCAGAAAATTCCTGGCCGGCAGGATGATGCCGTCCACCCGCATGCCCCCCACCTACCTACCCAGGCACCACCTCCACACACTGCATCCGTTCTGTGGGGGAGCCTCCACTGCCCCCACCGGAGGTTGTTCCCCCCTCCCGTCAATTTCTTGCCGAGTTTCAGTAATCTCGATGTTGTCAGGTAGTGCCCCAGTCCATTTTTGTTAAATTTTGGTAATTTCGATATTGTTAAGGTAGTACCCTGGATCATTTCTTGCTGAGTTTCAGTAATCTTGATGTTGTTCAGTTGGTAGTACCCCAGATCATTTCTTGCTGAATTTCAGCAATCTCAGTGTTCTTCAGTTAGTACCCCAGATCATTTCTTGCTGAGTTTCAGTAATCTTGATGTTGTTCAGTTAGTACCCTGGTCCATGGTACTCGATGACTGTCAGTAATCTTGATGTTGTTCAGGTAATACCCTACGCCGGATCGTTTTTTGTTGAGGTTAAGTAATCTTGATCTTGTTCAGGTAGTACTTTGCTTTCATGTTCTCCGTACCTAGATTCATTACCTTGCAGTTTTCTGTGTGGAAGTTCAGCTTTCATTTTTTGCCTATGTTTTATTTTTCTTCATTGTTTTTTGTTGACAAGGTCGAACACTGGAGAAACAGGTCCCAAGGTGCGACCCGGGAGCCTACACGCAGTACAGTACAGTGAAGGTTCATAATGATCAGAATGACAAGTATAGGGTCTTACCCGACATTATGCAATCAACATCATATATCATCCAGAACAATCTCCTGCGGAAATTCAACTACCCTTCCTGTTTTTTGTTTTTTTTTGCTCCCTTCTCTTTGCAGCCCCCCATCTCTTCGGGAGTCACCTACGGCCTTTTCAGCCCTCGCTCACCTACCTGGTGACCAGTGCAGTCCATCCCCCATTGAGCCATGGTTATACCCCCTCAGGCAGGGTACGGGGTGGGGGCCCATGCACCCCGAGACGTCTATCTTTCGTCGGGATGCTGTCTCTGGGCAGGTAGGGGCATTGAGGGTCACGGCCTGGCACTCTGTCTACTAGGAGGCCGCGAGGTGTTTTTCCAGTGTTCTCGCGATGTGCCGTGTCCCCTGACGTCAAGGCGTCGGACTTGTTATACCTCGGGTCTCCACCTGGGGTCAGACAAGAGCCGAGCTCTGGTTCCCCCCCCTCCCCCCGGAGAGGACGAGCAGTCCTTGGGACGCTCAAGCCCTCTCCCCACGGCCGGCCCTCCAGCTTCCCGGGCTCGTTCCCGAACCTGGGTCGCTGGTGTCGCAAGCGGAAATCCAACCGCTGCACCGGCGGGCTGGCCTACCCTTCCTATTTTGGTGTCCTGCAAACTTGGTGACCCAACTACTGGTGCCCACTTTCAGATCACTTCTAAATACATTAAACCACGTAGGTCCCAGTACACAAACTTGCAGAACTCCACTGGTCACTTTCAAATACACTGAACCATGCTGACCTCAGTACAGAACCCCTGCGGGACTCAGCTGTTCACATAAATACACTGAACTATGTAGGCCTCAGTACAGACCCTCACAGGATTCAGCTGGTGTTTTATAAATATGATGAAACATGTTACCCCAATACAGACCCTCATGGGACTCTACTGGTGTTTTATGAATACGTTGAGACGTGTTATCCCAACACAGACCCTCACGGAACCCCAATGGTGTTTTTTTAATATGTTGAGCCATGTTATCCCAATACAGAGCCTCACGGGACTCCACTGGTGTTTTATAAATACAATAAACCATGTTACCCCAATACAGACCCTCCCTGGACTCCACTGGTGTTTTATAAATACGATGAACAATGTTACCCCAATACACAACCTTACAGGACTCCACTGGTGTTTTATAAATATGATGAACCATGTTACCCCAATACAGACCTTCACGGGACTCCACTGGTGTTTTATAAATACGATGAACAATGTTACCCCAATACACAACCTTACAGGACTCCACTGGTGTTTTATAAATATGTTGAACCATGTTACCCCGATATAGAACCTCACGGGACTCCACTGGTCACTTAACCTAGAATTATAGAAAGGTATCGGCAGAAAAGGACACCTTGGCCCATTGAGTCTGTCCCTTACAGACTAATTTTGGCCCCAGTACAACACCTCATGGTCCTCTACTCGTCTTCTATAAATACAGTGATCATATTGCCCTCAGTACAAAACCTTGAGGGACTCAACTGATCTTTTATAAATAAATTAAACCATGTTGCCCCCACTGCAGAACTTGACAGGCCTCCATTAGTCAAAAATTACAAATAAAAACCAAGGCTGTGATTGGCTGAGAGAAACTTCAGGTTGTTATCCATTATCAGTTACCATTTGTCAGTTGATGACTTCTTGTCATTCTGTGTCATGCCCGGCTCTCGTATCCTGGTTAGGAAGTTGCATGTGATCAGCTCTTCTGGATTGCATTCTGATTAAATGTATAATCTTTTTACTCACATTTTGCCCAAGAGAACTGGAATAAAGCAGTTACAGCCTCTCTATCAATATTTCATTTCTTTCCCTTTAGGATTATCTCCTTTGTTCCAGTGCAAAGTAGTTTGCTGTGATTTCAGTGTGTGTGTGTTTGTGTGTGTGTCAAGTTCGAGTTTTCAAAGGGATAAGTTAAAGCCAGCTTACAAAATCAGCAGATGTAGCCTAAAAATATCCGCCTTGCCTTAAAAAGTAGTTCAGAGGCACTCTATGTTTGGAATGGAAACTAAGCAGATTAAAAACGGAAAGCTTTGTTCCTGTCTGCACCATTTCTGGAAGGAAAGCTCCCCTTGTTTTTAAAACACTTTTAGATGACATGGGTCTCCCTGCAAAGGTTGCGCTGCAGCAGCGGATCAGTAGAGTGGCTGTAACGAGTCTTTGGGTAACAAACATCTGTAGAAGGGTTTCATTATGTTAGCCAGGGACAGGCAGTGGGATGACCCTGGCAGTTACCACCTTGCTCTCCTGTGACCTTTCTCAGAATAATGTCAGCAATCCCCAATTTTTTTTTTTATGCTACTTTTTTCTCCTCTGGGTCCCCGGTGTGCTCTGGTGTCCTCGTGTCCTTATCTCCGGCCTCTGTCTGACCCACACCAGTTTCCAACTGAGGACGATCACCCAATACCCTGTGGCTTGCCCCCCCGTGGCAGGAGGCAACCAACTCCCCCACCAAGTCCGGATCTGCACTGGTGATCCCCTCCTGGAACTGGCATGGGTATGCTCAGACGGCCATCAAGCCGCTATGACTGGGGCACCGCTTTTCCCACCTTTGAAGGCAGAGCGTGCAGTGCCGGCAAGGGACGTGCCGTACATATGTCCACACACAACATGCCCACCGGCTGCCCGCTTCTGACCCCAATCTATCAGGACCAGGCATATCAACACCTAGCCTCCGCTAGGTGTCAGGCTAGGCTGATCATGCGCCCCATATCTCCCCGGGAGAGGCGAGCTGTCTTATAGACGCTCAATCCTCTCCCACCTCTGCCGGCTACCCGAGCTCGCTCCTGAAGCCGGGTCGCTGGTGTTGCGTGAGGTGTGGCGTCCAGTGACTCAACCCTCAGCGCCACCGGGCCAGCTTAGTAATCCCCATTTTTCATTTAAAACTGGACAGTAAGGCAATGAAGGCTGAGGATTTCTAGATGAAGGAGTGCTGGATTTTAGTTAAGTCAGGGGTGGGAGAACCACAAGGGTGGAAAGGTGATTTAGACAAACCTTATTGGAACTTTTGGAATTTTGTTTTATCAGTGACGACTACAACATTTTTTAAACTTCATTACTGCCCACAACCTTTTGTTAATGAAGGGAAATGATGTTGAAAACCACAAAGTGGTACTAAGCATTACTTAGCATCTTCCAGCTGATTAGTAACCCTGACACAGCAGTGCTGTGAACAGGACCAGCTAATACAGCTCTGGCTCACTTTCCTTTCTTTATTCCCAGCCTTTGGCCGAGTCCTTTCTTCACCTCAACCATCCTTCTGTGCAATGACATACTGGGGAAGTTCATTCGGCCCAAAGCTGTTTAAAAAAAAAACAACAATGAAAACCTTAGCAGACTGTATTACAGAAAATGGCACAGATTCCAGAAAGTTCTGAACTGGTTCTGTGATACCTAACTTATGAACAAAGCAGAGCGGTCCTGTTGAATCTGTGTGGGAAAGTCGGCATGCCTGAACTCCTGCTGTTAAGTCATGCTGTGCTTAGTCTGCCAGAGACCACAGGCTCGATCTTCAGACGTCTGGACACAACCACAGTTAATAATTTTCAGCTGCGCCTGTGCCGCAGTAAGTACACCAAAATGTAGGAGTTCTGTTATAAAGCACTTTGGCATTTTTGTGACAGTTCACCTGCTCGTGTCATTTTCAGAGTGCAGTTTGTGTCACTTGCGACAAGGACTCAGATCTCGTTTTATGTGCTCCAACCTTCTGACACAAGTAGCACAGTTTCACTAAAATGATGACATAGGTCGCTATGTGTTACCCAAGGGCATTTGAAAATGCAGTTCCCCATCTCCAGTTAAACGTTGGATAACTGCCCCTCTCCGTTTAAAGGGATCACATGACTAACTGCCCCTCTCTGTTTAAAGGGATCACATGACTCACTAACTGCCCCTCTCCATTTAAAGGGATTACATGACTCACTAACTGCCCAACTCCATTTAAAGGGATCACATGACTCACTAACTGCCCTGCATTGTTTACAGTGCTCGTATGACTGACTGACCCATACTGTTGAAAGTGATCACATGATTAACTTCCCCACAGTTTGACGTGATCAGGTGACTGACTAGCTGCTCCACGCAGTTTACATTGTTCTGCACTGTTTATAGTGATCACATGACTAACCACCCCTCAGTGTTTAAATGGATCACATGACCAACTGCCCTGCACTGTTTAAAGGGGTCACGTGACTGACTCTAGGCTACTGGTATGCAGCTGTGGGGAGTACGAAGGCACTCACAGTGCTGAAAATAAAAAATCAAGAAGGCTGCAGTTTCCACGGCTACTAATTTATCTAATATCTTTTCTTGGTTCCGTCTTTGTCTGGCATTGTAATGAAAATGCACCTCTTGATGAGTTACAGAGTTCGGCTTTCTGACTGCAGGCATCAGATTTATGTGACATGAGCCTCAGTGGAATTCATTTGTTGTTGACTGCCCATATGCTCAAGTGTACCGCTGAAAGCCAGCAACCCCCAGATTAAATTAGTAAAGAAGGGAAATGGGCGTGGGTGTGTGGGGGAGAATGAGTCATCCTTCAGACTGCATGCCCCTTGGGTAGCAGCCAGGGAGAACTGAAGGCAGGATTTCAGTCAGCTAATACTGCTGAGCTACAGCAGCACATGGTGCTGTGTTGGAGTCATGGTTGGTAGGGGTGAAATACTCACAGAGAGTTCCAGAACCTGCAAAGAGAAGGGATATTGTTTTATATACACTATATCCCAAAGTATTTACATTAAAGGCTAAGTGAATTGCTGGGGTCATACAGCAATTGGGGTGCTAAGATTCAAACCTGGGTCTTTAGGGTCACAGCTCTGCGCTCTAACCACTGTGTTACACTGCTTCCCCACACAAGTGATTTTTATTCATCTGGATAGTTTGTCATGTCTGTGCTCTTCACATGGAGAATGTCAGGTTGACCGTGTAAATGAAATGAAACTGCACAGCATGACACTAAGTTTATCTTTTCTGTTTGAGAGGGGCCTAAATATCTTTAACCAATGCTTTTTCTACCATCATCCTTAAAGTGACACCTATGACAGTACTGTAGGAACAGATATTTTCTTTTACATCTTCTCTGTGATTTTACTAAACGTTCTCCATCCCTAATAGTAAGCACTTGCATGCCCTTACTGTGGAGGAGCTTGTAGTAATTGTGTCCCAGTGTATCCCCAGCGGGGGGCAGCTTGTAGTAATTGTGTCCTAGTTTATTGCCACCAGGGGCAGTTTGTATTAATCGTGTCCCAGTGTATTACATAGAAACATGGACGTTTTCGGCAGATAAAAACCTCTTGGCCCACCTCATCTATCCTATCTTCCATACCTACAGTGTCACCGAAGACCCTGCTGAGTCTCCAGTCTTACCCTCCCTGTCTCGCCTTACTGCTAAAATTCCTTTGTGTCTACTAGATATGTAGGGATCTTAGCAGTAAGGTGGGGGTATTCCATGCATTCCTGAATTCTGTAACCATTATAGCCCCCACCACCTCTGCTGGGAGGCTGTTCCTTGCATCCACCACTCTCTCTGTGAAGTAGTATTTCCTCACATCTCCTTTGAGCCCCCTCACCTCCATCCAGCTTCATAGTGTGACCCCTTATCCTTGAACATCTTTTTCTTTGGGAAATGCTACCTTCCTGTACTTTGTTTTTATGTGTGAGGTATTTAAATGCTTCTATCATATCCCCCATCCCTCCTTTCCTCTGTGGAACACATTTTTTATTCCCTGAGTCTTTCTTTGTAAGGATTTTGATACAGACCCTGCACCATCTTGGTTGGCTTTCTTTGTACCGCCTCCGCCCTATCCTTGTCTTTTCGGAGATGGAGCCTCCAGAACTGGACACAGTACTCGAGGTGTGGTCTCACCAGTGATCCATACAGGAGTATTAGTGCCGCTCTCTTTCTGCTGGTGATTCCCCTACCTATACATCCCAGCATCCTGCTAGCCTTCCCCACTGCCTTGTCACACTGTTTGGTTACCTTAAGGTCATCAGAAATTATTACTCCCAGGTCCCTTTCCTGCTTTTTTTTTGTAATTTATATTTATTGATTTTATGCAATTGAATACAAGCATCTCCCGTAGGACAGTACATTCAAATTATTGACATTTTACAGTATTTGATCTTTCAGTATTTATAGTACTCCTATCATGGTACTACATATGAGAGGGGTTTCCTAAAAAATACATTTTGATTATTATACATTCTATACATAGGCTATCCGCTGCCATGAGTGGGAACACCCTTTAACTGCTAAAGACTTATTCAATAAAATTCACCCCTGTGAATGGTGAAAATACCATTACCCTACCATTGGGGAATAAAAAGAAAGGGAAAAAACAGAACTCGTTTCACAGCTCCACATACCCATTTCAATTACTATATAACAATGTAAAGCTCAGTAGTTATATCTGTCTAGCTCTACAACACAATGCTTAACTTAAAGCAATTTATACAGAGCTGACTCCCTCAGAAAACCTGATGTGAGGGAACATTACTTCTACATCTTTATACAGCTGCAATTCTCCTAACAGTCGGTGTACAAAAAGTAAAGCTACGCCACAACCAACGCTAAAGAAATACTACCCAAGTTTTATAAAACAATGAAACTGTGCACCTTTAACAACTGCAAGAAAGTTGCATTAAACTAGATGCTCTTATTATGAAAAAGTTCCCAACGTTTAGGAGGAGTATAAAAGTCCATAATTTATATTATATCAGTCCCGAAGTCTGTTAAGCCTTACCATTGTAATTAAACTTAGAACTAACTGTCCTTAGAGACTTCAAGTTTCCTCTTCTCCTTCAGATTCCGTCTCTTGATGTTGTGCCGCACAGTCCTGTTCGATTCTGCCCGACAGTTTGCTCGCATCCACTGGATCGATAAAGTGGAAGGTTTTGTTGCCATACACCACCTTTAAACTTGCCGGCATCAGAAGTATATGGTGGACACCCAGTTGTCGAAGTTTTTCTCTAACCCCATCAAATGCTTTGCACCTCTGTCTAGTGGTGTAACTGAGATCCGGGAAGAAATGTACAGACGCTCCCTGCCATCTTATAGGGCCTTGCTTCCTCACCACTTGCAAGATACTGTCCTGCTCCCCCATGGAGCCCAACACAGCCAGCACCACACGCGTTGGAGGATGGGCTGAGTCTGTATGTAACCGGCCCCCTTGTACATTCACTCTGTATGCCCGTTGGATCGTGATCGGTGTCTCCAGTGGCACTTGTTCAGGGAACCATTGCTCCAAAAAGCTACACAGCTCCTCGTCTTCTCCTGTCTCCATTAGACCGATGATCCTTATATGAGATGCTCGCACCCCGTTCTCCAGATTCTCGAGATGTCGGCGGAACAAAGTGTTTCTTTCACAAGGCCCATTGTAGCAACTGCTGCTTTCTCTGCTGTTTCACTGGCCCCCTGTGCTACCTCCTCTACCATAGACAGCTTTGTTTCTGCGACTGCCACTCTTAAGGTAAAGTCATCCATCTTTCTGTCTATCCCCTGAATAGCTTTTAGTAGTAAAGCATGTGAAGGCTGACACAAGGTAGACTCAGCAGCTTCTTTTTCCTTGTCCAGGCCTTGTCTCATATCTTTCTGTTCGCCTCCATCACCTCCCGCGGTCATTTTTGTGCGATCCATATTATTGAAGGAGACAATTCTGGTATGCTCCAAGCCCCTTTCAAGAGCTGAAGCTAGATTTAGCACTTTTAAACCGATTTACAAACTTACTACTACTGAAAGTTAGTAAAATAAAGCTTGTAGGTGTGGAACTGTATTGGAGTGCTGCTTTCAGCTCAGCTGGTAGCCACGCCCCTCCCTTTCCTGCTTTGTGATTGCTAATACCTTTCCTCCCAGTTGGTACGTTGCCCCTGGTTTTCTGTGCCCCAAGTGCATGGTTATGCATTGAAACCAAGCTGCCAAACCCATAACCATTGTTTCTCCATGCCACCATGTGGCTGTTTGTAGTAATCATGTCCCAGTTTATGCACAACATGGGGCAGCTTGTAGTAATCATATCCCAGTGTGTCCTCAGCATGGGGCAGTTTGTAGTAGTAGGCTCCCAATTTATAGCCACCGGGGGCAGCTTGTAGTAATCATGTCCCAGTATATCCTCACCAGGGGCAGTTTATAGTAATCATGTCACAGTATATCCCCACCAGGGTCAGCTTGTTGTAATCATGTCTCAGTATATCCCCACCAGGAGCAGCTTATAGTAATCATGTCCCAGTATATCCCCACCAGTGGCAGCTTGAAGTAATTGTGTCTCAGTTTATTGCCACCAGGGGGCACCTTGTAGTAATTGTGTCCCAGTTTATTATCACCATGAGGCAGCTTGTAGTAATCGTGTCCCAGTTTATCTCCACCATGGGGCAATTTGTAGTAATTATGTCCTGATTTATCATCACCATGGGGTACCTTGTAGTAATCATGTTCCAGTTTATTACCTCTATGGGGCAGCTTGTAATCGTGTCCCAGTGTATCAACACCATCCAGCAGCTTGTAGTAATCCTGTCCCAGTTTACTGCCACCATGGGGCTAGCTGTAGTAATTGTAGCCTAGTATATCCCCACCAGGGGCAGCTTGTAGTAATCAATGTCCCAGTTTATCACTGCTAGGGGCAGCTTGTACTAATCGTGCCCCAGTTTATCCCCATGATGGGACAGGCTGTAGTAATCATGTCTCAGTTTATCACCACCATGGGGCTGCTTGTAATCGTGTCCCAGTGTATCAACACCATCCAGCAGCTTGTAGTAATCCTGTCCCAGTTTACTGCCACCATGGGGCTAGCTGTAGTAATCGTGGCCCAGTATATCCCCACCAGGGGCAGCTTATAGTAATCATGTCCCAGTTTATCACTGCTAGGGGCAGCTTGTACTAATCGTGCCCCAGTTTATCCCCATGATGGGACAGGCTGTAGTAATCGTGTCTCAGTTTATCACCACCATGGGGCCGCTTGTAGTAATCATGCCCCAGTTAACTCCACTAGGGGCAGCTTGTAGTACTTTTGTGCCAGTTTTTCGCTACCGTGGTACAATTTGCAGTAATCGTGTCCCAGTGTGTCTACACCAGGGGCAGCATGTAGTAATCATGTCCTAGTTTATTGCTACCGTGGGGCATAGATACATAGACAGCGTCTGGACTTCAGCAAGGCCTTTGACACTGTGCCACATAGAAGACTATTACACAGACTAGGGAATATGGGTGTGGGCAGGACAGTAGTGTGGTGGGTAGGTAACTGGCTGGGTGGCAGGACACAGAGGGTGGTGGTAAATGGCTGTCACTCCACAGAGGGTAGAGTGACCAGTGGGGTACCACAGGGATCAGTGCCTATGGCCCACCTAGTCTGCCCATTTGAGTTTGTAACTTCAGTTTATGTTTTCCTAGAAGTCTGTTGCCCCTTACCCCTGACCCCCAGAATTCCTTTATGTCTGTCCCATGCATTCTTAAATCCCATGATTGTTTCAGCCCCACCACTTCCTCAGGCAGGGTGTTTCACTTGTCCACCACCCGTTCTGTGAAGAAATTCTTCCTCACATTTTCTCTGAATCGTTCTCCCTCCAACTTCATCCCATGCCCTCTAGTCCTGGAACATCTTTTTCGCTTAAAAATAGTGTATTCTTGCACTTTGTTCCTCCCTGTAAGATACTTGTATGTCTATCATGTCCCCTCTCTCCCAGGGAGTACATGTTCAATTCCTTCAGCCTGTCCTCATAGGACTTGTAATGCAATCCATGTACCATCTTTGTTGCCCTCCTCTGAACCTTCCCTACCCTGTTTATGTCCTTACGTAGGTAAGGTCTCCAGAACTGTACACTGTACTCCAGGTGGGGCCTCACTAGTGTCTTGTACAGTGGAATCATGACCTCCCTTTTCCTGCTGGTGATGCCCCTGCCTATGCATCCCAGCATCCTATTTGCCTTACCTGCTGCCTTGTCACACTGTTTCCCTACCTTGAGGTAATCAGAGATGATAACCCCAAGATCCCTTTCCTGTTTGGTGCATGCTATATCCTCACCCCCCCAACTGATATATTGTGCCAGGGTTTTTTGTGCCCCATATGCATTATCTTGCACTTCTTTGCATTGAATTTCAACTGCCAAACCCCTGACCATTCTTCAAGTTTCTGCAGGTCCCTTCTCATTCTGTCTACACCCTCTGGTGTGTCTACTCTGTTACAGAGCTTTGTGTCATCAGCGTACAGTGAAATTCTGCCTTCTAGGTCCTGCGCAATGTCACTGATGAAGATGTTGAATAGGACCAGTCCCAGCACTGATCCCTGTGGTACTCCAGTGGTCACTCTTCCCCTCTGTGGAGTGACAGCCATTTACCACCACCCTCTGTTTCCTGCCGCCAAGCCAGTTACCTACCCACCACACTATTGTCCTGCCCACACCCATATTCCCCAGTTTGTGTAATAGTCTTCTATGTGGCACAGTGTCAAAGGCCTTGCTGAAGTCCAGATAGGCCATGTCCACTGCCCTCCTCTGATCCACCTCCCTAGTCACCCAGTCAAAAAATTCAACGAGGTTGGTCTGACATGGCCTCCCCCTGGTGAAACCATGCTGCCTTGGATCCTGCAGTCCACTGACAACCAGATGTTCCACCAATCTCTCCTTCATTAGTGCTTCCATAATCTTCCCCACTACCGAGGTGAGGCTGACTGGTCTGTAGTTCCCCACTTCCTCTTTGTTCCCACTTTTGTATAAGGGGACTACATCTGCTGTCCTCCAGTCATTGGGTACCTCCCCTGTTTCCAGTGATTGGCTAAACAGGATGGCCAGAGGTTCAGCCACCACCTCTCTGAGTTCTTTAAGGACCTTGGGGTGCACACCATCTAGCTCCATTGCTTTATCAACTCTTATTACTTCCAGTTCCTTCAGGACCCTTTCTCATGTAAAGGGACTCGTGTCCATTTCTGCACCATTCTCACCCCTTGTACTCCCTTCAGACCCATTACCCTCCTCTTCCTCAGTAAAGACTGAGCAGAAATACCTGTTCAGTATGTCAGCTTTACTGTTGTCATCCTCCACGCGGCCCCCATCCTCTCCCTTCAGTCTCACTAGCCCTCCCTTTGCTTTCTTTTTTCACTTATGTACCTGTAAAAGGTTTTGTCTCCTCTACCCACTGATTTTGCAATGTGCTCTTCTGTTTGAGCTTTGGCTTCCATTACTGACTGGTCATCCCTGCCTCCCTTTGCTTCTCCTGGTACTTCTCCCTATCCCCTTCTGCCTGTGTCTTTTTGTATTGCCTGAATGCAATCTTTTTGGCTTTCACTTTCTTTGCTACCTCTTTGGAAAACCATAATGGCCTCCTCTTCCTTTTCCTCTTGCTAACCTGCTTAATGTATAATTCTGTTGCTTTTGTAATCCCCGTTTTAAATACTGCCCACTGTTCCTCAACCCCTGATTCCTGCCCCATTCCCCTTAATATCTCTTTCAAGTATCTCCCCATTTTCCCAAAGTCTGCCCCCCTATAATCCAGGAAACATGTTTTTGTGTATTTTTGTTCTGCTCCTTCTGTGATTTCAAACCACAGTGATTGGTGTTCACTGTTCCCCAGGTGCTCCCCCACTGTTACCATCACAGTGTCCCTGTTTGTGAGTACAAGGTCCAGTATTGCCTTCTGCCGAGTTGGTTCCATGACCAGTTGCTTGAGGAAGGCACCCTGAAGGGAGTCCAGGATAAATCTGCTCCTAGTTGATGCTGCTGCTGGGATGCTTCAGTCCACATCTGGAATATTGAAGTCTCCAACCAGTACTACCTCACCCTTGTCTGCCATCCTTTGGATGGCTAGCATCAGCTACCTATCTGTTTCTTTCTCCTGGGCTGGTGGTCTATAGACCATATCTGTGCAGATGGCTGGCCCCATTTTCCTTTCCAGCTTAACCCACAGTATCTCTCCCCCATTTTGTTCCTCCTGGATCTCTGTGGCTGTTACGTCATTTTTCACATACAGTGCCACTCCTCCTCCCTTCCTACCTGCCCGGTCTCTTCTGAATATGTTGTAGCCAGGAATGGCCATCTCCCAGTCATGGTTATCATTACACCAGGTTTCTGTGATGGCCACAATGTCCAGGTCTGACTGCACCATGACAGCCTCCAGATCTTCCATCTTGTTGCTAAGGCTCCTGGCATTGGCACACATGGCTTTCCATGATTTGATCTCCCTAGACTGTTTAGCTGTTCTACTCCAGCCCCTTCCCTGGTTGTCCTTTATCCCTGGTTCTCCTTATTGTCTGCCCTTCTGCTGATTTTTGCCCCTTTTCTGACTATCCACCTCTTGGGCAGTTTGTAGTAATCTTGTCCCAGTTTATCGTTACCATGGGGCAGCTTGTAGTAATCATGTCCTAGTTTATTGCCACCAGGGGCAGCTTGTAGTAATCATGTCCCAGTGTATCCACACCAGGAGCAGCATGTAGTAATCATGTCCCAGTTTACTGACACCAGGGGCAGCTTGTAATAATCATGTCTCAGTTTATTGCCATTATGTGGCAGTTTCTAGTAATTGTGTCCCAGTTTATCACCACCAGGGGGCAGCTTGTAGTAATTGTGTTCCAGTTTATCGCCACCAAGGGTGGCTTGTAGTAATCGTGTTCCAGTTTATCACCACCATGGGACAGCTTGTAGTAATCGTGTCCCAGTTTATCACCACCGGAGAGCAGCTTGTAGTAATCGTCTCCCAGTTTATCACCACCAGGGGGCAGCTTGTAGTAATTGTGTCCCAGTTTATCGCCACCAGGGGCGGCTTGTAGTAATCGAGTCCCAGTTTATCACCACTGGGGAGCAGCTTGTAGTAATCGTGTTCCAGTTCATCACCACCAGGGGGCAGCTTGTAGTAATTGTGTCCCAGTTTATCACCACCAGGGGCAGCTTGTAATCGTGTTCCAGTTTATTGGCACCAGGGGCAGCTTGTAATAATCGTGCCCTAGTTTAGCACCACCAGGGGGCAGCTAGTAGTAATCATATCCTAGTTTATCACCACCATAGTAATCATGTCCTAGTTTATCACCACCAGGGGGCAGCTTGTAGTAATTGTGTCCCAGTGTATCACCACCGTGGGACAGCTTGTAGTAATCGTGTCCCAGTGTACCCTCAACATAGAGCAGCTTGTAGTAATCATGTGCTAGTTTATCACCACCGTGGGGCAACCTACAGTGATGGTGGCCACCACTGAAACAGATATTTATCAATATCCTCTAGTCTATCCCAACAAAAGGAAAAACACTACAAGCTCTAATGAGATGAAATGTAGCAATATTCTAGCCTGTCTCCACCAGAGGACAGATACTACAAGCTCTAGTGGGATGAGATGTATCAGTGTTCTAGCCTATCCCCACCGGAGGACAGACACTACGAGCTCTAGTGGAATGAGATGTATCAGTTTTCTAGCCTATCCCCACTAGAGGGCAGACAATATGAGTTCTAGTGGGATGAGATGTATTAGTGTTCTAGCCTATCCCCACCAGAAGACAGATACTACAAACTCGTAGTGGGAAAGAGATGTCTCAGTGTTCTAACCAATCCCCACCAAAGAACAGACACTATGAGCTCTAGTGGGAAGGAGATGTATCAATATTCTAGCCTATCCCCACCAGAGGACGGACACCAAGCTCTAGTGGGAAGGAGATGTCTCAGTGTTTTAGCCTATCCCCACCAGAGGACGGACACTACAAGCTCTAGTGCGAAGGAGATGTCTCAGTGTTCTAGCCTATCCCCACCAGAGGACGGACACTATAAGCTCTAGTGGGAAGGAGATGTCTCAGTGTTCTAGCCTATCCCCATCAGAGGACAGACACTACGAGCTCTAGTGGGATGAGATGTCTCAGTGTTCTAGCCTATCCCCACCAGAGGACAGACACTACAAGCCACGGCTAGAAATAATTTTTTTGAGGTGCCTGTCCGAGGGGCAAGTGGGGTGTAAATTTTGCCTGTCCGACCAAAGTTTTACCTGTCCCCGTTGTTGTGAGGTAAATTTTGAAATATGTAACATGAAATGTACTGTAAAGAGGAAACAGAAAAAAATGTTGCTTTTGGAGAGTTATTTTACAGTGTCTTTCTCACTAAAACACTTCAACCTTTATTTAACAATATTAATCCCCCTCTTCTTTCTCTTTGACAGACAGTGAGTGCACAGTCAAGTTATCGTTTTTGTTCAGACCCCCGGGCCACACCACTTGCAGATTACAAGGTCTTTGGCTTTGAGAGGGACTATAGTCTTATAGGCTATCTAGGAGGTATACTGAAGTCTAGACTGTAGGCTATAGCAGTTTCAGCCTGCCTACATAATCTATGGAGATCTCAGATCTGGTTTAATACAGTACAGAGGAGAAGTTATTCAGTAGTACCCCTCCTATCCCCTTTTGACAGTACCTGGCTGCTTAATTTTTTTCACTCCTTCTCCTCTCTCCTGAACATGCAGAGAATGCCCCATACCACTACAAGTTCAACACACTTGACTCAAGGCAAGCCTTCTTTCACCACACAATAGTGTAGCGCTTTTTTTGTATGGTCCACCACTAAAAGACCCTTTACCTTCTCTGCGGTCTGCCAGCCCCTTCGGTTGCTGCTGGTGAGGACCCCATCTGGACCGTGCGAATAACTAGTCAGACGCATAAAATAAAGAATAAGGCAGGTTTATTCAGTTCAGTAGGTGTTCTCTTCATGAGGACAAGCCCGACACTGACTATACTCTGACTGACAGACCAACATGGCACTGCCAGGCAGTGCAACAATTAGATACATGCAGTTCTAAGTGCTCTTAAAGGGGCGCCAGCTAAACATTAAGCCCCATGCTTAATGTGTGCTTCACAATAGCCCTGGGAATAGCTTCTCTAGTCTTACTCTTTATTTATACTAAATTTAGTGTGTTTTTGTTTTTTTCTGGTTGTTTCCCTCCCTCAACAGCCTTTAAAATTACAATATTTTCCTCAAGTTATAGGCTTTTTGCAGTGCACACAAATAGAGTGGAGGTGGGCTACCTGTTTCTTACTTTTAAACAGACTGCCTTGCATGTGTGTCTTATCTGACTGAGTGACTCACAAGCAACCACGTGTAATGCAGCACTAGAGAGCTCAGCTACACAGACCCCTCAAGGCAGACCTGTGTGCGTATCCTTTTTTTTTCTTTCAGAGTTCCACCAGTCCAGAAGCCATTACATTTTTTAGTTCCTTTCTTGCTAATTATTTTGACTGGCTTCTGAATACAAAGAATCCCCCTCCTCTTTCCTCCACGATTATCTCCCCTCCGACTACCAGACAGCAGACCCCAAGGCAAGGCCCAGTACCAATTAGGATGACCCAATCTCACGGTCCCTGTCACTCAGTGTATATTTTATATTTTTCTTCTAAATCAGCCCAAAAACGAAAGAGCCCTGAAAAGGGCTGTTGTAGTATATGTGGTGTTTTTCACACAATACAAAAAATAGCTTCCAATTGCAAGTAACTCGCTCTCCGCTCGACTTCTAGCTTCTCACCATTCAAGCGCTAGCTATAAAATGCGGAGAGTGAGTTCGGGCACAGCAACTGCGCATGCTCAGTGATGATCAGTGCATGCGTGGTTGCGGTAATTCACTTGGCTGCACAACTCTTCCTGCTTGCTGCCACTTAGTAGTATTGAAGAGAGGGGTCAGGTGACAACCAGTAGCAGCAGTCACCAGACCAGACCCAACACACAGCAACGGCAGGGCAGTCGGAGCTGGCGGGCGGAGCGTGTTCAGTGCCCTGAGCCAATCTGTATAGGATCTGCCCTGCTGGTCCTGAATCATTTTGGTTACTCTGCGCTACACTGTCTCCAGCCTGTCTCTGTCTTTCCTCAGAAGAGGACTCCAGAACTGGGCACAGTATTCCAGATGGGGTCTCACCAGTGATCTATAGAGAGGCAACATTACCTTTTTCTTCCATGTTATCAAAACCCTTTCCAATACACCACAGCATTGTGGTTGCCTTTATGTAGGCCCAGTTACACTGACTAGTTTGGTTTAAGGAATCACTTATGATGACCCCCAGGTCCCTTTTCTCTGAAGTAGTGGCCAGCTTAACCCATCCCATCTAGTATTCCTTCCTGGGGTTCCTGTTCCCTATGTGTATCACCTTGCACTTTTTGGTGTTGAATTCCAACAGCCAGAATTTGGATCACCTTTCTAATCTTTGCAGGTCCCTTTACAAGGTCCCCCACCCCACCCCTGTCTAATACCCTCTTGATGAAAAGTCGGGCCTAACAGCAGTACAGTATGCATCTCTGGGAGCCTTTGTAGCCATGCAGCAAATTGAATGAATCACATGCATCTTCTGTACCCCAGTTTGTGAGAGAAGAGTGTTCCCCTTTAATTTGATATATTTTTGTTCAGCACTGCACAAGTGCAACATTTGCTGTCATTCTAAAAAGCAGATGTTTTTATTTAAAAAAACAAACCATAAACATGAAGGCCCCAAGGCATGTTGTTCTAAAAAAAGGAGGTTGGGGTTGGGGGAATGGACTCCTAGTTCTTTTTTTTTAGCTTAATATTTATTGATATTTTAATAGAATGTCATGTTGCAGTAGTAACCAATGATACAGTTAACTGCAGCCATTTCAAAGCCTTCAGTATTAATCCCAAAGCATCGACAGAGGGCACGCTACGAAATTGATTGACCAAACAGTCCCAGGTGAAGGATTTGCGGGGGAGGGCTAGAATACTCTCAGTACCATGGGTGATTTGGGAGAGATTGTCTAAATTACAGACCTTCCTACCAGTGTCCCAATTATGACCTATGACTAATTGCCGAAAAGAAAAGAAGGCAGTGTGTATATATTAATTCCTGCATGCTTTAAGAGGGACTTGACTATGACTGAAGGTTCTTGGAATAAAGGGGACTCAATGAGGCAAGAATAATGTAAGTGTCGCACGTAATGGAGTATACTTGCTTTGGACATAAAGTGCTCCAACACACCTCCCCTGGGACTTAGAACTGCAAATTGCTGTGGATAAAATGAAAGATTAAGGAAGATCTGTAAATTAGTTGCCTCCCCATCAAAAAGTGTCACCAGGGAGCCTCTTGTAATCAGCCTCTGCTCAGTTTTGTTAAATTGTTCCGCTCATTTGGTAACAATACAGTGTACTAACTAGTGTGTGAAATCATTAGAATAACATAAAAACAGATCCGACATCGGGGGTCACTTAGTGCTTCCAAGAGTTGCAGGAATTGTCAGTACCTTAGACAGAGCCTCTACAAAGTATTTTTATTGTATTATTTGTACATATATGTGTATAATAAATAAAAACAAAGTTTAATGAAACACACCCCTTGTCATCTGTTGCAGAACGTTTTGTGCCAATGTTGTAGGGAGTCAGTTATTTTTTCCATTTTGTAAATAAAGATTATTATTTCATCCCATTCTGATATGGCAGAGGAAAGTGGAAGCAACCATTTTTTATGTTTGCTTGTTCATATGCAAAGCAAACATATTGTTAAAATAATGGGGTTCAGAGGGGGCTACAGTAGCAGGTTTCAGAGGTGTGTCACTGTCGGTTCCAGTGCAGCTTAGGTTGCAGAGGGCTCAACAGTGACAGCCTATTGATCAGCGAGGCTGATCATGACAGTGTTCTCTGCTTACAAGGCAGAAACTTTGTGTAGGTGAAAGGAGCAAGCCACACCTATCACAGAGTGGCTTGATCCTCTCATCTGCATGACACCACCCAGCAAGCAGCTGAATGGCATCTCGTTCAGCTCTAAGTTTCCCCTGCCACTATGCAGAGAGGAGACGTGCAAAAATAACTTCCCCACACTGCCAAGTATCCCGCCCACTTCCTGATTCTTCCCCATGCCCCATCCAAGAAGAAAATACCCTTCCACTGCCAAAGATCCCACCCATCTCCCAACTCCTCCCCCAGTTCCCTGTCCATAAAAATCAAACACCATCCCACTGCCGAGTACCCCCCACCTCCCGATCCTTCCCCCGGTGCCCTGTCCGAAAAAATAAACACCTTCCCACTGCCAGGTATTATGTCCACCTCATGATCCTTCCCCCAGTGCCCTGTACATAAAAATAAACACCATCCCACTGCCAAGTATCCTACTCACCTCCCAATCCTTCCCTGTGCCCTATGCATGAAAATAAAAACCTTCCCACTGCCAAGTATTCTGCTCACCTCCTGGTCCTTCCTCATGCCCCGTCTGTGAAAATAAAATACCCTCTCACAGTCAGTTTTCCCAACGGCCTCCTGATCCTTCCCCTGTGCATAAAACACCTTCCCACTGCCAAGCATCCCAGCCATTTACCAGTCCATCCCCATGCCCCATCTGTAAACCTGTAAAAGAAGAAAACAGTCCAGCCACGAGTTCTGACCCTTAGGCTCCCAAGCCCTCTCAGCATCCACAACGCCTCAGCCCCCCCACCCCATATTTACCTATCCAGAGTGGCGATGCTCCTTCTTGAAAGTTCATGCTTCTTCTGAGCTCCACCAGGAAGCAACTGAAAACCAAGTGAGTTTGGTTAATGGCTTTTTAATGAGTTTCGAATTTTTACTTATAACTTTGTCATTTATTAATATTTTTACCCCAGATTTTCAATATGGCCTTTTTGTAACCTCACCTCATGAACCAGGTAGGTGAAATTTTTCAAGTCTTCCCCGGAACGTGTTTTTGCAGTTGCCTGCCAAATCACATTTTAGACAGGAATTAAAACATTTCACCTGTCTTGACCATAAGGTGAGTTACGAAAAAGATTATGTTGAAAATTTGGGGTCAGAATCTCAAAAAACAACAAAGGTATGAAGCAGTATTGGAATTCCTCAACATTTACTCATAATTTATTATTTTTCCAGATGTTGACCCCAGGTTTTCAGCATAGCCTTTTTTATGTCACCTCATGAACAAGAACAGGTATAATTTTTTCAAATCCCCTCTGAAACATGTTTTTGCAGTCACTCAGTGAAATCACCTTTCAGACAGGATTTACAAAATTGTACTTGTCACGATCATAAGGTGGGGTCATAATAAAACTATGCTAAAAATTTGGGCTCAAAATCTCAAAAAATGATAACGTTATGAATAAATGTTGAAATTCTTCATTTTTTACTCCTAGCTTTGCTATTTAACCACATTATGACCCCATGTTTTCAAGATAGCCATTTTTATACCCCACATCGTAAACATGACATGTAATTTTTCTAACCCTTTCCCAAATATATTTTCACACTTGTGACGAAAAATGACATTTTGGACAGGATTTCATAAATGAGACCTATCATGTTTATTAAACTAGTGTAATAAAAAGACTATGTTGGACATCTGAGGTCAAAATTAAACATTTTCTTTTTTCATTTGAATTTATGTTATCTATTTCTTATACTCTATCTTGACAGACTCTTAGTCTCTTTCCTATATGCTTTATATTGCATTTTATTGTATTCCATGGTCGTAATGTTTTATTTTTAAAATGATTTGTATTTCTACTTATCTAACAAGAAAATGTCAATATTTGTTATATGATGTTTTAAAAAAACAATAAAAACTTATGATGAGAACAAAATGGAAACAAAAAAAATTATGAACAAACACTGCCATTTATCAAAGTTTACTTATAACTTTGCAATATTTTTACCTTTAATCCACATTTTCTTTTTTTGCAATTGAAATTTTTAATGGTTTGAAAGAAAACAGAAAATTACAGCCAAATAAAAGTAAAAAGACCTTGGATATTCATACAGATAAAATGAAATTGGAGTCTAATACACAGATATTCAAAAACAAAGAAACATCATATAATCCACATTTTCAACGTACTCATGTTTCTTACCCTCATTGAATGAGCATGGCCTGTGTGATTGTCAGATCCCCCTCCAAAATCGTTTTTTGCAGTTGTTCCACAAATGTTTTAGGTGGAATTTCATAAATGACACCTGTCATATTCATGTGATGGGGCAACAAAATATATAGTATTTTGGAAATTCAGGGTCCTAGTCTAGGAAAACAGTGTTTGTGTGAACCTTTTTATTTCCCAGTCATGACAGTTTCACTATAACAACTTGCATTATTAATTTTGTAGTTATCGCCTCGGCACTATGAATTCCAAACGCCTGCACACCTACACAGTAAACACAAGCAAGCAAACATTCGGCACTGACAGGTGCTTGTTAGTGATAGCTTTTTGGTGGTGCCAGTTAGAATCTGCCACAGGTAATGGGACTGTTCCCCTCCCCAGCTCCTCAGGAATGCCTACAAGCCATCTCCACCATTTCTGGAGAAATGGACACAATCACTGGTTCCGTGTCAAAAGAGTGCAAAAAAATCCAGCGCCTAATGGCCAGCCCGGTGGTGCTGAGGGTTGAGGCGCTGGATGCCACACCTTGCACCACACCTGCGACCTGGGTTCGGGAGTGAGCTCGGGTTGCCGTGGGCCAGCTGAGGGAGAGAGAGGGCATGGAGCTGGATTGTCCTCTCCCATGGAGGGATCTGGAGTCTCCCGGGCTCTTGGCTGCCACCGAGTGGAGGCTGGGTGGTAGCGCTAGGCCTGGTGAGGGGAAGGGACTGTCACCGGAGCCATGGGGTGCATGCTCGCCTCCACAGGGACGAACAACCTTGTTGTGGGGCCCCGGAAATCGGGGAGAAAACATCAGAAAAATGCTATGTCTCCTCGTTGCCAAAGCAGGTGGGAGCTGGCAACAGGAAGCAAAAAGCTATATGGAAAAAAAAAAAAACAGCACTGACCATATGAGCAAACACAAATGAGCGCGAGCTAATATAGTGAATATCGAAAGCAGCGAACGTCAAAACACAGAACTACAGAAACAAGAAAATAACTGCTCAGTATCTAACACATTTTTATAACGCTACACTATATTCTCTGTGGGGGGGCTGTGCCCCCTGCACTGCCCGTTTGGGGGGGGGGCTTCATCCCCTGAACCTCCTTTACTATTGATAACCATGTCCGAGATTGCACTAATTACTGCTGCCGGGTCCTACCACAAGTCACACACCACTGACATTACGTCCGCTATTAAGCACAATTCGCTAAAATGACAAGCGCTGTTCTTTCATTGCTCAAATTGAGTCACTCAGATGCATTTGCTCATTTGATGCGATACCCACTCACCACAAGTATTCTTCGATTTTCACAATTTTTATATAATAACCATTGGTAACAGTACTGTTAAAGTTGCCTGCCAACATTCAGAAGGAAAAGTCCCTTTTCCTCAGGTAACAGTTACTTGCCAAATAGTTTTCTGAGCAAAGTGAACAGTTTTTTCATAAAATCATCCTAATTCCTTTTTTTTTTTTTTAATGTAATGCTTTTTGCCACCTGCTGTGGCACACTACCGGCTTGGGGCATCCAGCCGCCGGCTCTGCCCGCCCGGAGAACTGGGTAGCTCAGACCGCACCCAGGAGGATCCGAGATTGCTGTCTTGCCATTCCACTGGAGGGCTCCCCCTCTGCCTCAGCCAGCCAGGACAGCCTCGGACCCTCCCCGACAGGATTCCGCCAAAGTCCTCCAGGCGGCTCGGAGCGTGGCCATCAAGTTGCACGGTTGCGCCCAGCCATTTCCTCCGATTGGTCCCCTGGAACACGGACGTGTACGATCGCCCAGGCACAAACACGTCCGGCCTCAGATCGCCAGCCAGTGCCCCTCAGCCCCAGGAGCCGCTACAGCATGGCAAGATTTCCCCAACCCACCCCAGGACTGGGAGAGCAGTCTACGGATGCTCAATCCCAGTCCTCCCCTGCCGACCCCGACGGCCCGGGCTCATTCCCGAACCCGTGGCGTGAGGTGTGGCGTCCAGCGCCTGAACCCTCAGCGCCAACGGGCCGGCCCTAATTCCATATTTTTAAATGTTTACTGCCTTGTTGGCATGCCCAGAGAGATCTTGTCTCCTCATGTGTTCTTTCCCAGTCTCATTAGGGTGAACAAGCTGGTGCCCTGTCTGCCAGTTGACAGGGACCAAGACGTACCATGTAATGGAATAAGTTAAGCCCCTCAGTTTGATTCTGTGCTTGCTTAGTCCTTTGCTAGTAACCCAGAAGAACTGGGTAATTGGTCCCTGAAAACATGGGTATGTGTGGCAGCCTGCTTCCCGCACATCCTTCAGCAAGTCATTGAGGGGAAGGTCCTCAATTTAACTGATTCAGTTATTGATGGTTTGGAACCTGAACGTACCCGGTACTGAAATTTAAAGAGACAGTACTGACTAAAATGAAATGTGTATAACTAGTATGTTTATGGCATTCATTGTATTCATGTTTTGGATTTGGTTCCAATCTAAGTGCTGTATGTTTTTTGTTTGGTTCCATTATCCACCTTAAATATTTCACATTATAAAATGACAAGAAAAAAATTAGCAATTTCATTGGCCCAGAGATGTCACATGACCATGCATTAAATCTCTATAAACACATGGTCAGGTGCCGAATCTCATTTTCCTCCTCAAGAAAACCTTATTAGAACCATTTTATAAGTGTAATAAGCCCCTCCAGGGTATGAATAATAGGATTTTAAAGCATTTCCCAGGGGTGTAAGGACACTCTGCCATCAGTCTTGTGCCTTACTACACACCTGGGGCAAATCCTATAATGCACATCCTATTGCTTATTACTTAGTTAATAAGAATTTATTCTGGAGTATTTTCCAAAAACATTTTGCTGTCCCCAGTGGACCTCACAATTGCTGTGTTTGTAACATCACTGTCTATTGTCAGGGTGAGCACGTTGATGAGGAACTGCAAAACCTGAGAAAGTCAAGTTTTGAAAAGAGGATGTTTGTAAAGTTACAGCTAAGTACATGTCAGTGCATCAGCGAGGTCGCTTAATGCCTGTGACTCTTGTTCGGGAATTACCTATGGTCGTCAGAGGGGAGAGGAACAGCTGGAGTGGGAGGACGCTGGCTGGTTTTGCATTATATCACACACATCTGCATGTGTGCCTGCATGGAGCCCTGCCACCAAAAGCGGGGGGGAGTGTGTAATGGGCCCCCCCTTTGAGCCTGTGGATGATGTACAGACAGCAGTTATCTCAGACCCTGCACTGTTGGTCGCCATTAGGAGCACCGAACAGGCCCCACTACAAGGGTTAATTTGTGGAGCAAGCTCTGAAGAAGGTTGGGAGATCACTGTAGACGGAGTGTGTGCGCCCGTGCCAAGGGGGCATAGCGAATAAATCAAAGAAACAAGTGACATACTGAACGGGATCCTGCTCTGTAGTACAACATCTACAGGTTCTTGTAGGACCCCTAGGAGGCAATGATACCATGAAGGAGGGGCGATGGGATCCTGCTCTTCAACACAGCATGTACAGGTTCTTATTGGACCCCTGAGAGCACAAGTGTCCTTGAGGAGGGGGACGGAGCCACACCAGTGCTCAGATGTGCTTTACGAGTTTGCGAAATGTTGTTCAGATTTTTTTTTGTAATCTATATTTTATTCGAATTTTCAACAACAATAAACAAATACTGTACAGCAGTAATAATATAAGGGAAAAAAGAGAACATATAAACAATTAAAATATCAAAACCTACATTTTCCTACAAACCAGTTTGGACAGATAAATACAAAATCACATTTCTAAAGAAGGAAAAAAATATATAAATGACATAAATAAATGAAACTATCCAATATCACTTAACAGGTATACAGAACTAGAATATATTGGAGTTTAAAAAAGGTTCCCAAATATCATGATATTTATCTAACCTGTCCATTCTGACATACACCACTCTTTCGTAGCTAGCTCTGGTGGTAAGATCTTCAACCATTCTTTCACTGATGGAGGATTAGTACTCTACTAGTGTCTAAGTATTGCATTTTTAGCAGTAAGAAAGGCAGCACAAAGCCAAATTTTCTGGAGTTTTGTTCAGAGCAAATTCCTAAAACTGCAAACGGTTAGATTTGTCATTGCCCAGAGGTGCACCATTACACAAGATGATAGTTTTGGGGGTGGGGGGGTGGCGATGATTGCGTTTAGGCCTAACTGCAATGTTTGACAAGTACTGGAAGGCAGGTGGTGAAAACTAGGCCCTAAATCAGCTGACTGACCCTTTTTTCATTTTGATTGAAGCGTTTTGCACCATCCCCAACACTGTTAGTTGACACAATTGATTATGGTGTTCATGCCTTTCCAGTCTCCCTTTCACAGTCTGTTTTTCTTTGTTCAGACGCTCAGAAGTAAGACAGTCACTGTCCAAATGCAGCCTGCGCTTCATTAGCATACACACTGCTGAGCCTTGGAGTCGCTGAGTGGGTAGAGTGCTCAGCCAGTAATACCAGGAATGACTCTGTGATGTCACTGATATCAAAAATAGCTCTGCCCTGAAGCACATTTTACGAAAGCTGACAGCATCAAGCTGCTGAAAGACTATAGTTTGGGGGAAAATAGTCTTTTTTAATCTCCTGCAGTTTGTGGGATAAAAAAAGTTTTAAAGTTGTACACTGAGGAAGGTCAACAGAAACTCAGGGCTTGTACACCTTTCAGAAATGTGTGTCCCCTTCTGAACCCCATGGGGAATGTATTGTATCATGTTGTAGAATAGCACAGTATCTTCATTTAGTTGACAAAATGGTGCCTGGGTATTTTTTTTCCCCACAAAGGTTTTTATCCTCCTTGGCAGACCTGGGTGGCTGTCAGCCCTGCTCCCATGCCCTGCGGTCATACATGCCTCTCTCCAGGTTCGGAAGCTTGTACCTCCATGGATTTCTCCCACAGTGGGGCAAAAGGGGGAGGGTTATCCCCCCTTCCCTACAGATAGATTTAATTTGGCATGGGGACACAAGCAGGATTTCACAAAGCCCAGTCCCCCGTATTTTCCACTTTTTCTTTGTCGCTCCCCCACACTGCAGCACAAGTACGTGTGCATGGAGACACACTTGTCCCAAGTAATCACAGCTCCCTACATTCGAGCCACTGATGCTTGCACTACCCCGGGGCCTCCTTCCAATGGCAGTCATGGGTCCAGACATCTTGGCCACCCTCCCCAAGAGAGGAGAGTTGTCCCTCAGTCCTCTCCCACCTCATAGACCCCCAGCAACCTGTTCTCGTTCCCCAGCATGGGTCTGTGATATGGCAGGAGGTAAGACGTATGATACCTCAGCCCTCCAAACCAATGGGCTGGCTCCCACGGCAATAATTTTTGGTGGCTAGATGCTGCAGCAGCTACTCCCATCAAAACACTTTGTCAATTCTGAAGCACAGCTCTTGCATTTAAACATGAACTGGCATCTATTTGCAATGGTAATTTTATTTGTATTAGAAAATTCAATTAGAACACCAGTTGTTAAATGACATTGCAGCAGTTAAAGTTTCATTAATGAATTTTCTGAGTAAATGAAAGAAGTTCGGGTGCTGTACCTGTGGAAGTTTCAGACTCGCGTGATTAGCCAGAGCTTTCACCAGTCACTTAGCCTGAACGTCCTGCAGTCACTTACTTTGAGCTTCCTGCAGTCACTTAGCCTGAGCTTCCTTCATTCATATAATCTGATCTCCCTGCACTCACTAAGCCAGTGCTTCTCCAGTCACTAGCCTGAGCTTCCTGCAGTCATTTAGCCTGAGCTTCCTGCAGTCACTTAATCTGAGCTTCCTGCAGTCACGTAGCCTGAGCTTCTTACAGTCACATAGCCTGAGCTTACTGCAGTCACTTAGCCTGAGCTTCCTGCAGTCACATAGTCTGTGTCCTGTAGTCACTTAGCCTGAGCTTCCTGCAGTCACGTAGCCTGAGTTTCCTGCAGTTATGTAGCCTGAGCTTCCTGCAGTCACAAAGCCTGAGCTTCCTGCAGTCACTTAGTCTGACCTCCTGCAGTCAGTCTGAGCTTCCTGCAGTCATGTAGCCTGAGCTTAATGCAGTCACATAACTTGAGCTTCCTGCAGTCACTTAGCCTGAGTGTCCTGCAGTCATGTATACTGAGCTCCTTCAATCACTTAATCCGAGCTTCCTGCAGTCATGTAGCCTGAGCTTCCTGCAGTCACATAGGCTGAGCTTCAAGCAGTCATGTAGCATGAGTGTCCTGCAGTCACTTAGCCTGAGTGTCCTGCAGTCACTTAGTCTAAGCTTCCTGCATTCAATTAGTCTGAGCTTCCTGCAGTCACGTAGTCTGAGCTTCCTGCATTCAATTAGTCTGAGCTTCCTGCAGTCACATAGTCTGAGCTTCCTGCAGTCACGTAGCCTGAGCTTCCTGCAGTCACTTGGCCTGAGCTTCCTGCAGTCACATAGCCTGAGCTTCCTGCAGTCACTTAGCCTGAGCTTCCTGCAGTCACTTAGTCTGAGTTTCCTGCAGTCATGTAGCCTGAGCTTCCTGCAGTCATGTAACCTGAGCTTCCTGCGGTCACTTAGCCTGAGCTTCCTGCAGTCACTAAGCCTGAGCTTCCTGCAGTCACTTAGTCTGAGCTTCCTGCAGTCACGTAGCCTGAGCTTAATGCAGTCACTTAGCTTGAGTGTCCTGCAGTCACTTAGCCTGAGCTTCCTGCAGTCACATAGCCTGAGCTTCCTGCAGTAACTTAGTCTGAGTTTCCTGCAGTCATGTAGCCTGAGTTTCCTGCAGTCATGTAACCTGAGCTTCCTGCAGTCACTTAGCCTGAGTTTCCTGCAGTCACTTAACCTGAGCTTCCTGCAGTCACTAAGCCTGAGCTTCCTGCAGTCACTTGGACTGAGCTTCCTGCAGTCACATAGCCTGAGCTTCCTGCAGTCACTTAGCCTGAGCCTCCTGCAGTCACTTAGCCTGAGTGTCCTGCAGTCACATAGCCTGAGCTTCTTGCAGTCATATAAACTGAGCTTCCTGCAGTCATGTAGCCTGAGCTTCCTGCAGTCATGTAACCTGTGCTTCCTGCAGTCACTTAGTCTGAGCTTCCTGCAGTCATGTAACCTGAGCTTCCTGCAGTCATGTAACCTGAGCTTCCTGCAGTCATGTAGGCTGAGTGTCCTGCAGTCATGTAGCCTGAGCTTCCTGCAGTCCCTTAACCTGAGCTTCCTGCAGTCACATAGCCTGAGCTTCCTGCAGTCACTAAGCCTGAGCTTCCTGCAGTCACTTAGTCTGAGCTTCCTGCAGTCACGTAGCCTGAACTTAATGCAGTCACTTAGCCTGAGTTTTCTGCAGTCATGTAGCCTCACTTAGCCTGAGCTTCCTGCACTCACATAGCCTGTGTTTACTGCAGTCACTTAGCCTGACCTTCCTGCAGTCACTTAGCCTGAGCTTCCTGCAGTCACTCAGTCTGAGTTTCCTGCAGTCATGTAACCTGAGCTTCCTGCAGTCACTTAGCCTGAGCTTCCTGCAGTCACTTAACCTGAGCTTCTGCAGTCATGTAGCCTGAGCATAATGCAGTCACTTAGCCTGAGTTTCGTGCAGTCACATAGTCTGCGTGTCCTGCAGTCACTTAGCCTGCGCTTCCTACAGTCACTTAGTCTGAGTGTCCTGCAGCCACTTAGCCTGAGCTTCCTGCAGTCACTTAGTCTGAGCGTCCTGCAGTCACGTTGCCCGAGCTTCCTGCAGTCACATAGCCTGAGCTTCCTGCTGTCACTTGGCCTGAATCTCCTGCAGTCACTTAGTCTGAGCTTCCTGCAGTCATGTAGCCTGAGCTTCCTGCAGTCACGTAGCCTGAACTTCCTGCAGTCACTTGGCCTGAGCTTCCTGCAGTCACATAGCCTGAGCTTCCTGAAGTCACTTAGCCCGAGCATCTTGCAGTCACTTAGCCTGAGCTTCCTGCAGTCCCGTAGCCTGTGCTTCCTGCAGTCACTTAGTCTGAGCTTCCTGCAGTCATGTAGCCTGAGCTCCCTGTAGTCATGTAACCTGAGCTCCCTGTAGTCACGTAGGCTGAGTGTCCTGCAGTCATGTAGTCTGAGCTTCCTGCAGTCCCTTAACCTGAGCTTCCTGCAGTCACATAGCGTGAGCTTCCTGCAGTCACTAAGCCTGAGCTTCCTGCAGTCACTAAGCCAGAGCTTCCTGTGGTCACTTAGTCTGAGCTTCCTGCAGTCACGTAGCCTGAGCTTAATGCAGTCACTTAGCCTGAGTTTCCTGCAGTCACGTAGCCTCACTTAGCCTGAGCTTCCTGCACTCACATAGCCTGTGCTTACTGCAGTCACTTAGCCTGAGTTTCCTGCAGTCACATAGCCTGCATGTCCTGCAATCACTTAGCCTGAGCTTCCTACAGTCACTTAGCCTGACTTTCCTGCAGTCACTTAGCCTGAGCTTACTGCAGTCACTTAGTCTGAGCGTCCTGCAGTCATGTTGCCTGAGCTTCCTGCAGTCACGTAGGCTGAGTGTCCTGCAGTCACATAGCCTGAGCTTCCTGCTGTCACTTGGCCTGAATGTCCTGCAGTCACTTAGTCTGAGCTTCCTGCAGTCACGTAGCCTGAGCTTCCTGCAGTCACTTGGCCTAAGCTTCCTGCAGTCACTTAGCCTGAGTGTCCTGCAGTCACGTAGCCTGAGCTTCTTGCAGTCATATAAACTGAGCTTCCTGCAGTCATATAAACTGAGCTTCCTGCAGTCATGTAACCTGAGCTTCCTGCAGTCACTTAGTCTGAGCGTCCTGCAGTCACGTTGCCTGAGCTTCCTACAGTCACTTAGGCTGAGTGTCCTGCAGTCACATAGCCTTAGCTTCCTGCAGTCATGTAGCCTGAGCTTCCTGCAGTCACTTAGTCTGAGCTTCCTGCAGTCACGTAGCCTGAGCTTAATGCAGTCACTTAGCCTAAGTGTCCTGCAGTCACTTAGCCTGAGCTTCCTGCAGTCACATAGCCTGAGCTTCCTGCAGTCATGTAGCTTGAGCTTCCTGCATTCACTAAGCCTGAGCTTCCTGCAGTCAGTTAGCCTGAGATTCCTGCAGTCACATAGCCTGAGCTTCCTACAGTCACGTAGCCTGAGCTTCCTCCGGTCACACAGCCTGAGCTTCCTGCAGTCACTTAGTCTGAGCTTCTTGCAGTCAGTTAGCCTGAGATTCCTGCAGTCACGTAGCCTGAGCTTTCTGCATTCACGTAGCCCGAGCTTCCTGCAGTCACTTAGCCTGAGCTTTCTGCATTCACATAGCCTGAGCTTCCAACAGTCACTTTTTGTCACAAACTGCAAATCTTACAGCTAGGAATGGTTGAGGTGAAAGGAGCTCAAGGACTCTGAGGCTGGCTAAGTGAGCCTGATACTGTAGCTCATCTTGGAGAGCATCGGTGCCTGGGTTCAGTTCTCGGCCAGATTATTTATTTCTTTTTATGATTTGTTTCAAATGCTTAACAGTGGTTAATAGGGAGCCTATAATTAATTGCCATTTACATAGAAACATAGACTTTGACAGCAGATAAGGACCGCTTGGCCCACCTAGTCTGCCCATTTCCCTACCTACAGGATAAGCTGCAGATCCTAGTTAACCAACAGCCTATTTCTTCCTACCTCCCACAAGAATTGCCTTATGTCTGTCCCATGCATTCTTGAATTCTCCCACTGTTTTAGACCCCACAACCTCCTCAGGAAGGCTGTTCCATGCGTCCACCACCCTCTCTGTGAAAAAGTACTTCCTCACATTGCCCCTGAGCCCCCCGTCTTCAAATTGTGTCCCCTTGTTCTTGCACATCTCTTTTTCTGAAAGATGCTACCCTCTTGGACTTTGTTGATTCTACTGTGGTACTTAAAAGTTTCTGTCATGTCCCCCTCTCCCTCCTTTCCTCAAGGGTATACATATTAAGCTCCTTTAGTCTCTCCTCATATGGCTTCTCTTGCAGACCCTGCACCATTTTAGTTGCCCTCCTCTGGACTGCCTCCATCCTGTCTGTGTCCTTGCGGAGATGGGGTCTCCAGAACTGGATGCAGTATTCTAGATGGGGTCTCATCAACTGTCTGTACAGAGGGATAACAACTTCCTGTTTTCTGCTACGGAGGCCTCTCCCTATATATCCCACTATCCCCCAGCCCTCCCAACTGCCTTCTCGCATTGCTTGCTAATCTTAAGTTCATCTGATATGATTACCCCCAGGTCCCTTTCCATTTTTGTTGTCATTACTACAACCCCCCCCCACCACCACCACCATCGTGTAATCTTCCCCTGGGTTTTTGTTTCCCAGGTGCATTATTTTGCACTTCTTTGCATTGAATCCAAGCTGCCATACTTCTGACCATATTTCCAACCTTGCCAAGTCCCTTCTCATCCTTTCCATGCCTCCTTGTGTATCAACCCAGCTGCAGATCTTTGTATCATCTGCAAAGAGGCATACTTTTCCTTCCAGTCCCTCTACAATGTCACTTATAAAGACATTAAAAAGGACTGGACCCAGTACTGAACCCTGCGATACCCCACTAGTAACCCCTCTTTCTTCAGAGTGGACTCCATATACAATTACCTTCTGTGTCCTGTTGTACAGCCAGTGTTTTACCCAGGCTACCACCCTGGGACCCACTCCCAGGCTGGTTAATTTGATTATTAATCTTTTGTGTGAGACTGTGTCAAATGCCTTGCTAAAGTCTAGGTAGGCCATGTCCACAGCCCCTCCCTGGTCTACTATTTTGGTCACCCAGTCAAAGAAATCTGACATGACCTTCCCGCTGTGAACCCGTGCTGCCTTGGGTCCTGTGCCCCACTTTCCTCTAGGTACTCAACAGTTCTTTCCTTCAGAAGTGATTCCATCCCTTTCCCTACCACAGAGGTCAAACTGACAGGTTTGTAGTTTCCTGCCTCTGTCTTGCTCCCACTTTTGTGAAGGGGAATCACATTCACCTTCCTCCAGTCCTCAGGTACCACATCATCCTCCCATGATTTGTTAAAAAGGGTAGTCACTGGTGTCACTAGTTGTCCCCTTAACTCTTTTAGAATTCTGGGGTGAATTCCATCAGGCCGCATTGCTTTGTCCACCTTCAGTTTTAGGAGTTCTTTCAGAACCCTTTCTTCTGTGAAAGGACTGGGATCGACCCCCCTGTCCAGAGTGCCTCTGTTAATTGGATTAGGCACCTCCCCCTCCACCTCTTTTGTGAATACTAAGCAGAAGTATTCATTCAGTATCCCTGCTTTTTCACCGTCCCTCTCTGCCCACCCACCGTCCCTTCTATTCAGCTTCACTATCCCTCCCTTGTCTTTCTACTTCTGATGTACCTATAAAAGGTTGTATCCCCCTTCTTAACCGAGTTGGCTATCTTTTCCTCAGTTTGGGCCTTTGCTATTCTGACTTCCCTTCGTGCTTCCTTCTGCCTTAACTGGTACAGTTCTCTGTCCTGCTCCTTCTGTGTGTCCTTGTACTTCCTAAATGCTATCTTTTTCTCCCTAACCTTCCCCGCCACCTCTTTTGAGACCCATAGTGGCTTTTTCTTTCATTTTGATTTAAAAAGTTTTAGTAATTTTTTTGGAGGACACATCCCCTTTCTCATTTTTTCACACCTCCTCAAGGTTATTGCATTGTGTCTTTATCTGGGCAGAAAGCTATTTTCACTGACAATGCCAGTGGTGTTCTGTTTTCGGCTGCCAGAGGGTGAACAAATTCTAAATGTCCCACAACCTCAGCCCATCTCCTTTCCTCTATGATGCACTCGGCCCCTACTGGCTCCAGATTGGCACATCCAGCTCCCTGTACAAACTCGGGTCTTAGGTGACAGAGTGTGCATACACAGCACACATCCCCTACTGACTCCAGAATGGCACCCACAACCTGGTTCTCAGGCACACAGAGCATGACACACCCAGGCCCCCACACAAATCCGGGTCTCAGGTGAGAGGGCACACCCAGGCCTCCACACATATTCAGGTCTCAAGTGAGAAAGTGTCCAAGTACATTACTTGGCCAGCAGCCAGATTTGAGGTGGTTTTACAGACTACTGAATGTTGCTATAATGTCGAGGCATCTAACCTGGAACTGAGGCAGTGGCATCTGTTTCTGTAAAGTCTGAGGTTGGATTTAGGGTTTCCTAGCAGCAGCTGCAAGTAGACAGCGCCAGCAACCCCCAACCCCACGCCCCTTTGCTGTTACTGGTAGAAATTTGTCATATACTTTAAGGAAACTTGAAAACAGGGTCTGTTTAACTCAGTGTTTCTTTATGGTAAATTAATATTCAAAAAATCCATCCACTGATCGACTGCAATCAATGATGTCACTTGTTGGAGCACCTGTAATGGTCCTAACTTTAGACTGCAACTCAAAACTGGCAAAACGTACCTCCCATTCACCTTGATGATCAGAAAACGTTATGACCACATCTTTATTGTACTGGAAAAGATTCCTCTTAGCCAATCAGAATGCAGAGTTACTGTCTAGTTATTCTGCGATAACGGGACAGTAGACTGAAAAATGGGACAGTGGCTGTGCATTCTGATTGGCTAAGACCAATAATGGGACAGTGGCTCTGCATTTTGATTGGTTAATATGTGTGTACATAGCCAGTCAGAGAGTAAGCCAAGTTTGCTCTCCCACTTCAGTATCTAGCAGCCAGTCAGAGACATCTAGTAATGCTACAGCGTGTCTGTGAGAAAAAGTTCCTGCTTTCTCACAGATATGCAGTAATGGACAAACAGATGTAACCCCTAGGTGGCGCTATCCCAAGGGCTACTACCCCTGCCTGCTTGGCTAGTAGCAGGTTAAGGGGCCTGAGTTCTGAAACAGGTGCCTCCACCCGGAGGTCAGGGTTGGTAGTGGTCAAGCTAACCTGGGCACAGCCCTCCAGGACACTGTAACCCCCCTCTTTCCTTACTAGTGGCTGGAACAATACAAAATAATCACTTTCACAGTACCCCTGATACACCATACAAGTACCCACACTGTTTGCACTTACCACCAGGGCTTTCCTCTGGCTCGGCCCTGGGGACCCCCTGTAAAACAAGGTTATACACATCAAACAGCAGTACAGTACTCTTGGCACAAACTGGAACCACAGTCAGGGTGAATGCAAAAAAAAGTTAGATCTGATTTATTAAAGGGACTTGAACAAGGGAGGGGCATAATCAGGTTAATTTGCTTAAAGACTCTATCATTCAAACAGTTATGCATGCACTTCAGGGTCTGTAAACAGTCACACACTCTGGGTACCCAGATGGAGAATGGTGGGCTAGCCAGGAACGTTGCAGCTGGTTGGGGCCCTGTGATGGAAGAAAACAACATGCACAACACACACTATTTGTAATTCAGAGCTGGAGGGCTCAGTTCGTGAAAAGAAAACAAGACAATCAGGTGACACACTTTTAGATTAGGCTGTTGTTGCAGGGAGCTACCTTGATGTTGACTCACGATACCAGAGACTGGACACAGACTGGACAAAAATTGAGACTGCAGGTGGTTGATCTGGAGTGCCAGGAGAAGCAGGGCCCACACGATTCACCGAGGCATCATTCCTGTTCAAGCATGGAGCAGGGGGCTGATCCCCAGGCAGGTCTCTCTTCGATGGCTTTCTCTGTGCAGCGGGTGTCTGGCTGGGCCAGTGTGGCAAGGCTCAGGCCAAATGGAGACAGATTCAGATACAGTCCGTTTTGGGCTGGATACAGCTTCCAGCAAGCGGAACATAGTTCACACAGTGGGGAACCGAATCACAACCCATTAACAACTCACATCACATTTACATGTAAGAAAATTCTACTGTACCAGGCAAACCTCTCTCCGGTCATGATCACAGAGTCTCTGCACAAATGGGGGATTCAAAAGCAGTTGGAAATCCTGACAGGCCGATCGCATTCAGCAAAATCTTTGGTCTTCTTCAGGTATGACCCTGATAGAAAATCAGTGGTTTACTTCCCTCTCACAAACTCGGATTTAGTCCAAAATAATTCTCTTTTCTCCCTCTCAGGGGCGGCAGGCAGATACGTAGGCCAAAACTCAGCCCTTTCACATTTCTCCCATGTGAATCCACTAAGGATTGCTGCTCAAAAATCACTTGAGCTCTTTCTTCTTCAGCTCGCAACTTAGATCTGACTCAAACTGCAGCAAGCCTGGGAATTTCCCCAAGATTCAAAAGGTTTGGTTGGCTGATTCATCTGTCAGTCACAACAGGAGCTTCCCCTTTAGGTGCAAAAAGGCACAAAAAAACCAAAACTACAATTCCTACAGATTTTGACTCCAGACAGCTCCCGTAGTCCGGCTCCATTTTAGGTCCCACCAGAACTGATTGGTCCAGTTCGACAGTCCAGGACCAAGATAGTGAAGATAAACAAAACAGTCATTGCTGCAAAGGCAGGTTAGACAAACTACATTATCATTATCACTCTAAATGATTTTCAGCAAATAGTTACATCTTTCAACAGAGCTTCCTCTCAGATTGCTTATGACTGCAATCCAGGCAGCTGTTAAAGAGACAGTACACAGAGGCTATACAGGCACTCTCTGGCAATCACATTTAAACTGCTAAAACACAGGACACCAGCCTGGCAGTGAGCATTTAGGCAAGGTCGAGGAAGACTTTTTGGGAACCCCCATCTGTAGGGGGGTTACACAGATTTAGCAGTTTAAAAATTTTTTTTTATTTTTTCAGTAAAATAGTGATAATACCAATAGTGGTCTGGGTTTCCTTAGGAATAACTGGACCAGTGGGGTGGTTAATTAAGGCACTGGGTCATAATATCGCAAGACATTACAGTGCAGCAATATCCTGTGCTGCACGGTATATTGCCAGCTTGTTTACTGCATGTCTTGTGTGGGGCTCTGCCCACGACCTCCATTATGGGAATTCCAGGCCCCCAACTTAATTTTACCAGCTCTGGGGTGGGGGAGGTTAAACTTAAAAATCACACAAAGTGTGAAAATATAAAGATATCATGCATCTGGGACCGAATCAAACCCTGGTCCACAGACGCAGTGCCTCCTTGCTGCCTGTGGCTCATCCCATTGAGCCACAGCAGCTGCTCGCCGGCCCCTCCTTCCAGCAGAGGTCTTATCCTCTGCCTGGGAACAGTGAGAGGGTGCACTACTGCGCATGTACCCTTTAGCGGTTTTTCACCCTCTCACTCTTCCCGACCGTGCTGTTCGTGTTGCGCGGTTCTGACGTGCACAGTAGAGTGTGCGAGATACTGGCCCAATAAGATTAATAAATACCTTGGCCTTTAGCCTCGGTGTTTATTACCTCTGGTCTGTTTATTACCTCGTAAACCCAGACCACTCTGGTATTATTGCTACAATACTTTGAGGTTTGGTTTGTTGTCTCCAGTTTCTGACCATGTCTTTAATACTTCGGGGTTTAGCTGGGCAGGGTGCTTATTCATGGCTACAGTAAGTTTAATGAAGGCCACCTCCCAACTAAGAAGGTCTTCTTAGTTGAGCAGTGACCTTGGTTAAATTCACTGTAGCCATTAATTAGTATAAAAAAGTAATTCAATATTATTTCCATTAACTTCAATGGGGTGCGCCCCTGTGCTTTTTCTGGGCACACGTCATTACGTGCTTGAGCATGGGATGAATTGCAGCAATAGGGAAGTGGAAGGGATCAGCTGGCTACCTAGTTGTGATCCCTTCCCACCCTGTTCCAGCTCACAGAAAATTATTAAATTTGTACAGTGAGGCAATCAAGTATTACATAAATCCAGGAATCCTGTAAAACACTTTCAGTACCGCTCACGAATGCACACTGCCTAAAGAAGACATAATGGCTCAAATGTTGATTCTAATTCTTCTGTTCTGTTGTCAGTGTGTGCTTCATTGTAATTAAGCCATTTTGTTTACAAACAGTTGAATGGCAGTAAATAGGTAGAAGCAGGTCACAGAGAAAATTACATTTTGCTTCTCCATTGGGCTAACCTGGGGACCTGGGGAAATGCAGTGTAACAAAACATTGTAACTGGCCCGGTGGCGCTGAGGGTTGAGGTGTAAGATGCCTCACCTCACGGTGACCGGGTTCGGGAAACCAGCCCGGTCAGCAGGGTGGGAAGGGGATTGAGCATCCGCAGACTGCCTCCTTCCCGGGGGATATAGGGTACACGCCGCGCTTGAGCCTACCCCAGCATTAGTCGGGGTAGCCAGGCACTTGGCTATATCGCCGCAACGGCATTCTTAAGGGAGGCAGAGCTCCGTGGATGCTGGTAGTCATTGTACATCCAAGCTCCGCCGGGGAGAACAGGAAAGAGGAAAACCCCGGAATCTGATAGACGGCATGGAACTGGGTCGGTCCCCACGCCCAGTATCGGGCCTTCCGGCCCCGCCTCGGTCTCTCCCTCAGCACCCTGGTTGCCTCTTCAGATTATAGATAGAGCACCTGAGGCATCGGCGGTCCCGCCAGGGGATCAGGCGACCAGGTGTGCAGGGAGATGGGCTAGGGCCGAGAGCGGAGTCTGGAGGCTTCAGGTGTGCGAGAGCAAGACCACACCATGTGTCCACGCCAGAGAGAGGTCAGGATAGCCGGTGAAAGGGAGCATAAAGAAACTTGGAAAAAAAAACATTGTAACAAAACAATGTAACAAAGCAAAGCAAATGTTTATTTTGTTGCATTTTTTTATTTTGGAGAAGTAAAGAAACAAACAATGTCTGTGCTTTACAGGAGGGTGCCAACTGAATAAGAATATGTGCAACAGGTTCAAAATTGTAAAATGCTGTTGATTACATTTGCGCTCATCCGGTTATTTCATTGTGCCACGTAGAAACAATGAGATCCTGACACCATAGGTAAACTGTAGGGCTGCCTGACCTGGTGGCATGTTATGTATTGCTCACTCCGTTGTGCAAGAGACCTGGGTTCCCCTTGCACTGCCAGTCTGATGGAGTTTGGGGGAGCAAGCAGTCACTTACCATAAAAATGTCACTTTAATGATTTGTTTAGGACACCTGATGACCAGTGCAGTGATGTTATTACATCTGACCTTCCCCAGACGAAACAGCTTTTTTTTGGAGGGGGTGCCACACAACAGGGATAATGAGAACTCTGAAGGTGTGCTTAGCTGAGTTCTCTCTGAGCAGTGTGTATAACTTTGTGTGTGTGTGAGGGCAGCATTCTACTGCCATTCTCTGTGCGAAAACAATCATCCCCAGTCCCATGTACCTCTCCTCTGTCTCTGTGACTAGTTGTGCAGTATATTGCATAGATGGAGGACCAGCCTCCAAACCAAATCGGTCTTGAATGTAGATGAAGCTAAGGTGGACAGTAGAAGGATTTATTTTTGTTTTTATAATTAAGACTGTATTAAGTTTTCCATTACCATAGTATACAAATAGTAATTTAGTATCAATAGGGAAAGGGGAAAATTGTTTAACCAGGAAAGGCACACTAAGCCGGAGCTTGTTTCCAGGTGCGACCTGGGAGCACAAGGAAGTTAAGTGACTTGCTCAGGGTCACACAGTAAGCAAGTGGAAGCTGTGGGATTCAAACCCAGGTCTGGTCTGCTGGATGTCACCAGATTTGCAGTTCAGAGCCTTAGACCACTGTGGTATACTGACTCCAGTACAGAAACAACAGATCCCGAAAATGTCTATCATAAAATATTTCATTTATACAAAGCATAAGATAATTAACAGAATCTATACATAGAGTAAAAAACTAGGGAGAATAAACTAGTTTAAAAAAAAGGAAAAAAAGTGTTCTAGAGTTTAAAATAGTTTTGCTTTTAAAAAAGGTTCCCAGATGTCTAAAAATGTATCTCGTCTGTTTATGTTAATATAGCTTCATAGCTAGCACTAATTGAGAGGTCCTGCAGCCATTCTTTTATTGCCAGTAGATTAGGGCTTTCCAAAGTGGAAGGATTATATACCCTGGCCCGGATATTCAGACTGTGCGGGGCAGTGGCGCAAGCATGGGCGCAGCACAACTGGGATGCGCCAGGGCCAGGAACAGGTGATATTCAATGGTGATGCGTCAGGGCACAGCACTGTTGGATATGGCACAGACAGCGTACTTACTGCACACGGCACAGTGGCACTGCGCTGGCGCAAGCCACAGATAGGGAGCACGGGGATGCATCACCTGCGATATTCAGCAGAGGGCATGCAAATAAGGCCATAATATATGCAAGGCACAATTGGGGCCATTTGCATGTCATTATGGCCGCATTTGCATGCCTTGCTCAGTGCAGCCCGGCGAATTGCACCTGGCACCCTGCACAGCATGACGTGTGCACAGTGGGGGTCCCAGGGCATCCCCCGCCCCGTAGCCGCGATCTCGTAACTCTCCATATCAGTCCCCTCGGTAGTTCAGGGAACCCCTTCCTCCTGATTCCTGATCATGTACCTGTAGAATAAGTAATTCCCTGAGTGTCTAGTGGACCTCCCTCGCCTGGTTTGCCGCCATGAGGTAAATCTCCGTACAATAAGAACCTGGTGATCCAGTGGCACCCCGTCCCCACCCATACAGAACACCTTGCCCACCTCGTGTGGGCAGATATTGTAAATTAGACAGTTCTCAAATATGTGAATGAAGTCATTCACATATTTGGGACTGTCTAGTGTTTGCAAGCCATTGGTCCACACTGTGGACCAATGGGCTTACAGAGATTATAGTGTACCTGTCATCTGGCGGGTGGCTGGGCGGTGCAGGTGGGTTGCAGCCACTACCGATGACAGGGTGAGCAAGGGGTTGTGTGGGTGGAGGGATGGACGGGGTGTACTGGATCACCAGGGACTTATTGTACAGAGATTTACCGCGATCACGGCAATGGGCGGGGGGGGTCCACTGGATTACTGGGGAATTACTTATTCTACAGGTACCGTGATCGGGGAATCAGGAAGGAGGTGGGTACTGCTAGACTACCAGGGAGCCATGGGTGCTTGTGAACGGTGTTCTGGGTTGGCAGGTGGCTACCCGCGGCTGCTGTGTTGCCCCCTGCAATACAGCAGCCCACCTGTGAGTGGCCATGATTTGTTCCCATTTTTCACAGGCTCAACTTTGAGCCCGCCATGCAGCGCAATGTGGGTTGTGCCATCATATCGCCCATCCCAGGCTAAATGTGGGATGTGCATATGCGTGGCACGCCCCTGCATCTAGCGTCAACGAGATAAGAGTTATTGCGCCCGGCGCATCGGGATATGCACTGTGCCTGGCAGCCTTTTCAATATCCCACCGGGCGCATTGCGGGTTACAGTTACAAGAATTTGTTGCGCCATGCCAGCAACCCCTTTGAATATCCAGGCCCCTATTTACTAGCTGAAAATAGGTTTGGGGAGCAGCAGAAGCCTGTTTTTTTTTTTTTTTTTTTTTTATAAAAACGTAGCATGTCCAGTTTTGGCAGTATAAACACAAGCTGCCCAGCGAGCATGACAAGCGCGGGTTCAGGCGATGTGCCACAGAGGCAAGTGCATCTGCTGGCATCAGCTGTGGAAGACGTGTAAGAGGCAAGAAAAATTGTCAGGTAACACCAGCTCCCCTGTATAACTAGAACCCTACTATTATTAAGGTCACCCACATTACAGCGGAAACAAAGTGACTGAACATCAACATACCAACAGCAACAAGTCGGCATCACACAAAATGAGGAGTAATGAAGTTGGGAAGCACTCAGAACAAAAACACAGTCAATTACCACCTGTGAAAAGTGGCAGCACACCACGAGTGATATGAAACCACGTATCAGGAAGCAAACAAGCACATCACAAAACCGTATGAGATGGGGGCTGCGCTCAACGCACCCCCCTTAAATAATATATGAACAACTCCAGTCAGCACCAATAGTGGAGGAGGGCAGAGATCCTTTAGGGTACATGTGGCAGGCAGAGCGAAAGAAGGAGTCATACAACAGTGACATGTATTGACAGACTTTATTACATAGGAGACCACATACTACGATACAGACCATTAAGACAGAGCAGTACACATAGCAAAATGAAACACATCTGTCCCTCAATCAACCATCACCACGACCAGAACACCTCACGTTCCAAAATCTGTGCTGCAGACGTAGCCTTCGCCCTCCTTCCCGAGCTCACATCTCCTTGCCCTGAACCCTCTGCTCTATTGTTGGGATGCCTTATTCTTAGATTATGGACCCAGTGGGAGACCTTTTAACCCTCTTATACAATGAGGGATCAATTGTTAATTGCGCCAACTGGTTTATGTTCACTGAAAAGCAAAAAAAACATAGGAAATGAGTTCACATGTGACAAATGTGTAGCACACATGAAATCTTACAAGTCAAGGCAGAACTAAAAAAATGTCCTTGAGAGTCAAAAAATTGAACAGTTCACTAAAACTTTAGAGGTGGATACTCTACTAGTAGGTAACCAGCCTGGCACGTCAATAAATAATGTAAATAGAAAAAGACAAAGGGATGAGGCTGAAGGCCCCGGTGAGGATTCAGCAATGGAAAGAGATAAGGTGAGGGCAGGGAGGACCTCCAGCAAGTCAGATCAGAATCGGAATGATCAGTGCATGATCACATAAAAAAAGAAAGAAAAAGAAGGCAGATTTACATATATAGTACAGAAGGATTTGTGGCAAGCTGCCCAGCTGCTAGTCCTTATTCGTAGAGATAATTCTGTTGTATATTTGTTTTTTTATGCAATTCTGTGTGTATGCACGGGACACAAAATGCCAGTGTTAATTCAAGTGGACACAGAGAAAAGACTTGATTAAAAAAATGTTTTGACCTTTCTTTGACCTGGAAGGTCAACTTGGTTGCTAGGAATCTGACAAGTTATTGTCAGAGGCGTTGGGGATAACTGATCAAAGAGGTATTTCTAATAGTTAACTGACCAAGGGGAACAGAGGAGAATAAAGTGTTCAGGAGATAGTCCTTTTAACTTCAAAAAGCAGAATGCTGTGATCCAAGGTATTGCCTTTGATGAGACAAAAAAAAAACAGGAAACTTCCTTCTAACAGACCTGTGTGATATTGTAATGTCAGGTGTCATAAATGTAGGCTGGGTGACTTCACCAGGTGACAGAACATTGTGTTGAGGAAGAGCAGGAGTGACACCCGGTGGCCTAAATGGAAAGGCCAGCCTCTAGCCACAGACTGGGATAGCCAACACTATAAATAGCCCAGATCAGGGCATTTGCGCACACATTTTCATGTGGACACTGCTTGATACACACCAGGAGCCAAGCTGCTGAAACCCAGTGTGGCTACCAAGGACTAAAGAAACTGAAAACTTTCATCTACTGTTTCTGGACTTCAAATCACTGCAATTTTTAAGGTATAGATTAGCTAACAGTTCTATTTTATTTATTTATTTGATATATCGGTTTACAACCTTTGAGCCAGAGGCTCATTTGCAAAGGTACCTTGTCACATGTAAGACAGATTGAAACACAGAGTAGGTATAACAGCAATTACATTAAACATGAGATACATGGTATAACAGTGGTTACATTAAGCATGTGTTACAGACATTTGTCACATACAATATTTACAAGATTTGGAAGCAGGTATTTTCTGACATTATTTATAACCTTTGGATGACAATATTTACAACATAACAGCAGCAAGGCATTATAAGCTTGAGAAGGCATCTAAACATAGTAGTCAGACCTAATCATGGGTTTAGTGTTAAAGATGGAGGTTGCAATCCATAATGGACTTTGTCAGAGAATATTGGATCAGAGTGAGTAAGAGAGTGAAAGAACTAGAAGCAGTTACAGGAGCGGATATTGAAGAGGTGGTTGCTAAGAGTGGTTTTGAAATGGGCGATCTTGGGTGTACTAGTGATGGTGCTTGGGAGTGCATTAAACCATATGGGTGCCCTATGGTAGGAAAGATCTCTGGGCAAGGGAGGTTTTCCCTGGGCACAACCAGAGGAGCTTTCTGAATTCATGGTGAAGATAGTGGGGTTGCAGGCTGAAGAGAGGCGGTGACCCGGGAGAGTCCGAGCAGTATTTTCTTGGAGTAAGCAGGTCTGGTAGCGGAGCCTTTCATCAAGGTTGAGAATATTGGCAGAGGTATAGAGCGAGCAGGTGTGAGTGAGCCTAGGTGCACCTGTAAGGAGCCTGCAGGCCTTGTTTAGTGTGGCCTGGATTTTCTGGAGTGTGGCGTTATTTGCTGCACCATATACAGGGAGCCTATAGTCCACTAGGGACAGTATCGATGAGGTGATGGCAAGCCTAAGGGCGTGGGGGGGAAAGCAGTCCCTGTGTCGGTAAAGGAGTCCAATCCGGGTGTTTGTTGCGGCAGCAAGGGTGTTTATGTGGTCATGGAAGGTAAGGGCCGAGTCGAGGGTAAGTCCAAGATATTTGTAGTTGGATACCTGCTCAAGGGGGTGCTGGGTGCTGGGGAGGATGCTGAGCGGTGCATTCTTAGCTCTGTTTTGGCGGTGCGAGAAGATCATTGACTTCGTCTTTTTTAAGTTGAGGACCAGTCTGTGGTCCTTAAACCAGGTTTCGGCCTGGGAGATGGCAAGTTGGAGGGAGTCGTGAAGGGGTGTGGGTTTATGATGCGAGGTGAAGAGCACTGCATCATCTGCATATAGTAAGATTTTTGTGGAGCAGGCCTTTGGTAAGGAGTTTAGGTAGAGGGAGAAAAGAAGTGGTCCCAGGATAGAGCCCTGGGGCACCCTGGAGCAGACGGGTAGTGTGTTGGATACAGTTCCGTTAATTCTGACGCATTGGGACTGGGCAGAAAGGTAACTGGAGCACCAGGCCAGGGGGCCTGTGGAGAAACCAAGTTGGTGGAGTGAGTCGAGAAGGAGAGGGTGGCAGACTGTGTCGAAGGCCTTGGATAGGTCTATGAACACAGCTCCTGCAATGTTACTGGTGTCTAGGGAGGAGTGCAGGAAGTTGGTGAATTCTAGGAGGGCTGTGGTGGTACTATAGCCTGAATGGAAGCCATGTTGCTCTGGGCATAGGATGTTATACTTGGCTAGGTATTCAGTAAGTTGGGTGGCCACCACTTTTTCTAGCGCTTTTAGAGAGGGGGAAGAATGGAGATGGGTCGATAGTTATTAGGGGAGGCTTTGTCACCGCTTTTATGGATGGGGGTAACAACAGCTGTTTTCCAGGCACTAGGGAATTGCCCTAGGCATAGGGATTTCTTGAGCAGGTCTGTTAGGGGGACTAGGACCACGTCGAGGACTAGTCGAAGGAGCCTGGCATCTAGGGGATCATTTATAGGGTTATTGATGTTTAGCGCTTTTTGTAGGTAAGGATGAGCTTCGTTGGGGGATATTTTGCGCAGGAGGAAACGGATGCTGCAGGGTTGGAGGCGGGGATTGCGGCACAGGGTCAAAGAAACTGCTAGGGAGAACAGTGCTGAGATCTGAGAAGGTGGTGTTTAGACAGTTTGCTATGGTGAGTGTGTCTGTGGAGGCAGTGCCATTTATGGTGAGCTGGGAGGGAGCTGGGGAGCGAAATTTCCCATTGAGTTCTTTGATGTTATTCCAGAAGGTCCTTGCAGACCCCCACGTGATTGTGAGAGTGGATTGATAGTGGTCTGCTTTGGCCTTACGGATAGCTCGAGTGCATTTATTGCGAGTGGCGTTATAGGAATGTCTGTCCGCCAACCTGCCCGATTCTATGGCTTTGTGCCAGAGATTATCCCTGTCTCTCAACATCTGGAGTAGGGAGGGGGTTATCCACGGGGCATGTTGCCTTTTGGTGCGGAGTTTGGTGAGTGGAGATAGAGGTCACAGGCCTGGTGAAGGCCTGTGTAAACAGGGTGAGTGCAGTGTCGACGCTGGGGGCTGTATTAATGGGGGACCAATCTATCTGAGTGAGCAGCTGTTTAAGTTTTATTAACCCTCCTGGGCGGAGACACCTTCTGAAGGTTGTTTGGGCTATGGGTTTGGGTGTGGAGGAGGTCCATTGGAATAGGATGGGTGAGTGGTCACTTAAGGAGTCGGGAAGTACTTGTATATCCTGGATTTTGTGGGGGCGGTTAGAGATAAGGATGTCCAGGAGGGTGTGGGTACCAGTAGATGTGTGGAGTCTAGTGGGTTGGGTAACTAATTGGACCATGTCAATGGCCGAGAATGAGTCCTTAGTTGGTGCTGCAGAGGGGCCAAGCCAGTTGATGTTGAGGTCCCCTACTAGTATCCATCCTGCATTGTGTGGTAGGGTAGAGAGGTATTCGGTGAGGGATGTGATGGCAGTCTTTTGGTTCTTAGGGGGTATGTAGGCGACTGTGAGGTATAGTGGGGCCCTGGAGGAGTCAGGGGTGATTTTTAGGGTGAGGGCTTGTGCTCCGTTTGTGAGTTTGGGGGGTGGGAGCATGTGACCAATAATGTTGTTGGTGATGTAGAATGCACAGCCACCCCCACGCTTTCCTACCCTGTCTTCCCGATGTAGGTTGTATCCGGGGAGTGAGACAAAGGCGTTGGGAGTAGATTTGGAGAGCCAGGTCTCCACTAGGGCAATGACGTCTGGTTGGTGAAGGGTTGCCCAACACTGAATTGCTGCAGATTTCTTTGGCAGGCTGCGTATATTCAGCGAGGCAATGCGGAGTCCAGAGGATCTGGCAGGTGGAGTGGTGGGGGCAGGGCCTGGATTAGGGTGGATATTACCAGAGAGGAGTAGAAGGATGACTAAGAAACATAGAAACATAGAATTTGACGGCAGATAAGGACCGCTTGGCCCACCCAGTCTGCCCATTTCCCTACCTACTGGATAAGCTGCAGATCCTAGTTAACCAGCAGCCTACTTCTTTCTACCCCCACCCCCCAGAATTGCCTTATGACTATCCCATGCATGCTTGAATTCCAGCACTGATTTTGACTCCACAACCTCCTCCGGAAGGCCATTCCATGCATCCACAACCCTCTCTGTGAAAAAATACTCCTTAAATTACCTCTGAGCCGCCTCTATCTTCAAATTGTGCCTCTTGTTCTTGCACACCTCTTTTTGAAAGATGCTACCTCTTGGACTTTGTTGATTCCCTTGAGGTACTTGAAAGTTTCTATCATGTCCCCCTCTCCTCCTTTCCTCGAGGCTATACATATTAAGCTCCTTAAGTCTCTCTTCATATGTCCTCCGGTGCAGACCCTGCACCATTTTAGTTGCCCTCCTCTGGACAGCTTCCATCCTGTCTATGTTCTTTATGAGATTGGGTCTCCAGAACTGCACACAGTACTCCAGATGGGGTCTCACCAGCTGTCTGTACAGAGGGATAATAACTTCCTGTTTTCTACTGGTGATGCCTCCCTATGCATCCCAGTATCCCCCAGCCCTCCTTGCTGCCTTCTCTCACATTGCTTGCCCACCTTTAGGTCATCTGATATGACTACCCCAGGTCCCTTTCCATTTTTGTTGTTGTTAGTATCTCACCCCATTGTGTACTCTTCCCTGGGTTTTGTTTCCCAGGTGCATTACCTTGCACTTCTTAGCATTGACTCTAAGCTGCCATACATTTGACCATTCCTCTAACCTTGCCAAGTCCCTTCTCATCCTTTCCACCCCACCCTGTGCATCAACTCTGTTGCAGATCTTAGTGTCATCGCAAAGAGACATATTTTTCCTTCCAGTCCTTCTGCAATGTCGCTTATAAAGACATTGAAGAGGACTGGTCCTAATACTGAACCTCGTGGTACCCCGCTAGTAACCCTCCTTTCTTCTGAGTGGACTCCATTTACTATTACTCTCTGTGTCCTATTCTCCAGCCAATTCTTTACCCAGGCTGTCATCTTGGGACCCACTCCCAGGCTGGCTAACTTATATATTAATCTTTGTGTGGGACTGTGTCAAATGCCTTGCTAAAGTCTAGGTAGGCCATGTCCACAGCCTCCTCCTGATCTACTACTTTGGTCACCCAGTCAAAGAAATCTATCAGATTCGTCTGGCATGACCTTCCCGCTGTGAATCCATGCTGCCTAGGGTCTTGTGCCCCTCTGGCCTCTAGATACTCGACAATTCTTTCCTTTAGAAGTGATTCCATCATTTTCCTATCACTGAGGTTAAACTAACAGGTCTATAGTTTCCTGCTTCTGCCTTGCTCCCACTTTTGTGAAGGGGAATCACATCTGCCCTCCTCCAGTCCTCGGGTACCACCCCATCCTCCCATGATTTGTTAAAGAGGGTAGTCAGTGGTGTCACTAGTTCTACCCTTAGTTCTTTAGAATTCTGGAGAATCCATCAGGCCCCATTGCTTTGTCCACCTTCAGTTTTAAGAGTTCTTTCAGAACCCTTTCTTCTGTAAATGGGCTGGTATCAACTTCTGTATCCAGAGTGTTACTACTGTTTGTTTTATGTACCTCCCCTCTTCCTTTGTAAATACTGAGCAAAAATATTTGTTTAGTATCTCTGTTTTTCACATTCTCCTTCTGCCCACCCTCCTCCCTTTATTAAGCCTCACTATCTCTCCCTTGGTCTTCCTTTGCTCCTGATGTACCTATAAAGGTTTTATTCCTTCTTAACTGAGTTGGCTATCTTTTCCTCAGTTTGGGCCTTTGCTTATTCTGACTGCCTTAGAGCCTTAAGGCTCTAATCATAGGGCGGCAGGTTGTTAAAGTTTGGGGGGAACATTTAGAGGGAGGGGAGGATGTAGTGGGGCAGGGGATGAGCAGGGTTTGAGGATTGGTGGATGCAGAAGGGTGGCTAGGGGGGGCCCTGGTGGTGCTGGGGTAGGGGCTGTCAGTGGGAGGTGGATGCAGGGGTCCAGTGTGTGATGACAAGGTGGGGGGGGGGTGGCCAGATCTGGAGAGCTGCAAAGGTGCAGTCTACAAGGGGCATAGGGTGAGGTTTGCTTCTGGTACATTTTATTCTATATATCCATTTTCATTTGTTTTATGCTATAACCAAAACTTTTCTAACACCCTTTTAGTTGTAACTGTATGATTTATTAAGTATTTTATTAAAAACATTTGTTTTTCTAATGAAATTCGACCTGCATAAGATTTCTACATTGTGTGTGTGATTGTAGAAGGTTTATTAATAGTCTATGAAAACTGTTATTGCCAAAGGGGTCTCACCAATAGCAACCACACTGAGAAAAGGGTCTGTGAGGGATCTGGAAGGATAGGAAGAATACCTAGGTCTCAGGGATGAGTCTGCCGGGATTTTGAACCAGGCTGTTGCATGTCCTGTAGGGAGAAGGCCAAATCAGGCTTACACTGCTACCCTGAAGAGAGTGTGATGCCTGGGTTTTCCTCCTTTGTGTAATAGCCAAGAAAAGGGTTCATATTTGGCCACAAGACTCAAGACTGATATTGTGCCCTTATCCAGAGCTAGAGGGATGCCCTGGATCCTCATGGCAGAGGTGCAATCATGACCTCGGCGAGCATTCAGAAAGGATGAGGAGGGCATTCCTGTTTCCCCCCGTCATGGACTGCACTTAAGGGTGGGCACTGTGAGCTCAGTGGGCCTGACCCCCAGGAGTGGGTTTGTGACAGGATTAACTGTTGCAAAATGAGAAAAATTATAGTTTAGTCCCCCAACTGATGATAATCCTGTGGCTACCTCCCCAAACACTATTATTGTAGGAGACGCAACTATTCAGCATTGTGATACTGTAATTTGTGATAACAATAAACGACACACCATGGATACATGCCTTCTAGGTGCCAAAGTTGAGAATATCAGAACAAGAATCCCCAGAATAATTTGTAACAATAATAGGAACAGGACGGTTACACTACATATTGGAACAAACAACATAGGTAGGGACCATGAGAAAGATATTTGTCTGGAACTACTTGAAACAAGAAAATACCTAAAACAGAGGGGATGCAGAGTGGCTGTATGTGGCATATTACCAATAATAAAAGGGCATGAGCAAAAAAATAAAACAATAAATCAGATAAACTGTACACTAAAAAATTAGTGCACTAAAGAAAAATTCCTCTTCATAGATTCTTGGGAACACTTTCTAAATAAGGGTAATCTAAACACCAAGGATGGCCTGCATCTAAATAAATAAGGGTCATATCTGCTTGTTACACTGATAACAAAAAAAAAAAAAAGCCTTCAGGAATACTACTGAAACTGAATGGGGGAGGAGATCAGGGGAACAAAAATAATCATTCGGACAGTACTTGTGACATAAAACAAAAGGAAAGTAAAGAGCAGCTAGACTGTCAGACTGATAAATAAAATGTTTGCTATGCAATGCTAGGAATATGGGGAACATTTTAAATCATGAATTGTTCTTAGCCAGTAAGGATTGTTTATTTCTAAACATTCCAGGTACTATTATACCACAAGAGGGTGTCTCATGCACATTGTTCTAAAATTTTGAAGTTCTGAGTTCAGCTGGCAAAGTCCATTTCCATCCACAGGGGTTTCTATAATTTCCTTTAGTCAAACATTTTGATTTTGAACTCTCGAGAAGCTCCTGATCATTGCATGGAGGAGGTGTCGACGATCGAGAAACTCCAACCAGCAAGGAGTGGGGTGGGGGGGACACCCAGATACAGACCAAGAGACTCAGAAGCTGGCCCTATAGGTGATGGTGAAGCAGGACTCACATTTGCCTAGGATCTGGCTGTCAACTTTCTTCACAGTCTCCCCAGTATCCCTTCCAAGGGTATGTCCTCGATGCACAAGGTGCTGGCACGCCTGACACACAAATATTAGGTGCTCATCCCTCTTGAGCATCCAACTGCGCTGTACTCCCCATGTAGTTACGCAGGTGACAGTATAACAGGAGAGGCACTACCCACCAACCTACCCGAGTAGGACAGTACATAGGAAAGTGACGTCAGAAAAGGACCTCCAGGCCCACCTAGTCTGCCCATTTGCCTAGCACCGCCTAGGCATGCCCCAAGCCCTCTTAAAGCCCCCCCCACTGAATTCTCACCCACCACTTCCCTTGGCAGCCCATTCCAGGTGTCCACCGCCCTCTCTGTAAAGAAGTTCTTTCTGATGTTGCCCCAAAACCTACCCTCCTCGAGCTAGAGATTATGACCCCTTCTTCTGGGACACCCCTTCAGTTGGAATGGGTTCACAGTAGGCACACTGTTTAACCCCTTTAGGTACTTGAAGGTCTCTGTCATGTCCCCTCTTTCCCTCCTGTGCTTCAGAGAGTACATGTCAAGGACTCCCAGTCTCTCCTCATACGGCAAGTGACTGAGCCCCTTCACCATTTTGGTTGCCCTCCTTTGCACCCGCTCCATCCTCTCCACATCCTTTCTTAGGTAAGGTCTCCAGAACTGGACCCCCATATTCCAAATGAGGCCTGACTAGCTGGGTGTACAGGGGAATCAGGATCTCTTTCTTCCTGCTGGTGATCCCCCTCCCAATACAACCCAACACTGCTGGCTTTTGCAACTGCCCTGCTGCACTGCCCAGCCACCTTCAAGTCTTGAGAGATGATGATGCCCAGTTCCCTCTCCTTCATGGTTACTGCTAGCGGCTTGTCCCCCAATCTGTAATCCGTTCTCCCATTCTCTCTGCCCAGGTGCATGATTTTGCATTTTGCCATGTTGAGCGATAATTTCCACTTCCTGGCCCACTCCTCTAGTTTTCCTAGGTCCCTCCACATCCTCTCAGCTCCATCCTGTGTGTCTACTCTATTGCATATTTTTTACATCATCCGCAAACAGGCTCGCTCTACCCTCCAACATGTCACTTATATAGATGTTGAACAGCAGGGGTCCCAGCACTGACCCTTGGGGCACACTTCTAGTGACCCACGGCTCACCCGAGGGGACCCCATTTACTAACACCCTCTGCGATCTGACCTCCAACCAGTTGCGTAGCCACCCTGTAACCCTCCCAGCCCCAGGCACTCCATTTTGTGCACAAGCCCACTGTGCGATAACATGTCGAAGGCCCTCATGTAATCCAGGTAAGCTATGTCCACTGCCCCCCCCCCAATCCACCACTCTAGTGACACAGTCAAAACACCCGACCAGATTTGTCTGACACGATCTGCCCTTGATAAAGCCGTACTGCCTTGGGTTAAGGAGGCCGTTAGCCTCCAGGTAGCCGGTGGTTCTGACCTTGAGCAGTTTTTCCCATGAGCTTGCCTACCACCGAAGTCAGATTCACTGGCCTATAATTGCTCATGTCCTGCCTCCCCCACTCCCTTATGCAAGGGTAGCACATCCGCGCACTTCCAGTCCCTCGGGATTTCCCCCAAGTGTAAAGACTCATTGAACAGATAGGTTAAGGGGGCCACTAGCACCTCACCACTCTTGGGTGAATCCCATCTGGCCCCATGGCCTTGTCCACCCTCAGGCCCTTAAGCTCTTTCCACATCTCCTCTTCCCAGACTGGACCTGTATCCACCCCTTCGCCCTCCGTTTCCGCTGGTCTAGTGTCACCCCCCACCCTTACCCCCTTCCTCATGAATATTGCGCTGAAGTAACTATTCAGTAATTCAGCCTTCTCCTGGTCGCCCCCTACCTTTTCCCCATCTCTGCTAGCAGACTAGGTATCCCAGTCCCACCTTTCCTCCGCTCACTAATATACCTAAAGAACGTCTTGTCCCCCTTCTTGACTCCCCTGGCTATATTCTCCTCCATCCTTGCTTTTGCCCGTCTGACCACCCTCCCAGCCTCCCTTTGCCTTTCCTGGTATACCACACTGTCTCGCTCTCTCTGTGTAGTTTTGTACTGTCTGAAGGCTCGCATCTTAGCTCTGATACTGGCCTCCACTTCCCTACTGTACCACAGTGGCCTCCTTTTCTTCCTGTTCTTGTTTACCCTGTTCGAACAGTAGACTGTGGCCCCCACAATTGCCCCCTTAATCATGGCCCATATATTTTTCCACCCCAAGTTCCCTCATCCCTTTGAATGCCTGGTAAGCATAATCTCTCATCTTGGCAAAATCAGCACGTCTAAAATCCAGCACCTTCACTTTGGTCCGGTGGCGCAAGGCCGATGCGCGTACCGTGAACCACACAGTATCATGGTCACTACCACCTAGGCTATCTCCTACCGTTACCTCACCCACCCTGTCTCTGTTAGTAAGCACCAGATCCAGCACCGCTCCATCCCTGGTTGGTTCATGAACCAGCCGCCTGAGGTGGGCTATCTGGAGAGAGTCTGTAATCGCTCTGCTTGTGGATGAGGCTGCAGACACTGATTTCCACTCCACATCAGGCAGGTTAAGATCTCCCATCAGCAGCACCTCCCCCTTGGCCGCCATCCTAATCATCTCCTCCACCATCTGGTTGTCCACCTCTACTGTTTGCTTTGGTGGCTTGTAAACTACTCCCGTGTGCACCAACTCACCCTTCTCTGTGGCCAATGAGACCCACAGAGCCTCTGTGTTCCCCCACCTGCCCTGTTTCTGACACTGGGATCCCGTCCCTCATGTAGAGTGCTACACCGGCCCCTCTCCTGTCAACCCTGTCCTTTCTGAAAAGCGTATATCCCAGGATGTTCATGTCCCAGTCCTGTCCGTCATGAAACCAAGTCTCTGTAATTCCCACTAGGTCTAACTCCTCCTCTGCCATGATTGCTGCCTGATCTGGGACCTTGTTGCCCAGGCTTCTGGCGTTAGTGCACATGGCCCTCCAGTAAGCGGTTCCCCTAGCCCCCACCACCTCTGCCCTGATGGTCTTCGCCTTGCATGTGAAAGTATTTCCAGTCCCAACTGGCTTGCTTGTCTTTTGTTGGGGTGGGGAGACAGCTGTCCCCCTTGCCTAGTGCACTGTTAGGTGACGCTTGCAGCTTTTCCCCCGGTTCGGTTTAAATTGTAGTGTGCACTAAAGAACTCTTTCAGTTTCCACCTAAGCACCTCCTTACCCTGTCTATTAAGGTGTAGTGTATCCAGTGCAAAGAGGCTGTCATCCTGCCAGATGGTCCCCCAATGGCCCACCAACCCATAGCCCTTCTGGACACACCATTTAGAAAGCCAGCTGTTGAACTCCGCTATCCTCTGCTGCCTATCTGTGCTAGCTCTAGGGACTGGAAGCGCCTCCGAGAATGCCACTGAACCAAAGCATAGGTTGTCACAGAACTGCGATAGGGCTTCAGACCTCGCTTGCACTTCCAACAGGCTGTGCCCAGCTAGGTCATTCGTTCCCAAGTGGAACACCAGGTGGGTTCTCATATTCCCGTTGCTTCCCCCATGAGGGGATGAATAACCTCCGCAGCTGTCATTCCTGGCAAGCAACTGACCCACACCTTTTTGCCACTTCCGCCCTTTCCCCCCAGCTGATGCCCCTAACCATGGAGTCCCCTACAATCGTGACCTTGTCCTCCACTTTTCCCTCCTTGATCCTCGATGTGCCAGCCTTGTAGATCTGTCTATTGCTGAACTTTGTATCTTTTCCAACTTTTCATGCATTTCTTGTAATTGTCTCTCACTCCTTTTTCCCTCATTATGACTGACTATCTGCTGTTAGGGTTACCACCTTTTAAGAAATCCAAAGTGGGACATTTCTTACTGAAACATGATTTTTTGCAGGGCAATATGTAACCTCAACCAACACAACAGATTTTTTCTCTAAATAATCAGAATTAAGACTAAGTGTTGCAGTTTTTTAGGTGTTCCCTAGTGTTTCGTATCATTTTAAGGTATTTAGTTAAGGTACTATACTTTCTGCAACATTTAGAGGAAAGTCTGAAAATATTTTTTTCTACTATAATGTCAGGACATTTTGTATTTTTCATGTTTTTTCGCAGGACACAGCTGCCCAAATCAGGGCTGTCCTGCGAAAATAGGGACAGGTGTTAACCCTATCTGCTGTTAGTCACTGGCAGGTTTTCCTGTGTTGCTTCTGCCACTTTGCACTTACAGTAACTTCCTCCATGCTACTCTCTCACTGCCAACTGGGAAGAATGTCATGGTATGTCAGCAAGGACCACTAGTGAACCAATCAGAACGTTGGTATTCACAATTTGGATATCACGAGATTCAGGATTATTTTGTGTGCCACACTGGATACGTATATAGCAGATTTGTTTGGCCAGTTGTGCTATCTAGTACACAATTATTGCCATGTTGTCAAACGTAGTATAGTATCATCAGATTGGTACTGATGCGTACATAGCTTCCACAGTCAAATTAAAACTGCTCACGTAGTATTCACTGGGCATCCAGCATCATGGAAAATGTTACCGTTTTGATGGATATGATAATCTGAATTAATTCCTCTTAGCCCTGGTTGTTTATAATCTGCCACTGTCTATTTTCCAAGCGAACAATTTGAAAGGACAGTCATTTTGTCCTTTGGATCTTGACTATCCATTCTAAACAGCCCAGCTAACAGGAAAAACAAGATCTTCTTCGAGATACAGCTCTTGCAGCAGGTTACACCATTAGGACTGAAGCCGGCAGGCGTCAGGACCCCACGGAAATCTTCTAGCTAGCAGTCTTCAGCGGGGACCACCTCCGACGTCGGTCCCGCCCCCGACGTCAGGCGTAGTACATAAGAAGGCGGTCCCGCCAGTATCCCCAGTTCTTTCCCGCCGTCGACTTGCATGTCTCAACCCTCCGGTCAGTGTCTAGCACGCGACGTTTGGAAAAGTTCTTTTTTCCATTTCTTCGTCAAGAAACTTCTTCTTCTTCGATTGTCTGCCATCTGATGTCCTCACCAACGTCCGCAGAGGGCCATCCGTCTAATTGTGCCTGCGGGAAGCAAATTCCCTTTAAAGATCCACACTCAGCCGTATATGTGCCCAGGCCCGGACCACGACACCGGCCTGGGTTCCTTTGTCATACTAAACAGCTCTGACCCGGATCCGCCGCCAGAAGGCCCTCCTAGCTTACCTTCTGGAAGAAAGATTGAAGGCCATGGATCCTGCCTCCAAGGAGAATCTTCCGAAAAAGCCCGCAGGCATCTCGAAAAACACAGGGAGAGGGTGAGAACTAGATCCCCTTCTAGGGCCTCAGACTCCCGCAGCTCCGGCTCCCGGTCCGACCGCTCTCCATCCCGGGCCCGCTCTCAGCCTCCCCCGGTCGCGGTCAAGTCTTCTACCGGTTCCACCACTCTGCAGCTTGCTAAGACCCCCAGGCCTTCTTCTTCTTCGTCTAAGGCCTCGCCGAGGTCAGGGGACCGCCATCACCACAAGTCCAGCTCCCGCCACTCGGCCCCCGACGTCCGGTCAGTCTCCTTGCCTCCTCACCCCCAATGGAAAACCAAGGAGCTGACCTCGCTCAAACAGACGTCGGATCTGATGTCGGCCCAACCGACGTCAGGCAAGCACCACCGGTCCCGGGACCCGACAACAGCTAGACGCCCGACGCCGGTCAGACCCTCACCACCGTGGACGCCGGCCGGGGGACTGACGCCCATTCCAGCAGATGGAGGAACCCCAACGCCGCCTACCGACGTTGTCCAGGAGACGCTCACGGAGGAGGAGTCGACCCAGCCCAAGGACCAGACGGGTGACCCCGGGCCTGTCAAGCCCCCGAGGGAACCTCTCCTGAACCAGCAGACCGGGGCCGACCGACCTCGACGACTGGTTACCAGCCCACCCGCCTGGGCCTGAATATTGCTGAGGTGAAGGAGTTATTCACTTTCTGGTGGGACACCATTAAAAAGGATGTGGTCCCCACACCCTCTCCTCTTCCTCCTCCTCCTCCACCCGTGACTCCACCGGCCCCAGCGCCCCCCACTCCATCTGGGGCAGCAGACCGAGTACCTTCCCCCCAGGATCCTGTTGAATCTCCTAGAGGCAGACCATCGGACAAGAGGAGACCTCCGTCCAGATCTTCTTCAGGGTCACCCAGCCCCAAGAGACCCAGAAGACGCCGCTACTCGCCGTCGATGGAGGACTCGGGATTGGACATCTACGGTTGATCCAGATCCCCTTCTCCCATCAGCGTCCCCTCTCCGGACCCACGTGAACTCCCAAGATCTCCTCCGGATAACCCATCGTTCTCAGAGATTATGAGACATATCCAGAAGAACATGGGCTGGGACACGGAAGACCTTGACCCCGAGAGGCTACGCCTTGCGTGTTATCTTCGGCAAAAGGACCCAAAGCCTGTGGTGGTACCACCCTTGGTGGACACCTTCGTGGACGTCACCAAGGCAGCGTGGAAACGTCCACACTCGCTCCCGGCGATGCCGAAGAAGGCTGACCACCTGTACAAGGCCCCTAGGGAGGACCAGTACTTGGCATCTCATCCTCTGGCCAATTCCCTGGTCATCACAGCCTCACATGACCGGTCCCAGAGGCCGCAACATCTGAGCACCCAGCCACCAGACCCGGAGTCCAAGCAATTGGACACGATGGGTAGGCACACGTACGCAGCTGCGACCTGCGCCATTAGGTCCCTCAGTTATCTTACCCACATGGTCCAGTTTCAGAACGCCCTGTGGGAACAGGGACAAGAGTTGGCAGAAAAGATGCCAGAAGGTGAGCAGAAGGAAGAGCTTCTCCAGCTCCTCCGCACGGGTTCAGACATGGGAACCCAGGTGCTTCGAGCCGCGTATGACTCCGCGGACTCCTCGGCCAGAGCGGCAGCCTCAGGCGTATGCCTCTGGAGACACTCATGGCTCCGTGTCTCCGGATTCACCCCGGACGTCCAGAAGAACATACTGGACGTCCTCTTTCACGGCGAAGTTCTCTTTGGTGAGTCCTCGGAGAAGGTCATCACCAAGCTTCAGGAGGCCGGGAAGGCCATGAGATCTGTCCAGGCCATGTACAGATCCAGGCCCGGTTCCTTTCGTAGGAACCAGAGCCGTTTTCGCGGCCGGACCCAGAGGCAGCAGCCCGTTCCGGCCTGCAACAGAGGGGCTCCTTCCCCTGGAAAGCCCAGGGCAAGTCGTCCTCAGGCAGAGGCTAACGTCCCACCAAGTCGGCCCAACCTGCAGGACCTCCCCGCCACAGCATGACTTCCTGGCCCCGCTCTCAGGATCAACGATACCAAGGTCGGGGGTCGCATTGCAGACCACCTGCCAGGGTGGCAGTCGATCACCACCGACAGGTGGGTGCTCCAATTGGTCAAAAAAAAGGCCACTTTATAGAGTTCACAGACAAGCCACCCACAAGGCCTCCCCTGCTCTCCCGCTACTCAGGTCAGCACAGATTGCTCATCAGGCAAGAAGTACTCGCGCTTCTGCACAAAGGAGCCGTGGAGTACGTCCCGGGGAACCAGAGAGGAACAGGCTGCTATTCCCACTTCTTCCTGCTTCCAAAGAAAACAGGGGGACCTCTGTCCAATCTTGGACCTCAGCGACCTCAACATGTCGGTTGCTTACAAACGGTTCCGCATGGTGACCCTCCAGGGCCTTATACCCATGCTGAAGAAGGACACATTTCTGGTGTCGCTGGACATGCAGGACGCTTACCTGCACATCCCCATAGCTCAAGCTCACAGGAGGTTCCTGCGCTTCGAGTTTCTCGGCCACCACTATCAGTTCCGAGCGCTTCCTTTCGGGCTGTCATCGGCCACCAGGGTCTTTACCAAGTGCATGGCAGTCGTGGCAGCGTCTCTAAGGAGACAGGGCCACTACATGTTCCCGTACCTGGATGACTGGCTTCTCATGGCTGCCTCCCGTGAGGCACTGTTGATGGCTATCCAGCACACTCAAGATCTTTTTCAGTCGCTGGGCATATTTATCAACTATGAGAAGTCTCTCCTGGTACCATCCCAGAAGCTGCAATTCATAGGCACAGTTCTGGACACCGTCCAAGGGAAAGCCTTTCTTCCCGAGGACAGAGCGGAACGCATCAGGTCCCTCATCAGGGACCTTTCGGCAAAGAAGACCGTCCCAGCCAGACTGGTCCTTCGCCTGCTTGGACATGTGGCTGCGGCCATTCCAACCGTCCCAATGGCAAGGCTCCACATGCGGGTAACCCAGTGGATGCTCAGAGTGCAATGGGACCAGAAGCAAACCATATGCAGAAGCCAGTCAGAATCGCGAGGGCCGTGATTCGGGATTGGCAATGGTGGTTAGACCCGGGGACCCTCTCGGTGGGGGTCCCATTCGTAGCGCCGTCCCCGGAGGTAATCCTCTCCACAGATGCCTCAGGGCTGGGGTGGGGGGCACACCTGAACGGGGTGAGGTCTCAGGAACGTGGACCCCTCAAGAAGCCCACCTCCACATCAATATTCTGGAGATGAGGGCGGTCCTGTATACCCTGCAAGCCTTCCAGTCAGATATTCCACCGAGTACTCTTCTGCTTCAAACAGACAATACGGCGGTGATGTATTACCTCAACAAACAAGGAGGCACACACTCCTACCCCCTCTGCAGGGAAGCCATGAGAGTGTGGGAATGGGTAATTCGACACGGCGCAAACCTGATTGTAGTTCATGTTCCCGGAGTGGACAACACGGTCGCAGACGGTCTGAGTCGCTCCCAGGCCAGAGTCCACGAGTGGGAACTTCTTCAGGAGGTAGCAGAGGATCTGTTTCTTCGATGGGGCACTCCAGAACTGGACTTGTTCGCTTCCCCATCCAACGCAAAACTGCCCAATTTTTGCTCGCTAGATCCAGGGCCTGGTGTTTTCTGGCGAGACGCGTTGTCCCTCTCCTGGGCGGGCAGATTCCTCTACGCTTTTCCTTCCTTCCCGTTGATCCAGAGAATCCTTCTCAAACTTCACAGGGAGCATGCAACGATGATCTTGGTAGTGCCTTTCTGGCCCAGACAGATTTGGTTCCCGCTTTTGACTCAATTGTCCCGGGAACCTCCACTTCCTTTGCCAATCAGCTCCCATCTGCTGTCTCAAGAGGAGGATTCGCTAGTCCACCCGGACCTGAGCTCACTGAACCTGCATGCCTGGCTCCTTGAGACATAGCCATTCTGCGACATGGGGTCTCGCAAGAGGTGGCAGAAGTCCTTTCTGCTGCCAGAAAACCCGCAACGCATGCTACATACGCCATGAAATGGTGTCGGTTTTGCCTGTGGTCTCAGGCATGCGGTCTCTCCCCTTTAGACTGCCCAGAAAAATCAGTTCTGGAATACCTGCTTTCCCTCTTTCATTCAGGTCTGGCCTACTCCTCAATTAAGGTTCACCTCTGTGCGATTTCAGCCTACCATTTCCCTATAGGCCAACGCACAGTGGCACAACTCGACACTTCTCGTGATTTTTTGAGGGGGGTGCTTCACCTTAGACCACCCATCAAGGATCCCGTCCCTCCTTGGGACCTGCTCTTTGTCCTGGAGCAGCTCACGCTGCCACCCTTTGAACCTGCCGTAGATTGCGAGCTTTGTTTTCTGTCATGGAAAACGTTATTTTTGGTTGCTGTTACTTCGGCAAGGAGAATCTCTGAGCTACATGCCCTCATGTGTAAGGAACCTTATTTAATTTTTCACCAGGACAGGGTGTCCCTGAGGACGAATCCAAAATTCCTGCCTAAGGTGGTCTCAGCCCTCACCCTTAATCAGGATATTGATTTGCCGGTGTACTTCCCTAGGTACACCAACAGAGGAGAGGCACTGCTTCACACCCTGGATGTTCACCGCTCTTTAAGATACTACTTGACTAGGACCAAACAGCATCGCAAATCCGAGCAGCTGTTTATTTCCTTTGCTGAGAGGATGTTGGGCCAACCAGTCTCAAAGCAAACTCTTTCTCGCTGGCTTGTCCAGTGCATTTCCTTTTGCTACAACAACAGACAGAAGCCCTTTCCGGGTATCGTTAGGGGCCACTCGACAAGGGGGGTGGCTACTTCCTTTGCAGCACTGAGAGATGTCTCCATTTCAGCCATCTGTGCTGCAGCCACCTGGAGCTCAGTGCACACCTTCATTAGGCACTACAGCCTCGACATCGCCTCATGGCGGAGAGCTGGTTTCGGCCTCGCCGTTCTGCAGGGCCTCCTGTCCTAGAATCAGGGTTTCCCAGGATCTCTGTTTCTGCCTCCTCCCTAGGGCGTTTCTAGGCGCCATTGCTTGGGAATCAGTCCTAATGGTGTAACCTGCTGCAAGAGCTGTATCTCGAAGAAGATAGTACAGTTACGTAAGAACTTACCGTAACAGTAGATCTTCGAGAACAGCTCTTGCAGCAGGTACCTTCCCACCCACCATTCCCCTTGAAGGAGGTAAGTCTCTAGCCTAGGCTTCGCAGAATGTCCTCAACCTTGAACTTCTGATGGCGGGTCTCGGTCTCTCTTCTGATGTCATCCAGCGGCCGGAAGTCTCCAGCGGAGAACTGGGGATTCTGGCGGGACCGCCTCCTTAGGTACTACGCCTGACGTCGGGGGCGGGACCGACGTCGGAGGTGGTCCCCGCTGAAGACTGCTAGCTAGAAGATTTCCGTGGGGTCCTGACGCCTGCCGGCTTCAGTCCTAATGGTGTAACCTGCTGCAAGAGCTGTTCTCGAAGATCTACTGTTACGGTAAGTTCTTACTTAACTGTACTTTACTGTCCAAATGGGGGTTCCCGAAAAGTCTTCCTTGAGCTTGCCTAAATGCTCACTGCCAGGCTGGTGTCCTGCGTTTTAGCAGTTTAAATGTGATTGCCACAGAGTGCCTGTATAGCCTCTGCGTACTGTCTCTTTAAGAGCTGCCTGGATTGCAGTCATAAGTAATCTGAGAGGAGCACTGTTGAAAGATGTAACTATTTGCTGAAAATCATTTAGAGTGATAATGATAATGTAGTTTGTCTAACCTGCCTTCTTTGCAGCAAGGACTGTTTTGTTTATCTCACTGTCTTGGTCCTGGACTGCTGAATTGGACCAATCAGTACTGGTGGGACCTAAAATGGAGCCGGACTACAGGAGCTGTCTGGAGTCAAAATCTGTAGTAATTGTAGTTTTGGGCTTCTGGCGCCTTTTTGCACCTGAAGGGGGAGCCTTTGTTGTGACTGACAGACAGATCAGCCAACTGAACCTTTTGAATTATGGGGAAAGTCCCAGGCTTGCTGGCAGTTGAGTTAGATCTAAGTTGGGAGCTGAAGAAGCAAGAGCTTGAGACAGTCAAGCAGCTGTCTGAGTAGTTTCACACGGGAGTACTGTGGGAAGCCTGAGTTGCGGCCTGCATGTCTGCCTGCTGCCCCTGAGAGGGAGAGAAGAGAATTATTTTGGACTAAATCCAAGTTTGTGAGAACAAAGTAAGCCACTGATTTTTTTTACCAGGCTCATACCTGAAGAAGACCAAAGATTTTGCTGAATGCGATCGGCCTATCAGGATTTCCATCTGCTTTTGAATCCCCGGTTTGTGCATAGACTTTGCGATCGTGACCGGAGAGTGGTTTGCCTGGTACAGTAGAATTTCCTTGCATGTAAATGTGCTGTGAGTTGTTAGTGGGTCGTTATTTGGTTCCCCACTGTGTGAACTGTATTCTGCTTGCTGGAAGCTGTGTGCAGCCCAAAACGAACTGTATCCGAATTTGTCTCCATTTGGCCTGGGCCTTGACACACTGGCCCAGCCAGACTACCTGCTGCACAGAGAAAACCATCGATGAGAGACCTGCCTGGGGATCAGCCCCCGCTCCACACTTGAACAGGAATGACGCCTCTGCGAATCGTGTGGGCCCTGCTTCTCCTGGCACTCCAGATCAACCACCTGTAGTCTCAATTTCCATCCAGCCTGTGTCCAGTCTTGGGTATCGTGAGTAATCATCAGGCTAGCTCCCTGCAACAACAGCCTAATCTAAAAGTGTGTCATCTGATTGTCTTGTTGTTTTCTTTTCACGAACTGAGCCCTCCGGCTCCGGATTACAATTGGTGTGTGTGGTGCATGTTGTTTTCTTCAATCACAGGGCCCCAACCAGCTGCAGCATTCCTGGCTAGCCCACTGTCCTCCATCTGGGTACCCAGAGTGTGGGACTGTTTATAGACCCTGAAGTGCATGCATAACTGTTTGATTGATACAGCCTTTAAGCAAATTAACCTGATTACACCCCTCCCTTGTTCAAGTCCCTTAAATAAATCAGATCTAACTCTTTTTTTGCATTTACCCTGACTGTGGTTCCAGTTTGTGCAAGAGTACTGTACTGCTGTTATTTGCTGTGTATAACCTTGTTTTACAGGGGGTCCCCAAGGCCAGGCCAAAGGATGCCCTGGTGGTAAGTGCAAACAGTGTGGGTACATGTGTGGTGTACCAGGGGTATTGTGAAAGTGATTATTGTGTATTGTTCTGGCTACTAGTAAGGAAAGAGGGGGGTTACAGTGTCCCGGAGGGCTGTGCCCGGGTTAGCTTGACCACTACCAACCCTGACCTCCGGGTGGAGGCACTCGTTTCTGAACTCAGGCCCCTTAACCTGCTACTGGCCAAGCAGGCAGGGGTAGTAGCTCTTGGGATAGCGCCACCTAAGGGTTACATTAGTGTCATCTTCAAAGAGGCATACCTTTCCTTGCAGCCCATTTGCAATGTCACTTATGAAGACATTAAATAGGACTGGTTCCAGAACTGATCCCTGTGACACCCCACTGGTCACCCTCCTTACCTTGGATTGAGCTCCATTTACGTCCACCCTCTGTGTTCTATCCCTTGAACAATTTCTAACCCAGTCTACCACCTTGGGACCCATTCCCAGGCTGCCTAGCCTGTCCACAAGCCTCCGATGTGGAACTTTTGTGTAGAGGGACCACATTTGCTCTCCCTAAGTCCTCGGAGACCACCCCCGCCTCCAGCGACCTATTGAGCTGGGCTGCCAGTGGCGCTGCCAGCACCCCCCAAGCTCCTCTAATATCCTAGGATGTATCCCGTCTGGTCCCATTGCCCTGTCCACCCACAGCCCTGCAAGTTCCTTTAGAACTCTCTCTTCCGCAAATGGACTGGTGTCCACCTCCCTCCCTTTATTGCTCCTGTCACTTAATTGTGGTCCCTCACCTTCCCTCTCTTCTGTGAATACGGAACAAAAATATTTATTCAGGATTGTTGTTTTTTCCAAGTCCCCTTCTGCACGCTCCCCTTCTTCTCCCCCCTTAAGCCTTACAGTCTCACCCCTTGTCTTCCTCTTTTCTCTAATGTACCTGTAAAAAGTCTTATCCCCTTTCTTTACTGCCTGGGCTATTTTTAGCACAGTGCACTATCCAATTGAGCATAGCAACATTTGACACCTGGGCAAACGCAAAGCACAGCGCAAACTTTTGCCTTGTGCTTTGCAGTTTTTGGTGAATCTTGCCCCAGTTCTCTATGTTGCTACAGCATTCCAGGCAATCCCGAACCCAGGCTTCCTGAGGTGTTCCAACACACCACCACACCTGCAGGCACACACACACACTCTCGGCTTTTCACCTGCAGTAATGAGTCCGCTATTTTTGTGAAAATGTGACAGAACAGCTAAAAACGACACTGTACACATATTTTTTGTTTACTGCATACTATTGCAGTAATACTAAAAGTGCTTCTCATTATTTTTAGTAATGGCGCATAGTTGTAGCTTCATTCTTCGGACTGCAGCTGAATTATTTGCATTTTAGTTTGTCATTAGGGCATCTATCTTCTAAAGTAGTCTCCAAAGAGACATTTGAGAAAACACAAAGATAATGCTTTAAACTAGTATTTGGCCTGTCTAAAACAGAGACTTCAACAGTTGGTCACAGACAGTTAAATAAAGTCATAATTGCCTAGTAGTAGTATTTGGAGGCTTCTTAGCTATCCATGCTGCCTGAATGTTTTGATTTGTTTCCCCCTAATAATTTTTATTGAGTTTAAACATTTACATACATGAAACATAGGTTAAAAGACAGTTAAACTTACATCTTTTCTTTAGTTATACTTGTATAGCCATATAAAGACAGTATATAGGATCAGCTTATATGGTGCAATTTAAACAGCAATAGTACGGGCAACTGCAGTTTATAACATTAAACAATAAATCAGGTCATGTCCGATTACTCCTTATATCTCTTAAAACTATACTTATAATTAAAACTGTAGTTTACACTTGCGTTTCAATCAAAGCCTTCAATTTAAAAGTCATTAGCTAGCCAATTGAAGGAAGGGCCCCAAATGTTTTCAAACTTCTCTCTTTTATCACCTGAATGTTTTGATGATCACAACTGTTATATCACCCTTCTACCAAGGGAATCTGGAGAGTTGAAGCTGCCGATTGCGGCTTTTTTTCTTGTGCCCCTCCCACCAAGGGGACCAGGAAAACTGACGCCGCTGATAACGTTTGACAAAGTCCCCTCCAATGAGGGGACCAGAGAAATTTGTGCTACTGATCATGTCTATTGTGCCCCCTGCCTACCGAGGGGAACCACAAGAGCTGGTGCCCTGATTGCGACTGTTGTGTGATGTCCAACCCCCCCCCCACACTGAGGGGACCATGAGAGCTTTTTACCATGGGGGATTGGAGGACTTAGTGTGTTGGGGGGGAACAGGGCGTGGTGGGGAAGTTGTTTTTGGTGTCCTCGGGCTGTGAACTTTTTTGTGCAAGGGTGGGCCATGGTGGCAGTGGAGCACAGAACCTGGATGGTACGCGAAGATGGGTGTTTTTTTGGGTGGGGGGGGTGAGACCAGGATGGCAGCAAAAGTGTTTTGGTGTCATGGACAGGTATGGCCCAAGTGTTGAGTGGGGTGTGTGTGTGTGTGTGTGTGTGTGTGAATTCATGTTGTTACCATGGTTACTGTAAAATTACACGATACAGTAACTGTAGTAGTAACACGAGTAAAAGCCTCATCTGGTTCCAGTAGGCTTATTATAGCTGTAACAAGAAGTCTGTGCTGACTACGTCAGGCAGGCTTTAACAGAGAGATAAACATAACGTAATAACTGGCTTGTATTTTTTACCATTGAAGGAGCAGGTTATAATTCGCCATTATAACCCGCGGTGCACCTTCTCCCTCTGCTGCCATGCACTGTACCTCAGTGCACATCACATAGTCAAAACCAGGCAGAAATCACCTCAGTAAGCTCCGTTGCAAGTCTAAAACTAGCGGCAATAAAAATGGCCTTTTTTAAAAAGAATCAGTTGTCAGTCACCTCACCAGCTTTTTAAACAACTTGCCAGCAACATGTCAGGCTGATTCCAGTTGGTAAATCTCTCCCCTGTTTCTATAGAAATGGCAAGAACACCTGACATCATTTGCCTAATTAGCAGATCTCCAAGGCAACCCATTATCAGCCTAATTAGCACATCCTCGAGGCAAAAAATACAAAAACCTTGAAGAAAACTTTTTAAAATCTTTCCAAAAGGGACTATTCCTACAGACTTTTCAGCACAGAAGTACAGCTTTCTTTCATGGTACGATGATATTTACTGCAGTTTCTAAAAAAAATAACTTTCCAAGCTGTCCCATGTTGCCGTCTGCTGTTCTTAGTTGAAGCAGTCATGCCATAGTTTAAAACAAATACAAAGTTTTAAGCAATTGCATTTTACTGCCTTAATTCTACCAGTTTGTTTGAACCACTTACAGTACAGTTCACTAACTTTGCTAAGTTTCCTAAGTTTGTGAAGTTGTGTTTCAATAAACGTCTTGTTGCCAACTCTGTGATGCACATTTTTTTTTCTCCATGAGCCAAAAAACGTAAGCCAGCAATTACATAAAACAGTGCATAACAATGCATGGGGGTGAGTGCATAAATGAGAAATTAATACCCACCCTCGGTGTAGGATGCTTTAATAAACCCCTCGGGCGATGTAGCATCCCACACCGAGGGTGGGCATTAATTTCTCGTTATGCACTCACCCCCGTGCATTATTGTATATATCATAAACTCACGTACAATTAGCCTAATTTCTGTCTCAGGTCAGTTGTTAGGAGCTATCACAAAAGGCATGATTTTCGAACATATGTCTACTAATGAGCTGACAGAGATTAAGGTGGATTCACTAAGAGTCGTTCATGCACAACAAATTTAATCTGTTTCTTCAAAAAAACTGACCCAACAGCTGGACAAAAATACACCCATTGATATAATATATCTAGATCTATGCAAAGCTTTCGATACTGTACTGCACTGGGCAGTTCTAGAAAACAATGTCAGGCTTTGCTATAGCGCCGTGTATCATTAACTGGGTCAGTAGTTGGTTGCGCGGCAGAACCCAGAGGATGGTTATCAGTGGGCATCACTCCAGCGTAGAGCAGGTTGCAAGCGGTGTACCACAGGGATCAGTGCTGGGAGCGATCTTATTCCAGTTGTTTATAGGTGACATCAGCAAAATGATCGTTAACTGGAATAACAGGTATGTGGATGACACAAAGGTAGGTGGCCTGTGTGAGACACAGGAACAGTTTCAAAATATCCAAGAAGCTTTAGACAGAATATTTAGGTGTGCTCACAAATGGGGGGATGGAGTTTAACATACAGAAGTGCAGCCTAATGCAGCTGGGGAGATACCAAGCATTTCACAATTACATTCGCTGCAATACTGAACTTTAGGTAGTGGAATCTGAGAAGGATTTGGGAGTTCTAGTATCTAAGAAACAATGTTCAGTGGCAGTTGCCAAGGCTAATTGAGTAATACCGTCAATCAAGAAATTTCACAAGTCGTAAACCAGAAGTCACCTTACCTTTGTGCCGAGCATATGTCAGGCCCCGGCTAGACGATGCTAGTCGGGTATGGTGTCCATATATTAAGGAGGATGTTAAGAGAACAGAACATGTACAAAGAAGTGTAACCAAAATACAAAGTTTAAAAATAAGTCTTGCAATGAGAGGATTTGCTGCCTTAAATTAATGTAATTAGAAACAAGAAGGCCATGCAGGGACTGCTTATTATTATATGGCATCATAAGTGACCTATATCTAATGAATGAAGTCAATCTGGATTTTAAGGATTCGTATATCTCCCTGAGAGGTCACTCGCTACAACTTAAAAATTCCGAATTTCATATGAGCATGTGCAAATATTTCTATAGACAAAGAATAATAAATCTTTGGAATAATCTGCCTGTGGAAATAATCATAAGTCTAAAACTATATTGAAATCTAGACTGAATAGGTACATACTACGGGGGAATGACAGAGGAGCAACAAGTCTGCCAGTGCTTTTTCTGCTCCTCATCTTCTGTAGTATGATCCATTGCAGAACCCAGTTCTTTGATGATGCAGTGCAGCCCACCCTGACTTCCTGCTCTGGATGTGAATTTCACAATTTCAGGCCTAACTTTTGTGTTGTGTGAGTGTGTGTGTGTGTGTGTGTGTGTATGAGTGATAGGGTTATAGGGAAACCAGTTACAGAAAGACAACTATTGACAACCAGGGGACAAATCGAAAGTGAAGAAAGAAAATTGTTGGGCACGTGTGGCAGAAGGCAGTTGTAATAAGAAGACGGATGTTCCTAGCAACAGCATTATTACATTATTCATTGTTATATTAATAATGTAGTACTATTATAGGTATATTATAGCACTGGAAATGGGATTTTCCCTGGCTGTAATTTCCGTCATTAGGTTCCACTGGTTTACATCCAGATGATTGAGACGATGGCCATACAGATGGTTGCATTTCTGGGAAGTGTTCCAGCCATTCTCCTCGAGTTACACTGCTTGGATGTTGTACGGTTTCATTTACTGACTCCCTTTGAGTTGCCATGTATCTATTCCAGAGCAGTGTAAACCATTTTTCTTGCAATTTTGGCCTAGCATCAGTCTTACAAACAGAGCCAGGGTTGTTTATGATCCTGCTTCTCTGGTGCAGCCCCCATCCTCCTGGGTCAAACCTAGCCCTGCTTCCCTTCATCTCTGGCACTTACCCCCATCCGTCTAGCCTCATGGGCTTAATCCTCGTGGCATGGGCCAGCTGTGCTGAACTTAAATCCCACACCTCCATGGGGGAACAGAGACAGGAGAACCCGTGATGGTGGATGTAGCCAGTACTAGTAATTGTATTTATTTAGCGCCCAGTCCCAGAGGCTCTGGGCGCTCTACGCCATAACAATACAATATCAAACCAAATAAAACATAACATGTAATCATAATTAAAAACGGCTAAAACATAAAGTGCAAATCAGCAGTAAGCGTGACTTGAATGCTGTGACCGGTGGTATTAAATCAAATTGAAAGCTTGACTGAAGAGGCTGGTCTTCAGGCCCCTCTTAAAAGCCTCCACTAAAGGAGCTTCCTTCAAAGACCTGGGAAGCCAGTCCCACATGGCTGGACCAGGTAGCTCGAATGTGCAGTTGCCCGATGTCTTAAGTCTGGCCCTGGGTACCATTAGGAGGCTTCTCTCACAGGAGCAGAGAGGGTGAGCTGGGAAGTAAGGAGACAGGAGCTCACTTAGATAACTCAGGCCCAGTCCATGTAGGGATTTATAGGTCAGCAAGCTGACTTTTTTTTCCCCATGATAATTTTTATTTTCTTTTGTATTAAAATCAGAACACACAGAATGAAGCAATTCAGTACAGCAACAAGAATAGAACATTAAGGAGTAATACAGAGTAAAGGAAATGTACATGAAAAACAGTCACACATTTACACATACTGTTTAATTGTTACTATCACACATTTACACATACTGTCTAATTGTTACTATCATTATCTCATATAAGCAGATAAAATAGAATTAAAGTTAATTAAGTGCATAAATATTCAGCATATGGAACAAACAGAACTTGCAGTTGTACAATACAATACCATATTCATAAGACACTCTGTCATAAAGAAAAAAAAGAAATGTTAACTCTTTATAGCATGTGTAACCCCTAGATGGCGCTATCCCAGGGGCTACTACCCCTGCCTGATTTGCCACTAACAGGTTGAGGGGCCTGGATCCAATGGCTGGTGCCTCCACCCAGAGGTCAGGGTTTGCAATAGTTAAACTAACTTGGTCACAGCCCTCTGGGACACTGCAACCCCCCTTTCTTCCCACTAGTGGCCCACACAATATATCAGAATTACCTTCACAGTATACACTTACCCCCAGGTCTGGTTCGCACTGGGACCTCCTGTGAAATGAGATACAGTGCAACAATCACAGTACAGTACTTTAACATAGACAAATACCTCAGGCAGTATAACTTTGCTGAAACAAGCAGCTCTGATTTATTTAGGGGGATATAACAAGGACAGGGGAAATCAGGTTAATTAGCTTATCACTCTAATAATTCACCTATGGCTCTGTGCACAGGCCTATCCCTATCAGTTACTGTCCCTGGGTACCCAAGCCCTAGTGGCTAGTCCAAACCGTGGCAGCTGGTAGGGCCCTTTCACACAGAGAAAAGGAGAATTAAACAGTCAGCAGTACAGTAATTCCATTTGGATTAATGTGGCACCAACAGGAGTCACCCCAATTAGTACTCACGACCTCCAAAGAAGATATGGTCCTTCAATGTCAGCAGGGCTACTTTTGATCTCCAAGAGACTCCTCACACATTTATATGGTAAAAAAGAAAGCACTATACCAGGCAGGCTGCATCTGTATCCCAATCGCAATTACTGCACAATAACCAGGAGACACACAGCAGATTCAGTTCCTGACAGACCGAGTGTAATTCAACAATTTCTTCAGTCTTCTACAGGGTGAGCCTGGTTTCTACTCTTCAGAGATCCTTTGATTCTTTTCACAGGACGGATTCAGTCCTAACAAGCAGTTACACAAGTTGTAGACCGGAACTCTGGGCCTTGCACATTTTTTGACTGAAACTGTGCACTGAAGGAGCACAGGTTTCTTTCCCTTCACTTTCAGATCTCAAACTGAAACTCCCAACAGACAAAAACTGGCACTTCCTTTGAGTTCCTCCCAGTTCTTGACTGGATTGGCTGTCACCACAATAGACTGCTGCTGTTGGTCCAAAAGGCACCAAGTCTAAACTACATCTCCCAGAGTCACTGCCCATACAATCCTCTTGTGGCTGGCTCAGATTATGAGTCCCAAGTTCTGATTCGTCCAAGGCATCATTTTAGAGCTAGTTTACCCCACACTGATTGGTCCAGTTCAGCAGTTCAAAACCAGAATGGGGAACTAGGCAGACAGTTCTGACTGCAAAGAAAGCAGGTTAGACAAACTGTAATTTTATTATTACTGTAAATGATTTCTGGCAATCAGTTACATCTTTCAGACAGGTTCCCTTTGCACTCCTAGTGACTGCAAAATGGGGTGAATTGGCAGCAGCTTGAGTGGTACTCAATCAAAGAAACACACAGTCCCCATACAACTAATTATGTCTGCAAGCAGACAGCTCTTAAAGAGACAGTACCAGAGGTTCTAAAACACTCACTGATAAATGGCTTAAACGCCAAACACCATTCAGGCTTGGAGCATTCAAGCAAGCTCCTGGAAGTCTTTGGGAACCCCATTTGCAGGGGGTTACACCCTTCCTGGCTTGGGAAAAGCTTGACGTCCGCGTCAAGCAAGTACCTATAAGTTTCAACTGCAACCATATACATTTGCATTAGGCTCACACATGTAATCATCAGTCAATACATCATTTTACCAAGAACCATTTCTGAAACATTGCAGTACGTCACTTTACACAGTATAACACACACATTGTACCATAACATTACCTTTATTACCTCTTGTACATGAAACCTGAAGAGAGGGGACCCTTCCTATCAGTTACCTTGGGGCTGGACGGGCAAGGGCACCATACTTAGAGGGCAACATAAGTAACTTGAGTTAGCACTAACGTCAGTTTGGGCAATGAGCTCGGGGACACATACACTCCTTTATGGACAACATTGAGAGGCAAATCCACAGGCCTCCCAAGGGAATCATAACTGAGGTGCACCACAGGCTTTACAGCTCGACCAGTCTTTCTAGGGGGAACTGTTACAGTCTCTGCACTCTGAGCCTCATTTTCAGCATTGTCCACACTTGTCAGGGGAGTCTCCATGGGGGTAGAGAGGCTAGAACTTGGGGCACTTTCAGCTCCAGGAGTTACAGTTTCTGAGTCCACAACATTTGGCTGCATGGAGAGCTTTGGACACTGGCAGTGGACTGTCAGGGCACTCAAAATACTCTTCTTGTTCGGGTGTATCACCAGTCTGCCCCAATCTATCATTTTCTCCCTGAAAGCTCAAACAGTTCAACCATGCACAATGATTCCATTTCATCTGATCTGATGCTTTGCACTTCACTTTCTGGGAGCATTGGCTCCAGGGATGAAGCTGGGGCTGAAACAGTCCAGAAGGCCCAGCTTTGTCTCCAGTATTGACTAGGGATTGCCCAAACAATTGACTCAGTTTGTAAGAAGGATAGTATTCAAAGTCACTCTCACTTTCTTCCGATATGGACTGACAGTCATGCTCAACTGGGACTTGTGGAGGGAACACTTTAACTTTGCTCTGTAGGTGCAGACTTTCTTGATCTTTTCTTAGCAGCAGCTCTAGTCACTGGTCCAGAGGGGCATCTTAGGGCTCAGACTCAATTAAGATTTGTCCAATGGGCAGTAAATGATTTCTATGCATTGTTTTTACATCTTTTGAATTATTCTCAGGCCTTACTTTGTACACTTGGCAGATCATCTAGTTTGCCACACTACAATGTGAGGAGATGGTGCCATCTGTCAGCAATCTTGTGCTTGCCATACAATCCCAGATTTCTTAGCAATACCGATCTCCCTCCTGGAGTTCCTGTGCTTTCACCTTTTTATCATACCTTTCTTTGTTGGCCAGATTTCTTTTGGCAGCCATGGTTTGAGCCAGTTGAGTAGCATGAGTTAGCTGGGCCTTTAACTTTGCACATACTGTAAATAGTTGTCAGCCTGAACCCCATCAGAGAGACCCCAAAACACACATCTACTGGTAGTCGAGCTTCTCTTCCAAACATCAGGCGGTGGGGAGAATCCAGTGGCATCACTTTTGGTGCAGTTATAAGCATGTACCAGGGTGCTAATTTGTTGGCTCCATCTGGCTTGTCCTTTGGGTGCAGGGTGCCTAGCATATCTAGCAAAGTGCGGTTGAAGCGTTCAGGCTGTGGGTCCCCTGGGGTGGTAGGGAGTGGTTCTGGACTTCCTCCCACAGAGAAAGCATCTCTTTGATCAGGCGACTCTCAAAGTCTCTCCCTTGATCAGAATGGATTCTTTGTGAGCCCATAGTGAACAAAAAGTTTTCTAAGGTACTTTGGCCACAGTGGATGCTTTCTGGTCTTTGGTGGGGAAAGCTTGGGCATATCTGTGAAATGGTCAGTGACCACCAGCACATTACTGATATTTCTTTGATCTGACTCCAAACTTAGAAAATCAATACAGACCAGCTCCATGGGTGCACTGGTGGTGATGTTAACAAGGGGCAGCCCTCTGGGGCAAAGCTTTCCTCTGTAAGCAGCGACTACAAGTTCGAATGTGTTGCTCCACATCAGCCCCCATCTTAGGCCAATAGAATCTGGATCTCACCAAGTCAAGTGTTCTGTCTATACCAGGTGCCCCATGTGGTTGTGCAAGGACCTCAGTACTGAGTCTCGAAGGCAGTGGGCAGCACTAGTTGTTGTTTGTCTACTTGTCCCCTCTGTCTACTGTTTCTCTGTATAACAGTTTATTGATCAGTTTCAACTTAGGACCTTCTTTGTATAACAGTGCAGTTCTCAAATCAGTGGAGCGTAATTTGGACACATCTTTTCCTGCATAGAGGGCTTCTAAAGCTGCTTTGATCATGGGATCATGGGATTGAGCCCCGAATACTGTCATTGTCCAGCTGAGGCAGTGCACCAATGTCTATTGCAGAAAAGTGGCAATAAGCAGCAGGTATGCAATTCTCAGAGGCTCCCAAGCAATCCACCATGCAGTCCACTGCGTCCGTGGACATTGTTCCTCCTGTCAAACTTCCGGCAGGAGTGCCCAATGTCAGGTTCTGCCAATCGGACCCAATCATTCTGGGGAACAGGCCTCCGGAGAGAGCATCAGCATCTATGTGGTTCAGACCTGCTCGGTATTCGAGAGCATAGTCATATGTAGATAATGCAGAAAGCCACCTATGGCCAGTGGCATCCAACTTAGCTGAGGTCTCACATAGGTCAAAGGATTATTGTCAGTTTTACTAGTATTTTAGCCCCATAAAGTACTCATGGAATTGGTCAACAATAGCCCACTTCAAAGCTAGGAACTCTAACTTATGTACAGGATAGTTCTTTTCGGATGGGGTCAGGCTTCTACTGGCAAAGGCCACTGGTCTCAGGCCATTCTCTGCTCTTGGTACAACACAGCCCCAACCCTTGCAAGCTAGCATCAGTGTGCAGGACGTAAGGTTTTCTTGGATCGGCATAGGCCAGCACTGGAGCATGGGTAAGTTGATATATGATCTCATGAAAAGCAGTCTCACAATCAGAGTCCAGCGGGCCCCAAATACTTCTTTCGGATGAAAATACACTCTTTCAGTCTTGAGGATGCTGACTTTTGGTATTTTTGTGGGTTGGGGATACCCTTGAGTAAGGTTAAGTAAAGGGATCACTTGAATAGTCCTTGATGAAGCTCCGATAATAACCACAGAATCCCAGGAATCTTTGCAGTTCTTTTAGATTTTGGGCTGTGGCCAGGTGGTCAAGGCCTCAACTTTACTTGGGTCGGTCTCTATTCCTCGGTGGATACTATGTGTCCCACATACTTTACTGATGTTTGAAAAATTGACACTTATCAATGGACAGTTTAAGGCCAAAGTCCTCCAGTCGGTCCAATACCTTAAATAATCTGCTCTCATGTTCCTCCAGTGAGCTGCCAAACACAATAACATCATCTAGGTATACCAGGCACTTAGTAAGTTCATGTCCCCACTGCACGCTCCATCAATCGTCTGAAAGTGGCTGGGGCACCTGAAATCCCTTGAGGCATCCTCATGAATTCATAGAAAGCCAAGCGGACAGATAAAGGCTGTCTTTTCACGGTCCTCTGGGGCCATCGGATCTGATAGTACCCACTGCGGAGATCCAGCACAGAGAACCACTTGCTCCGTTTAGGCAGTCCAAAGCATCCTGAATGCGGGCATTGTGTACTGATCAGGATAGTCCGCGGTTTAAGGTGCGATAATCCACACATCATCCTTACTGTTCCATTCTTTTCCTCACTACCACAATGGGGAAGCATAAGGCTTCTGGATTCTTGTATTACACCAGCAGCTAACATCTCTTGCAGATGCCGTCTCACATCATCTATGTCAGCAGGTGCCAGGCGTCGAGACCTCTCACGAAATGGTCTTTAGTCATGCAGCGGATATTGTGCTCAGCTCCTTGCACGCATCCTACATCCCATTCCTTTAAAGAAAACACCTGGTCTCTGGGCAAGCTTCTCACTGATCTTCACTTTCCATTCAGCTGGCAGCGGGAGTCGCGAAATCAAACAAGTCAGGCGTTACTCTGTCATTCTTCCTTGAACTCTTGCTGCTGGGTAGCACTGCAGTGTCTGCACAATGCACATTAGCCAGGATGCAACCTCTGTTTACTCGAATGTCTCTTTCAGACACATTATGAACTTGGACCATTACCCTTCTGGCATAAGCATGGGCTCTAGCGGGCAAAATACTAGGCTTGACCAGCAGTCCCTCTGGCAATTTTCCATCGCCTGGTGCATCCAACATTAATATTTTATTCTTAACATCCTTTCTGATACGGACCTCTCCTGTAAGGTACACTGGGCATTTGGCGCCAGGATCAGAGACTCAGGATCCTTCTTCCATACAATTCGACCGGTTCCTCTGGTTCTGTTTTTCAGCATCTCTCTGTGCCTCATAGGCCTTCTTAATTAAAGCCGGAACTCTTAAAGCTCTACTAGTCTTTGACCCCTGTTTTCATAACACAACTGTGCCAGCCTTCCAACATATGAGCATTTGTTCCAATCAACAAAGGGACACCATCATACAGTCCAGTGGGGGACACACTAGGCTAGGGTCTCTACTTGTTCGCCACTCCAGCCACGGAGGTGGGGAAAGACAGCCAAATTCGGATATACCCGGAATAGGGTAGGCCTTTCACTTAACCCCCATACATGCAGTCCTTCTAATGGTTGTAAGTGGTACGTCTGACAAATGCTTCTGATACCAATCTTGGAACATAATTGTCACTTGGGAGCCACTGTCTAATATAGCTTTTGTAGACACCTGTCACTTTACAGTGGTCTCCATGGAGGACCCACTATTCTGGACCAGTCTGAGAGGCGGTAGTGGGGCCTGGGCAACTGACCTTGCCACAAAGGACGTGAATTAGCATTTTGGTGCCCTCACTGGGATCATGTGGTGCACCTCTTAACCACTGATTTCTTCTCCGAAGCTCTCCTTAAGCCTATATGCAACTTTGTCAGTGTCTTTTGGGACTGGCATTCCTTTCATGTGCCCATCTTTCCCACAATTATAGCAAAACATACTTTCTGGAGTTTGAGCTGGCCGAGGCGCACACTGGGAGCCAGGGCGGGGTATTACTAACTGGAAACCTTGGTGCCATCTCTGTCTGCGCGTGATAAGCATTTGGAGACATCTCGTCAGTTTCTCCACTTCCATGGTCAAGGAATCGAGTTCGAGCTGTTATCAGCAGGAGATACATGGGTGGGTACCCCACCCCATAGCAGATGCAGTCGGATATAGGTCAGGGCCGCATTTTGCAGGCGTGGCCTTCATAAAGGACTGTTTTGAATTCCGATCTCTCAACAGTTCGCCCCATTGTGACATATCTTTTCCTTGTCAGAGCACTCATTGACTGCCAACCTCTCGCCCTGAACTTCACTTGATGGGTCACCTCAGTCACTCGGGTCGTAGCCGCAGCTATTGGTGCAGGTCCTCCCGAGGTCGCCTTTTTCTCAACTCCTCAATTTCTCTCATTAACTCATCATAGGAGGTGGGGATTCCAGTCGATCTGCCAGGTGTAACTGAAGCAACAGCAGTTCTGAGAAGGGGCAGACTTAAGGATCCTGTCCAGCCTGGTTCGTCCAGTTCAATCGCTGGCAAACTGCCTTTTCTGAGGCATTCTTGCAACAATTTTCCAGCCGAGATACATACACAGACAACAACTCCCTTGGTACTGTTGTGCATCTCTACTCTCCACCATAGGTCCTCATCAGAATCTGGGCTCCCATACACATTCTCCAAGGCCTCAAGATAGGCCTGTGCAGTCGCTTCAGGGTTACTGGCCCGTTTAGCACGGATGGTAGCCAGGGCAGGACCTCGGAGGCTCTCACTAACCCTCTTCGCTTCACCTTCCGAGCATTGCCATTCTAGCACTTGGGGGCAACATAGTCTATCCAGGTCTCCCAGTCATCCTCCCTTGGGGGTGGGAGGGTGCCAGAGAAGATCCTCAACCTTCGGTAAGAGTCGTGACTAATGGCAGGTGCAGAAATAGGAGTCTGCATTGGTTCAGACACCATTACGGGCACTGGAGCAGGAGAGGGTGTTGGGGAGGAACACCCCAGGTGGCAAGAATAGTTTCTTCAAGTCCTCACAGTTTTCCCTCTCCCAGCAACCATTCAGCAAATTTCTCCTCAAAAGTTTCAGATAGTGGTGGGGCTGATTCCCCCAGGTCTTTACTGTCCTTAGTTATCACTCTCCAAGCAGTGAGGGCTCCCTCTGGGATAATGGTCTGTGGCACTTTGGAGCTATCTATGGGATCCTTAAACTCTACTAGGGCCAGGAAAGTGTGGGTGAGCAGATTAGCATGCCGCCACCACCACAGGGTTTTGTAAACCTTCCACCTTGGAAAGTACTCCCTGCACAGTGTCCGTATTGATACCCAGGGGATGTCCAGGATAAGCATAGCATTTTGGGGTCGATCTCCTCCCAGTACACCACTCCACCAGCGGTGCACAGCCACTTCTGTCGGGTACCCATTTTTTCTTAACAGTGGTTCGTGAATATGGCCACTAGAGGACACACAATCCCAGCGGTGAGCCTCAAGATGTAACCCCTAGATGGCGCTATCCCAGGGCTACTACCCCTGCCTGATTTGCCACTAACAGGTTGAGGGGCCTGGATCAGTAATGGTGCCTCCACCCAGAGGTCAGGGTTTGCAATAGTTAAACTAACTTGGTCACAGCCCTCTGGGACACTGCAACCCCTTTCTTCCCACTAGTGGCCCACACAATATATCAGAATTACCTTCACAGTATACACTTACCCCAGGTCTGGTTCCGGCACTGGGACCTCCTGTGAAATGAGATACAGTGCAACAATCACAGTACAGTACTTTAACATAGACAAATACCTCCAGGCAGTATAACTTTGCTGAAACAAGCAGCTCTGATTTATTTGGGGATATAACAAGGACAGGGGAAATCAGGTTAATTAGCTTATCACTCTAATAATCTACCTATGGCTCTGTGCACAGGCCTATCCCTATCAGTTACTGTCCCTGGGTACCCAAGCCCTAGTGGCTAGTCCAAACCGTGGCAGCTGGTAGGGGCCCTTCACACAGAGAAAGGAGAATTAAACAGTCAGCAGTACAGTAATTCCATTTGGATTTAATGTGGCAATTCAACAGGGAGCGACCCGAATTAGTACTCACGACCTCAAAGAAGATATGGTCCTTCAATGTCAGCAGGGCTACTTTTGATCTCCAAGAGACTCCTCACACATTTATATGGTAAAAAAGAAAGCACTATACCAGGCAGGCTGCATCTGTATCCCAATCGCAATTACTGCACAATAACCAGGAGAACACACAGCAGATTCAGTTCCTGACAGACCGAGTGTAATTCAACAATTTCTTCAGTCTCTCTGGGTGAGCCTGGTTTCTACTCTTCAGAGATCCTTTGATTCTTTTCACAGAATGATTCAGTCTAACAAGCAGTTACACAAGTTATGAGCGGAACTCTGGGCCTTTTACGTTTTGACTGAACTGTGCCAAGGAGCACAGGGTTTCTTTCCCTTCACTTTCAGATCTCAAACTGAAACTCCCAACAGACAAAACCGGCACTTCCTTTGAGTTCCTCCCAGTTCTTGACTGGATTGGCTGTCACTCACAATAGACTGCTGCTGTTGGTCCAAAAGGCACTCAAGTCTAAACTACATCTCCCAGAGTCACTGCCCATACAAACTTCTTGTGGCTGGCTCAGATTATGAGTCCCAAGTTCTGATTCGTCCAAGGCATCATTTTAGAGCTAGTTTACCCCACACTGATTGGTCCAGTTCAGCAGTTCAAAACCAGAATGGGGAACTAGGCAGACAGTTCTGACTGCAAAGAAAGCAGGTTAGACAAACTGTAATTTTATTATTACTGTAAATGATTTCTGGCAATCAGTTACATCTTTCAGACAGGTTCCCTTTGCACTCCTAGTGACTGCAAAATGGGGTGAATTAGCAGCAGCTTGAGTGGTACTCAATCAAAGAAACACACAGTCCCCATACAAACTAATTATGTCTGCAAGCAGACAGCTCTTAAAGAGACAGTACCAGAGGTTCTAAAAACACTCACTGATAAATGGCTTAAACGCCAAACACCATTCAGGCTTGGAGCATTCAAGCAAGCTCCTGGAAGTCTTTTGGGAACCCCCATTTGCAGGGGGGTTACACATGAAATTGTAAAAAAGGGCCCCATACCTCTAAAAATTTCGCTTGTTATCACAAAGGGAGTAGGCAGTTCTTTTGTTGTTTGTCACATAGCTAAGCTGATCCATCCATTCACGAAATGATGGAACAGTTGGAGATTTCCAGTGCCTAAGGATTAATCTATTGGCTGACAAAGCAAGCCAGCCTTGCAGGAGATTCATCACGTCACCAGCAGCCAGTGCAGATCACGCATGACTTGGGTCACATGAAATGACCTCGGAAGGCCTGTCAGCAATGTGGCGCTGAGTTCTGCACTAGCTGCAGGTGTCGTAGGATCTCTACACTCACCCACAGATAAAGAGTGTTACAGTAGTTGAGCCTGGAGGTCACAAAGGCATGCACCAGTGAGGGCGGGTCTTCCAGCCGGATCAAGGCTTGATTTTGGGAGTTGTTAAGAAGATGGTAAAAGCCATTCCAGACTATGGATGACACATGAACCACTAATGGGCAGTAGGGCCTAAGCATGCAGAGTCACACTGCATGCTGCAGGGTATTTTCTTGTGTCCGGCACCATTCCCACAGGATGTCGGTACACTAGGGTCTCCAAGCATGGGCAGTCCATCCAATGTTCCCTCTCCTTTTGGTGTCCTGAACTGCATTACCATCTATGGTCCCCCAGGTGGCAGTGCTGCAGTGGGGATCCATCCCTTCCTCCCTCCTGAAGGAAGAGAGCATTTACTGTGACACTGTACCCTGCTTCTCCTGACCGACTTTCAGCTACTCGAACTTGTTCAGAACTCAAGTCACCAGCACTGTGAGTGTAAACTCGACCACTACATCAACAAGCTGGCCTTTGCTCTTAGAGAATTATCAAGATGGGGCTTTTCCAAAACTGAGAGAAAAGTGTACCCGTTTCACCTCTGTACACCTGTGCCCGCAGGCACCCAAAGCACTGTCTTGCATACAATATGGGGTAGACAGGTAGTGGTTTGATGTTTCCTGTACACTGTTTGAAGCTGTACTGACCTATTCCTTATAGATATTGATTACTTTTTGATCACTGAACCAGATGGCCCTTCACTGCTGACATGAAGGATTATCAGTAGCATTGTGGGTTACCCAGCAAGAGCAGGGGGTAGCATTCTGAGTTACAGTACATAGCATGAATGGGGATAGTATTCTGGGTTATGAAGCTTGAGTGGGGGTACAGTAGTAGAACCGAATTAATCGAGAGATTTTTCAGGATTTTTAAAAATCTCTATTGAGAATTGTGAAACCTTTTGTTAGGGATTTTTTTTTGTTTGGAAGTGTGTTCACTGCTCCCAGGAGAGGGTGCTTCCATCTGATAGTCTAGTTGAAAATACACTATATGATGCTTGAATACTGTAATAGGAACTGGCCTCTTTCTGTAGGTATAACAAAAAGAATTTTAGAGGATTTTTTTCCCTAAATTTTGTGACGGATAAATAGGGAATCTCAAAAATTGCTTGACAAATTCGGTGCTACTACCATAGCATTCTGGGTTACACAGCATAAGTGGGGTGGCATTCTGCGTTACGCAGCATGAGTAGGGATAGCATTCTGGGTCGCACGGCGTGAGCAGGGGTAGCATTTTTGGTTACACAGCAAGAGCAGGGGGTAGCATTCTGGGTCGTACAGCATGAGCAAGGGGTAGCATTCTGGGTCTCACAGCATGAGCAGGGGTAGCATTCTGGGTCGCACATCACGAGCAGGGGGTAGCATTCTGGGTCTCACAGCATGAGCAGGGGGTAGCATTCTGGGTCGCACAGCATGAGCAGGGGGTAGCATTCTGGGTTGCACATCACGAGCAGGGGGTAGCATTCTGGGTCTCACAGCATGAGCAGGGGGTAGCATTCTGGGTCGCACATCACGAGCAGGGGGTAGCATTCCGGGTCTCACAGCACGAGCAGGGGGTAGCATTCTGGGTCGCATAGCATGAGCAGGGGATAGCATTCTGGGTTTCACAGCAGGAGCAGGGGGTAGCATTCTGGGTCGCACAGCATGAACATGAGCAGGGGATAGCATTCTGGGTTTCACAGCATGAGCGGGGGTAGCATTCTGGGTTGCACGTCATTAGCAGGGGGTAGCATTCTGGGTTGCACAGGTCAAAAGGGGTTCAGACCTGAGTTTCCATGTTCTTAGGTCTGCACGATAACCACCAGGGTACACACACTGCTTGCATTTGCAGGACTGAACAGATGGAGAGCCTTGAGCAGTTCTGAGTTGCTAAATTTGTAATGCTAACCCTACGCCAAGCCTGGAGCATTTGTGCCTTTTTATCTTTAGTTGAATTCCGAAATGGCTGCTTGATAAAATGATCCCTGAGAGAGGAGTAGGGATTTGAAGAGGCTTTATTACAGTACTCCCACAATGCACTCTCGTCCTCTCTGTCTCACTCTTTGGTGTAGCTTCACTTCTCATAAGGTCAGGTACCATAGAACTGTAAGATACATACACCACAGAGATGGCTGCTTCTGTTCAGATCAGGACTTTGTGAAAGTGACAACGCTCTACAGTCCGTGTGCCTTTGCACTGCATGCTTATTTCACCCCTGCTTGTGAAGCAAGGTGTTGGACATGATGGACTTAAGAGTCCCTTCCAACCATATATTACTGTGATACAAGTTAGTATAAAACAGAAGAGTGTTTGGCTGGTGAGCACATTATCTGAAAAGCAGGGCTGACTTCAGAGTAAGAATGCAGGTTTTGCATTTCTGTCAGTCCTGCTGTTCTTCAGTTGGTGGGAGTTTTGGCAGGTTTATTTATTTATTTGCTTATTTAAAGTGACTTCTCACCCTCCCTAGAATGAGGCATCACATGACATGGTACTGTAGCTTATGCCTCAATAGTCAGTTTGTGCTATTTTTAACATTTTATTTGCAGCCTATATTTAGCTGGAAGGGGATCGTAGTTTTGCCCCAACAAGGCAGCCAGCTGATCCCTTCCACTCCTTATTCATGTGCATGCCTTCGTGCTGAGGCACGTTATGGTGTGCAGCAAAGGAGAGCGTTGGGGCGAGCCCCATTGAAGTGAATGGTAGTCTATTTTTTAATTCTGTTTAATTCAGTATGATGGCCAGTTGGAGATTAATGAAGGCCACAGCTTAACTAACAAGTCCTGTGTTACTATAAGGATAGTGATGTGTCTAGAGTTGCTTTAAAGTCCTTGCGCTATTTACCACTACTGTATGCTGTGGCGCTGCATAAAACCTAATTCCTTTTCTTTTCCTTTCAGCTGTGGAACATTCTGACAATTAATAGTTAAACTAACTGATTATTTCAGCAGGCTTCTTCTGACTGACAGTGTCCTCTGCAGAAGAAATCTCACTGGTCTGATTTGACCATAACGTTGTGGTCATTCCTTCTTTGGCTGCCATGTTGAATTAAAGGAGGTAGGAAGCGCTGCGGTGTTCCCAGCTCCTGTTGGCTGACCTCCTGTTCTCTTTCTGTATGTGCCTCTCCCTTTTTTATTTTCTGTCTCCCTGCTTAAAATTTTGCTGCTCTTTATGCAGTCCTCTATTGAGCCATTATAGGTGTGTCACACCCTGACAGCAGCAGTTGCAGTCAGTCACTGGCTTGTATCGCTGATGCAGCACCTTGCATGAGTAGTGATGGGGCTACCTACAGAGCTGCTTTTAAACATGAGGGAGACAAGAAACACTGAAAAAAAAAAAAGACAGGCTGTACAAAAAGGAACAAGCAAACATGAACTGGAAATACTGTGATGCTCTCTTCTTCCTGCTAAGAAACCTAGGGGTGATCGTATCGAATGACCTAAAGGTGGCCAGGCAGTGCAGCTAGGCAGTAGGGAGGGCTAGTGGGATGCTGGGGTGCATAGGGAGGGGTATCACCAGCAGAAAGAGGGAGGTGGTGTTGCCTCTGCATAGATTGCTGGTAAGATCCCACCTAGAGTACCGTGTCCAGTCTGGAGACCACATCTCAGAAAGGACATAGACAGCATGGAAGCGGTCCAGAGGAGAGCAACTAAAATGGTGCAGGGGCTGCATCAGAAGCTCTGTGAGGAGAGATTAAAGGACAACTGCATACATACTGACCTCCCCGTCCCTGAAAGGCTTAACCCCCAGTTAAACGTCTTATACAGGAACCCCCCCTTTTTTTTTTCCAGCAGCCACTTACTTTAATTTTATTTTGTAAAGACCATGAACCGAAAATATGGCGGACTGTGCGCGGTTCCATTTACTATAACAGTGCGGCACCGCACCACTCGCTTACATTGAAGTGAGTGGTGCGGCGACGCACTGTTACAGTAAATGGAGCCACACACGGTCTGCCATATTTCCGGTTCGTGGACTTTACAAAATAAAATTAAAGTAAGTGGCTGCTGGAAAAAAAGCTTAATCGGGGGTAAGCCTTTCGAGGGCGGGGAGGTCAGTATGTATACAATTCTCCTTTAAAGGATCTAAATATGTACACCCTGGAAGAGAAGAGATAGAGAGGGGGGGGGGATATGATATAGACCTTCAAATACCTCGCGGAGGTAAACGAGGTACAAGAAGGAAGTATTTTTCAGAGAAAAAAAGGTGCTTAAGGGCAAGGGGGCTTAAAAAGAAGCTGGAGAGGGGTAGATTCAGGAGAGATGTGAGGAAATACTTCTTCACAGAAAGGATAATGGATTCATGGAACAGTTTTCCAGTGGAGATGGTAGATGTGAATACAGTGGTGGGGTTCAAGAATGCATGGGATAGGCATAAGGGAATCTTAGGGAAAGGGAAGGGGTGAGTGATACTATAGGCAGGGAAAAAATGGGCAGACTAGGTGAGCCAAGTGGTTCTTATCTGCTTGCAAATTCTATGATCTTACTTCGAGAGGGCTCTTGCAGTAGGTATTCACATATAGGACTAAGCCGCCAGGCGTCAGGACCTGGAAAAATTTCTAGCTAGCAGTCTCTGGCGGGGGACTGCTTGCGATCAGGTGACCCGGCATCCACTCTGACGTCGGTATAAAGAGCGGTCCCCACGCCAGTCTTCCAGTTTTTCCTGCCGCGGCTTGTGAAAGTTCCTCGTGGTAGAACAGCACTTGTCAGTCGTTCGTCAGTCTTAAAGTTTTCGAACTTTTTTCGACCTGTTTTCTCTGTTTTTCTATATTTTCTTCAATAATTGCTGTGTATGTCATCCCTGATGCCCTCCGAATTGCATAAGAACAAGTGCGACTCGTGTGGTTCCTAGCTTCCAGACAAGGACAGCCACTCCTTGCGCCTCTTCTATCTAGGCCCAGACCAACCCATGGAGAAGTGCCAGCACTGCTAGAAGTTCAACTCAGCTACCCACAAGAGAAGGCAGCAGTCCCTGGGAGCCGATCTCCTCAAGAAGAAATTGGCCTCCATGGAAACAGAGTTAAAAAAGCTTAGGCAGGCGTCCACTTCCCCCAAAGGCCACAAAAAGAAGCGTGACAGGGAGAAGGAGCGGGAGTCATCTTCCACAGCAGCCACGACTTCGGCTGGAGTTGCAGCCCTTAAGGTAACATCCTCTCCGGGGGATCACTTCTCGACGGCCGTCTTGGTGCCTACCAAGAAGGCGTCACCCCTCCAGTCAGGCTCGCGCTCGGGCCTTTCGGGAGCCTCCGGGACAAAGGAGGCCTCCACTTCAATTAAGGCCGCTCCTTCCTCACGGCCATCTGGTCAGAGCGGGTCCGGTAAGTCGGACGTCAGATTCACTGACACCCGCCCGGACAAGGCTGCTAAGCTGCTCACCTCCTCGGGTGAGCGCCCAGCCAAACCCCCTTCCAACAAGGCTGCCACTCCTTCGCGACCTTCCTCAGATAGGGAGTCCGACCGCCCGGCCAAGAAGCCTGCACCAGACTCTATTGTCCCGTCTGATGCCCCAGGCTCTCCGCAACGTCTCACCACATTGCCCACTGAGGTCCCCACGTCCCCTCGACTGACACCCGGGGATTTTAATCCTCCTTCCCCGGTCATCACTGAGGACCTCGAGACACTGCTGTCAGGGCTTCCTCCTCCTGCGCCGGACCCCCTGATGCCGGATCCTCAGACGCCGGTCCCAATGCCAGCCGACCCGACGCCACCCTCTGGCATCCCTCTGCCTGACGGAAGACCTATTCCTCTGTCAGGACCGTTGGACCCGCTTGACGGTATACCCATGCCGGGCCCGACGACCACAGGGCCAATGCTTCCTCCGTCTGGCCTGCCAGCAGGGCCTCTGCCAGGTCCTTCTGCTCCGTCAGAGCCCCTGGCGCCAGGGTACCTGACACTGCAATACCCAGTGCCACAGTACCCGACCCCTCAGTATCCGGTGCCACAGTACCTGACGCCGCAGTACCCGATGCCAAGCTACCCGCCATCAGGCTACGGATACTCCTTTTACGGGTACCCAGAGTAGCCGTATCCCCCACCTCCTCCACCTCCGCCCACTCCACAGCCGCCGGCAGATCTGAAGGAGACCTTGGCCTCCTTGTGGGCTGAGGCCAGGGCTCAGCTCACCAGGGAGGTCGAGTCTCATCTCCCAACGCCGGGTCCCTATATCGGATCCCCTACGTCGGAGATGGGAGACTCCCTCCCTCTTGCCCGACATCAGAGGAGAACCCTCCGGTGCCTGAGGCAGGGAGGATACACGCCCCCAGGAACTCCCCAAAGGGGCCGTCCCTCCCCGTTCTAGGGAGGAGTATTCTTCCTCTTCTTCAGAGATTCCTGACTCGGACTCAGAGTCCGGCCTCTCTGACCCCGAAGGTGAGCCCCATACTCCAGAATGCCCCAGGCTGAGGGAACTTCTGAAGTCCCCTCCGGAGGACCCTTCCTTTCTGGAGCTATTGAGGAAAATCCAGGATGTACGTCAGTGGCAATCAGTGGAGCCAGACCCACAATGTAAAAAACTTACTGACCATTTGGATCTGCCCAAGATCGCTCCTACGCTGATTTCACCCTGAATAGAGCCTCACGCAGACCTTGTTTCCTCCATCTAGAAACAACCTTCCCGCATTAGCCCCCCTTCTGCGGAAGGCGGACAGGCTATACCAGGCTCCTGAGGGTGTAGGCTTTCTCAGCCTTCACCCCAAGGTGGATTAGGTTGTCATCAGCGCCACCCACGGCCATTCAGCCAGTCCTAAACATCTAAGCTCGTCTCTGCCTGATAAGGAATCTCGGCTTCTGGACCAGTACGGGAAGAAGAGCTATTCCTCTTCTACCCTAGGCATCAGGACCCTCAATTATGTTGCCCATATGGGGGCTTTCCAGAAGTCCTTCCTTAGCCAGGTGGAATCTAAGTTGGACTCCCTTCCTGAGTCACAGACTAAGCAGGAAGTGGGTGACCTTGTCCATTCCGCTCGCTCGGCCTGTCGGCACATGCTCCATGCCACTTACGATGCGGTGGACACAGCTGGGAGGAGCTCAGCCATCGCCGTAGGCCTACAGTGTCACGCCTGGCTCCGCGTGTCAGGATTGGTCCCTGAGGTACAATCCGCTATACAGGATGCTCCCTTTAGGGGTTCGGGGGTGATGTCAAGAACATCATTACCGAACTGCAAGAGAAGGGTACTGCACTCAGGTCTGTCCAGACTATGTACAGACCCCCTCAAGGGCAGCGGCATCCTTTTCGTTGCCAAGACCAACAAAGACAAAAGACCCAAGGAAAACATGCCAACAAATGTCGGGCCCCTCCAGCAACCAAGACTCCCCCAGCAAAAAAGCCATAGGAGCCCTAGCTGCTGCGCTGCCCCACACCTCCCAACTCACTGCCTCTCCCGCTGCCTCTGGAGGTTCCAGAGGAACCAGTAGGGGGGAGATTCTCCTCCCATCTGCTGGGTTGGGAGAGGATAACATCAGACGCTTGGGTGCTCCAGCTGATATCGGCAGGACACTCAATAGAGGTTCTGCAGAAACCGCCCCGAAAACCACCCCCTCAGTCGTCTTACTCCCCGCAACATTTTCTTCTGGTTCTAGAGGAAATCATCTCCCTTCTCTCGAAGGCGGCGATAGAGCCAGTCCCCATTTATCTTTGAGGGACAGATTACTATTCCCATTTCTTCCTAGTTCCAAAGAAGATGGGAGATCTGAGGTCCATTCTAGACCTCAGCTTCCTGAACATGTTCGTGGAGTACAAACACTTCAGAATGCTCTCCTTGTAGAGCCTTCTACCACTACTTCGGCCGGGACAGTGGCTATGCACCCTGGACATGCAGGATGCTTACCTGCATATCCCCATATGCCCTTCCCACCGCAAATACCTCCGGTTTTGTTTTCAGGGGGACCAGTATCAATTCAAGGCCCTCCCATTTGGTCTTTCCTTGGCCTCCCCAGTGTTTACCAAATGCCTGTCGGTGGAAGCGGCCAACCTGCGTAGCCAGGGAGTACAGGTATTCCCATACGTGGACGATTGGCTCCTGGCGGCCTCGTCCAGAGAGGAACTCCTGCACTCCCTTTCCCTTACCTTGCAGGTTTTTACCAGCCTGGGTATCACCATCAGCCAGGCCAAGTCCCACTTGGTCCCTTGCCAACACCTCCAATTTATTGGGGGTGATTGTGGACACGACTGCCGGCAAAGCCTTCTTGCCTCCGGACAGGGTAGACACCCTTCAGAATCAGTCTCATCTTCTGTCCGGCTGCAGGAGGGTAGGAGCCAGGTCAGTCCTCCACCTCCTCGGGCTAATGGCGGCTGCCATTCTGACAGTCCCGTTCCCTCAGCTCCATATGAGGATCTCTCAATGGATGTTTCGGTCACAGTGGGACCAGACCATGGACAATCTAGACCAAGAGGTACTAGTATCAGATCCCATGATCAGGGAATTGCAATGGTGGATGGTTCAGGAGAACCTGTTGCCTGGGAGTCCACTTCTGCATCGATCCACCTTCCCAGACGTTGACGACAGATGTACCAAGAGAAGGCTGGGGTGCCTACCTAGGGTCTCACAGGACTCAGGGCAGCTGGTCCAAGTTCGGGCAAAACCTGCACATAAATGTACTCGAACTGAGGGCAGTCCTCTATGCCCTTCAGGCTCTCCTTCCCTTCATCCTCCCCGGTCATCTCCTCATACAATCAGACAACATGTGTGTAGTCTGGTACCTCAACAAACAGGGAGGAACATGTTCCTACCCCGTCTGCCGAGAAGCGATGAGAGTCTGGTATTGGGCAGCCCAACATCACCTTCACTTGACTGCAGTTCACGTTCTGGGAGTGGAAAACACACTGGCAGACGAACTCAGTCGGTCCTCAGCCTGGGTCCCACGAATGGGAGTTGGATCAGCAAGTTGTAAATGACATCTTTCGGCAATGGGGAACACCTCAGATGACCTCTTCGCCTCTCCCCAAAACACAAAACTTCCCTCTTTCTGCTTGCTTGCTCCGGGGCAAGACATTTTTTGGTGGGACGCTGTGTCTCTCTGTTGGAGGGACAGATTCGTTTATGCCTTCCCTCCCATTCCTTTAATTCCGAGGGTCCTGAACAAACTCAGATCGAAAGGAGCTCGAATGATTCTCATTGCTCCCTTCTGGCTCAGGCAAGTCTGATTCTCTCTTCTGCAACAGTTTTCAGAGGAACCTCCTCTTCCTCTGTTGTAACAATTGTTGATCCAGGATCAGGGGACCCTTGTTCATCCAGGTCTCAAATTCCTTCATCTCCATGCGTGGCTTCTGCAGATGTAGCTAAAGCCCACTTCGGAGGCTCTCCTTTAGTAGTGGACATTATGGTGGAGGTCAGGAAGCCTGCCACCAGGTCCACCTATGCTATGAAGTGGAAACAGTTTTCTATCTAGGCAAATTCGAAAGACTTTGAGCCCTTCTCGTGCCCAGTCAGCAAAGTGCTGGACTACATGCGTCACCTCTTCGATCTGGGTCTCGGCCATTCCTCGTTGAAAGTTGGCAGCTATCTCAGCCTACCATATTCCCTTTGGAGACAGTACTTTTGCTCAGTTAGGAGTCTCTAAGACTTTCCTCAGAGGGGTTCTCCATTTGAGACCCCCCATCTACATTCCTGCCCTTCCATGGGACCTGAATTTCATCCTGGAGAAGCTTACTCTGCCTCCCTTCGAGCCAGCAGCAGCAACTGATTTGAAGTTCCTTTCTTGGAAGACACTCTTCCTAGTGGCCATTACTTCTGCTCGGCGAATTTCCGAGCTTCAGGCCTTAATGTGTAAAATCCCGTACTTGATTTTTCACAAGGAATGTGTGGCTCTACGTACCAGCCCTAAGTTTTTCCCTAAGGTGGTGGCTGAATCTATGCTGAATCAATTTATTGAGCTACCCGCTTTCTTTACGCAACACTCCAATCAAGGGGAGTACCTCGTGCATACTTTGGATGTTCACAGAATCCTGAGCTACTACATCAATCAGACTAGGGAAGACTGATCAGCTTTTTGTCTCTTTTGCTCACAAAAGAGAAGGCAATGCTGTTTCTAATCAATGCCTATCAAAATGGTTGGCGAATTGTATCACTTTCTGTTACACAAGTGCAACAGGACCCTTCCGGGTCAGGTCATAAGTCACTCCACCAGAGGAGTAGCTACCTCTGCAGCTTGTTTCAAAAATGTGTCAGCAGCAGACATCTGTGCAGCTGCAACTTGGACTTCTGTCCATACCTTCATGAAACACTACAGTTTGGACATTGCCTGTTGCCGTAGAGCAGGCTTCGGGTTGGCTGTGCTACAAGGTCTCTCCTTTCATGAGACCCGTTCAGCGCTGAGGTTCCATGCTATGGATGACAATCCTCCTCCCGAGTGCTTTTCCTTGTTCCAGACTGCTTGGGACTCAGTCCTATATGTGAATACCTACTGCAAGAGCCCTCTTGAAGTAAGATAGTACAGTTACGTAAGAACTTACCGTAACAGTACATCTTCGAGAGAGGCTGTTGCAGTAGGTATTGCCTTCCCACCCTCCATCCCCCTAAGTTTTCTTTGCTTCATTTCCACGGGGGGAAATATCCTCTTCTCTCCGGTCTTGCCTCTTTTGGTCTTTGGCAGGAAAGAACTGGAAGGTGAGTGTGGGTGACCGCCCTTTTTTACTGATGTCATACGATGCTGGTCACCTGATGTGGGGGCGGTCCTCCGCCAGAGACTGCTAGCTAGAAATCTTTCCGTGGGGTCCTGATGCCTGGCAGCTTAGTCCTATATGTGAATACCTACTGCAAGAGGCTCTCTCGAAGATCTACTGTTACGGTAAGATCTTACATAACTGTACTTTTCTCTGTTAAGCAATGGAATGCTCTGATGCCTAAAAATGCTAATGGATGGATTGCAATGTAATAGGGAACCAAAAAACATTGATCTGGGATTGCCTGGTGTTTTCTAATCGAGAGCCTCATATAGAGACCCCACTATGCTTCGGTTCTGTGTTAGCTTGCTTCTGCTGAGAGTAGCACTTGCAGTTAGGCAATAACTGCCTTCTTCTCTTTTCCTTCCCTGCAGTAACTGCCCTTTCTTGTTGGCTGCTGCGTTGGCAAGAGTGACAACAGATGAGATTGTGCAGAGTGACCTTTCCGTGCACTATTTACCAAAGCACGTGGACAGCACCGATGGCATTATACGTAAGTGTTATTTACAGTACTCCAGCGTGTAGCAATTTCTGTTTGGTTAATTTTTTAAAGCCTTGCATTTAAGGCTTTCTTTTTTAACCCAGACAGTTAAGTAACTGAAAAGGTTTATAGGCCCAGATATTCAAACTGCACTCAAAATGAGCGCAACAGCAGGAGCAAGCACAAACCAGTTGCGCAAATGCGCAACAGGTGCGATATTCAAACATGGAGCAGAACAAATTGCGCAAGCAACCAACGTCTGAATATCGCACATACTGCGCCATAGCGCAACCAGGAAGGAGAAGCTGAGCCGAAATGTTGCGCTATGGAGCAACCAGGGCAGCCCAGCTGAGCATTCCAGAGGTGCCATAGCGCAAGCAGAGCCCCCCCCCAGAGCAATGGAACTGCACATCCAGGGAGGCAGGCTGGGGCCCACCGCCAGCCATGCCACACATGGGCACAGGAACACACTGCAGAACCCACACCACACCTGCACACCCCAAGCACAGCATCACTGGGGGTGTGACGGATGATCTACTGGCCCATGGGGACAAGCCAACACAGCATAGCGGAGCTATGACACCCCAGCACAACCACTGGCATGCTGAGAGTGCCACACACAGGGGGTTGACAACCACAGTGCACAGCAGCCCCGCACGCACAGCACACCCTGCACTGTGACCCCAAGACACCACCTATGTGCAGTGACTGGCACTGCAGGAAACCATGCATCCCCAGCACATGTCAACCCGTGCAGCACAGAAGCCTACAAGCCAGACACACCCTGTGCACCCAGCAGTGGGTGGCAGCAGACGGCAAGACCAACAGAAAGTCACTGCCATGCTGGAGATACCTCCCCACGCACACACACGCACACACACACCCAGGACCATACCACCCCAGATGGCATGTACACCCCTGCAACTGAGCACCCATAGCCAGCTGCAAATCAGAGACCAACACAGTATTCATATCAAAATAGAAATGTATATTTAAAAATAGTAAATAACCAAAACAAGAGAAACTATTTACAAGGGGGACGGGTACAAGGTAGGGGTGTTCAAGGGAGGATTAAAAACTTGGAGAGGAAGGCAGGGTGGTAGGGATGGGAGAAGTGGGAAGGGTAATATGGGCTATGGCCCAGCCGCTGCTGGTCCTCCCTGCCACATGCACTGGTCTCTGCCGCCCGTCAACTCCATGGCGCGGATGGATTGCAGGATCTCCTGGTTCTCCATTCCCAGTTGTGTGAGGCGCCAACATCGCGAGCAATCCTCCTGAGAACCTCGAGGCCTAGGAAAATGGGAACACAGTCAATGGCTGTGACTGACCACAACCCTGAACACCACCCAACCTGCAAGCCGATAGCCCAATGTCCCACACCTGTGATGGCATGCACCCACCCACAGTGAACATGCACATGGCCATCACAAACAGGCGGCACCAGCTATGCGCACCACTGCACACACACACTGCCCATGTCCATCACAGCACAAACAAGGCTGTCCAGTGACGTGGCAACGTGGTCGATGCCAGTTACAGCTATGTGCCCAGTGCATGCCTGGACCACCAGTGACGCATACACAGATGTGCTGTGATACTGGACAGTGATGCATGTCACCTGTGTCGTGCATAATACATAGATACATAGACAGTGTCGTCAGATAAGGGCCTATGGCCAACCCAGTCTGTCCATTTGAGCTTGTAGTTCACTTTGTTTTCCTAGAAGTCTGTTGCCCTTACCCTGACCTCCAGAATTCCTTTATGTCTGTCCCTGCATTCTGAAATCCGTGATTGTTTCAGCCCCACCACTTCCTCTGGCAGGGTGTTCCACTTGTCCACCACCCGCTCTGTGAAGAAACTCTTTTCCATGTGTCCTCTGAATCGTCCTCCTCCAACTTCATCCCATGCCCTAGTCCTGGAACATCTTTTCACTTCAAAATAGTGTGTCCTGCACCTGACCCCCTGTAAGATACCTGTATGTCTCTATCATATCCTCTCTCCCCTCTCCTCCAGGGAGTACATGTTCAGTTCCTTCAACCTGTCGTCATAGGACCCGTGATGCAAGCCATGCACCATCTTTGTTGCCCTCCTCTGAACCTTCCCTGCCCACTCTACGCCCTTACGTAGGTATGGTCTCAGAAATGTACACTGTACTCCAGGTGGGGCTCACTAGTGTCTTGTATAGTGGAATTATGACCTCCCTGTCCTGCATGGTTGTATTGTGCAGGGCTAGTGGACTCCCAGCATGCAATAGCATCCATGAAGTCATGATACTCACACTGCTGAAGCAGCTGTGTCTGCTGCTGTTGCTCTTGCTGCGGCTGCGGCTGCTGCATCCGGGGTGTGACTCCCGCTGCCACCGGGGCCCTGGCACGGCCCTCCTCAACCCGGCCCTGCATCCTCACATCCCGGCCTGTGGGAGACATATGTTGAGACAAATATCAGTGTGACTCAAAAGCAGAGTGCCCCTTGCCCCAGTGAGAGTGACTGCCCACACAGCCATACCCAGCCATCGCACAGCTGCACACACTGACATAGCCAACCGTGTCCGAGCCGTCACCTATGCACAGCCACCAAAGCACACACACACCCCTACAGAGAATACAGGTGCATAGATGGTACACTCACCTGGCCTAGGCACCACGCCCCGCCTGGCATGTGCCTGCAGCCTTGCCAACATGTCTGGCTCCCTCCGGCGGAGGTCACTGTACCGGTGCCGGCACTGCTCAGCAGACCGGCACCATCCAGTGACCCCCACCAGGTCAGTGGCCACTTGCTGCCACACCTCTGTTCTTGCTATGGTGAGGGGGGCCTCACCATAGAGTGCCTCATAGTGGGGCTCTACTAGGGCCACCAGGTTGGCCACCTCCAGTGGGCTCCAACTCACAGCCCTCCTCCTAGCCATGTTAGCCAGTTTACAGCAGGCAATATGCGCCCTGCTCACCGTAACCCCACATGGAGATGTTGCGCAGTAGACCACCACAGGCTCCAATCGCCGCTGTTCGAACAGCGCCGTCACATTCATAAGCGCTGTCACCAGACAGGCCGCAACAGGGACATGCATGGCAGGCGAACAGCGGCAGGGGGCAAAGGGCATACACAAGGTCATGAGCAATGACGCAAGGCTACGCAGCGCCATCTGATGTATGGGTATCCTGCGCGACCAACCAGCTGCGTACCAGTGCCACAGTGGACTATTGCGCAGTAATGCCACAGCGCCATATAGTGGCCAGTGCTGTAGCGCCACTGGCACAATGGTGGCCATGGCCTGAATTGCCTATCACGCTCAGCACATCAGCAGCGCGACAGACGCATGCGTAAGCTATCTGGGCATGCGCAATGCAGTGTACCACACAGGCACAGATCTGCGTCATTGGCTCAGCCGACTCTTCCGTATTGCGCAAAGCGCAGATTCGCGATATTCAGCCGACACATGCAGATCATCTGATCAGCCATTCAAGGGCGCAGTGGCGCGATTTGCATGTCATTAAAGTTGCTCCACTCCTAATTTGCATGTGTTGCGCTATAAATGTGCGACAGTGGGCTGTGCTGGCCAGATTCGGTTACTGCAGGTGAAAGGTGAGTTACATGCTGTGTGATGTTCAGGACAATGCTCATGGGGAAATGCTGTAGACTGCACAGTGACAGGTGTCCACTTCCACCCATACAGATCACCATGACCGAGCAGAGCCAAGGTGAGGGTGAGGACGGTGGGCGTAGGAGGAGGCCCAACTTCACAGCGGCAGAGACGGAGGCCCTCTTCCAGGCCTACCTGGAAGATGAGCCACTACTGAGTGGACGGAGGGGCACCCCTCAGTCCCGTGCGGCTGCATGGGAGGGGGTAGCTCGGGCCGTTAACCTGCATGGAAGCCACCAGCGCTCCGTGCAGGAATGCAAGGAAAAGATGGGGACTGACCGCAGGAGGTTGAAGGAGAAGGTGGCAGCCTTCAGGGCGGCACGTGCTGGCACTGGCGGGGCCCGCCAGTGGTGTTGCAGCTGACCCCACATGAGGAGACACTGGTCGCAGCCATGCAGCCGAGCGCCATTGCGGGCATACCAGGCGGAGGATTCCAGACAGGTGGAAGCCCATCACTGCACGGTATGACATGGTGGTGGTGTTTGGGGGTGGTGGTTGTTCACATGCACTCACATGTACTCTCTTTCTGTTACAGATCCTGTTCGTCTTCAGGAGACGGTGGTGGTGGGTCCAGACAGTGATGCTGACCTGCTGGACATGGAGGAGGGACCATCCACCTCCACCTCCAGCCAGCAGGCACTGCAGCAGCATGCACGCTGGCCCAACAACTCTGGTGTCAGTGATACGGGTGCGGGGGGTGCACAGCCTGTGTCTCAGCAGTCTGGCATGCAAGCATGCCAGCATGCTGTGACCATGGCAGTAGCACGTACCTGCACCATTGATGATAGAAGGCCTGCAATGGGCAGTGATAGGTGTGTGTCCCATGACGGACACACGGCAGGCCAGCACGTGCCCCTGGGCCTTTCTGGTTCAAACATGTGTACCAGCATGCTGGCACAGTCCCAGGCTGTGCCTGTCAGCACCGGTGGGGCAGCACCGGTGGCTGTGCAGGTGTCTGGCACTGTTGCCAGCACGGCGCTGGAACAGGTGGACCTGGGGGCACAGCGGTTGGAGGGGCAGCAGCAGCAGTCGCACACCAGGTCTGGGGGTACAGTGTCAAGCAGTGGCACATGTCCATCACCCTTTGATCCGCCCATACCTGGTCCTGGCGAACAGCGCCCACCCTCAAGGGGTGATGTGCATCAGGACCATCCACACCCTGGGGGTCACGATGCCATGGGGGCACAGTACCCATTGGACGCGCACCCCCGCCTGCTGCAGGAATCAGTACAGCTGCAGGGGCGGGTTGCAAGGTCCGTGGAGGCACTGTCTGTGTCCGTGGAGTGGCACAGCAGGGAGTGTGCTCGGGAACGAGCCGAGCTGGTCCGTATGCGGACGGATGTGACCTCCGCCATTGACAGGCTGACCCAGGCAGTGGTCTCTGTCAGTGGACGCGATGGACACAGTCAGGTGCCCTGTACCGCACACCCCACACAGTGCACTCTCCACTCCCGCTCCGGCGTCGTGCGACACCAGGCCTCGTCGATGCCGGGTTCTGCTGTGGCATCCCAGCACCCTGGTGCAGGTTTGTTCGTGCTGCAGACCCTGTGCGGGCAAGGTCGCGTTCGGCGCAGTGGGACCCTGGTGGTGCAACAGTGCCACCTCTTGTGGCCCCTGCTCAGCCTGCCCATGCTGTTGGTCACGGGCGGGCCGACACGATCAGTTGTGGCCGTGGGACAGTGCTACATGACTGAGCTGTCTCCAGTGCGGGCCCTGTCTGGTGCTGCCCTGTGTGCAATGTGGGTCATGGTGGCAGTGCACTGCTGGGTGCTCTGCTCACACACGCGACACATGGACCACCTGCACACCCTCCCAACTGCTGTCCACAGGTGCGTGTGCATGATGATGCCTGCATTGCACTGTACACCAAGGTGCAAGGGTGCCCAGGTTCGAGCACACGCTTGGACAGTACAGGTGGTGGGGGTGGCGTGGTGGTGCTGTGTGTTGGCAATGTCGGTTCTGCAGTGCTGTGCATCTGCCCATGTACGCTCTGTGCCTGGTGTGTGTGTGTGTGTCCATATGGTGCTTACCTCCCTGATGGTGTGTTGGTATGCCTGGACCCTTCACTACCTGATCTTCATGCACCCTTGGTGTGTTCCCTGTGTGCCTGTGGTTTAGCATGGACAGTGTTGGTTGCACATGTCCCTTGACTTACCTGCATGTGTGCGTGAGTGTTTTCTGTGATGGTGTCCCGGTGCAGCTGGGCCGCAGGATCAGTCGGGGTCCCTCCGTCCTGGGGGGCTGCTCATCACCATCATCATCGGCGCTACTGGCGCCCCATCGCTGTCCCTCTGTTCGACCTGTACGCTATCCCATGGTCTTTGGCCATGTTGTGCAGGATGCAACAGGCCAGGAATATCCCACAGGCCTTTTGGGGCTGTACTGTAGGCACCGGAGGTGTCTAGGCATCGGAGCGTGCCTTGAGCATCCCAAACACCCGCTCTATGATGTTATGTGTTGCGCATGTGCCTCATTATAGCATAGCTGTGCTGGGGTCGTAGGCTGCACGGGTGTGAGCAGCCAGGGACGGAGGGGTATCTGCAGTCACCTGTGTGGAGATAGTGGAGAGCAGTGTCATGTTCAGGTCCATATTGGCCATCTCCTGTGTGCCACTACCATGGCACCTGTGTCATTCCACCCTTGCCCAGAGTTTGCATTCCATACATGTGTACTCACCCACTAGATGTCCTGTGGGATGTCCCCACTTGAATCGATGGCACAGTGCAGACTGATACCATATGAAGGCATCATGCGCTCCGCCAGGGTGTGTGGCACAGACATTGATTATGCGCCCAGTGGCATCACACACCACCTGGCAGTTGACACTGGAGAATCCTTTCGTTCCGATATGCGTGGCCATCGGGCCAGGTGGCGGCGGATGGCCACATGGGTGCAGTCTATGGCCCCTAGCACGCCAGGCATACGTGCTACCCTGTGGAACTCCTGCATGTTTGCTGTACGCTCTGCCGCGGTGCTGGGGAAATAGATGTACCCCACAGCATGTGGCAGCAGTGCGCTGAGGAATTGGGTGAGGATGCGTGACGCGGCCGACTGTGTGATGCCTGTGGTGTTCCCTGTCGGCCTCTGGAAGGTGCCCGTGGCGAGCAGGCACATGCAGGCTGTCACCTTGGTCTCCACTGACAGAGCGTGACTCCGCCGTGAGGGTGCCTGCATCACATCACTGCACAGCCTACAGAGCCGTCTCAGTATTGCCCTGTTCAGGCGGTACCGCCCACGCATCTCTACATCTGTGTACAGCTCAAAGCTGATGCGGCACGGTACCGCCTGTCGGGGCATACCGCCGACGGGCCCTTCCACGCCACGTCCCCTGCAGCATGGATTCTCACCCCCTCATTACGGCTTCCATGTGGAGCTGGCACTGTCCATCTCCTGGCTTCTGCCCCCCGGCTGCTGTTGCTGTGTTACCCCGCTGTCCTCACTGCTACTTTCCACTGCACCGGCACCCCAGCTGGCCTCTACAAACTATGGGACACACTTTCCTTGCCTGCCCTTTTCTGTCTGTCTGTCTGTCTCTCTCCCCCATTTGGCAGCCTGGTAGCGTTCTTGCGCCGCTTCCTTGAGCCTTTTTATTTTGGCTCATTTCCGCTAGTGCGCAGTTTCCGGCTGTGCCGCTATTGCGCATTGCGGTCTTTATGCATGGATCTGCCCCCTTTGGTTGTGCATGCCTTCATTTTCATTGCGCTGTTGCTCAGCATGTTTTCGGGGGCGCAACTGCCTCCTTCTGAATATCGCGAAATGGCACAGTTTTGGACTTGCGCATGAGCAACCCTGTTGCGCATGGCGCAACCCTTTTGAATATCTGGGCCATAGTGTATAGTGGAATGCTGTTATGCATGAAATTCTGTGCCTGGAATATGCTTGTTCTGCTGCAGTAGTGATGTCATTATGTTGTTCTGCTGCAGTAGTGATGTCACTACTGCAGCAGAACCACTTGGAATTCTGGCATATTGTTGCTTTCCTCTATTTAATTCTGTGGTAACAGTATTCTAGAACCTCTAGAGACTTTACAAGTCAGTTTCATTATGAAAAAGAGAAAAGGAAAACACATTGCACACATTTCACATAATACTACAATACACTATAAAAAATACAGGATGAGCAACTTTATGCACAGCCTGTGTGTTCTGTCACCTCGGGGTTCTGATTCCCATGGACCTCTTGAGCTTCGCTCTCAAGGTCAGAGGGAATCAGAACCCCTCTGTGGCAGAACACACTAGTTGTGCATAGATGCCCATCCAGTATTGTCTATGTTAATCTGGCACAGATGTTGTTCTGCACATAGTGTTAGTGCCTCAGTATGGACAGACTGTCACCAGGTGACTCTTAGAAATGTAGAAGTTGACGGCAGATAAGGACTGCAAGGCCCATCCAGTCTACCCATTTCTTTTTCTACCTTATGAATGTGCCATAGGCCTTTGCTCTGTCAATGGCCTATCTATTCATACTCATCTGTATTGCTCCCTTATGCCTATCCCATGCCTGTTTGAAGCCCTGCACTGTATTCATATCCACCACTTCCTGAGGTAGGCAATTCCATGCATCCACCACCCTTTCTATGAAAAAGAACTTCCTCACATTACCCCTTAATCTGCCTCCCTGTAATCTCTTGCTGTGTCCTCTTGTCCTGCTATTTTTCTTATATTGAAACATGTTAGACTTTTTCACCTTGTTAATGCCCTTAAGGTGTTTGAATGTTTCATCATATCACCTCTCCTCCTTTGCTCTAGAGTATACATATTGAGCTCTGTTAATCTGTCCTCATATGTTTTTGATGCAGTCCCTGCACCATTTTGGTTGCTTCTCTGGACTGCCTCAGTTTGGTTAATGTCCTTGTGAAGGTGTGGCCTCCAGAACTGTATGCAGTACTCCAGATGGGGCCTAACCAGTGTCTTGTAAAGAGGGATTATTACCTCCCTCTTACGACTTGTGATACCCCTACTAATACACCCCAACACCCCCCTAGCCGTACTTACTGCTTTAGTGGTCTGCTTGGATGATTTCAGGTCATCTGTGATGATGCCCAAGTCTCTTTCTTCCCTTGTGACTGCCAGCAACTCCCCTCCCAACCTATAGGTGGCTTCAGGGTTTCTCTTCCCTATGTGCATGATCTTGCACTTCTTTGCATTAAACCCCAATTACCACTCTTCTCACCATTTTGTCAGTTTATCCAGATCTCTTCTCATTCTGCCCACCCCATCTGGATCATCTACTCTGTTGCAGATCTTGGTATCATCTGCAAACAGACAGACCTTACTCTCCAGTCCATCTGCAGTGTCACTGATGAAGATATTGAAGAGGGCTGGCCCCAGGACTGATCCCTGAGGTACCCCACTTCACTACTGTTCACTTGGCTCCATGTTCTGTCCCACCATGAGAAGGCATAGTGTAGCGGCTTCAGACATTAGCCATGTAGCCAGGAGGTCATGGGTTCATATCCTAGTGGAAGCTGGTATGTAAGCTGAGTAACTGAGACAACATGTTATTTGCTTCTTTCCAACCACAGTAAAATGAGCTCTTCCTGACATCTCGAGAGAAAGGAGATATTAACTCCTGGTGCCTTTAATCATCTCTGAAGTCCATTTTAAAGGTGAAGAATGATGGACAGAGGCTCTTGTAGTTTGAAAGCCTCTGAAAAGCTTTTCAAAGAGAGACTCCTATCAAGTCCCTCAGTGCAGCAGCAGCTGCAGAAACACCTGATTAGGGCTTTTAACATAAAAGACATTTTTATTAGCTGGTGCCCGGAATTTTATAAAGATCCTGTCCTCATAATGGCGACAGAGTTTTGGCAGACATCTGCACACTGGTGACTTCACATAAAGTGTTATGCTGATGAGGGCTGCCAACAGCCGCCATTTGTTAGCAGCCCTCATTAGCATAACCTTCGCAAGCGGAAGTCACCCGATGTGTTCGAGATGTCTGCCTGGGGCTCTATCACCCTTATGGAGCGAGCGGATCTTTTATTAAAATTCTGGGGCACCAGGTAATGAAAGAATGTTCTTTTACGTTAAAAGCTCTACTCGGGCGTTACTGCAGCCGCTGTTGCACTGAGGGACTCGGTAGGAGTTTCCCTTTAAAATGAGATAGTAGGCTTTTCTGTAACTGGCAGCAGTACAGCGGTATCGATGACTAAGTCTGTCCTGTATCAGTACTACACTGTAACCATTTTAGAGTGCCTTGTGATTTCAAGTAGGGCACGGCTATGCTGAATTCCTCTATGGCAAGAACAGCTTCCCCGGTTCCATAAAATGGCAGCCTTGGATGGATAAAGGGCAGACTAAAGGATGACCGGTAAACTTCAATTAAAAATGCCTTAGATTTTGCATTCTTTATTTCAATATGACCCCTTTGTTTCATTATTTTTTATTTTTTGGTTTCTAAATTTAAAGGGGCACTGTCGGCTTAAGAAGTACTTTATGATGCTTCTACTGCTTGCCCCTGTAAACCGCACTCTGAAAGCAGTTTGTTACATCACTGTTCAACTGTACCAGTAAACAGTATAAACATTATTTTTTACCTAAAAATGCATTTTGCGCGGACCATCCTTTTATGTTTTGTGCCCTGCTCCTGTGCGTTCCCTCTGCTGAATCCAGCTGAACTCATGCATGAACGGGTTTGTCCATTTTTGTGGCTGTTAAAGAAAATAGCTGGCAAGATGAAGCAGAGTACACTGATTTTGTCAATACTAGTCTGTCGAAAAACCGAGCAGTACTTCATAAAGACATTTGGCTTACAAAGTAAAAACGGAACTCCACCCATGCACACCTACAGGACTCAGCACATGCGCACTAGTGCCGGTGGTGCGCATGTGTGGAGTTCTATTTTTACTTTGCAAGCAAAATTTCTTTATGAAGTACCGCTTGGTTTTTCGACGGACTAGTACTGACAAAATCAGTGTACTCTGCTTCATCTTGCTAGCTACTTTCTTTAATAGCCACTAAAATGGACAAACTCCTTCATGCATGAGTTTGGCGGGATTCAGCAGTGGGAATGCGTGAAAGCAGGGCACAGAACATAAAAGGTTGATATGCACAAAATGCGTTTTGGGATAAAAAAATGTTATACTGCTTACTGGTATAGTTGAACAGTGACGTAACAAACTGGTTTCAGAGTGCAGTTTACAGGGGCAAACAGTAGAAGCATCATAAAAGTGCTTCAAAAGCTGACAGTTCCCCTTTAAATTACTGTTTTATATTAATTTCACATTCATAATGAAAGTGTTGGTATAAAAATAAATAAAACTGCATTCTGATCTTTCACCAGTAGAGGGCAGCTGATGACCTCATTACCACCATAGGAACATAGAAACAAAGGCAATGACGGCAGGAAAAGACTAGTGGTCCGTCAGTCCACTGACATAAATAAACTACTAGATTTACGTATAGTAGTAGTAATGATGTCATATGCACCTGCCTACATGTGACAGATCAGAACGAATTTTTATGGCTGTGGTTTCACTGGATGTGGAAAATACATAATACATAATTAATAGCCTTTAAAATGTTGGAAGCAGAATTAAATATTAGATAAGTAGATGATATAGAAATATATAAATAAAATGTTGAAAACAGGATTAAAGATTAGATAAATAGGTGATTTGGGAGTATATAATGGAAAACGGGTTTACATTTGTCCTTGCTGGTCACCTTAAACTTATTCCCAAGTGATTTTTTGCCATACACACAGAATAGGAGAAACACTCCTTTAAACTGGACCCACAGTCAGGATCTTGATGGATTGCTTCCATCTGAAGATAATCATAATACCTAATTTAAAAGAGCTTCTGCACAAGTGTCTTTCCTGCAGGGCTTCAGTCTTAACAGAGTTCTCATTTTTATATAAATTGCTTTCTAGAGTATGTCCTCCATAGCTGGGTACAGTAGGGGAGGCATGGGGGAAGGACAGTGGGACAGGCATGTCCTCCATAGCTGGGTACAGTAGGGGAGGCATGGGGGAAGGACAGCTGGACAGGCATGTCCTCCATAGCTGGGTACAGTAGGGAGGCATGGGGGAAGGACAGCGGACAGGCATGTCCTCCATAGCTGGGTACAGTAGGGGAGGCATAGGGGAAGGACAGTGGGACAGGCATGTCCTCCATAGCTGGGTACAGTAGGGGAGGCATGGGGGAAGGACAGTGGGACAGGCATGTCCTCCATAGCTGGGTACAGTAGGGGAGGCATGGGGAAGGACAGTGGGACAGGCATGTCCTCCATATCTGGGTACAGTAGGGGAGGCATGGGGGAAGGACAGTGGGACAGGCATGTCCTCCATAGCTGGGTACAGTAGGGGAGGCATGGGGGAAGGACAGCGGGACAGGCATGTCCTCCATAGCTGGGTACAGTAGGGGAGGCATAGGGGAAGGACAGTGGGACAGGTATGTCCTCCATAGCTGGGTACAGTAGGGGAGGCATTGGGAAGGACAGCGGGAAAGGCATGTCCTCCATAGCTGGGTACAGTAGGGCAGGCATGGGGATGTACAGTGGGACAGGCATGTCCTCCACAGCTGGGTACAGTAGGGGAGGCATGGGGGAAGGACAGTGGGACAGGCATGTCCTCCATAGCTGGGTACAGTAGGGGAGGCATTGGGAAGGACAGTGGGACAGGCATGTCCTCCATAGCTGGGTACAGTAGGGGAGGCATGGGGGAAGGACAGTGGGACAGGCATGTCCATAGCTGGGTACAGTAGGGGAGGCATGGGGAAGGACAGTGGGACAGGCATGTCCTCCATAGCTGGGTACAGTAGGGGAGGCATGGGGGAAGGACAGTGGGACAGGCATGTCCTCCATAGCTGGGTACAGTAGGGGAAGCATGGGGGAAGGACAGTGGGACAGGCATGTCCTCCATAGCTGGATACATTAGGGGAGGCATGGGGGCAGGACAGTGGAACGGGGCAGCCTGTAACTATCTGGAAGAAGGCTGTCCTGACCTGCTGTTAAACCATTGTGGAGAGAGTACAGATGGAAGGTGCCGACACAATTCTTTTACACCCCTGTAATAACAGAACACTGTAGATGTTAGTCAGCCAAACCACTGCTGGAGGCAGTGTGGGGGATAGCAAGCCACTACTGTATTTTTTGGGCTTGCCTGAGACAAGCACAGCTTCGGGAAAATGTCCATCACCTTATTAATCAGGTTCTATCAGTAGCAGTCCCTCATTCCTTCCTGTATTTATGTGTGGGAATATGGCAAAATAAAGACGTGTACAAACATGACTGTTAACGCCATAGGTTGGTCGTAGTCCTGGCTGGTACACTGATTGCTATCAAGTGGTTTAATAAATGTCCTCCTTATATATTGGGATTAATATATACCTTACAGTAGACTAGAATTATGGCCTATGTAACTGCCATATTAAATTTTAAGGTGGAAGAATTTTGGATAACCTGGTCCAAATTTGACCAGATAGTAGAAGACCTGTTCACTCACCAAGTCGGAACTTAAGATACTAAGATTTGATACCAAAGATAAAGACGGGTTTGAAAAATTACATTATTAAAATGTTACTGTCTGTTACAATGGCATGAGATTGTTTAATTAAAGTGCCAACATCAGCTAACACTTTGCAATGTACATCTGTAAATGGTGGCACTGCGATTATAGCTGTAACAGACTCAGAGGTAATGTTAGAAAGTATTTTTTCACAGAGAGAGTTGTGGATGCATGGAACAGCCTTCCTGAGGAGGTTGTGGAGTTAGGAACAGTGGGAGAATTCAAGAATGCATGGGACAGGCATAAAACAATTCTAGTGGGGGGCAGGAGGAAGTAAGCTGTTGATTAACTAGAATCTGCAGCTTATCCATCAGGTATGGAAATGGGCAGACTGGGTGGGCCAAGCGGTCCATATCTGCCATCAAATTCTATGTTTCTATGTAACTAGCATACCTGGATCCATATGTCTACATGTGGATCCTGTTACTGATCTGAAAAAATCGTGCAATAAAAAGGACGTTATAAAAGAGCTTGAAAATGAAGGTCACTGTTCGCCATCCTTCCCATTTATGTTGTCTCACAACCTTGAGTCTAAGTCTAGGATAAACTCATAACTGTGCCAGACTTCTCAAGGTTCACTGTACAGCATAAAAGGCCAAAAGAAGAAAAACTAGAAATGTGTGTACGTACGTCAGAGAGCGACCTAGAATTCCCACTGGTGTTAGGCAAACTGTTTTTCATGAAACTTGTTTCCGGCTTGCTGAATATCATTCGGAAGCCTCTACCGACTGGCATAAAATCACAAGATAGTGAAACAGACACTAGCAACCCCCAAGCTGTCAATATGAGTTCATAGGGATGCTGTCTGTGTTTACTTTTTACTTTTATTTAGAACTTGCACTGCATCCTCAGAATATTCTCATGTAGATATTGCACCTTGTTTCCAAGGGGGTCCTTATGAACAAGACAGCAGCAGAGTGGTTTGGTTACAACACAGTTACATTTCTAAAATATTTACAGTCTATAGGTTGAGCTGACAACAGCTAGTAACGTAAGTTAACGGCAGCAAAGTAGTTAATAAATAATGAAAGGTGAGTGAATGTTGATGTCTAGAAAAAGTGGCTAAGAATAATGAGGTAGGCCATCCTTTTATTCAGTTTTAAGGAAGACTGCTATTTCAGATCCATCACTGCATGCATTTCAGAATTTCAAATCTGCTGTAAATTAGTATGTTACCAGGGCAGGCTAGGTTGGGCCAATGGCGTTGAGAAAAACTGCACTGTCTGGGACAAAATTCTTTTGCTTTTTCAATCAACCACGCTTTGGGATAACCTTATCCCTGAGATCAAATGCATGCCTAATTTTGTCATTTTATGGAAAATATTGAAAAACGTTTATGAAAGATGATGTCTGCTTTGTATCTGCTATTAGACTTTTTATTGATGATTACAGTTTTTGTATGAAGGATGTGTGTTGCCATGACCAAGGTCACGTCTGAAAATGGGCACTTAACTTGCTCAGAGGTTTAACAAAAACCTAAAACATGAAACTAAATAATTAATACTCTACTTCTAGTGTTGGCAGTAGCAATGAAAATCAAGACCGGGATGCTGCCAGCCCAACCGGTGCATTTGCATCCGACAGTTTTTGTTTCCTTTTTGCTGTGTTAATGAAATTGACTCCTGTTAAGGGATTACTGCAGTGGTGGGGAGGAGGGGGCGGTTAAACAGAGTAGTGAAACAATGCTAAATGTAGTGGCTGGCAGTGTGACAGCACTGTAAGCTCAGCAGGAGAGGATGCAATTCTGTGTGACAGTGCCACGCTGATGGCTGACTCAGCTCTATATCAACGCCTAGACATTAAGGATTGATGAGTAAGTTACAGCTGTGAGGGGGTGCAGCAGCTGCGATGGGCCTTTATCTTGTGTGTTTTCATTTTATAAAAGCAGTAATTTTTTATGTTACTCAAACTCTGCAAGAACCCCATGGGAGGGAAAGGGAGTTATTTAATACGGTATTATTTGTTGAGCTGATGGGAAGACATCCATTATTCCTTCTGTTGTATTTTTGAACATACAAAAAAGATAAACCAAATTAAGAGTTGAGTTTTGAACTCTACACTGTGGCAGAGCAAATGGAAGCAGCAAGCATCTTTTTGTCTGTTTTCCGTAGTACACCATGTTGACACACCAACGCATCAAGGAGGGTGCTGGGCCCCAGGAAATGCGGCTGCTGGAAGCAATCTGCACCCACACTGAGCATTCTGTGGATTGGGACCCACCTTAAAACAAAACAGCCCACCACCTAATGGAGAGCAGGTGTAGCTTGCACAGCGCTGGAGTAATCTGTTCTGATGCCTGTCTACCTTCTGCACAAAAGCCATCTCCCTTACCTATCAGAACTCGGGTCTGGCTGAAGACAGAGATCTCATTCCATTCCCATACAACAGCCCAGTAAACCCAGCACTGAAGATAGTAAAGCAGACAGTAGGTGCTGAAACAAGGGGTGGGATCACACAACAAGTGTTTTAAGTTGTGAGGGACACTTTTTTATGAGTTACGGTAGTCTCTGGATTAAATACATCCTAGGCTCGACTCTCCTATGAATTTGTACAGGGAGTTTTTTCTCTTTTCTGTGTCGGCTGGGACTGTTGGGTTACCATGACTGCACATCTCCTCTGGCTGGAATGTCCTACAAGCCCGTCTTTACAGCTGATATATGTAGAAAAATTGAAGACTGTCCTGAAGGGTTGGTTGTTTAATAATATCAGTCCAGCATATGGGGTGGGGGGAACTGCTGTCTTTGTCAGTCCCACACTGCCTCATGTGTATGTGTCTTAAAAAGTTGGACCCCGAGCTGGCCTGGTGGCACTGAGGGTTGAGATGCTGGATGCCTCACCTTGCGCTACGCCAGCGACCCGGGTTCGGGAACGACCTCGGGACGTCGTCAGGGTGCCAGCGTGGGTGGGGAGGGAGGAGAAGGATCGAGTGGAGCTGGCAGGCTGCTTTCCTCTCCTGGGATGGTGGGAGTGAGTTGTCACACTCCCTCCCATAGTTCTGCTTCCACCGGGTGGAGGTCTAGTGGAATAGCTTAGGCAGAGGAGGCAGCAAGGACGGAAGGGTGGAAGGGGCTGAGCTGGCACTACAGTGTGTGCGTGCCTCCAGACGCATGTACGGCTGTGTGCCGGGGCCTTGGGCGGGGAAGTGGGACATTACTACGTACAAAGAAAAACCCATAAAAACCTATATATATAAAAAAAGGCTGGACCCCTTCCCCATTTCCCAGAGACTGAATACATGACCTCCGTGGAGAGTATAAAAAAACAAACAAACAAAAGACAGTGGCCTGGTGGTTAGGTACAAATCACCAGTAGCCACTAAAACCTGTTTAATTGACTATATGACCAGTGTGTTTAATGGTTACCATCACATGGCTTCGGCCACTTAAGATGTTGCCAGTTGGCCTCCTGTTCCCCAGGTGTGAAGAACAGTCTGCACCGTTACTGCATGAGCAAGGCAGGCAGCTGTGTGCATGGTGGTGTAGGTGCGTCGGTGCTCAGCGGGAGCTGCCAGTTCCTCAGAAACACAACAGAACAGGAATGCTGAGACATCCATGGAGAGACTTAGTCCAGGTACCAAATGGCAAAACAAACAGGCTGAAGATACCAGGACCGAGTCCCTCCACGAGTGTCTCAACATTCCTGTTCCGCACCGTTACTGCAAGTCCTGCTTAGCTTCCTCCCACAAAGGCGAGTGGGTTTCCCACTGAGTGGCTAAGACGCTGCTTCTGGGAAACTGGGCCCCCATGTGCTTTACTGAATCCTGTATTATGGAAGGACAGTATGAGTAGAAAATATAGGTTTCTCACCTGTAACTGTAGTTCTAGGAGTGGTATACAATGCACATTCACACTGTAGCAGTTCCACTGGCAAGCTGATATCAGTCAGATATCTTTAAGCTAAGCTCCTCCCACTACCCGGGCAATATATCCCCCCTGATGTCCCCCCCCCAGTATATCTCTACCCCGTGATGTCAGATTTATGTATTTATTTCGTTTTTATTTATCAGGTAGGTGCACTAGACAAAATATTTGCTCATTTTCAGGAACGACCCAGGAGATCACAACAATGGAGACTGACACAACAATGTACAAAAATAACAAGAGAGGGTCTCTACAGTTACTAACATACTAACATACTATTTGCCAGCAGATTAGGCCCTACGGTCTATCGAGTCTGCTCGAACCTCAGATCCTTAGTTGGGTGCCGAGGCCCTTCCCTCCCTTGTGTTCCAGAAACCCCTATCATCCATCCCCACCCCCCTTGGGCAGGCCATCATCTGATACATCCACTTTCTGTGTCTGTCCCACCCTCTCTTGAAGCCCTCCACTGTGGATCTCTGAACCAGCTCTCCAGGCAGTGCATTCCAAGGGTCCACCACCCTCTCAGTGAAAAACCTCCTCCTCTTTTCCCCCCTCACCCTTCCACCTTCCAACTTCAAACCATGCCCTCTGGTGATACCTCCCTGCTTTAGTCTAAAGATCCCCTCCATGTTTACCCTATTTATTCCCTTGAGGTACTTGAAGACCTCGATCATATCCCCGCTGTCTCTCCTCTCCTCCAATGAAAACAGGCAGAGCTCCTTAAGTCTGTCCTCATACGTCAAATCCCCTAGCCCTCGTATCATCTTAGTTGCCCTCCTCTGTACCCTCTCCAGGAGCTGTATGTCCCTCTTCAAGTGTGGTCTCCAGTACTGTACACAGTACTCAAGGTGTGGTCTAACCAGTCCATTGTACAGCGGCAGAATCACTTCCTTGCTCCTAGAGTGATCCCTCTACGATGCATCTCAACATCCTGTTTGCCTTGCTAGCCGCCTCCTGCACTGCTCAGAGTTATTCATACATGCATCCACCATGACCCCTAGGTCTTTTCCCTCATTGAGGCCTCCAGCGCCCCTCCCAGGGGTGTACCTGTGTTTAGAGTTTCCAACCAAGATGCAACACCTTGCACTTGGTGATATTGAAATTTAACTTCCATGTGTGAGCCCAGCTTCCAGGGTGTCCAGGTCTTGCAGGCCAACCTCCTCTTCTCCCTCAACTACTGCTCCCATCTTGGAGTCATCCGCGAAGAGACTCATTTCACACCCTATACCCTCCCTGATGTCCGATATGTATGCATTAAACAGGATCGGACCAAGGACCGAGCCCTGCGGTACCCCACTACCAACCTCTCTAGGGTTCGAGAGCACCCCACAGACCACTACTCTCTGGGTGCGTCCAGCTAGCCAGTTTTCAGTCCATCTGACCATCAAAGGGCCTACTCCTAACCCCATCAGTTTCTCCACCAGACCATTGTGGGGGACAGAGTCAAATGCCTTGCTGAAGTCCAAGAATAATACATCCACAGGCCTTCCCCTGTCCAGTTCTGATGTTACCCATTTGTAGAACCCCACAAGATTGGTTTGACATGATCTACCTGGCACAAACCCATGTTGCCGACTATCCAGACCTCCCACCTCCTCCAAGTACACCCCCAATCGTTCCTTTAGTATACTCTCCATTAATTTTCCCACCACCGAGGTCAAACTGATGGGTCTATAGTTACCTGGTACTTCCCTCGACCCCCCTTTATGGATTGGCACCACATGTGCCTCTCGCCAATCCCTAGGTACCCTCCCTGTCTCAAGTGACCTGTTGACCAGTTGCTTAAAAGGAATACAGAGAATGAAACTAAAACAAAATTAAATACTTGCACGCTGGAAGCTGGGATCCATGTGCCATTTGCCACTGGAGGCTACGTGGATGATGTGGATGTGAACTGTATACCACTCCTAGAACTATGGTTACAGGTGAGTAACCTATATTTCTAAGGCCATGGACAGTTCACTATCCACACTCTGGCAGACTTCTAACAGTTCTGCAGGAGAATGCAGCAAGGCATGCACCCGTTTGGAAAACAGATGTTGGAGAACCAAGGTCCCAAAAGCAGCATCCCGAAGCGATGTAATGTCAGTGCTGTAATGAGAGATGAAGATATGTGCTTTCCTTGGGGCAGCAGCCCTACAGATCATCTGTATGGGGATGTCCCTGGAGGCAGCCACCAAAGCAGCAGTGTGTCTGGTGGAATGAGCCATGGGCCCTCTGGGAGGTGTTAAACATCTGGCAATCATCTGCTTTGCTGCCGGTCTGCCAGGCATAACTTCAGCATATACTACCACATTGTGGATCAAGGGGAAGGGAGGGAAGGCATACACAAGGCCTGGAGTCCAGGGTCTCATGAAGGCATCCACCAACAGTGTCCCAGACCTTGGGTGGGGGCACAAAACAGCCTCAGATTTCTGTTCTCCTGTTAGGAAAACAGATCCACCATAGGTGTGCCTCATAGAGAGAACAGATGAGTCACCACCTCCTGATTCAGGGACCGCTCGTACAACATCTGCCCACCTACTGACAGCGCCTGCCTGTTGATGAAGTGAGTGAGTTCTGCCCCGCTTGTTCAGAGAGAACGTGGTAGTGGTGTTGTCCATCTGGACCTGCACGACCTGACTCTTAACTAGAGGAGTGAATTCTGTCAGAGCAAACTGCACTGCACAGAGCTCCAGCAGGATGATGTGGTTACAGGACTCCCTGGGAGACCAGAACTCATGTGCTCTGTGGTTTCCTTGGTGTGCTCCCCACCCCACCAAAGACACATCCATCGTGAGTGTGACGTTTGGCTCTGGGCGGACAGATTTCTTCCTCGAGATATCGAGGGACCAGGCACCACTGGCACATCGGCTAGATCGCCAAGACAGACAGGTCCAGATGACCTAGACGCAGATACCACTGGCGGCCCAATTCCCACTGCAGGTGGTGCTTATGCCAGCATACCCAGCGGACCAGGCTGGTGGTGGATACTATGTACCTCAGCAGCTGCAGGAAATCCTGGGCAGGGCACGAGCATCCAACCTGAAATCAATCAATCAATCAAAATCTTTATTTATCCAGGCGAACATCATTGAGCAAGCTCATTTTCAAGATGGACCTGGCTAAGACCGGGCCAAGTAGTAAAGTACATGTAAAATATTTACAATGAGCACAATAATACAAATGGATAACAATAATACAAGTAAATATACAATATAACATCAGTCGTTACAGCTTAATGGAATCAGCAGTTGGATAAAGTGGTCAACAGTCCAACAAGAGAGCTGGCGCAAGCACAGAAGTTTAGAAGAGAGTGTAAACTCATGGTATTCCATAAGGATAAGTACTCTATAGTCAGGGAACTAAGTGATTACAGCTCCTTGTAAGTGCACTTATGCAGAAGGTCAGATTTATATTTGGTTTAGAAGGAACACAGAAGCGGACTGGGAGAACCAGTTGGAAACGAGCGACAAAGAGCGCTCACATTCCGGTTGGCCGAAGGCTGTTGCCATGTCTAGCCAGTGAAGGATCCAGGCTTGTGGTCTACCGAGGTGACTGAGGCATCGCCAAACACCCAGTGACTAAGTTTCCCTACGCTTGCGGGACAGGGAACCCATAGGGGTCTTGTATACAGCAGGGAGGAGGAGAAGGAGTCTGGGACTGACTGCACCCACGGAGAGGCGGAACAGCAAGGCAAGGAGTATAATTCCTTTGGCACCTAAAAGTTCAGCTCAACTACAGATTTACAGAAGGAAGAGTAATCACCCTGAGTCACTCTAGCACACTAAGCAATGTCAAATATGGGTCATGTAGTCAGGCAAATAAGTGATTCTATCATGTTAGACCAGGTACAATGGGAAAATCTGATTTTTTGCAGAGTTTAGTGAGATCACAGGAGCAGACTATCGGAGCCAATCAGAATCCAGAGCCGAAGAGCGCTGTGCTGTGTTGGAGGGGAGTCTGGGCTTGGGGTCTCGGGCGACGGCTAAGGAAGCATCGAACACCCAATGACCAAAAGTCCCATGCCTATGGGCAGGGAACATCTGTAACGCTTGACTTCAGCCAGGGTGAGAACGCAGGGACCAGAGAGGGGAGGAACATTTAGAGTGATGGGTATCTCGTAGCACTAGAGTCGCCAAATAAATGATTGGGCAAAGGACTTAAGGTCCTGAGCCTGGTTTGCAGGGAGATGGGCCTTGACCCACAGGGAGTCTAGTTCTCATTCGATGAACCTGATAACCTGCAAAGGTATGAGTTTAGACTTGTCCGGGTTGACCAGCAGGCACAAGTCCTTCCAAATCTGCAGGGCTAGATCCCTGGATCTCTCCACGGTCTCCTTGGATGGCCCAGCTGTCAGCCAGACATCCAGATAGGGATACACCCTGACAGTGTTGCGCCACAGGAAGGCTTCCACCACTGCCATGCCCTTTGTAAAGACCCTGGTCACAGGTGAGAGAGACTGAAGGGCATGACCTTGAACTGATATAGGACCCCTTCTACGTGGAACCTGAGGTGCCGCCAGTGGGACAGATGGACAAGCACGTGGAAGAATGCCTCCTGGAGATCCAGGGAGCAGAACCACATAACCACATAAGTCATCATGAGATTTCAGAATACCGGGTTATGATGTGTATAAATACAACCACAACTCCAGGAAAGGCGGTGGAGTTGCTCTAATTGTCAATAGCGACATCTCTTCTGTAGATATTACCGACAGAGTAAAAACACATACCTTTAACATGGAAACCCTGTGGATTAAGTTAATTTTTAATTCATCTGAGTCACTCATCATAGGTACATGTTATCGTCTGCCCAATCGTACACTGGAAATTTGTGAGGCAATATTGATGGAATTTGAACATGCTTGGACACTTGGAGATATACTGATTTGGGGCGATTTTAATTCAGGTGATATTAATTGGGATAATAACAAAGCACATTCGGCAAAAGGTAATAAACTAATTTCCATTTGTAATCAGCTTCATCTAAAACAATGAGTTGTAACACCAACTAGGGGTGACAGAATTTTGGATCTGGCGTTAGGTACAGATTATTTAGTAATTAACAACTGCGTCACCAAATCTCCTACAGGTACTAGCGATCACAATACTATCCAATTTGTCCATCTGAGAAATTTGTTATATAATACTGGGAAAACTAAAATATATCTTTATAATAAAGCTAATATAAAGGAAAGGAAAAATCAACTATCAAGAATTGATTGGAATTTGGAATTTGAACATCGCTCTATTACAGAATGCTGGAGTTATTTCAGACAGGTTCTTACAAATTTACATGATAAAAACATACCAACTAAATTAAAATATAATAATAAAAAACACTGCCCTAAATGGCTAGATAAATCAATCAAAAAATAGTTAAAAATAAGAAGCCATAATACTGTAACTACTTAAAAAAATCAGACAAATGACAACAAGATTATTTTTCAGAAAATGCAAAAGAAATGCAAGGCTAAAATTAAGAAGGCTAAAAAGAGGTGGGAGCTTTGACTGGCTGATAACGCTAATAAAAATAATAGCAAATATTTCTTCTCTTATGCTAATTCTCTGAAGAAACCAGTCAGTCAGGTTGGCCCTCTATTACATGATGGAGAACTAGTTCATGATCATTTGCATATGGCAAATATATTTATTGACAAATTTTGTGATATTTTTAGCCAACAACAACAAACCTTTTTCTCAAATATACAGCATGAGGTTAATCTCACCCCACCTTTTCGGTTGATGAGATACTTACTAAACTATTAGCCCAAAAGGGCAAAATATCTCCAGGCCCTGATAACATTACTGGTCACATGCTATATTTGCTAGCTGACTCTCTAACATTTCCGCTAAAACTTATTTTTCAGGGTTGTTTATCAAATAATTTTGTACTAGCTGAATGGGAAACTGCATATGTAATCCAAGTTCATAAAAAAGGCCCTAGAACAAACTGGAAGAACTATAGACCCATTAGTTTCACCTCTCCTGTCTGTAAAATACTAGAAAGTCTTATTAAAGACGTAATCACTCCTGTCTTAAATACACATGATGTAGAGCAACATGGCTTCAAACAAGGCAGAGGATGTCAATCTAAGCTAATGTGTTTCTGTGAAATCACAAGTGCCCTGTTAGGCAAAAGCATCCCCTGTGATGATGTGTTTATTGATTTAGCAGTGATAGATAAATTAAGTAAATAGGACATCCATAAAGACATCACTAACTGGATAAACAACTGACTATCTTGCAGAACACAAAGAGTTATAATAAACGGCCATTTCTCTAGACTGGGTGATTTTACCAGTGGGGTGCCACAGGGCTCGGTTTTGGGCAGGGCACTCTCTTCCAGGCTTTCATAGCTGACATGACTACAAATACCCTGTCTATTACAGTGAAATACACAGACAATGTGAAAATAGGTAGCGTTGTTTAACAGCAGAGCACGCTGAAGTTCTTCAAGGGGATTTGGATAAAATATCCGAATGGGTCACAAAGTGGGGGATGAAGCTCAATGCAAGTAAATACTAAGTCATGCACTTGGGCGGACATAACCCTAATTTCTCATCTGTCTTAAGGGTTCACCCCTAGTAACTTCAAGCGATTAAAAAGATCTGGGGGTTGTTATATCCAATGACTGATAATACTACACAAATCAATGAGGCTATTAAAAAAACCAATAATGTCATCCGGTCTGTTAAACGTAACATACAATCAAGGGATGCTAAAGTCCTAATGCTCTTATTTAGAGCCTATGCAAGACCACATTTGGAGTATGCCTCACAACTGTGGTGTCCTTACAAAAAATCTAACTGTACACAATTAGAGTACAGCGGAACGTCACCAAACATATCTATGGTTTATATGACCAGCCTTATGAGAACAGATTACAGTCTCTAAAACTGATGTCATTAGAAACACATCATTTGAGAGGGGATTTATTACTTCATTACGATATCATTCTTGATCCCTTCTTGATGACTGAACTTGGGCTTGAGTTTAAAGACACTGCTTATGATACCAGAGGTTGTCCTATACAAATAATAGGTAAACAATTTAACTACATTAAGAGAAAACACTTCTTTACCCCAAGAGTAGTGAACCCTTAGAACAAGTTACCAGAAAATATAATAATTAGTAAAACTGAGAATGAATTCAAAAAATGTTTGGATAAATTCATACTATCAGGGGAGAAATTGCAGTATTACCCATTTTGATTTACAGGAGCAGTTATGGGCATGACCTGCCTTCTTGCTTCTTATTTTCCTTAGTATGATGCCCTGCTCCAGAGGTGCTATAATCTGACTCAGAGTGACCATCCAGAACTTGCGCTTCCACATAAACTGGTTCAGATCGTGCATGTGCAGTATGGGGCACCAACCCCCTGTCTGTTTCGGGACCAGGAAGTATCTGAATGCATACTTCTGACTTGCCAGAGCATCAGAGACATGGGCTATGGCTATCTTCATAAGGAGCTGAGCAGCATCCTTCCTTTGGGCTGACAGTGTGTCCTGCAACACCAAGGACTTCCGAGGAGCGTGGAGTTGGTAAGGCGGGAGAGCCTCGAAAACTAGAGGCAACCCTCTGCCTACCACCTCCAGTACCCACTTGTCCATAGTAATGATGGACCAGTGTAGCCAAAAATAGTGAAGCTGACCCCCAGCTGGGAGCTGCGACAGGGACTGGACGGAGGAGGATGACAATCCGCTGGGGCCAGAGGAGTGCCATTTCTCCTACTTACCCCCACCTCTTTTCGGCCCCTGGTAGCCGAACTTAGGCTTCAGATGCCAGATTTGGTATTGTCCCTGCTGGGGCTGCTGCCAAGGCTGCTATGGCTGAAAGGACCGATATTGGAAGGTCTTTTTCTTGGGCTTTTGAGCCTTAGGGTCCTTTTGGGATGAAGCCATAGAATATAGGGTGGTGCTGGACTTCTCAATCCTGGTTAGATGTCCCTCCACCCCAGGGCTAAAGAGGTCAGTGCTCAGGAATGGGACATTGACCAGTTTATGCTGCGTATGTGCTATGAAGGTGTAGAACATGAGCCAGGCCTTGCGGCTGCTGCCATGGCATGAGCACAGGAGTCGCTTATGTCTAAAGCTGCCTGTAGTTGGTGTTTAGTCAGTGATTGACCCTGGTCCTTGACCAACTTCACCAGCAACTGCTTATTGGTGAAAAGGTGAGGGATGATTTCATCCAGCTCTTCTAACAGGGAGTGACCAAAGTTGATCATCAGGACAGCATAGCTAGCCTGACGAAGACCCAGACAGGATGCAGCATAGACCTTCCTGGCCACATGGTCAGTGTTCTTCGACTCCTTGGGGAGGGGCTTTCCAGTGTCCTGTAGCTGCTTAATGACGAGAAACGTGCAGAAGGCAGTCTGAGACCAACCCTTTGGCTGAAGGGTGGTCTGAGAATCGAAGAGACCCTGTAAGGACTGCATACTTGCAGACCATGTGGGTAGAGAGAGCCGGGCAGATTGCTGGATGCTGCGAAAGCTTCAGGGCTGATCCCAAAATGGTCTCTGCCATAGGAAAGGCAACAACAAAGAATCATCCTTGTTCAGAATGTCAGTAAAGAGATACTTAGCCCGCTTCTGAATTGGTTCCAAGGACACATTTATGAACTCAGACATAAGGTGGAGGAGAGCTCCAAATGTCACCGGGCCCATGGTCAGTGGACAGTTTTTCAACCGAGGCATAGGTTGAATGTATGAATCCTTGAGGATAACATGGACAACCCATCCGAATCATCTGAAGACTCTTTGAAAATGGCCCTTGACCATTTACCACCATAAACTACCCTATTGTCTTCTGACTAGGTGATTTCCACCAACAGTCAGCCTGGCAAGCCAGCCATAGCACGGGAGTCCTTAGTCAGGGCTCCCACCAAGGGCTGTGGTAGAGGCTGCTCCAACCGCAAGGGTGGAGAGGCAGATGCTGGGGACATCTTTTGAGGATGAACCAGCATGGGCATAACGAGGCTGCCAGGTGACCAAAGGTCCAGGTGGTAGAGCCCTACATCACCCCCTAATAGTGCAGTGCTGCCAGAGGAGCTCCTTTTAGCATCATGCAGTGGTGCTGCTCCTCATCCGAGGAGAGGAGGTCAGGGAGCTTCAGTGGTGGCACCCCTTGTCAATTGGGATCGAAAGTGCAAGCAGTGTCTCCACCTTGACCTTTGACCTGAGGGATGACGTCAAGGGGAAGATTTCTGAGGATCATGGTAGACCACCTGCTGAGCCATGTTGATTAGCATTGGCTTCGGAGGGACGACCACTGGTGGAGGCTGATCCCAGGTGGAACTGATCTGGACACTGACCAGACCAAGTCCTCATGAGTGAGGACAGATAGAACTGGGATCTGGAAGATCATCTCCTTGTCTGTCTCTTCCGACAACTGGTCTACAGCCTCAAGAAAAATCTCAACAGCCTGCTAGACCAGTGTTGAGGTCAAGAAGCCCAACAGGGCCACTGAGGAGCTGTCGACCAACCCTTCGACTGAGGGAAGCTCAGCCAGAGTCGAGCACCTGACATGAATCGAGCAGTCAGGGGAGATGAGAGAGGACCTTGATCTCTTCCAATCCCATGACTGGCACCGTTGGCACTTGTGTTTTTCACCATGATGAGAAGAGCTGTCCCTGAAAGACTGGAGGGCCTGACGCATGTCACGGAACCCTTCCGTGAAGGAGCCTTAGATGCTGGCCCCAACTGGGAGCAGTACCGAAGCCGATGAGGTACTTACCGCGGCAGCTGCCGACTCCTTAAAAGCCGGCACTTCTGCAGCCAACCCAGCCACAGCCAAGGCCTTCTTGCAGCTTTTCAGTCAAATCTGTGGGTCCCTTTTGTCTGGTTGACAAGGCGAAGCCTGGTTGCGCGATCCTCCAGCAACACTGGAAGTATTACCCCCCTCCACATTGTGCTGCTTTCCTAAAGACAGGACATGTTGGGGTTGGTGTTCGACATTTTCAGTGGACACATGACACAGAATTTGAAGCCACAAGATAGCATTCCTTCTTCCATCTTCCAATGCCTTCTGATGCCAGAGTTGACGGAGCAGAGCCAGAAAGAAGAAGCAGTAGCAATACCAGAAGAAAATCGAAGAAGTAAGTAACATTTTATTTATATATGACGCCCAATCCCAGAGGCTCTTGGGCGTCACTACAGTATTAAAAGCAGTGTTCACAGGCAGCATACAAACATACAACACATAAATTAATAAATAATTCAATATTAAAATTGGCTAAAACTTTCTGAGAATGCCTTCATAAAAAGGTAGGTCTTCAGGCCCCTTTTAAATGCCTCCACCGATGGGTCCTCCCTTAAAGATTTTGGAAGTGAGTTCCAGAGGGCCGGGTCAGCCACGTCAAAGGGGCACTCTCCCAAGGTTTTCAGCCTGGCCCTCAGAACCGTCAGGAGACCCTTGGTGGAGAACCGGAGGGAACGTACCGGGATGGCTGAAGTAAAGAGGTCAGTCAGAAATTCAGTTTAAAGAAGTTTTCACTAAAGCACTACTGGGTAATCCTCAAATGTGCAGAACCACAAAGAAGACCGATCCCTACTAGTAGAAAAAAAGATCTGACGTTACAGGGTGGAGCCGGAGGATATATCGCTGGGGTGGTGGGAGCAGCTTAGCTTAAAGACGTCTGATATCAGTGTTCCAGTGGAACTGCCAGAGTGTGGATAGCAAACTGTATCCATGCCTTTAGAACCGGTTCTTTCTGTAAGTTTAAAAAAACAAACAGAAACCAGGTCTGCCACAGTGCTGAATTCCACTGTCTACATAACAGTTTGTGTTTATGGAGGGAATTGGTTTAGGGTTTGTGTGTTTGTTTTTTTTTTTGTTTTGTTTTTGTGTTTTTCATTTTATCCCCCCTCGCTTGTCTCCTGCCATGATGATCAGAGTCACTATAGGCTGCGCAGGAGGCAGGCGAGCGGCTGCGTTCACAGCTGAAGCAATGCTGTCTCTCCGTGGTTGGCTATGTGGAGGGGGGGGGATTGGGAGATGGATCCCTGGCAGCCTGTGCGTCCCTCCCCTGGAGCCACACCACATGTTCCTGACAAGCTCAGTGCCAAGATAGCCACAGTGCGCGATACCAGAGCTCCTACATCAAACAGACTGCAACTGTTACACCACTGATTTTACCATTTTGTTTTTTTCAACACTCCCAAAGAACCCATTTAATCCCAGAAAATGTTAAAGCTGTCACTTTTTCTTGTATATAGAAGCTTATTTTCCCAAACCCTCACATCTACAGACCTCTAAAATCATTAGGAGGCAGCCTGGTGTTTTAACCTAATATTAATGTTGAGCAGAGCTGGCACTAGCAAGAACAGATTCTGCCTAAAAGAGTAAACAGGCCCTGGGGATTGTGAAGAACAGCGGATGATTTGCCTACAGTCATTTCTCGTGTCTTACAGAACTTGAGTCGGTAAAGCTAGCCCGCCATGTTTTCAGCAAACTTCATGAGCTCTGCTGCAGCTGGGTGAAAGACCTTCCACTGAGCAGGAAAATGCAGCCGTACTACGAGACTTCCATACATGCCATCAAAAATATGCGCAGGAAAATGGAAGACAAGCATATCTGTATCCCAGATTTTAACACCCTCTTCAACCTGGAGGTAAATGTTTTGTTAGTTATGCAAAAAAAATTAAGAATTGGCCAACTGAGGTGTTTTGTTGTTTCAGATAGATTTTGTTTTTATTGTTTCCTGGTGGGATGAGCCTGGGGTTCTTCAGTATTCCAGTTAGGAATTTCCGGAAGCAGTACTTTACTCAGTAGATTTTGAAGCTGGTAGATAAAAGGAGTATGTTCATACGACAAACAAAATGCACCAAACTCAGAAGAAAGGTCTTTTCCAGTGACTGTAATGTTCTTGCTCTATTGGGTGTGAATTGCTTAAATTTGTGGATGCACATCTTTTGTTTTGTGTCATCAAAAAAGGCTGAAGAAAGCCTGCCCATCAGTGCAGAGGTAGTGCTACTGCTCGCAGTGCCAGCGCCCCAAGTTCGGGAATGAGCTCGGGCTGTCGGGTGGGCTAAGAGACAAGGACTGAGAATCCCAGGAGATGCTCTCCTCCTCTGGGGAGGAAGGGAAGCCTGTTTATTTGCTATACTGCCACCTGGGTGACCACAGGTCGCAGTACAGTTGGGAGCAGCTTGCAGGGAGGGAGGACGTCAGCTGGCGTAGGGCACACTTGTGTGCATGTGCTCTAGTGCACCCTCACTGCCGACATCCTAGGAGAAGGGGCAGAACAAGAGAAAAATACCAATGCCAGCTACCCGCTGGTGCCACCTCTATACACCCGGTCCATTTTGCAGCAGACCTTGGGATCACTCTGCCATCCTCACCAGAAGGAAGTCAAGCTCTGGGGGAACTGTGGAGGTGACGGTAAGTCCTGGGAGATACCATGGTGATGGGGCTGAGGTGGTTGAGCAGTTGGGGTTGACCGGAGATGAGGGGGCATAAACATCAGTAACTGAAAAAAAAAGCCTAAAGAGAACAGCCAGTATGCAGCTTATCTGGAGCACTGTCTATTATAATTGACTGACAGCTGTATATGAGTAACAGCAGTCGGTGTAAAGCAGAACCATCTAGTGTGAGCAGCTGCAATAACAGAGTCCTAGGGGGATCAGTAATTGCAATTGCATAGAGACCTCTAGCGGTGTACATTGAGACTGCAATGTATAAAGTATGCACTCTTAACCTCCCAGCTTGGGGGGGGGGGGGAATTTCCCATTAGTTGAGTAGCTAGACCGTCTGTCTTCAGGCTGACCTGTCACTGCAGCAGTAATAGCACTTGCAACTTAAGTAAGCCCAGGCTGCCTTCATGGGGGCAGAGACATGAAACATGAGTGTTGCAGCAGACACTTGCCTACTCTGGGGTGGGTGGTTGTTATTGGCCGTGGTATGAGCACCTCTTAGTGACCCTAGGGGGGGCCAGATGTAGCACTGTGAAGGGGGAGTGAGTGGAACATTCCTGTTCATACTCATGGCATCTGTGCTGGAGACACATTGCACTGCTGCCCTAAAGGAGGGAGAAGAGTAGAGGAGAAGATACCAGCGCCTGATAAGATGACTCCCAATGACCTTGGGTCCTGCATCATTGACTGGGCTTTCCACTGGATTCAGTCTCTGGAGAGGCATGGCCCACCCCCTATGACCCCACCATTGGTAGTAGTCCATGGGAAGCAGGAGGTAAGTCCCAGAGACGGTAAGGAAGAGGCTGGGAGGTAAGTCCCACAAAAGGTGAGGAGAGCCTGGGGGACTCGGGCTGAAGTCTCATCAGTATTCATGAGGAGGGGAGTTCCCGAAATGCATTTTTTGCAGTGTCCATGGGGAGGCGGAGGGGAGTTCCTGAAATGTGTTTTGTCATTGTCCATGGGGAGGGAGAGGGGCATTTACAAAATGAGTCTCGTCAATGTCTGGGGCGAGGGGAGAGAATTTCCTGATACGTGCCTCATCAGTGTACATGGGGAGGAGGAGAGATGTCTGTCATCAGTCTCCATGGGCAGAGGGGAAAGGAGTTCCTGATATGTGCCTCGTCAGTGTCCATGGGGAGGGGAGTTCCCCAAGTGTGTCTTGTCAGTGGGAAGGGGGAGAGGCAGTCCCAGCATGAATCTCGCCAGTGTTCGTGTGGGGGGGGGTTCCAAATATGTGCTTGTCAGTGTCCATGGGGAGGAAGATGGGCATTCCCAAAATTAGTCTCATCAGTGTCCATGGGGGGGGGGTCCTGACATGTGCCTTGTCTCAGTGTCCATGGGGAAGGGAGCTCCCAAAATGTGTCTTGTCAGTGCCCTCGGGAAAGGGAGTTCCGAAGTGTGTCTTGTCACTGTCCATGGGGAGGAGATTGGCGATTCCTAAAATGTGTCTCATCAAGTGTCCATGGGGAGAGGCGCTCCCAAAATGAGTCTCGACAGTGTCCAGGGAAATGTGGGAAGGGAGTTCCTGAAATGTTTCTCATCAGCATATTGGGGGGGAAGTGTGGTCCATTGGTTAAAGAGCAGAGTTGTTAAACAGGAGATCTCAGGTTCAGATCCCACCAGAGACACTTACTGTGTGACACTGAACAAATTACTTAACCTCCCTCTGCTTCAGTCTCTCTACCAATAAATGTCATTCAAGAAGGCAGAATCCTCTGAATGAAAGATGTTACATTTCTGTTTGCCGCCTCAGGATGAGACAGTCTATGGGAACAAGACAGAATAATAGCAGCACAGTCCATGATGAAAAGTGCCACAGTATAGTCCAAGATAAATAGTGCCACAGTACAGTCTGTGATAAATGGTGCCACAGTAAGTCTGTGATGAATAGTGCCACAGTTCAGTCTGTGATAAATAGTGCCACAGCACAGTCTGTGATAAACAGTGCCACAGTACAGTCCATGATAAATAGTGCCACAGTTCAGTCTGTGATACATAGTGCCACAGTAAGTCTGTGATAAATCGTGCCACAGTACAGTCTGTGATAAATAATGCCACAGTACAATCTGTGATAAATGGTGCCACAGTTCAGTCTGTGATAAATAGTGCCACAGTACAGTCCATGATAAATAGTGCCACAGCACAGGCCAGTGTAAATAGTGCCACAGTACAGTCTGCGATAAATAGTGCCACAGCACAGTCCATGATAAATTGTGCCACAGTACAGTATGTGATAAATAGTGCCACAGTACAGTCTGTGATAAACAGTGCCACAGTTCAGTCTGTGATAAATAGTACCACAGTACAGTCTGTGATAAATGGTGCCACAGTAAGTCTGTGATGAGTAGTGCCACAGTTCAGTCTGTGATAAATAGTGCCACAGTTCAGTGTGTGATAAATAGTGCCACAGTAAGTCTGTGATAAATCGTGCCACAGTACAGTCTGTGATAAATAATGCCATAGTACAATCTGTGATAAATAGTGCCACAGTTCAGTCTGTGATAACTAGTGCCACAGTACAGTCCATGATAAATAGTGCCACAGCACAGTCTGTGATAAACAGTGCCACAGTACAGTCCATGATAAATAGTGCCACAGTTCAGTCTGTGATACATAGTGCCACAGTAAGTCTGTGATAAATCGTGCCACAGTACAGTCTGTGATAAATAATGCCACAGTACAATCTGTGATAAATAGTGCCACAGTTCAGTCTGTGATAAATAGTGCCACAGTACAGTCCATGATAAATAGTGCCACAGCACAGGCCAGTGTAAATAGTGCCACAGTACAGTCTGCGATAAATAGTGCCACAGCACAGTCCATGATAAATTGTGCCACAGTACAGTATGTGATAAATAGTGCCACAGTTCAGTCTGTGATAAATAGTACCACAGTACAGTCTGTGATAAATGGTGCCACAGTAAGTCTGTGATGAGTAGTGACACAGTTCAGTCTGTGATAAATAGTGCCACAGTTCAGTGTGTGATAAATAGTGCCACAGTAAGTCTGTGATAAATCGTGCCACAGTACAGTCTGTGATAAATAATGCCATAGTACAATCTGTGATAAATAGTGCCACAGTTCAGTCTGTGATAACTAGTGCCACAGTACAGTCCATGATAAATAGTGCCACAGCACAGGCCAATGTAAATAGTGCCACAGTACAGTCTGCGATAAATAGTGCCACAGCGCAGTCCATGATAAATAGTGCCACAGTACAGTTTGTGATGAATTGTGCCACAGTACAGTCTGTGATAAATAGTGCCACAGTAAGTATGTGATAAATAATGCCACAGTTCAGTCTGTGATAAATAGTGCCACAGTACGAGCTGTGATAAATAGTGCCACAGTAAGTCTGTGATAAGTAGTGCCACAGCTCAGTCTTTGATAAAGAGTGCCACAGTAAGCCGGCCCATCGGCATAGCGGTGGGGGTTCCGCTTGTGACGCCGGCGACCCGGGTTCAGGAACAAGCTTGGGTCGTCGGAGGGCCGGCCGGGAGAGAAGGATGGAGCATCCTATGGACTGCTCTCCTTCTCCGGGGGATGGGGAGTCTTTGTGTTTGATGCGAGAGTGGCGCCTAGCTGAAGCTGGGTGCATCGCTCTGTGCACCAACACATGGTCGAGGAGGGGAAGGGCTGGGGGCTAGACAGACGCTGGCGTCATTGCACGTCCTTGCCCCAGCCGATAAAGGGGAACAAAACACCTCCTCATCAGACATCTCTATGACGCCCTGCTCCTGGCTTCGATTAGCCACCTGGCCACAATCTCCCCAACAAGCTACAATCCACGGCACCGATTCCGGTGGCGGCGCTATACCCCGCCTCCTGGGGGGTAAGCCAAGAGTGACTGGGGAGGTCAAGGGTCTAATTAGGCGGTGGAAGATGTGGGGCACCGTGACTAGGGCGGATTCATGACGGAAGACGAGGGGGACAAGAAAAAAGAGGGCTAAAATACAAAAAAAAAAAAAAAAAGTGCCAAAGTACACTCTGTGATAAATAGTGCCAAAGTACAAACCAAATTAAATAGTGACAAAGCACAGTCCACAATAAATGGTACCACAGTACACTCTGTGATAAATAGTGTCAAAGTAAGGTCCACAATAAATAAAGCCAAAGTACAGTGATGATAAATAGTACCACAATACACTCCTTGATAAATGGTGCCAAAGTATAAGCCACAATAAATAGTGCCACAGTACAGTCTATGGTAAATAGTGGCAAGGTACAGTCCATGATAAATAATGGCAAAGTACAGTCCACGATAAATCCACAGTACGGTCTGTGATAAATAGTGCTAGAGTATAGTCTGTGATAATCAATCAATCAATCAATCAATCAATCAAAATCTTTATTTATTCAGGCGAACATCATTGAGCATAGCTCATGTACAAGATGGACCTGAGTGGTCATAACAAAAAAGGTTACAGAGTGTATACAAAAACATGATATTGAAATAGCACAAATACAAACATTTATGAGTGAGATAGATGTACAATTATTTACATATATACAAGGCAAAGGACAGTAAACCAAAACCTATTAAAGGTGAGAAACAAACAGTCTGGTGGGGATAAGGCTTGGATAATGGTACATGGGTGGCTATATGTTTGAGGTTTGATGTGGAAAGGACCAGAGCAATGATAGAAGAATAGGGAGGAGATTTAGAAGGGGGGTGAGGGAGTGAGAGGGTGTGGGGGTGGGGATGTGGGAGGACTAGGCCTTGTGGAAGCAATTGCAAGAATCAGGATTAGGCTGGTGTACAGCTTTTGAAGGATGTTAGGGGATCAGTGTTTCCATTTTCAGGGTCTTTGGATAGAATTCCAGATAAGTGCCAGGGAATAACTGATTGCAGCTCTTCCATATCAGGTGCAGGTGATAGGAATCTTCAGCAGGATCAGTTTGTTGATCCTCAAGGTGTAGGGCCTGGATGTGATCTGGTTGAAGCAATCTGAGATGTAGGAAGGGAGTTTGTTTGTCAGAGCTTTGTAGATCCAGATAGCAAGCATTTTTCTTCTTCTGTGTTGCAGGATGTCCAGCTGACTGCATTGTAGAGAGAGCAATGATGGGTGCTAGAGGGAAGATCGTAATGAATCTAATAGCTCTATGATACAGGGTGTCTAGTTTGTTTAGATGGGAGAGGGAGCAATGACCATAGAGGAAGTCAACATAATCAATGAGGGACATGAATGATGCAAGGATTAATCTTTGTTTGGAATCTTTGGTCAGGTAGTGTTTGATTCTATAGAATAGACCAAGTCTTTGTCTTAGCTTTTCAGGAGCTCTTCAACGTGGGTAGTATAGTTCTAGTTTATTGTCTATCCATACTCCTAGGTATTTGAATTTGTCAACATATTCCAGATTTTCACCAAGGATGGTAGAGAGTTGTGGGAGGGTGAATGATGGATAGTGGAAGAACAGTTCTTGTGGGCAAAGAACATAGCTTTGGTTTTCTTAGCATTTAGTAATAATTTCTTTTTAATAGGTTATGCTGGAGGAGGGAGAATTGAGACTGTAGGAGCTCACAGGCTTTTGATGGTGAGGATCGCTCACATAAAGTACAGTGTCATCTGCAAAAGGTGGATATTAGAAATAGAGAGATTGGAGTCAATATTGTTGATGTAGATGGCAAAAAGGATGGGACCCAGGATGGAGCCTTGTGGTACACCTCTTAGGAGTGGCTTAGGGGTAGATAGATCACCATCATTCTTTACCAGTTGTAGCCTTCAGAGAGATAGCATCTGAACCATTTAATGGAGAGTGAGTCAAGGCCTATGGAGTTTAGTGAGGTGATTAGGAGATCATGATCCACAGTGTCAAAGGCTTTGCTTAGATCCAGAAACACAGCACAGGTATTATTCTTTTGTCTAGGGCAGTCTGCCAGTCATTTGTGACTTTTGCTAGAGCAGAGATGGTGTTATGCATAGATCTAAACCCAGATTGAGCTGGATTTGGAGATTGTTGGTATCAAGGTAGGCAGTTAACTGAGAGTTTACCAGCTTCTCAAGCATCTTGGATAGTATTGGTAAGATGGAGATGGGCCTATAATTATTGAGGTCCATGGGATCACCTGCCTTAAGTAGTGGAAACACTTGAGCTGTTTTCCATATTGAGGGGATAGTACCAGTGACAAGTGATAGATTGAAGAGATGGGTGAGGGGGGCGGTTAAGGCATACAGTGCTACTTTTAGAAAGTAGGGATCCAGGGAGTCTGCACCTGCGCTTTTGGTGGTATCTAGTTGGAGTAGGAGGTCTTCTACATCTTTGAACAATATTGGTTTGAATGAGAATGTGGAAGCAACCTTTGATTCTCAGTAGATTGTAGGTTTAGAGATGATCTTAATAGGTTTGCAGGAGAGGAGTCGAAGCCAGGCCAGCTGTAGTGAAATGGTCATTGAAGGCATTCAAGATATTTTGCTTGTCGGTGATTTCAATATTATTTAATTGAATTTTGGATGGTAAGACAGGGTAGAGGTTTGACCTAGGATGCCCTTTATGGTACCCCAGAACCTGGAAGGTTGTTATAGGAGGCATCTAGTTCAGCTGTGTAGAAGGTTGCCTTGGCTTTTCTTATTTGTTTTGTGCAGGAGTTTCTGGCTTTTCTGAATTGGAGCCAGTCATTTGGGTCCTTTGTCTTTCTTGCCCTTTTCCAGAGTTTGTCTCTGGCAAGTCTGTGGATTTAAAGGACAGAGAGAACCAGCGATAGGATTTGAGTTTGGTTCTGACACTGGTGAGGGGTGCATGTGAATTGAGGGCACTTATGATTATATCATTTAAGATTTGAAGAGCTGACTCTATTGAGGCTGTGAGATAGAATTTTGCAACGTGTGGTGTGGCACAGATCATGGAGATATCCTGTAATATTAAAGTTCTTTTGACCTTCGTGGGAGGAATTTTGCAGGATTGGGTGGCTTGATTGTTGATCTAATGGCAGCTATGGGACAGTGGTCACTTATGTCACTGAGAAGTACTCCGCATAGGGATAATGATGAGGTTTATTTACCAATATAATATCCAGAAGTGTGCTGTTGAGAGTATTCTTTGGGTTGATCCTTGTTGGTTCTTTGATTAATTGAGAGAAACCATAGGTGTCACAGAAGGTTACCAGGGTGCAGATGCATTAGTCAGCCAGTTTAAGTTCATGTCTCCTAAGATGATGGTGTCTTCAGGACCCAGATTAAGTATGGATCCTAAATGGGATAGGAGTTTGAGGCCTGCAGAGGGGCCTATAGCAACCAACCAGTTGAAAGGAAGATGTGTCGGAAGGGTTATTTTAATAGACAAGCATTCAATTCCTTGGTTGAGATGTAGAATTGAGGCAGGATGCAGAGATATTTGCTTTGACATAGATGGCTACCCCACCGCCCCTGGATAGACGGTCAGATCTGAAGAGCTGATAGTTGGGAAGGTTTATTTCACTATCTTTGTTGCAGATTTGAGCCATGTTTCAGATATAACCAGACAGTCCGTGGGGTGTGTGCAACCCAGGCCTGTATTGATGAGAACTTTTAGGAGGCTGCAGGCATTGAAGTGAAGAAAACTCAGTCCATTTATGGAGGTTAGGTCAGTTGGAGAGATCGAGCTTCCAGTGGGTCCAGGGTTGATTTCACAGTGCCAACACAGACCAGCAGAAAGAAGATTAACTTGATGAGGGCACCAAGTGATAGGAGTAGTGGGCAGTCAGGCAGTTTTTTCTTCTTCTGGGATCCAATATATAGTGGCTGATGATCCTGCTGCATGGTTATCGAGATTATCATAGATTGCCAGCTTAATGGACAGGCTGAGGGGTAATTGTAGTGCCAGTATGGTAGCAGGGGGATAAAGGAGTTCCAAACTGGTTGTGAGCCTTTTTTTGGGATTCCCCAAGGATTATTGTGCAGAAGCGGTATTATAAGTATGTATAGTTTAGGGGTATCCACTGGGGACAGTAGAGGGGGGCAGTGTTGAGTGGTCACCCTAAGCACCTTAGTATGGGTTCCAACAGTTATCTCATCTGGATCTAAGGAAGGTGAGAAGCAAAGCAGCAGTAGTAGGTGCAGTAGCATGGTGGAGGGTAGGAGAGGGTTAAAGAAAGTAAGATGATGTGAAGAAAATGAGCTCGGGAATTGGCTGGGAGAATAGCTATGGGCGGGGATGAGATTTGGCGGGAAGGTGTGTATAAAAGAAACACCCTGAAGGGGGGGTGGGGGCAAAAAATTTGGCGGCTTTCCCGCACCTTTCTGGCTTTTCCCGGCCTCCTGGTTCCCTTTCGGCTATTTGCGGTCACGCCCGCTGATGGCTGCCGGAGCCCCTCTGAGAGTGTGTCCCCGAGGGCAGCCAGCTAGAAGAGAGGGGACAGAGGAGAGGGCAGTGAGAAGAAGCACTTGCAGGCAGTGGCTTGCTGGAGGTGCTAAATTTTGAGATTTGTACAACAAAGACTGGGAGGTGGGGGGGTTAGGCTTCATGCTAAGATAAGTAGTGCCACAATACAGTCCTTGATAAATAATGCCAACGTACACTCCAGAGTAAATAGTGCCAAAGTACAGTCTGTGATAATAAAATGCCAAAGTACACTCCACAGTAAATAGTGCCACAGTACAGTCTGTGATAAATAATGCCAAAGTACAGTCCACAGTAAATAGTGCCACAGTACAGTCTGTGATAAATAATGCCAAAGTACAGTCCACAGTAAATAGTGCCACAGTACAGTCTGTGATAAATAGTGCCACAGTACAGTCTGTGATAAATAGTGCCACAGTAAATAGTGCCACAGTACGGTCTGTGATAAATAATGCTAAAGTACAATCCACAGTAAATAATGCCTCAGTACAGTCTTTGATAAATAGTGCCAAAGTACAGTTCGAAGTAAACAGTGCCACAGTACAGTCTGTGATAAATAATGCACAACGTACAGTTCACAGTAAATAGTGCCAAGGTACAGTCTGTGATAAATAATGCCAAGGTACAGTCCACAGTAAATAGTGCCACAGTACAGTCTGTAATAATGCCAAAATACAGTTCACAGTAAACAGTGCCAAGGTACAGTCTGTGATAAATAATACCAAAGTACAGTCTCTGATAAATACTGCCACAGTACAGTCCACAGTAAATAGTGCCAAAGTACTGTCCATGATAAGTAGTGCCACAATACAGTCCTTGATAAATAGTGCCACAGTACAGTCCACAGTAGATAGTGCCACAGTATAGTCTGTGATAAATGGTACCAAAGACAGTCCACAGTAAATAGTGCCAAGGTGCAGTCTGTGATAAACAGTGCCACAGTATAGTCCACAGTAAATAGTCCCACAGTACAGTTAGTGATAAATGGTGCCAAAGTACAGTCCACAGTAAATAATGCCAAAGTACAGTCCATGATAAATAGTGCCACAGTACAGTCCCCAGTAAATAGTGCCAAAGTACAGTCCACAATAAATAATGCCACAGTACAGTCTGTGATAAGTGGTGCCAAAGTACAGTCCACAATAAATAGTTCCAAGGTACAGTCTGTGTTAAATAGCGCTAAAGTACAGTGCACAGTAAATAGTGCCACAGTACAGTCCATGATAAATAGCGCCACAATACAGTCTGTGATAAATAGTGCCACAGCACAGTCCATGATAAATAGTGCCACAGTACAGTCCTCGATAAATAATGCCAAGGTACAATTTGTGATAAATAGTGCCACAATACAGTCCTCGATAAATAGTGCCAAGGTACAGTTTGTGATAAATAGTGCCACAGTACAGTCCTCGATAAATAATGCCAAGGTACAGTTTGTGATAAATAGTGCCACAGTACAGTCCTTGATAAATAATGCCAAGGTACACTTTGTGATAAATAGTGCCACAATACAGTCCTCGATAAATAGTGCCAAGGTACAGTTCGTAATAAATTGTGCCAGAGTACAGTCTGTGATAAACAGTAACCCAGTGCAGTGCAGGACATGGTAAATATTGCCAAATGCGGTCTGTGATAAATAGGGCCACAGTACAGCCTGTGATAAATAGTACCACAGTACAGTCTGAGACAAATAGTGTCACAGTACAGTCTGTGACAAATAGCACCACAGTACAGTCTGTGACAAATAGCACCACAGTACAGTTGTGACAAATAGTGTCGCAGTACAGTCTGTGACAAATAGCACCACAGTACAGTCTGTGACAAATAGCACCACAGTACAGTTGTGACAAATAGTGTCGCAGTATAGTCTGTGACAAATAGCACCACAGTACAGTCTGTGACAAATAGCACCACAGTACAGTTGTGACAAATAGTGTCGCAGTACAGTCTGTGACAAATAGCACCACAGTACAGTTGTGACAAATAGTGTCGCAGTAGTCTGTGACAGATAGTACCACAGTACAGTCTGTGACAAATAGCACCACAGTACAGTTGTGACAAATAGTGTCACAGTACAGTCTGTGACAACTAGTACCACAGTACAATCTGTGACAAATAGCACTACAGTACAGTCTGTGACAAATAGCACCACAGTACAGTTGTGACAAATAGTGTCACAGTACAGTCTGTGACAAATAGTACCACAGTACAATCTGTGATAAATAGTACCACAGTACAGTCTGTGACAAATAGTGTCACATTACAAAATCTGTGACAAATAGGGCCACATTACAAAGACTAGTACAATTCATGCCAGCAAATGGGCTGCAAGACGGCAGGCAGCACAAGTTTGTGGCAGGAAGGTCATGTTAGACAAATTTGATCGACTTTCTGGACTGCGTAATGAAGGCTGTCGATAAAGGTCGTCAGGCAGTTGACATACTGGGCCGAATTTTCTAATGTCTTGAATTGCCAGAAGTCTTGGATGCCCCAAAGATGTGATGCACTGGGCTTGCGACAATCTAAAAGGACTTTTTATTCCTTGGGTCAGAGTTTATTTCACTAGATGATCTTTTTGTGGTCTAGCTTGTGTCAATATTGGGGACTCTCTACAGACAGCTTGAGGCTAAAATTTGGCGCAAGTTGCTGTAATTCAGGTTGATCGTTGCAACTGCGCCTAGTTTAAGACAATTGGGTGTAGTTGAGGCAGTCGTCAATGCCGCAGGTGCAGTGGCATAAGGGTTTTGATGTGGGTTTGGCGCAAGCCGTGCGTCAACCTCAAAAATCCATGCCATTCTATCTGGACTTTATCAAGGCCTTGGACTCTGTTTCACACAAAAAAAGGCTAATCAAGAAAGTGTGGGATTGTGGTGTGAGTGACATACTGACAAGGTGAGTGGGTGGTGAACTGACTGGGAGGGAAGATTAAGAGGGTGATGATTAACGGGGAATCCTCAGATGTGAGGGTGGTCACTAGTGGGGTCCCACAGGGATCAGTGCTTGATCCACTGCTTTTAACATCTTCATTAGTGAAAAGGCCATCATCTGGGGGGAATCTGCCTTTTTGCAGATGACACCAAGCCCTGTGGTAGGGCTGTGGTAGGTGGAAGGGATCAAAGACCTGAGGGAGGATTGTAGAGACCGGGGGGGGGGGGTCCAAGATCTGGCAGCTGTGCAAAGTCATGCACGTGGGATGGAAACACAGTCTGGGAGGAGTGACACTCACGATGACCAAGGAGGAAAGGGATTTTGGGTGGCAGTATCAAATGACATTAAAACATCTGCACATGCAGTAAAGCAGTAGGGAAGGCACACAGAATGGTGGGTTACATTGGTAGTAGGTTCAACAGCGGGAGGAAGGAGGTTACATTGCTCCTGTACAGAACCGTGGTGAGCCACACCTGAAACCCTGTGTTCCATTTTGGAAACCTCGTCTGAAAAAGGACATTGACAGGCCAAAATCAGTGTAGAGGAAGGCAACCAAGATCATAACGGGCCAGCAGGGGCAGACTATGAGCAGAGGCTGGTGAGACTCAGCACACACTCACAAAAGACTAGAAGAGCAAGGGGGACATGACTGAAATATTTAAATATGTGAAGGGTGTTAATAAGGTGGACTCCAGTGAGCAGCTCAAGGTCAGTAGCAACCAGAGTACACTGTAAATAGCAGTAAACTAGCATGTGGAGGAGGATTCAGGAAGGACGCTAGAAAGTACTGTTTTACAGAAGGGTGGTGGAACAAGCTTCCCAAGATGCTGGTTAGTACAAAAACAGTAGAGAGCTTTTGGGGCAAACACAAGTGGCTGTGTGAAAGGTGCAGGAGGGTGGGATGAGTGTGTGGATGGGCATGAACCCCTAGAAGGCACACTCCAGCTCACGTGTCAGACTAGATAGACCATGAGGCCTTATTGTGCCATGAGATTTCTGTGTTTATATGGACAGTTCTAGCATCCCTTATGGTTCTAAGAGTGCCTTCTCATGTCCTATGTGTGGCAGAGCCACTCAGCTTCACTTAGCACGTCTCTCACCCTAAGCACTCAAGAAGATATTCTTATAACCATAAGACGCTGCAACTGTAGACACAAATGTACAAAATCATAACAACCCTGCTACTGGCTTGCTAATCCCCCTCCACACACCCTCCTCTTGAAAAATAGGTGTTTTGTCTAAATTAGACCATCCTAGTAAGCATATTTCTAAATCCATCAAGTATACCGTATTTAAAAACTCTTTCTAGAGATCCACAACTCTCCCTGAATGGAGAAGGCATGGTTGTAGCACATTGTTGCTTTTTCAGCACATTTTCTTAGAACTCACTTACTGTTAGCTCAGTTGCTATATGAAAAATAGTCAGAGAAGGCTTATTCCTAGGTCTTTTCATCGCAGTAGTTAGCGATACAGACATCTGTTTTACTTGGTATATGGGAACTGCAGTGCCTACGTTGCCATCACCAGCTCTTTAGCTTCTCTGGTAGTGGTTTAGGGTTTGATTGGCCTTGCAGATAGCACAACTTGGAGAGCAACTTGCTCTTGGATAGTAAACAGCACAGTTTCATGGAAGGGAGGTTTTGTCAAACGAACCTGATAGTTTTCTTTGACTGGGTGACGTGGGAATTGGATAGGTGCCATGCTGTGGATTTGCTTAACTTCCACTTCAGCAAGGCTTTTGACTTGGTGCCTCAAAGACGCTTGCTGAAAAAGATGGAGGATCTGAATGTGGCTAAGGTTATAGTAAACTGGGTTGGTAGCTAGCTAAAGGGCAGGCAGCAGAGAGTTGTAGTCAACAGGGTCAAGTCAGCAGAGAGAGACAAAGATCATAAGTGGGGTACCACAGGGATCTGTTCTGAGACCAGTCCTCTTCAGTATGTTCATTAGCATCATCGATGAGGATATCTGAGGTAGGCTGTCTCTCTTCACAGATGACACTAAGCTCTGCAGGAGGGTGGATAGTGACGAGGGAATCGGGGAAATGCAGAGAGCCGTACAAAAGCTAGAGGGGTGGTTTAAGGTTTAGCAGTGGAAATTCAATGCCAAAAAGTGCAAGCTAATGCAGCTAGGGGGAAAAAGAACCCCAGGACAGAGTACTGGATGGGTGGGGTGAGACTTAGCACTATGGCTCAGGAACAGGACCATGGAGTTCTTATCAGTGACGCCCTCAAACAATCGAGTCAGTGCAACAAGGCATACAGCAAAGCAAGTAGGATGCTGGAATGTATCGGGAAGGGTATTAATAGCAGAAGTGAAGAGGTAATGCTTCCCAATATAGATCCTGAGTGAGGCCACAACTGGAGTATTGCACCCAGTTCTGGAGTCCTCACCTCAGGAAAGATAGAGATAGGCTGGAGACGGTGCAGCGCAGGGTAACAAAAATAATTCAAGGCCAGCAGGACAGGTCCTATGAGGAGCACCTCATTGCAGTGAACATATACTTGATGGAGACCAGAAGGGAGAGGTGAGATATGATCGAAACCTTCGAGTTCCTAAAATGAATTAATAAGGTAAACTGCAAAGAAGTATGTAGCTTGAATACTCATTTATGGTCACATAGACACGAGTGGAAGCTAACAGGAGGGAGGCCCAGAAGAGACATAAGGAAGTGGTGGCGGAGCAGTGGAACAGTCTACCTGTCGAAGTGGTGGGTGCTAAAATTGTTGGTGGGCTAAAGCTTGGTTGAGATAGAACGAAGGATATAATGGTTGCTCTGAATGGCAGAAGCTGAGAATGGAATGGGGGGAAGAATGGAGAGGGCTAAGACCATGGATGGATGGACAGTAGGTCCTATGGCTAAATAGGAAACTCAGGCAGACGGGATGGACCTTTGCTCTTTTGCTGCTGTCATTGTTTGTGTTTCTCTGTTTCTGTGACAAGCGCATCAGGAAGAACCCTAAAGGATGAGTCTAGCAGACAGACTAATGTGATCTCTCAGTCTGCCAGCCCGTCATTAACCTCATAGTGATGCCAGCCAGTGAATTCTCCTTTGCTTGCCAAAGTGAGCAGGACACACGTTGTGTTAAAAGTTGCAGTTGCTCCCCACTCCAGTCTTAGTTTCACTACCACACTGCTACAGTGTTTCCCATCTTTACGAGGTCAGGCATTAATTAATTTATTTATTTATTTGAAGCGTTTCACCAGAAAAGGCATACTGAGCTGAAATAGCTCATTTCCAAATGCATCTTGGGGGAGGGGGAAGAGGGATTACAGTTTGATTAGAATACAGTGTACAGTAAACAAATATACAAGAATATACAGGTACTATGCAGTTAATTCCACATATACACAAATTGTGCCCATAAGTACACTAGAGTAGCAATACAGGTGATAAACACGTAATATACATTTGTACAAAGTTCAAATAGGGCTCACAAATTGTGGGCCATCCAGGCTGAGTCAGTGCATTCAGACGATTAGGGGGTGTCAGTAGTAGTTACAAGAGGGAGTGGGGAGTTCAGACAGGAGGGGAGTTCTTGTTTCACAACTTGTATTGTATGGATGAAAAAGACTAGAGGGGAGCAAAAGAGACAGAGGATGAGGCGGACAAATAGAGGCAGAATAATTTTCTGAACAACAGCTCTGCAGGCCTGCAGAGGGATGCAGCCAAAGTTGCAGTGAAGCACTCCAAGTGTGGGATGGAGCTTTATGTGAATGGCATCCACATGTTCAGAAACGTTGAGGTGAATGTCTAGCCAGACTCCGAGGTATTTGAATTTGGGACAACTATGGCAAACCCATCCAGGGTATGGAAGGGGGGGGAGCAGCAATCCTGGTGAGTTTTTGCCTAGAGCCAAAGGTCATGGAGACCGTCTTCTTGGTGTTTAGAGCCAGCTGATTTGTTCAGAACCAGTACTGAATGAGATCAAAGTCCAGTTGTAGTCTGGGCAGCAAATCAGAGGGAGAGTGGCCAGAGGCAAACAGAACTGTATTGTCAGTGTAGATATGAATAGATGTTGAGGTGCAGGCAGCTGGGAGGTCATTTAAGAAAACTGAGAGTATTGGACCAAGGACAGAGCCTTGGGGGACACTGGTACTGATTGGAAGGGGGTGAGAGGTGGAATTACCAATTTTAACTGATTGAGTCCTGCCTTTGAGGTAGGAGCGAAACTAGTTAGTGACAGGGATGGAGAGCCCTGCTGCCGTAAGCTTGGTGAGGAGGTGGTGGGTAACAGTGTTGAAGGCTTTGGCCAGGTTGACAAAAATGGTGGAGGTTATATGACCCTGATCCATACCAGAAAGAATAGAGTCAGTAAGCCAAAGAAGGGAGGTGAAGGTGGAGTGGGATTTGCAGAACCCAGGCTGATAAGGGGTGAAGAAAGATGTGGAGTCAAGGAAGAGGGAGAGCTGAGATAAAACCAGGTGCTCCTGGAGTTTAGCCAGAGTGGGAAGGAGAGATATGTGGTGAGAGTTGCCTGGGTTAGAAGAGTCTCCACCTTTAGGGAGGGGTATAATGGTGGCATGTTTTCAGGCTGCAGGGTCAGAGCCAAGGGAGAATGAGAGAATAAGGAGGGAGGAGATAGGGACAGCAATTGCTGCGGCAGAGAGATGGAGGAGTTTAGGGTCGAGGCCATCAAGGCTTTACCTTCGTGGGGGCTGAGCGCTAGGAGAGCCTTGAAGGCGACAGCAGGTGAGATAGGAGAGGAGGAGAAAGGAGGGGATACAGGAGGGGGGTTTGGGGTGGAAGATAGTGGAAAAGCTGTTGGGAGGGAGGAGAGAAGAGTGGAAGCACAGAAGGTGAAGTAGGTGTTAAACTCATTGGCCACTGAAAGAGGGTCAGAGATAGGGACATCATTCGCTTTAAGGATGGGGACCGTGGGCTGGGCCTTTGGGGAGAATAAAGCGTGAACAACCTTCTAGAACTTGGAGGGCTGGTTAATGTTGTCCTGGAAATTAGTGGAAAAGTGCTCTGCTTTGGCTAGTCTGATGGCACAGGTGCAGGCATTACGCAGTGTGTGGTATTTGAGCCAGTCTTGGGGGGAGCCTGAAGACTTGTGAGCCTTCCATGCTGAGTCTCTAGCTTAGTTTTTTAGTTTAGTTTATTAGTCTAGGAATTAATACCTTTGAGCCAGGGCTCTTTTACAAAGGTTCCACGTCTCAAAGAACATTTAACAAAGCACGATACACATTACAGGTAAAACCAGACAGGAAAGTTACATCATAAATTTGCTATTAACAGTTTAAGGCAGTAACGTTTTTAAGTTTCATAGAAAAACAAGCTATAACAGGTTCAAGCGAGTAGACAATTTCGAGGTTAAGGAAACTTCCAGGGAGAGGGTCATCATTTGGTGCCAAAAGGAGGCTAGAGAGGAGGGAAAGGTGGTGAGCGGGAGAGTAAGTGAGAGGGGACAGGAAAAAAGGGGGGGAGTGAGTTTGGGTGGGAGACAGGAAGTAGTAGAGGTACCAGAGGGTTCATTAGTCAGGGAGGAAGAGGCCTCAGATGTGAGGATGGACATGAGGAGGTCTTTATCTAGCGCAATCACAGTTGCTAGTGGTGGTGAGGTGGGCATAGAGCATGGTTTTGAAAGCTTCAAGCGAGGTTGAGGATAGAGTAGGTGGACTAAGCGCATTGAACCATGTCGGGGCTCTGTATGCGAAAGATCTTTGTCCCTGTGCAGTCCGGCATCTCTGAACCAGGAAAGGTTGGCGCTCAGATCTGGTGGAGGGTCGTGAGCCAGGATTCAGTCGGAGTAGGTTTTGAATACATAATGAGTCAGTCCCAAGATAGATTTTTTAGCCATTGTGCAGGTGAGATAAATAAGACGATTTGATAGGTTCAACCAGCCTGATTCATAGTACAGATCCACGCGGTGAGTCAGTCTTTGAGCCCCGTGGAGGAGCCGGCAGGCCTTATTTAGAGTGATTGAGATGCTCTTAGAGCAATGGAGGTAGCTGAGCCATAAATAATAAGGCCATAGTCAATGATTGAGATTATGGAACTCTGTATAGCTATTCTCAATGCCGCTTGATTTAGAAATTGATGATTCTGAATAGTATTCCAAGGCGTTGGTTCACTGTTTCGCAGTGTTGTCAATGTGGGTTGCAAAGGTGAGCCTTGGTCAAAAGTGATGCCAAGGTATTTGAAAGTATTTACTTGGTCCAGTGTAATTCCGCAGAGGTTTGTATGGTGAGTGGAGTATGCCTATTTTGTTTTGGTGATTGGAGAAGAGCATGACTTTTGTTTTATTGTGGTTTAGCACAAGTTTACTATCCAGGAACCACCTTTCAACACTAGAGAAAGCAAGTTGCAGGCTTTTTCAGAGGGAGTTTGGATCCTTGTGGGAAGAGAAATTACAGCATCATCAGCGATAAGATTATTTTCTCCTGGCAGATATCTGGGAGGGAGTTAGGAACAGGCTAAAGAGGAGCGGTCCAAGAATTGATCCCTGTGGTACACCCAGAGAACTGGTTTGAAGTCGGAGAGTTCATTAGAGATTTTACAGCCTGTGACCCGATTGGACAGGTAACTTTTTACCCAAGCACAAGGACCTTGGCTAGGCCTAGGCTAGAAAGTAGGGAGGTAAGTAGGCCATGATGGACTGTGTCGAAAGCTTTTGTAAGATCGATAAAGACTGCACTGTTTGGCACCCTTTGTCCAGGGCTGAGTGGACTTCTCCAGAGAAATCAAGTAAGGCTGTTGTTGTACTATGTCCTTTCCTAAAGCCGTGCTTGTTGATTACAGAGTAGATTGTATTTGTCCAGGTAATCAGAGAGTTGGTCTGCCACTATTCGTTCAAGTGCTTTGGAGAGGGAGGGAGTATTGATATTGGTCGATAGTTTCCTGTTGAGGTTTTGTCCTCGCTGCACTGGCGTAATTATGGCAGATTTCCATTTGTTGGGAAATTGACTTTGGCAAAGTGACAGATTAAGAATTTTTGCAAAGGGGTGAATTACTTCATCCAGGGTGAGAGACGGATTTTAGATCTAGCGTGTCACTACTTGTTCTGGATTTGGAGCAGGCCTTTCTTATGTACTTGTGTGCTTCGTGCACTTTGATTTTCTTGAAGTAAAATTGTGGTTTGTCACGAGGGGTGATTTGTGATACTAGGCTAGGCACAGGTAAGTCCAAGAAGAATCTGGGGGGAGGACCCCACTAAGGTCTGTGAATGTCTTATTAAGCGCATCTGCAATAGACTTTGGGTCAAGAGTGGTGGATCCATCAACTTTCATAATGGTAGGTGACGATTTTGATTGTTTACCCATTATGTTTCGGATGTTGTCCCAAAAAGCATGCAGATAAGCAAGGGGTTCCGCAGAGATCCAGAGGAGGTGGGTACCTCTGACTCTTGGTTTCCTTAAGGGGACATGCTTATCCCTTATGGATAGGAAGGTGAACTGGAAGTAAACAAGGGCTGTCGATGGAGCTTGAGGAGAGGTGGGTGACCAGTCAGCATTTCACAGGTCCTTGTGGAGGCCAAATAGGTCCAAGGATCTAAATCATTGGATTAAAAGGATATTGGGAGGGCCTTTTGGGGCATTGTACTTTATGAACACAGTATACCATGTCGTGGTCGCTAAGGGCATCTGGGAGGGGGTGCCAGAAGCTATAATGTGATGGGTGGGTGGTAGGTACCCAGTCTAGCAGTGAGTGATTTTGTGATTTAAGGTTATGATGAGTAGGGTCAGTGATTAGCTGAGAGAAGTTTAGAGATGAAGTAGCAGGGAGAACTCGCACTACAAGTCAATTACCTATGTGAATATTGTTGCCCACTGTGTTTTGCTGCCACATCTGAATATTCCACTTGTTAGGTGTTCTTACTGCGCTGTACCACACTTTATTTTTTGTATATTCAATTTTTTTTTATTTTAATTTTGCACAAACTTTTTACCAAATGTTGTTCCACTGTTTTGCTACAATATACCATGCTGCTCTTCTTCCAATGTTCCCCTCCCCCGGGTCGCACCTGAAAACAAGCCTTGACTCACAATACAGCATTGGGAAGTCAAGGACAAAACCATCATAGTGGAAAACAATAAAGAAAAGAAAACAACCATAACAGAGTTGTACAAAAATGTTTTGTTGTCTAGAAGGACATTAAAACACCTCTGCGGAAAGGATAAGTATGAGCTTGGTTGAATATCATCTAAACAGATGAAAGAAAGCTACAGAATAGATCTAACAGGTTTGGATGAAATTACATACTGTTGAACTGATTATTTTTTCAAGACTTGTTAAAAAGGACCCCATATCTTATTAAACATTTCTACTTTATTTAGTTACATATAGCTGATGCTTTCATTATATTTTCATACATTTCTCTCACTAAAGCAAACATAAGCTGCCCCTTACAAGTGGATTTTTCATCATATTCCTTAGAAGGATGAGAAGCACTGCAGAATGACTACTTTCTTCCTGGTCTGTTTCTTCGTATATGTCTTTCCTTTTGACCTTCTGTCTCCCTTCTCTAGGAAACCAGCTCTTTATGTACCATCCCCCACTGCAGCGTTAGAAGTGCTACAGCCAATGACATCATTGGTTAGAATCAGTCAGTGGTGTCCGACTCCGTAATGCTATTGGCACGGGCTGCTGAGCAACTCCACAATGTGCTCAGTTTCCATCAAAGTAGCAGTCCTTGCAAGTAGCGGTGTTAGCATCAGTAGCTATGACTGATTCTAACTGATGATATCACTGATTGGCACAGTTATAATAGCATAGTTGGGGGGGGCAGTACCTACAGAGCTGACTTCAGAGAGACAACAATAAAACGAGAGAGACCTATACATTAAAAGAGTAGGAAGTAAGCAAACAGGAACTAGGAACGCATCCATACTTTCCATCCCCTTTAAATAAGGTAAACAGATACTGGGAATGGATCAGTGCTCTCAATCTCCTTTAAATGAGGCAGACGGGAACAGGGAATGGTACAACATTTCCCATCCCATTTAAATGGGGGCAAGCAGGAACTGGGAATGGAGAAACACTTCACTTCCCCTTTAAAACTTTCAGCATAATTGGAATACTTTTTCAGTTTCAAGACGAATAAGGCCATTTACTAATTACCCACCATGCTAATTACACACCCATGTGAGCAGGAAGCTAACCTATTCCAGAAAGTTCTGTTTTGCATTGCTGTTGTAATGGGGCTTAAGCCCATACCCAAAGGCACCCCCTGTTAGGTACTCTGCTATTGGCATGCGTGGATGAGCTGGGTAAGCTGATACCTGTTCATATGGACTTAAGGGCAAGGCCCCTAGTTCTCTGCAGCACTTGAGTCCTAGTTTGTGATGCCGGACTCCAACACTTTTGCAATGGGGTTTGCTCATTTCTGCTGCAGAAAGTATTCCCTCCTGTGGCCGAATGCACTCCATCCATCGGTTAAGAAGCCATGATGTCATTGATGAAATCAGGTGCCGAGCTGGATGAAGGGGCATTGGGATAAATAAAGTTAGCCGTGCCCTGTGGCAAAACTGTACATTTTAAAGAAACATCACCAAAACATTGAATTCTGTGGCCTACCCAGTGGTTATCTGTCCTGCAGCAAATTCTGCACCCATGGAATCTCAAATTTCCACAATCCTTGACTGTGTATACAATCTGATTTAGACTCAAGGGGAAAAGAAAACAATTGGTAACAAAAATAGTTAAGGTGCAAGACAAATAGAATCAGAAGTGATATGAAGTCAGGTTGGTCTCAGTCTGACTCCGTAGCGACAAATGATATCAGAAGTGATATGAAGTTTGGTTGGTCTCAGTAAGATTCCATAGCAACAAATGAAAGTAAACTTGCCGTTAATTCCAACGTAAACAAAAGCTTTTAACCAGCTGTTTTAAGTTCTGTAATAATAACCCTCTCCACCTCTCTTTTTTTGCTAATAGGATCAAGAGGAGCAGGCATACTTTGCAGTGTTTGACGGGCATGGTGGAGTGGATGCTGCCATCTATGCATCTGTCCATCTGCATGTGAACTTGGTGCGGCAGGAGTCTTTCCATCTTGATCCAGCACAGGCACTGTGCAAAGCATTTCATGTGACGGACGAGCGGTTTGTTCAGAAAGCAGCAAGAGAGGTTAGTGGCATCCTTGACCAACTCCGTTCGTCTATGAATATGATTGTATGGCACTGCCCCCTCCACCCCCCTGGCCAGACTGGATACCCTCTGTGACTCCATTCGCCTATGAATATGATTGTATGGCACTAACCCCTCTACCCCCCTGGCCAGACTGGATACCCTCTGTGACTCCATTCGCCTATGAATATGATTGTATGGCACTGCCCCCTCTACCCCCCTGGCCAGACTGGATACCCTCTGTGACTCCATTCGCCTATGAATATGATTGTATGGCACTGCCCCCTCTACCCCCCTGGCCAGACTGGATACCCTCTGTGACTCCATTCGCCTATGAATATGATTGTATGGCACTGCCCCCTCTACCCCCCTGGCCAGACTGGATACCCTCTGTGACTCCATTCGCCTATGAATATGATTGTATGGCACTGCCCCCTCTACCCCCCTGGCCAGACTGGATACCCTCTGTGACTCCGTTCACCTATGAATATGATTGTATGGCACTGCCCCTCTACCCCTGGCCAGACTGGATACCCTCTGTGACTCCGTTCGCCCTACGAATATGATTGTATGGCACTGCCCCTCTCTCCCCTGGCCAGACTGGATACCCTCTGTGACTCCGTTCGCCTATGAATAGGATTGTATGGCTGCCCCCCCACCTGGCCAGACTGGATACCCTCTGTGACTCCATTCGCCTATGAATATGATTGTATGGCACTGCCCCTCTACCCCCCTGGCCAGACTGGATACCCTCTGTGACTCCATTCGCCTATGAATATGATTGTATGGCACTGCCCCTACCCCCTGGCCAGACTGGATACCCTCTGTGACTCCATTCGCCTATGAATATGATTGTATGGCACTGCCCCCTCCACCCCCTGGCCAGACTGGATACCCTCTGTGACTCCATCGCCTATGAATATGATTGTATGGCACTGCCCCCTCCACCCCCCTGGCCAGACTGGATACCCTCTGTGACTCCATTCGCCTATGAATATGATTGTATGGCACTGCCCCCTCCACCCCTCTGGCAGACTGGACACCTCTGTGACTCCTTCGCCTATGAATATGATTGTATGGCACTGCCCTCCACCCCTGGCCAGACTGGATACCCTCTGTGACTCCATTCGCCTATGAATATGATTGTATGGCACTGCCCCCTCCACCCCCCTGGCCAGACTGGATACCCTCTGTGACTCCTGCTGCTGCTCCTCTGCTTCCCGCTGCCCTCCCTGTACTCATCGCTGCACACTTTTCTTCCTCCATGCACTCCACTGCTACCTTCACATTGCCAGATCCACTGCACCGCCTTCATTTCAAAATACTGGTTTGGGTCCCTTCCCTCGTAACCTTTCGTCCCTCCTCCGCCTTATCCCCTCTGCTTCCTGTTCCCTCTGCTCTGGGATCTTTGCACCTTTGCCATTCTTCATCCATGCTCCCCTGCTGGAGAATCAGCCTTCTCCTGTCGCTTCCCTTTACTTTGGAACCAACTTCCATTTTTCATCCGATTCTCTGCCTTGCCCAGTTCCCTGAGACACCAGCTAAAACCCCTTCCCTCTCCTTTGTTCCTGTGCATCACCTCCTTGGGAATTTCCCATTGTAGTCGCCCTGTATCATAGAAACATAGAATTTGACGGCAGATAAGGATCGCTTGGCCCACCCAGTCTGCCCATTTCCCTACCTACTGGATAAGCTGCAGATCCTAGTTAACCAGCAGCCTACTTCTTCTTACCCCCACCCCCCAGAATTGCCTTATGACTGTCCCATGGATGCTTGAATTCCACAACTGATTTTGACTCCACAACCTCCTCCGGAAGGCCGTTCCATGCATCCACAACCTCTCTGTGAAAAATATTACTCAAATTACCTCTGAGCCGCCTCTATCTTCAAATTGTGCCCTCTTGTTCTTGCACACCTCTTTTTTGAAAGATGCTACCCTCTTGGACTGTTGATTCCCTTGAGGTACTTGAAAGTTTCTATCATATCCCCTCTCCTCCTTTCCTCAAGGCTATACATATTAAGCTCCTTAAGTCTCTCTTCATATGTCTTCCGGTGCAGACCCTGCACCATTTTAGTTGCCCTCCTCTGGACAGCTTCCATCCTGTCTATGTCTTTGCGGAGATTGGGTCTCCAGAACTGCACACAGTACTCCAGATGGGGTCTCACCAGCTGTCTGTACAGAGGGATAATAACTTCCTGTTTTCTACTGGTGATGCCTCTCCCTATGCATCCCAGTAACCCCCCAGCCCTCCTTGCTGCCCTCTCACATTGCTTGCCCACCTTTAGGTCATCTGATATGACTACCCCCCAGGTCCCTTTCCATTTTTGTTGTTGTTAGTATCTCACCCCCCATTGTGTACTCTTCCCCTGGGTTTTTGTTTCCCAGGTGCATTACCTTGCACTTCTTAGCATTGAATCTAAGCTGCCATACATTTGACCATTCCTCTAACCTTGCCAAGTCTCTTCTCATCCTTTCCACCCACCCTGTGCATCAACTCTGTTGCAGATCTTAGTGTCATCTGCAAAGAGACATACTTTTCCTTCCAGTCCTTCCGCAATGTCGCTTATAAAGACATTAAAGACGACCGGTCCTAATACTGAACCCTGCGGTACCCCACTAGTAACCCTCCTTTTTTCTGAGTGGACTCCATTTACTATTACTCTCTGTGTCCTATTCTCCAGCCAATTCTTTACCCAGGCTGTCATCTTGGGACCCACTCCCAGGCTGGCTAACTTGTATATTAATCTTTTGTGTGGGACTGTGTCAAATGCCTTGCTAAAGTAGGCCATGTCCACAGCCCCTCCCTGATCTACTACTTTGGTCACCCAGTCAAAGAAATCTATCAGATTTGTCTGGCATGACCTTCCGCTGTGAATCCATGCTGCCTAGGGTCCTGTGCCACTCTGGCCTCTAGATACTCGACAGTTCTTTCCTTCAGAAGTGATTCCATCATTTTCCTATCACTGAGGTTAAACTAACAGGTCTGTAGTTTCCTGCTTCTGCCTTGCTCCCACTTTTGTGAAGGGAATCACATCTGCCTCCTCCAGTCCTCGGTACAACCCCATCATCCCATGATTTGTTAAAAGGGTAGTCAGTGGTGTCACTAGTTCTACCCTTAGCTCTTTTAGAATTCTGGGATGAATCCCATCAGGCCCATTGCTTTGTCCACCTTCAGTTTTAAGAGTTCTTTCAGAACCCTTTCTTCTGTAAATGGGCTGGTATCAACTTCTGTATCCAAGAGTGTTACTACTGTTTGTTTTATGTACCTCCCCTCTTCCTCTGTAAAATACTGAGCAAAAATATTTGTTTAGTATCTCTGCTCTTTTCATAGTCTCCTCTGCCCACCCTCCTCCCTTTATTAAGCCTCACTATCCTCCCTTGGTCTTCTCTTTGCTCCCTGATATACCTATAAAGGTTTTATCCCCTTCTTAACTGAGTTGGCTATCTTTTCCTCGGTTTGGACCTTTGCTGTTCTGACTGCCTTCCCAGCCTCCTTTTGCTTTAACTGATACAGTTCTCTGTCCTGCTCCTTCTGCGATTCCTTGTACTTCCTGAATGCTTTCTTTTCTCTTGAACCTTCACTGCCACTTCCTTTGAGAACTATAGTGGTTTCTTACATCGTCTTGTTTTGTTTATTTGCTTCACACAAAGGCTCGTTACCTCTGTGATGGCAGTTTTTATTATTCCCCATTGTTCTTCCACCCCTCCTTCCTACCCATTTGCTAGTGCATTCATTAGGCACTCACCCATTTTGGCAGTCAGCCCTCCTAAAGTCCAGTACTTTTGTCTTTGTATGGCTTGACTCTATTGCTGTGTTTATTGTGAACCATACTGTTCGATGGTCGCTAGTTCCCAGATGGCTACCCACTTCTACATCTGTGATCCTCTCTCCATCTCCATTTGAGAGAATCAAGTCTAATATTGCTCCCTCTCGAGTGGGCTCCAGTACTAGTTGTCTAAGGCATGCCCCCCTGTAGGGCATCTAGAATAACTGCACTCTTCGAAGATCATATCATGGGGTATAAGTTGTTGTAACAACATCGTCTGCTGCTAATGCCGTGAGTGCTTATTTGCACTTAGACACGTCTCTGTGTGCACATTATTGTAAATGCAAACAAGTTTATGTGCTGTTTATGTTGTCTCCCTCTCGCCCTTTACTCGGGTTGCACCATGAAATGAGCCTCGGCTCAGTGCGCCTTTCCCAGCCAACAATTTTCAAACAATCAAATAACATCCTTATTATCCTAGTTTAGACTGGGTCCCATGAGCTGCAGGAGAAGTAAAAATCTTTTTGCAGACAGGGCTTATGTAGCAGTTCTCTGACTGTAAATCTGGCCATATGAGGCCAGTACTTCAGTCCACATGAAATCTCATTGCTTTAGGTTCTGGGGATTGATATTTTGCTATCCTTCATATGCCTCGCCAGCATCTCACCTGCTGCATTGCATTTCCTTAACTAAAGAGAGGGAGAACTAAACAAGAAAGTTAGCATGCCCAAGGGATCTGCGCAAAGGAAGAGATAACTTATAACCTTCTTTGCACAGGGCCCCAGACTTAGAGTTTAATGCAGACCAGTGGCCCAGACCTGTTGCTTTGCCTTAGGTCATGAGTCTAGGTGCTGGCGGGGAGGGGGCACATTTCCCTGCTTTTATGGCTTTGGAACTCATAACATTAATGTAGTTTTTTGCAATGAATTTCCCTTAGTTTCTGAGACTACAATCATAACTTGCTTCATGCCAGTATGCTGTTTTTTTTTTTTTTATGCGCCTCCCACACACCCCGACCGGTCACTCCTTCAGAGCACCAGCACCTTCCTGCCACCCTCCGACCTCCTGCCACCTTCTCCCAGCCCCAATTACAGCCTATCTTGGGTAGCCCGGCGTATCCCTATGCCTGGAGGGTCCCTCTCTTCCGAGGGGAATGGCCTTATGACCAACATTGCATCCCAGGTACTGCGGGGCTGGATCCGGGCAGGCTCCGGGGCTTTGGGTGGCAGGGGCCAAGGCGCTCGTCATCTAGTCAGAATGGGGCACAGTTTCCGTTTTCTGTGCCCCGGCTACCGCAGTTCTTTGCCTTGCGTAAGCACACAGGGTAGCGTGCGAGTGTCGAGTCAGTATGTCCCCAAGCTCGCCACCAATCCGCCCGTACGTCCCCAGGCAAATCCCACCCTCGGGAGTTATAGAACCCCTCCCTTGCTGGTCTCCATTCCTGGTACTCGGGCTCAGGGCGCAACCCCAGGTCGCCAGCGTGCTGAGCGAACCCCTTCCCTCGGCGCCATGAAGCTGGCAGGATGCTGTTTTAAAGCAGAACGCACAGGCTTTATCTGACCCTGCACGAAATAGGAAGTGAGTCATAATTTGTTTCATAAGCAGGATGTGCCGGGTCCTTTGGGCCCTGTGCGAACCAGGATGTGAATCCTAACTTGCTCCATGAGGGGCTCAAAGGTCCTGTGTTAATAAGGATGTGAAGGTCCTTTTGGGCCATGTGAAAACAAAGAGTCGAGTCCTCACCTGCTTCGCATCAGGCCTGAAGTAGGAGGTGAATGATAATGAGCTCCAAGTCCTGCATGAAGGGCACATGAGTCTCCGAGTCCTACGTGAAGTACGCATGAGTCTCCGAGTCCTGCGTGAAGTACGCATGAGTCTCCGAGTCCTGCGTGAAGTACACATGAGTCTCCAACTCCTGCGTGAAGTGCATGAGTCTCTGCGTCCTGCGGGAAGTGCACATTAGTCTGCGAGTCCTGCTTGAAGTGCACGAGTCTCCAAGTCCTGCATGAAGTGTGCATGAGTCTCTTGAGTCCTGCGTGAAGTGCACGATTCTTCGAGTCCTGCGTTAAGTGCACATGAGTCTCCGAGTGCTGCGTGAAGTGTGCATGAGTCTCCAAGTCCCGAGTGAAGTGCGCATGACTCTCCGAGTCCTGCGTTAAGTCGTGCATAGTCTCCGAGTCCTGTGTGAAGTGCGGCATGCGTGTTCTGGTGCTGTTGAAGTGCAGGTCTCCGAGTGCTGCGTGAAGTGCACGGGTCTCCAAGTACTGCGTGAAGTGTGCATGAGTCTCCAAGCCCTGCATGAAGTACGTGTGAGTCTCTGAGCCCTGCATGAAGTGTGCGTGAGTCTCTGAGTCCTTCATGAAGTGCACATGAGTCTCTGAGTCCTGCTGAAGAGCGCGTGAGTCTCAGAGTCCTGCATGAAGTACGCATGAGTCTCCGAGTCCCGAGTGAAGTGCGCATGAGTCTCCGAGAGTCTCCGAGTCCTGCATGAAGTGAGCCTGAGTCTCCGAGTCCTGTGTGAAGTACACATGAGTCTCTGAGTCCTGCGTGAAGTGCGCATGAGTCTGAGTGGTCCTTGAAGTGCGCATGAGTCTTTGAGTCCTGTATGAAGTGAGCTTGAGTCTCCAAATCCTGCGTGAAGTGCACGATTCTAAACTTTCTTTGTGCAAAGCAGGAAATGAGACAAAACGTTCGTACTATTTTTTTCATGTATGACTTTAATTACACTACAAAATACACACAGGTTTTTTCAGTCATATTCTTGACTGTTTTTGTGTCTTTCACCTCTAAACATTTTGTTCATGTAGGACTAAAAACATTTTTCATAAACGTTTTCAGGTTTTTTTTTCATCTTAGACTTAGAAATTTTTTCACAACAGTTTTCCTTATGACGTGCACTCGTTGTCTGTTGTACACACGCTGTGTTCTTTAAAATCTACCTTAATTTCTGGATTGAATCATGAAAACTTTTTTCGAATTAAAGTACTACTAGGAGTTTATACTAGGATTATTAAGAAGTGCAGAAGGCTGTGAGCCCATAGGGCACTTCTCCCCTATCTGGATCAATGATCTCGATGAAGTAGATCGTTGATCATGTATTTATCCAATTTGTCCTTAAAAGAACTGAAGGTACCCACATCCACTACTGTACTAGGTAGCGTATTCCAACAATGAATAATGCGTTGAGTAAAGAAACTACGTCTGAGTAGACCTTTTGGATTGGTCAGCGTAAGCTGAGAATGATGACTTCTTAGGCTTGTTTCTCTATGATTAATAACCAGTCCTAAGTCTTTTAATAAAGGCTTGTCTTCCAGAACTTTATACATTAACAAAAGGTTCCCTCTAAGTCTTCTGAACTCTAGAGGATAAAGCTCCAAAACTCTCAATCTGTCCTCGTAACACATATGCTGAATCCCCCCACCAGTTTAGTAAGTCTCCTTTGCGCACTCTCCACTCTGTTCATATCCCTACGCAAGTATGGACTCCATAATGGTGAGCATTAATCCAGAACTGGACATACATATGCCTTGTATAGTGGAATAACACATGCTCTGTTTCTACTAGAAGTAGACCTCTTTATGCAGTTTATCATCTTTGAGGATTTGTGGACTAGTTCAGTACAGTGACTGCTGAACTTGAGGTCATTGCTGACTAGAACAAGACTTTTTTCACTAGTGACAAATTTTAAGCATTTGCTATCCAGAAGATAAATAGTACAACTATTTTTTTTACCTAGATGCATGACAACATATATTTCATGATTAAATGTCATTCCATGAGTTCTGGCCCAGCCTTCCAATTTACATAAGTCCTTACTAAGTTTTAGTGAACCCTTCAAGCTACTAGTATCGGCCAGCAATTTGGTGTCATCAGCGAATTTGATGGTGAAGCTACCGAGGTCTAAGTTGAGGTCAGAGATAAAGATAGAAAACAATGATGGACCCAAAACAGAGCCCTGAGGAACTCTGCTGGTAACTTCTCTGCTATCAGAGTAATAACCTCAAACTCTGACTACCTGTTTTCCTATTACTCAGCCATGCTTTAATCCATTTAATTAACACACAGTCAAAACCTAACCTAACCATAGTTTCCATCAAAACTTGATGAGGGACTTTATCAAAAGCCTTACAAAAATCCAGATATACAACATCAACTGATTTATGATTCTCCAACATGGCACTAACCCTCTCATAGAATACCAAGTTAGCGGTTATACATGACTTATGGGCTTTAAAACCATGTTGAGATACATCCACCAGGTTTTTTTTATTGATTTCTACTTCCAACTGATCTTAAATTATGCCCTCCATTACTTTTCCCAAGATACAGGCCAGAATTATTGGCTTATAGTTTGAGATATACTGTACAAAATCACACATGCCCCCACAATGCAAGGCATCATGGGCTGCATATGCAAATCACCAGAGAATATTATGCTGGTTCAACTTTAAGCAGAAATGTGTGGTGCCGGAAGGTCTCTCACACAGTTTGCAAAGGGTGCCAACAGAAGACATAGACACATGTTTCGTCCTACCAGGAGTCATCAGTATGCCTCGTCTGTTTGACACCCCAGTGGAATGAACCAGCTACCCTAAGATGGTCTATCTGGGTTATGTTGTGGTGAACCCAATTAAAACAAAAAACAATTTAAAAGACAAAGAACCTCTGCACAAGCACTGAGGCAATGGTTACCCGAAAGGGCACTTGGCTGGGAAGCCACGTTGGAGCTATAGTTTGAGATGTTGCTGTAGTCTCCTTTTTTATGAATCAGAACCACAATAGTCTGTAGCAAGTCCATGGGTACCTCATCTTTTTGTAGTGACAAATTGAAAGGTACATAAAATGGTTTGATCAACCATTGTTCAGTTACTTTTAATATTTTAGGATGAATAACATCCAGACCTGGAGAGGTGCTAGTTTCCATTTTTTTGGTTTTAATGAGATTTCTTCCCTTGTAATCTCAAGGATGGATTTAGCATTAGGGAACTCAAGGATGGATTTATCAATCAGTCAGTCATTTTTTTATGTATATAAGGTGCCCTTCCAATGCTGAGGGCGCCTTTACATTATAACATTAAAAACATACCACATATCATAAAAAACATATTAAAACACATCCACATAAATTCAAAATTCATTACATTCCTGAGAAGGCCTGGTTAAATAGATATGTCTTTAGAAGATTTTTAAAACCTTCAATGGTCTGGCTTTCTTTAGCATTAATAATATGCGTAATTAATTTTTAATACTATGTGTAATTAATTTTTGTCTGAAAGTCAGCTCAGACATCTCGTTAGACTGTCTCCTGACAAACCATACACTTATCAACCTGTAGAATTAAGTATTTTTCTGTTTTTTTTTTTGCTTTTTTTTTTTTATTTTAATGTTTTTTGCCAGTTCCGAACTTTAACTCACGGAAGAGTTTCACGTTTTTCAGCTTTTTTTAAGTTAAGTGTACATGTGCCCACTTTTAAAACTTTAAAACCTTATCATTTAAAAATAAAAAAAACATAAAAAGATTTTGGTTTCAAACTATGAAAGCCCCTATTCTGGCATAAGAGCTAATGCACCTGTAAGCTTGATTATTTAAACTGTTCTATCTTTTGTGCTATCTGATGGCAAAATAAAAAATTACGATGTTTCGGGATGTTTATGTAATTTCACTAAGAACTGTTGAACTGACACACGATTTGCACCAAACGTGCCAGACACTTAGCTCCTAGGTGTGAGAAGCTGTACACCAGCAGATTTCACAGTCCTGTGGGCTAAGATCACAAAGATATAAGCTGTCTACAGCCCTGTTTTAGAAACAAATATTAACTGAACCCTAACGACTACTGTGCCTGTATAATATATATTCCTTGCACTATGATAATGCATCGTTAGTGTTCCACGGCCACAAATAGAACAAAATGTGGCATTAGAGTTTTTACTATCCTAATGGCCATATCCTCCCCAGCCCCTAGCTTCCTAACTCAAGATCAGGCTACAGGTCCAAGGCTGTGTCCCCTGGCCTGCTGCCTTTAGCTACTAGTCTGGGTTCATGCCATGCATGTCTCCTGCTCCATGCTGGGTCTGCAGAATCAGTGCTTTCTTCATGCAAGTCCTTGTGGTCCCTGTTTGCAATCCTCAATGTCCCACGTCATATTTTCTCAGTATACCTCAACGCACTCTTCTACCTGCAAATAAGAACAAAAACTAAGAAAATAAACTACACAACACAATGCGTGCACTGCACAGGTGTGTGGATTTGGCCATTTTGACCCCTCTTGGCCCTGAATTTTCACAATGACCAAGTCACCATCCCTCCTAATGACCAGATGTGTAGCATCCTGTAAATCTGACCCAGAATGTGTTTTGGACGGGTCAAACCTTCACCCGATCACTGTTGTTATTAAAGAGAATTCCCTGGTGTCCGGTGGTACGCCCTGCCCTCAATTGATAGCTGTTGGCATCAAAGAAGTATTCCCTGGTGTTCAGTGGTTTCTCCCCAGCCTCCCAGCAGGCTCCTACCATCCCATAAACAAACAAAACAAAAAAACACATTTCTATGTATTATGTATGTTCAGCCTTCTAGAAGTTTTACACTGCTGAACCGACTGTCACCAAATTTACAAGAGCCTGGCACCAACTGTGTGCATCCCAAATCCCAGGATATTCTATCCAGGAACAGCTGCGTTATTAAGGTGCAGAATTCGAGGTTTTGCATTAAACTGTTTACTCAACCCTAATATCCAAGGTATCCGGTAATAATAGTGTGATGATAATAGCACTAGTCAAAATAGTGCTGTCTTAATATTGCGTGCAGTAAAATTGCGACTTACAAAATAGCGCTGTTATAGTGCGGTCTGACAGTCTGAGTAATGTTACAGCATTACAACATTAGCATATTACAGCACCATCGTGTTGTAGCATTAATAAAGCTTTTTTCTTGCCTGTTTGCCAGCTGTCAGTAATTGAGTTCAGGTGGGGTGACGTATGGTGACGTTTGCTTCTTTACTGTGTCAGTAGAAAAGGTAGCAGCAAAATGGAGGTCCAAATATAGATCCAGCCAGAAGAGGGGAGATCTAGTGTTGTGGCATGGGTTTCTATACTGCAGAGAGTGCATCTGCGGGGAGAAATCCTGTTGGAAGTGCCTGCAGTATGGGACTGGGCACTGTGCAGCAAGGATACATATTATTGCTGATATATGTGAAGGGCATAGCATACAATTTCCAATTGCAAGCATAATTAATTATTGTGGACTAATGCTATATAACGTTTGCCCAGCGAGTGCAACGCATATTTAATCAACTTGCGTACATGTGCTTTGATTCAGTATTTATTTAACTGGGTTGCTGTGCTGGGATTCACTATTTATTTAACTAGGTTGCTGTGCTACGATTCTGTATTTATTTAACCGGGTTGCTCTGCCATGATTCAGTTAGTATTATTTGCATTTCTGTGCTGATTTCGTATTTATTTATTTTGCATTTGTGTGCTGATTTCTTATTTATTCATTTCCATTTGTGTGCTGTGCTGATATTTTCTGAAAACGATAAAGTTAAAAGTTACAAGCGATTACTTATTTCTGTTTCAGTTGTGCCTTTGAAAACTTTGACAGCGCTATAATAGTAGTATGGCGCTACATTAACTGAGCGCTGTTATTAGCCGCGACATTTTGTAAGCGCCGATATGACTGACACTATTTTCTCCACGCTATTTTGACATTGTTCCAATATCCAATCCTTTCCTGTCATGAGTGAAAATGCAGCCCTGGTAAATCTTATCTGAGACTGCCAGCAAAGCGTTTGAAGGTGCAAGTTACTAGGGAGCCTTAACAATTTTTCCTGATTGCTGCAAGGTAAACAGCAGTTATCTGGGATCCACAGCCCCGAAGGTACGCTGTTCATGTGCCTCTTCTCTTACAGGTTGCTTAATGATTTCTGGATGGTCAATAGCTATTTCACTCTGAGAAATGGAATGCAGACTTGAAAGGTAAATACTGTTTGAATTTTCCATTTTAAGATTTTGACAGTATTGTCTTTTCTCTCTCATTTTTTTAAAAAATTTCAGAACCTGCGATGTGGAACCACTGGCGTAGTTACCTTTATCAGGGGCAACATGCTACATGTAGCGTGGCTTGGTGACTCCCAAGTTATGATGGTCAGAAGAGGGCAGGCTGTGGAACTAATGAAACCCCACAAACCGGATAGAGAGGTAAAGGAATACTAATCAAAGTTTCAAGATGTACACAATTTTAAATGCGAGGAAGTGGTCACACTGAAAGCAAAACATCTGTCATATGTGCTGGGTGACCAGACTTACTGTACACCAGGACTTGAGAACCAACCCAGTCCTTACACTGCAGTGCAATACTGGGGGAGCTGCACTGTTGGAAATACTGGGGGGGCTGTATTGTTGGAAGTACTGAGGGACTGTACTATTGGAAGTACCGGGGGAGGGGGGCTGTACTGTTGGAAGTACTGTGGGGCTATACTGTTAGAAGTACTGGGGAGCTGTACTGTTGGAAGTACTGAGGGCTGTACTGTTGGAAGTACTGTGGATCTGTACTGTTAGAAGTGCTGGGGGGCTGTACTGTTGGAAGTACTGGGGGCTGTATTGTTGGAAGCACTGGAGGACTGTACTGCTAGAAGTACTGTGGGGCTGTACTGTTGGAAGTACTTTGGGGCTATACTGTTGGAGGTACTGGGGGCTGTACTGTTGGAAGTACAGGGGGTGTACTGTTGGAAGTACTGGAGGGGCTGTACTTTTGGAAGTACTATGGGGTTGTACTGTTAGAAGTACTGGGAGGCTGTACTGTTGGAAGTACTGAGGGTTGTACTGTTGGAAATACTGGGGGCTATACTGTTGAAGTACTGGGGTTGTACTGGGGTGTAATATTGAAGTATTTGGGGCTGTGCTGTTGAAGCACTGGGGCTGTACTTTGGGAAGTACTGGGGGCTGTACTGTTGGAAGTGCTGGGGGCTGTACTGTTGGAAAGACTTGGGGGGACTGTACTGTTGGAAGTACTGAGGGGACTGTACTGTTGAAAGCACTGGGGGGCTGTACTGTTGGATGTACTGGTGAACTGTACTGTTGGAAGCATGGGGAAGGGTTACGTTGTTGGAATAGCCACCATTTCTATGGGATGCCAGATCAAGCCCCATTTCTCATTGCTGCCCTGGGGGTAGTTAAAGATTCCATGACACGACTTATTGTTTTAGTCCTGTGTTTATCCTGCAGCAGCTGTTCCCATTTGGCTTGCCTCGCTCTCCCCACCCCCGACCCCAGCAATCTCCCATCCCTGACGTATCAGATGATCATGACCGCTCTGCACCAGACAAAACTTGGGCATGGAGTATGGGGGAGGAGGCTCATCCTTTTCCATTTTTTTCTCCATGACCCTCCCCAAAGAGGGAGGAGCTCACAACATCAGACTGCTTCTATCACTGCTAGAGGAATGCTGCAGTTGCAGGACAAGGCAGCCCCCTACCCCCAGTATGCATTCCCCATGCTCCTCCTGTCTTGGACGGGAGTCGGCTGTATGGCACAATGGTATGTATGGTATGGCACGGTAGTGTAGTGCGTGAGCCCCAGCAGCACTGGGCCTGGCCCATATGGCACAGTGTGAAAAAAGCAGAGTACTCTTGTGTCCTGGTCCAAATCTCCTACTGTTGTGTGTGGTATAATGATGATTGACTGACTGATAGACTGAGTCATTCATTCATTAACTGCAGTTGTATCAACCAAGGTTGAATTCAGATTGCATCATAAACAAAGAAACATACAAGGGAAACATTTCACATGTAACCCACTTATATCTCACATTTTATGTTTCTGCATTACCATTGTTCTGTTACTCAAGGCAACAAGACAGTCACATCCTAATACAAACCCTGAAACAGGTATGCTGTTTTTTTCTTATTGTTATTTAGAGGGAGGTTGAGCAAGAGAGAGATAATGGCAACCCCGATTCCTGCATACAGTCCCTGCAGTACATCGCCCAGCTCCTTGCCTTGTAAAGAGCTTTGAGCAATCACTGCACTATAATACATCAGTCCAAATTCTGTTCAGCTTTATACTAATGGAAAAGAAAAGTCGGTGGTGCTCATTTGGTGTTCCTTCTACTGTATGTTATTACTAATCAGGATCATCTTTTAAAACACTGGGAAGGAAATGGACCGGATGCCACCCTGGGGACATGCTCACATTCGGAGTGCCAGCTGCGGATGATTCATGGCAAACAAACGAAAGTCTGCTTGCTGTCCATGGCTGCAGGGCTGGTGGTGCAGTTGCAGGTCCATGACGCAGAGGAGGATTGTGAGGATGTTCCAGTACTGGACCTTCCATCAGAGGCAGAGGAGGAATTTATATTGGAAATATCAACGTCCTTGCCGTTTCCAGTGACACCACGGCTCCCTTAACAGCCTAACTAAGGAGCTTCGCTCCCCAGTTTATCTAATCACCTCTCTAAAACTACAAAACTGCAAACAAAAAGCTCAAAAATGGCAGGGAGAGGTGGAAAACCAGAACGGGGCACGAAGAAATCTAAAAAAATCTGCTGCAGTAACAATGGATGGTGAAAGATTGAGAATCAGATATGTGCACCAGGCAAGAAGCTAGTACCCAGTCAGTTGGCGTGAATCTGACTGTCACACAGAAGGGGAAAATAAAAAACTAACAGGGAGTAGGTGTGAGACACTACTCATAGAAATAAGAGAGTCTCGGTCGGAGAACCATCAAGAGTCTGAAAACGTCTTGCAAAAGTTAAGCGTTCTGGATAAACAGGTCGAACAAACAGAGCAGTACATATCAGCAGCGGGAGACCTGGGAACACATTTGAACCGAGCAGTCCTTATCCTTTACAAGCAAAATGCTACACTACACCAAAAATGCCTGGACCTGGAAGGATGATCCCATAGAGACAACCTCTGAATGTATGGGCTGGTGGAAGGAGCTGAAATACAACATATGGCCAGCTTCATCGAAGATCTCCTCTGTGATGTGCTGGACTTTCCCACCGGCTAAAATATCTCAGTGGAGAGAGCCCACAGATGACTGGCCCCACGGCCCACGAACCCGAAAGCCAAACCTAGATCAATTATGTTCAAACTATCTAGCTACTGGATGAAAGAGAGTTTTCTTAGAAAGGCTTAGGCAAAAAAATACATAACTTACCTCTCCTCCAAGCTAACTTTTGATCACGACTACCCACCCCCAAGGTGCTCCAGGCGAGGATCCGCTATGCTTCCCTCTTAAAGAACTTAAAAGAACTGGGTGTCCAATTCCAGACCCCCTATTCTGCACATCTTAGGGTATTTTGGAAAGAGGGAATTGAGCTGTACTCCACACCAGAGGAGGACCGTACTGCAGTGATCCGGAAAAAAATATAAGTTCCCGAATTACCTCCAGACCGTAACTCTAAGACCTGTCAGTTCCCAGGGGAGTGGAAGGAGGTGACACACAGGAAGAGAGGAGGGATGGATTTGGGACTGCCGCAAGACCTCTTCAAAAAGCTGGTCGCTCACGCCACCAAAACAAACAAAGATCTCCAAGAAGACGCAGAGCAAGTGGGCTGATCTTCTTGCCGACAGAAATTCCAGTAATTGTAATTTCTCATGATGCGGGGAGGGCTGGCTGGGGGCTCAGATGTAGGAAGGGTGTGAGGTACTGCAGATTCAGAACCACAGAAGACTAATTAAGGACATATTACAATGGCAAAACTGTAATCTTATTATGTGATCTGCCAAAACACGAGGTTTTAAATTGCAGCCACTTCCTAGCCAGTCCAATATGCCCCACTGAAGTCTGACTTTGGACACCAAAAGATAGAAATGGGACTCTCTTTAAGAAAGAAGGGAAGGGTAAGGAGCCAACAGCCGAACCTCCAGTTGTTCTCCCCGCCTGAACAACAGCCCCTTTACTGACTTTTAATTTATGGGTGGTTCTCCTGTTACTGCTTTCTCAAGAATGGACAATCTCTTTGGGGATCTTGCCTGGTTGGGCAGTTTGTTTTTGTTCATCGATTTAGATGCGATTGCACAGCAGATGTTTTTCTTATTATCTCACCATTTAATCAGTTGACTTTTTTTTTTTCTTAAGGTTACATAGAAGTAATAGACTAATTATTAGAAGACAGGTGCCTAATGTTCTAGTTCATATAACTTTATTTCACACAGATAAACTGGAGGAGGGAACAACAGGATTGGCCTGCTTATCGCTAATTGTCTGTTAATTTCTAGGAGCCGTACATTTATTCCCTCTCTGCCCTGGTCATATAACGAACAAGACCAGACCGGTGCAGTGTAATTGGTTTTGGCAGACTATTTTAAGAGCCTCCCTTTCATTGTTGGCTCAGGAGGAGAGCCCCTATTGGGGCATAGCAATTTCCATCCTTCCCTTCCCCAGAAGGGTGCCGAATTTGGGAAAAGTCTAGAAACCTTCAAGTATGGGCTTTCTACCTTGGGAGTTGAGAATTTTTAAATTTGCCCTGTTGGCAGTTTCGGGTTATATGTTTAGGGGTCTCAATTCTGTTTTTATTTTGTTTCAGAGGCAGAAAGGTCACTTAAATGCAATAGAGAAGGGGTGCACCACAGTGGTTAGCACACTATCATTGTTAGTAAGATCTTCTTCCAGTGATTATGGCTAAGCAGAGCACACTTATTTGTTCCTATAATGTCCACGGACTCACAAGTCTGGGCAAAAGAGGTAAAATGCTTTCCCTCCTTAGAAAGTCTCAAGCAGAGTTCTGTCTCCTACAGGAAACCCACCTCTCACCACAAGAACATGCAAAATTGGCTGGGATGGGTTTCCGTAGCTCAGTTACAGTCCCCTATAAAAGTCAGAAGAAGTGGGTGGCAGTATTGGTGCCAGGGAGGGTCCCATTCCAGATGGAGGAGTCCATGGTGGATAAGGAAGGAAGGAAGATATGCTGTGCTAAAGGGAATATACAGAGGAGTTAAAACTACCCTGGTATCAGTATATTTTCCGCCTGGCTTGGGATACTCAGACTATAGAGCCTTCTTTAACAAATTACAATATTGGGGGAGGGCATAATGATATGCAGTGGAGACTTCAATATGGTCTTTAATCCAGCATTAGGTTCCACTTTGGGGATCCCCAGAACAGAACACAGAATGGCCAAAAGAATGGGTAAACTCCTGTCGGAAATGGGCCTCATTGATGTACTGAGGCGGCTACATGGGGGAAGGAGGGGTTATACCTTCTTCTCAGCCCCTCACCAAACGTACTCAAGGTTAGATTGCTTTTTCATACCAAAGGAGGAACTTTGCAAGATATAAGACTCCTGAATAGGGGACTTGATCCTCTCGGATAATTCTCCCATTTTTCTTAAAATAGAATTGGGGCCTTCCAGAGAAACACCCTCTGGCGCCTAAATGTCTCATTACTGAAAGATCTCAAGACCAAAGAGATTATTAAAGACACATATAAAAACTTTTTGTGGGAAAACAGCAGTCCGGACGTCTTGGCAGGAATTCTATGGGATACGGTGAAAGCTGTATTAAGGGGGAAATTTGTTCAAATTACCAGTCACAAAAGGAAAGAAAGGGAAGCTAAGAAGAACCGTTTACAAAATCAAATCAAGACACTCAAGGATCAGCATAAAGTTAAGTATAATAAGCAAAGGGCTAAGGAACTATGCAAGTATAAGAAAGAATTAGGAGATATATTAGATTATGCTGTAGAGCAAAAAATGATATTCCTACGCCAAAAACATTACAAGGGGGTCCTAAAGCTCTGTGTCTGCTGGCCAGCAGACTCAGAATACAAAGAGCAAAAGCTTTAGTGACGACCATACAACACCCATATTCTGGAAAAGTAGTCCACCTAACTGCTGAGGTGGCCATGGCTTTCCGTGCCTACTATAAGGAGCTATATACCCCGGGATTTTCTGGAACAGCTTTACCTTCCCCAACTATCTAAAGACCAGGTAAAAGGCCCTGATGTGCCCTATCACCATCCAAGGGATCAGGGAAGAAATATCCAAACCTAAGACGGGCAAATGCCCAGGAAGTGATGTTCTGGCCCCTGAATTCTACAGGTGTTTTGCAGATCTGATTCATCCCTTGTTGATACAGGTTTTTCATGAAATACACAAAGGGAAGGGAAAGATCCCACCATCTTGGGCGCAGGTAGTTATTTCTGTGGTGCCCAAACCTGGAAAGGACTCAACACGTTGCCCCTCATACTGACCTATCTCTTTATTAAATAATGATTACAAATTATTAACCTGTATCATCTCCAGACGCCTCAGAGACGTCGTCCCTAGTCATGCATTTAGATCAAACAGGTTAAGACAGGCCCAAGATAGTCTTAAGAAGAACAATCCATATCATAGACCACATTAATAGAACTAAAACACCCTCACTCCTAGTTAGTCTGGATGCAGAGAAGGCCTTTGATAAGGTCTCCTGGTCATTCTTGGGATGGGTCCTTTCCGGGTTTGGGTTCCCCAGACCCTTTATAGAAATAATTCACGAACTTTACGATAAACCACAGAGCCTGATTCAGGTAAACGGACATGTCTCACCGATGATTACTCTGGGAAGGGGGACTAGGCAGGGCTGCCCCCTCTCCCCATTACTTTTCGCCCTTTATATTGAACCACTAGCGGAGAGTATCAGGAAAACACCTCAAATTAAAGGAATTAATTTGGGAAGTCTGAACATAAATCTGCACTTTATGTGGATGATGTGCTTCTGTATCTGTCCCCCCCGCCCGGAGTCGCTCCCGCAGTTTTTCAACACTTAGAATATTTTTCAGATCTCTCCGGGTACACCCTGAATAACACGAAAACAGAGGTCCTTAATCTCAACTACACGCCTCCCCTGGAGTTTTCGCGATGGTTCCCAATGAAATGGTGTTTGGCAAAATTGAAGTATTTGGGTATTAACCTGGGAACTGACACAAGCCACTTGTTTCCTCTGAACTACACTCCGCTGGTCACCACTCTCAAAAGCGACTTTGCCATATGGTCACTACTCCCACTCCTGTTGGTGTCCAGGGAACAGGCCATAAGGATGAATGCATTGCCGAGATTTTTACATTTGTTCCAGTGTGATCCATGTATTGTGCCAAGATGGGAGCTCAACAGCTTTTCTTTAATTTTGCCTGGGGCACAACTCGTCCCCCGAGTGCAGAGGAAAGTATTTCTTCCTAAACAGCAGTGGGGGGCTGGCTTTCCCAGATCTGGCGGGATACTGGTCAGCTGCACAAATGATAGCATTATTATGGGCCCATAAGACATATAACTCAGCCTGGAAGAGGATAGACATATGGGCACACCGGGAACCACCCCTACAAGCCCAAATCTTTTAAACCTAGCAAAATTCTCAGGAACTAAAAAGTACTGGAAGGATGGAGAAGGGGGGACCTTGAGGGGTAATACAAAAAACCACATGAAACTTTTTACATGGTGGGCTTATGACACGGAATTCACACCTGCTAAACCTGATAATTGGTTTATTGCACAAACCAGAAGGGGTTTCGCCTTCACCATACCAATTATTCCACCGAGACAATCTCTTAAAGTTTGAAGAAGCGCAGGGGCTCTTCGTCTGGGGACAAACAGACAGGCTTAGGTTTTATCAATTAAGAAACCACACCCTTTCTCTGAAAGGGAATAGAGGGGAGGACGTAGGAGAAGGGCTAGGGCAGATTCCTTTCATAAAGATCTGGGCCTCAATGCATGGAGAAAAGGCTATTACAGAGCTGTAGAACACCTATGTAATGGCTAGAGCCACATCAATGGACTATATCCGTTTGAGATGGGAATTGTGGACCCCACCCCCCAGAGAGATGGGACAAGGGTGTGGCAGGGCAAGTGACGTACCACCTCAGCTCCAATTTGGAGAGAGTTTTGTTGGAAAATTACAGTAAGATATTTCCTGGTGCCAGCCCCGGTCACCTGATACTGCCCATGTACAACCCTGGCCTGTTGGAGGGATTGTGGCGAGACACAAGCCACGCAATCGCATATTTTCTGGCAGTGCCCAGTGCTGGGTGACTACTGGGAAAAGATCACGGCTTGCCTAAAAAAGATATTCACAACAAATATACTCATTGGCCCAGAACACTTGGATTTGGGGCTGAACCCAGTAGACATTAAGGGGAGGAATGAGAAATATTTATGGTTCTTGCTAAGTGCTGCAGCTTTAAAGGCCATCACTAAAAACTGGCTACAGAAGGTCCCCCCAGGTTGACAGACTGGGTCAACATAATATACAGCAAATGGAGAAAATTACTTTTGGTTTAGCCCAGAGGTTAGAATAATATAATAACGAATAGTACAGATGGGAACTTGCTGAAATAAAGGAACAAACAGATTCATAAGTAAGTGAGGTTCGCCCTCGAGCACCTACCGCCCTAATTAGAGGTCTGTTCGCTTCCTACCCCCTAGTCAGAAGTATTTCAGGGGATGATTGATAATACAGAAAAGCCCTTCAGGAGCTGGAAAGGATTGGGAAGTATCTGTTAAAATTTGGGGAAAATATAAACTAAAGAGACTGCTGAAGATCCTTTTGTAACATTTCACAGTAAAGTGTTCACTATTGTGGTTGTATGGACTACAAAAAGAGTCCAATTCAATTAAATATTATATGACCCAGAAAAGGTTGAGGAGACATAGTTCAATTTTGCTGTTTGTTCCGCAATTCTGTTTCAATATTATTGATGCTTTTTTTTTCTTTTTATGTTAAAAAGAGACCCAATTGTAAAGATATAGTAGACTGAGAATGTTGGATTGTATTGAAATGTATACTTCTATAACTTGGTTACTTCTACTTTGGAAATGCAATAAAGAAGTATAAAAAAAGGAAATAACTCCTTGAGAAGACAAAGGGTTTAAAAACTTTATTCTGTCTCTCTCCACTCCTTGGAAGATGTAACCTCATCTCGACAATGAAAGCACAAGAGTGTGGGATTTCTGTCGGTTAAGGAACTGTTCATGCTCTCCCCTGCAAGAGGAGGGTACCGAGTGATATCCGCGTGGAGAAAACCGCGCACAGCACAGCCACGCTGTTATTAGCACGTATGGCATTTAAGCATCGGGAATTACAAAGATACAAAAGTATCGTTATCCCCTGACACTCCCCATGAAGGAGGACGTGTTTAGGAACACTGCCAGTCGGGTGCTCGGTCGAGTTGCTTCCATACTGGAGTGGCTAGAGCACCTGACCCTGCACTGAATGGGGTTGGGGAACGGGGTTTCATTCCCGACTTGGGAATCTTTTACTGTTGTTTTTTTTTTTTTTTTTCTTACCTTCAAGTTCACACCCCTGAAATTGATTATAATAAGTCCAGGGGTGTGGGGCAAACCCCACAAAACAAACAGAAAATGGTTGAGCATGTTTTCACGCTGTTTGCTGCTGTGCGGTTATGGTGTGCACTGTGGCGTTCGTGACATTATGACCCCATGCCTGAGAGGAGTCGCATGTCAGTTTTGCCTTCAAGGGAGGTTGGGCTACGCATGGAGCCTGTCGGTCTGCTGGTGATGTTTCTGTTGGGGCAGATGACTAAGTTAGTGTCAGTCTATCTGACGGTCGACCCTGTCAGGGACGTATCTGTTTTGGGGAACATTCCTCTCTCCTAGACCCTGGTGTTGTTACCAAACCCAGGAAGGGTGGGTCAGCCCTGGTGGAACTCCCATTTGGGCAGCCACCAAGTCAGCAGTCACCAGTTGTTGCTGCCCTGGCATGGCCTTCTGTTCATTTGGTATGCAGGGTCACTCCACTGGGGATCTGAACCCAGAGGTCCCAGCACAGCATTGCTTTCTGAGTCAGTGTTCAAGGTCGAGATTGCAGTTACAATCTCGCTGTTGACATCTATGCTGACATTGCTGTAGGTAATCAATGTTGAGTTCTTCCTTATCATCTTCTCAGTCCTGCCACTGATGTCGAGCTGGTCACAGATGGGAGAGAGCAGCCTGGCGGCTGGACCTACAGAGCATTTGCCCAGGTTGACTGACATTACTGATAAACCCTTCCTGGCTTTGGTCACGTCTTTCCTGCCGTCAGCTCTTGAAGTACATCCTGTGGCTCCTCGTTCAGCATTACTGGACATGCCAGAGCAACTGATTCAGGTGGAACTCCCATCTTCACCGCCAGGGGAGGGTCCTCTGAGCAAGAACTGTAGGCCTGAGTCCAGAACTCCTGTCAGTGGTAGTTACCCCACTGGAGAGGGTTCTGAACACCCTTGTCAGTGGTCAATGCTCCTCTGTCCTGACTGAGAGTCGGAGGCATCATCCATCTTGCTGACTCAGCATTGTATTTGGAGGCATCTTCCATCCCGTTGACTCCACGTTGTCGGGAGGGTAGTCTTACTGATGGCCCCTTTGGGGAACTAGTCCTTCCCTGTCCTCATGGAACAGATGCGAGTGGCTCAGAACACTCTGTTAGAAGAAGGAGACCTACCCCTGATGGACATTCTTGAGTAAAATTCCTTACTGGGGTCGACTTCCCTATCACCCCTTCTGTTGAGGGCTTGGTGCTCTGAATCTGGCATCGCCCAGCCTCCAGCCAGGCCCCACCATGTGGACTTCAAGTATATGGTCCCCCTGGGTGGATTGTCTGGATTTTTGGAACATCCATCACAGGATGGGCCAGTGGCAGTTGCAGTGTTCCACAAAGCGAGGGTGCAAGCCAAGTTGGACAAGCTGCTGAACAAGGAGTCTAAGAAGCAAGACTGCCTTGGCCAAAAGATTTCTGCAGCTACGTCTCTAGGCATCTGCCAGGACAGCTGTTTGGATTTGATGGCATGGTATAGCAATAAGCTCTGTAAGTGGCTCTCCAACCTGCTCCATGAAGAGAGTCGACCATATCTACGGGAAGTCACTGATTTGGGGGTTGATGGTGGCTATGCATCAGTTGCAGGTGACCTTGGAGACCTGAGGAGCAAGACCGATATTGCTGATGTTATTGTGAAAATGCACTTTCCGGGCGATTTCGTCGTGCCCAGCGGCTGGATTTCGGCTTGCGGCGCGGCCACCCAGGCTCGAACGACTCCGGGTTGTCGGAGAGTCGGCTGGGGAGAAGGTTGGAGTGTCCGTAGACAGCTCTTCTGGGAGGGTGGGGATGTGAGCCGGCACATGCTGGCTCTGGCAGAGGCCGGGAGCATGGCGGAGTGTCAGGGCTCCACTCGGGAGTGATGAACATCGGCTCTTGCCTTGACGCCAGGTACGCCACTTCAGGGAGAAAAACCCGGAAAAACGGCTCCCTGGCTAGCCAGATGACGGCTCTAAGGTCTCCTCGCTGCCGTCATGGCCCCATAATCTCCCACCTCAGCAGCACCTGGAGCCAATGCTGCAGTGTGCTGGACGACCCCCTCCGATGCCTTCCCTCTCGGAGGAGGGGGACCCACCTGGCAAAGGGTTACGCTGGGCTACCTCCAGGGGGCTGCGATCTGAGGTAAGGGTAGGTCGTGGGGATGGCGGACAGATGGGATAGGACCTTGAGGGCCCGAAGGAGGTGCTGGCCGGGAGCAGCTGAGGAGTATAAAGAAGAAAAAAAAAATGCACTTTCCTATTACTTTATTGGAACATTAAGTAAATAAGTCACATAGATGGTCCCCACAGCAAAGCCCATCATGCACGTCATCAGAGGCAAAGCTGCAGAAGACCCTGTGAAATATAGGCACCATCAGTGGCCAGCAGCAGTTGGCAGGGTCAACCAGATGAAAAACTACTTTTCTAGCAAAGTAAGTGGTAAAAAAATTATTTCACACTGTGAATATCTTAATCGGGAGTGACATCTAGGAACCTGATTGCTTACATGGGAAGAGTGAGAATTCCCTTTTAAAGGGCTAGACAACCAGCCTCCTCTGTTGCAAGAACCACATACACCATGGGACTGACCACTACTGGTGTCACCACTGATAGGTAAACCATTCGAGCCTGTGGACAAGTCTAATCTGACTTCTGTCATGGAAAACTATTTTTAGTCACCACTACCTCAGACAGACAGGTGAGTGAACTCCCCGCACTATCTGTGGAGTTACCATATCTGGTTTTCCTCAAGGACAAGGTTATCATACACCCCCATGCGAAATTTCTGCCAAAGGTATTCTGTGAGTATAATCAGGGAATCATTCCCCCAACCTTCCTCCAGAAGCCTCATCCTTCATAGGCTGAGCAACTGCTTCATAGGGTGGCTGCTCAGAAGGCCCTGCTCTTCTAATAGGAGCGTTTGACGGAACTTTGTAGTGAGGCTCATAAGCTGTTTGTCACATATGTAGAAACCATCCTAGACAGACTGGCAGCCAAATAGACGATTGCCTAATGGATCACCTCCTGCATTGCTCTGTGCTACAGGTTTGCTGGGGAGGAGCGACCCATGGGGGCTGGAGACTCATTCCATCAGACATACTTCTGCCTCTGTTGCTGCTGCCAGGTACATTTGGATTTCTGAAATATGCAACTTTGCTACTGTTGATCACCTATTGCAGCGTCGACTTGCTCAGTTGTCGTAACGTTGTTCCTTGCTTCTCAGTCCTCCAATCTCTTTTCACCTGATTTGGGGTGCGCACCTTATCCTCTCCTTCTGAGGACAGCTAGAATTCTGTCTTAAGTGTGGACAGCGAACTGAATCTAGTTATAAATAGTGTTTACTCACATGTAACCAAGGTTTTGCCACTAGTATTCAGTTCACCTCCACACATCCCACCAGACCTCCTTCAGACCCCTGCTCCAGCATGCAGATCTGAGTTCCGAGGGGATGGAGCCAGAGGACCACATGGTTGTGTGGTAGAAAGAGTCAGGCATGAAGACAATGCTAGTGATGGAGAATGCTTAGCGTAAGACTGCCTAAGTGTGGATGTGAATTGAATACTAGAAGTAAAACTGTGTTTACAAGTAAGTAACCTCTGTGTATGTGGTATGAAGACATAAGTGTTCTGACTGAGGGGGTTCAAAGTTCAAGCTGAGATATTGGCAGAAGTACAGGGTGCCATAACATGGTGCTGTAAAAGGGGGAACCCACTGATGAAGTTTCGAGGGCAACCCCTAAGTTGGAATCTTTATATATTTTTTTTTGTGAGCTGGCCAGCCACTCAGACCCCCTGTTGTCCCCCTTCTCAGCACTCATAGAGCATGTCAAAGTGCCCAGCTTCAGCGATGGGGGGGCGTGCAGTGGTTGCCTCTGAGATCCTTCCAAGTCCCACCCATTGTTCAGCTGCAGAGGGTGCTGGAGACTGATGCTGTGTCACTCTCCCTGTCCTAGAGCGAACAGATTACCTCTGTGAACCATCTGCAAACCCAGCAAGTGAGAGAGCAGAGGTTTTTCCCAAACCCCAATCACCCACGTGGCAGTGTGATACACTCTGGGGAACACTGAGGAAAACAGAATGGTGTGCGCACAGAATAGGCGTCCATTCGACCTCTCTAGCATTTCACTGATCCCTCTATCATTCTGGTTTCCAGACTTTTGTGACACTTTCTTTTAAAGGGGAACAGTCAGCACTAAAACCCCACACCCAGGTGTAGGGCTGGTCTCAATTTGCACTTTGTGTACAAAAACATTTTTTTTACTACTGCAGTATGGAAGATTATACCAGACTGATTCTGCTGACTTCCAAACGGAATTTTCTGTAGCTACAAATCCCAGAATCCCCTGCAGATAGCATCAGAACAGTAGGCTGCAGATGCAGGAGATTCAGTAGGACCATCTCGAACAGCTTTAACAAACTTTTCTCTGACCTGTCACATTATAACGTACCTTTACAACCTAGTGGAATGCACTCCAATCCTCCTACCACATTACCTTCAGTCAACATTGCTGCCTTATTGAATGATATTCCCACAGCTCCACCTTTTTATTTCAAGGCTATATCCAGAGTGGAAGTTCTGAAATTTCTCCGGTCCATATCCGTCAATACCAGCTCCGGCTCTGACTTGCTTGAACCTCGTCTACTTAAGTTGGCTGCTCCTTTCATTGCCTGCTCACTTGCCAGAATTTATACTCTATCTGTTACCTGCAGTACCATGCCAGGCCTTTGGAAATCTGCCCGTATAATGCCTATACTTAAAAAAGGTGACCCAAAGGATATGGCCAGTTACAGGCCAATAGCAATCCTCCCGGTCCTCAGCAGAATCCTGGAGAAAATAGTTGCATTTCAGACTGCTGACTACCTTGTACGCTATAATCTCCTCTCGGACACCCAGCATGGTTTCAGAAAAGGGCATAGTACCACCACGGCTCTTCTCAAACTGTCCGCTAACATACTGACCAACATGGATTCTGGAAAACTCACAGGTGCCATTTTCATTGAACTTAGTAAGGCTTTCGACCTAGTGGATCACACCCTGCTTCTCTCTACACTCCATCAACTCCATTTCTCAGCTCCTGTTGTGGACTGGTTCTGTAGCTATCTGTCAAACAGGATTCGAGCAGTCAATTTCAACTCCTCCCTGTCAAATTTGACCACTGTTAACATTGGGGTCCCTCAGGGCTCCATCCTTGGGCCCCTCCTATTCTCAGTTTTCATTAATAATGCTGCTGATGTCTTAAAATCCTGTTCAGCAATTCTCTACGCCAATGAGCTGGTCATTTACATTAGTTCTTCTAGTATTGCCTGCATAAACTCAGCGCTTACTTCTGACTTCAAGAAAGTTCTGGACTGGCTACTGGACCGCAAGCTTGTACTCAACGGAAAGAAAACAAAGGCCATGCTCTTTGGCTCAGCACCAAAGATAAAGGCCAGTTCCAATGTGCTGGAGGTTCTTCATCCAGGAGGAATTCCACTAGAAAATGTTACCTCCTTTAAACACCTTGGGATCCTGTTGGACCCTTACCTGGACTTTGACCTCCATAGTCAATCTTCCTGCAAATCTGTAAACTCGAAGCTAGGAGTGGCTTACAAAATGAGCTACATGCTTACTCCCACTACGAAACTAGCTATTTCCCGTGGCATTCTGTTACCAACTCTTACTTATGGTGCCTCTATTCTCACCTCTGCTCATAAATCCTCCCTGATGAGATGGGATGTCACTTATAACAATGTTTGTCGCTTTGCCTCCTTGTCATCTCGACTCAAGCATCACTGCCTTCTCTATAAAGATCTTAACTGGCTCTCCCCTACTGCCAGTAGACAATACTGCCCGGGATCTCTCATGGACTCGATGATCCGGGATAAAACCCCATCCCTGCTGGCTGAGCTTCTTGTTCCTCAACCTTCCTCCCATGGCCGGCGATCTGCGGGCAAATCCTTGCTCTTTATCCCGAGATGTCGTATGGTTAAAGGCACTGGTGCGTTCCAAAGCGCTGCTTCCAGATTGTGGAATGCTCTTCCGCTCAACCTTCGACTGTCACAGTCTTACCATAGTTTTAATAATGAATATCGACGTTATCTTCACCTTGCTGATACTCGCACTTGCTTTGACCCTACCTAGACTCCCTAGCGACTCCTTCTAATCTCCTTAGTTATCATGTACTCCTTCTCTCCTCTAGGGTATGCCCTCTGTTTCTGCATTTATTATAATAGTGCTGCCTCTGCTTATTTATTACTCTTATTGTTATTATGCTATATTGTTGCCATTATGATACATTGTCTGTTTTGCTTTCCTTAATGCGTACTTCAACTTAATGTACTTTGTGTAGCATTGCTGTGCTGTTTTCTCTATTTTGTTTGACCGTACTTATGTATCACCACATTGTTTCGCTCTGATGTACTCTCCCGGGTCGTGCCTGAAAATAGTCATTTTATGGCTAGTGCTCCTACCCGGTCAACAAAAACGAACTAAATAAGTAAATAGCCTGCAGTACATGTTAGAGTTTTTATAAGCTGTGGGGCCTGATATTCAAAAGATTGCCAGGGCGCAAATCTGAGTTTGCCCACACAAACTGGATTTTATGCGGATGTACAATTTTGAAAAGCCCGGTTAGCATGGGTAAACAGGGTTTGCACCCAGATGCAGGGGGAGGGGCGCAGTGTAAAAAGGGGCAGGGACCTGAATATTGGTGCAGTCCAATATTCAGTGTATGTGCGCCGCGCAGGACCGTTTTGCTCAGTCCCCTTGCGTGGTGCACATACCACCAATCAAAACCTCGACTTACTCCAGCACAGCCCTAATGGTTGGTGGAGAAAATGTGGTGGCCCACCCCCAGCATACTAGTTCTTGGTGCCAGTGGCCCCCCAACCCACGCCAATTGCTGGCACAGTGTTATAAAAACATTCCCTGGTGCTAGTGGTCCCCCCCGCGCCAATCACCTAGCATTCTGTCACTTACCATGCAGCTGTTATTTAGATGCCCTCCTGTGTTGCATTCTCTCCTCACCATGCAGTTGTTTAGATGCCCTCCTATATTGCATTGCTCGCCTCTCTCAAGAGCAGCTCTTTGGGATGCCCTTCTTGCCTAGCATTTCTCTCCCTCACTATGCAGGTGTTATTTAGGAAGCCCTCCTACATTGCATTCACTCACTCATCATGCAGCTGTTGTTTAGGATGCCCTCCTGCATTGCATTCTATCATTCACCATGCAGCTGTTGTTTAGGATGCCCTCCTATGTTGCATTCTCTCACTCACCATGCAGCTGCTAAGAGGCCCTCCTGCCTAGCATTCTCTCACTCACCGTGCAGCTGTTGTTTAGGATGCCCTCCTGCACTGCATTCTCTCACACCCCTGCAGCGGGTGTTTGGGAGGCCCTCCTGCGTTGCATTCTCTCACTCACCATGCAGCTGTTGTTTAGAATGCCCCCCTGCATTGTTTTCTCTCACTCACCATGCAGCTGTTGTTTAGGATGCCCTATGTTGCTTTCTCTAAGCCCCCTGCAGCGGGTGTTTGGGACGCCCTCCTACACTGCATTCTCTCACTCACCATGCAACTGTTGTTTAGGATGCCCTCCTGCATTTCATTTTTTCACCCCCCCCCCACCCCCCGCAGTGGGTGTTTGGGAGGCCCTTCTACGTTGCATTTTCTGACTCACTATGAAGCTGTTATTCAGGAGGCCCTCCTGTTTAGCATTCTGTCATTCAGCATGCAGCTGTTTAGGATGCCCTCCTATGTTGTATTCTCTCACTCACCATGCAGCTGTTGTTTAAGATGCCCTCCTATGTTGCATTCTCTCACCCCCTGCAGTGGGTGTTTGGGACACCCTCCTGCCTAGCATTCTCTTCCTCACCATGCAGGTATTACTTAGGAAGCCCTCCTATGTTGCATTCTCTTACCATGCAGCTGTTGTTTAGGATACCCTCATATGTTACATTCTCTCACTCACCATGCAGCTGTTATTTAGGAGGCCCTCCTGCCTAGCAGTTTCTCACTCACTATGCAGCTGTTGTTTAGGATGCCCTATTGTGTTGCATTCTCTCACTCACCATGCAGCTGTTATTTAGGAGGCCCTCCTGCCTAGCAGTTTCTCACTCACTATGCAGCTGTTGTTTAGGATGCCCTATTGTGTTGCATTCTCTTACTCACCATGCAGCTGTTGTTTAGGATGCCCTCCTAGGTTGCATTTTCTTTCTCACCATGCAGCTGTTGTTTAGGATGCCCTCCTACATTGCATTCTCTCACTCAGCATGCAGCTGTTGTTTAGGATGTCCTCCTGCATTGCATTTCCTCACCCCCCCCCGCAGACGGTGTTTGGGAAGCCTGCCTGTGTTGCATTCTCTCACTCACCATGCAGCTGTTGTTTAGGATTCCCTCCTATGTTGCATTCTCTCACCCCCCCTGCAGCATGTGTTTTGGACGCCCTCCTACATTGCATTCTCTCACTCACCATGCAGCTGCTGTTTAGGATGCCCTCCCATGTTGCAGTTTTTCACCATGCAGCTGTTGTTTAGAATGCCCTCCTGCATTGCATTCTCTCACTCACCATGCAGCTATTGTATAGGATGCCCTCCTGCCTAGCATTCTCTCACTCACCATGCAACTATTGTTTAGGATGCCCTCTCACGTTGCATTCTCTCACTCTCCATGCAGCTGTTGTTTAGGATGCCCTCCTGCATTGCATTTTTATGTTGCTTGCACGCATGTGCAAGAAACATAGTGCCATTTTTGGAGGTGTGTCACCTCCTCCTCCAAGTCAGTCAGTGTGTTGGCAGGCTCAGCTAATGATTTGGAGCTGTCTATGACACGCCCAAAATGCAGTGGCATACAGTTGAAAGGGGAGCTCACTTCCGGTGAGCACCGATAAGATATTGGCTGCTCATGCGCGCGGCCCCCCAGACACCGCAGGCATGGCGGCCCCTGCACAAGACTGTATAGCCGACGGGCACCCCAATCCCCGCCGGCTGAGCTGCGCCCCCAGTGTAGGTGCCATGCTGGGAGCCCACCCCAGCGTGGCAAGCAGTAGTCCTTTGGCCGTGAGGTGCCCAATCCACTGCCGCCGAACGCCATCCTTGCGCCATGATGAGAGCCCACCCCAGTGGCAAACAGACCATGGCCGACGGGGTGCCCAACTTGGCCGCCTGAACGCCCCATAACGTCTTGTGCCACGCCCAGGAGCCCACCCCAGCGTGGCAAACATCCCACACGTCTTTTTTTTTTTTTTTTAAACCTGTAAAAGCGAAAACGGCCCTCGCGGCGCTGCCTCCAACCCCTCCCACACAACCCGCACCCACCCAGCGCACTCCAGCCTCCCCACACCCCCCACACCCATACTTACCTCTGGATTCCGGTGCGACGATCTTTGGTGGACCGGGAACACGTCTGCACTCTTCAAAGCCGACCGCGAACTGAGGAAATGCCGGTAAGCTGTATAATGGACTAGATATTGGGGTTTCAACTTTGTTGCATATCTCAGGCATTTTTGGGAATTTTTGCACCAAATTTTCAACATGGGGTTTTTGGGACCCCTTCTCATGAGTGATGTCACTGTCCTGGCGTTATTTGGGCCCGAAGGGTGATTTAACGCGGTGACTGCGAAATCACCCGCCGGGCAGACTCCCCGCCATGATGACATCATTCATGAAGGGGTCCCAAAAACCATGTGAAAATTCCATGCAAAATTCCAAAATGACTTCCTGCAATGCGTTGCGCAGTTCCTACGCAGGCTCGTGAAGCTCACAAATTTCAATATTTTCACTCCAGATTTTCAACATTACCATTTTACCACACCTTCTTATGAGCAGTACAGCTGTCATTTTTCACATCTCACCCAAAATGTGTTTCTACCATGTAGCGCAGAATGGCGAAGTCGGTAAAGTAAATCAATGTAATGGACAAATTAAGAAAAATCACAGTGACACTGTTCATGAGCAGAGGTCTTAAAATGGCTATGTTGAAAATTTGGTGAAAAATCCTAAAATGACTGTTTTAATGAAGGCGCTATGCAGTTCCTACACACCGTAGGTTTCCGTAATTTCAATATTTCCACCCAGATTTTCAACATTGCCATTTTACCACACCTTCTTATGAGTAGTACAGCTGTCATTTTTCACATCTCACCCAAAACGTGTTTCCATCCATGTAGCGCACAATGGCGCAGTAGGTGTGCGAAATCAATGTATGGACTACATTAAGAAAATCACAGTGACACTATTCATGAGCAGAGGTCTTGAAATGGCTGTGTTGAAAATTTCTGAAAAAATTCCTAAAATGACTGTTTTAGATGAAGTTCATGCTATGCAGTTCCTACGCACGCTCGTAAGTTTGCGATTTTTCAATATTTTCACTCCAGAGTTTTCAACATTGGCATTTTATCACACCTCCTCATAAGCAGTACTGCTGTCATTTTTCACATCCTGCCCAAAACATGTTTCCGCCCATGTAGCGCACAATGGCACAGTCGGTGTGCGAACTCAATGTATGGGACACATTAAGAAAATCACAGTGACACTGATCATGAGCAGAGGTCTTAAAATGCCTGTGTTGAAAATTTGGTGAAAAAATTCCTAAAAATGACTGTTCTACGAGTGTGCGTTGCACAGTTCCCACGCACGCTCATAGGTTTGCGAATTTTCAATATTTCCACTCCAGATTTTCAACATTGCCATTTTACTACACCTCCTTATGAGCAGTACAGCTGTCATTTTTCACATCCTGCCCAAAACGCGTTTCCGCCCATGTAGCGCACAATGGCGCAGTCGGTGTGCAAACTCAATGTATGGGACACATTAACAAAATCACAGTGAGTTCATAAGCAGAGGTCTTAAAATGGCTATGTTGAAATTTTGGTGAAAAAATTCCTAAAAATGACTGTTTTACGAGCGTGCGTTGCACAGTTCCTACGCACGCTCCTAAGTTCGCAAATTTTCAATATTTGCACTCCAATGACTTCCAAATACCTAAACAGCACATAGAAGCAAGCAACATTCGACATTGACAAATGCTTGTTTTCACTCATCATGCAGCTGTTGTTTAGAATGCCCTCCTGCGTTGCATTCTGTCACTCACCATGTAGCTGTTGTTTAGGATGCCTCCCTACGGGGGACCACCCATTAGGAGGGAGGTGCTTTGCGGCGCTATGAGAGCAGCTGTGTAAGCGATAGCTACATTGTTCTACCCCAAGTCTCTGTCAATTTCAGCCTTTGTTTTTAAATGCAGCTTTGTTTTGATGTTATGCTGTGCGAGGAAGAGTTCTCACTAGAGAGCCTGGCTACACAAGAGAAGCGGAATTCTAAGCTTTATAATTCATTTGCAATAATGGCTACCAGGAAGGAACCCAGAAAGGTAACTACAGGTACAAAGAGCAAAGCTACTAAGCTGTACTCAAATACTACTACTACTCACAAATAGCATAATTTAGCTGCTAAAGTTCTTGCTACTGAGGTTTTGGAACCCGACTTGCCGAGAATTAATGAAGGCGTTCTCCCGATGTTCCCCCTTTTCACAGTGGATAAAAATACAGCTAAAACAGAGACTCGACCTAAACCTGAAACTGTGAACCAAGCAGCAGATTTATCTTTAATTGAAACTGACCTGCATTCAGAGATTGAACAGACGGGTACTCTGGTGGGGGAAGAAGCAACGGCATGGTACTGTGTGGAGAGTTCGGCTCGGAAGGGGTTGTGTTCTCAAGAACAAACGACTTTGGTAGACCAGTCGGCTGCTTCAAATTCAAAGAATTCGGAGACTTTCTTTCAGAAATCCATAAAGGATAAATGCACTGTGCGATCAGAAGCCACATTTCGATGTCCTGACCAAGAGAAGAAGGCCAACATCGAACCAGGGTGGGAGTTAGCTAAACAAATTGCTGAGAACCTCAGCGAGGCGGGAAGTAGCCCAGAAGAAAAAACACTTTCAAGAGGAACAGAACTGAATGCAGTCGACCATTAAAAAAAATAAAGGTTTCCTAAATAACTTAGTCTACTCAGAATGAAACTACTTTTCAACATGGCCCAAAAGCGGTAAGAGGACCTTTGTTATTTCCAGATAAAAAGCAAAATGGTAATAGGGATATAAACATGGCTGATAAAACTAGTCCAGAAAAAAGATGATAAAACAAAGCAGATACTACATTTGGAAACAAGGGGAGAGGGGGAAAATTTAGAGTTCATATGAATCTTGTTCTGAAGATGAAAATGCTGATGATTTGTCTGATCTGGAGGATGACCCCTCCTGACCCCCCCCCCCCACACCATGGGCTGAATGGCATTTTACTGAAATCAACACCATAACTAATACTCTGGACATAATGTTGAAACATCAGACTCAAATGGAACAATATTTTCTGTTGACTCAAGAGCTTATAAAAGAAAAAATTATGAAAACTGATATTTTTGACATTAAGAAACACCTGAACCAAATATCAGATAAAATCACTTAAAATGGCTACTATTTAATTAAAGGAGAGAATATTGGACCAAGAAGCAAGATCAAGGAGAAATAATGTGAGAGTTGTGGGAATCCCGGAGAATTGGAATAATAATATTAGACCATTTCATGACTCTTTCAAAATAAGTGCAGCAGCCTATATGGACACAGACCCCACGAATATAGATTTTTCTGTAGAAAGAATTCATAGAACTTTAAGATCCAAAGGTACTGATGATGCTCCACCAAGGCCAGTTATATTGCATTTTCTGAACTATGCGGATAAAGAAAAACGTATGTCTTACGTGTATAAAAAAAGGCAACAAACAATTCTGGGAGCTAATATAGCACTGTACAATGATTTACAACACATAATATTATAAAGGAAAAAGTTTGATTTACTAAGGAATAAATTGTGGGAGCTGGGATATAGACCAGTAATGATATATCCTGCTAAAATTAAGGTAATTATTGATGCTAAGAGTTATGTTTATGGGAATGTTGAAAGTGCATGGGCTGAACTGAAAATTAAAATCCCAGAATTATAATTGTAAAAACTGGATGTGCCAGGTTCACTAGTGAGGAAATATAAACTATGGTACCTAATTAGCTGATTCAGTATGTACAGAGAGGGGGAGACAAGTAATGTAGCTATATTCGGCATACAGGGATGTCCTTAAAAACAAAGCCTTTTTGATTTCTATTTTAAGAAGAAATAAAGTATTTGTATGAAATGTAAATGGAAGCTAAAAATATTTGACGATATGGTGAAATATAAAGATTATAGAATTGTTAGGTTCAGAGGAAGAAGCCAGCTTAAGAATGGAATAATCAAGATAAATGGATAATGTAATACTAGCCTCATTGAATGTTAATGGAATCCATTCCCCCACAAAGAGAACTAGACAGTTAACTTACTTCAAAAGATTAAAAGTGTAAATAATGAGCTTACAAGAAGTACATTTGGAAGAAAAGGAAATAGCCAAGTTGAAAGTTAGATGGATAGGAGAGATTTATTATTCATTAGATACTAAAAAAAGTAGAGGGGTAGCAATAAAGGCTCTAATATAAAGGTGTTAGAAGTTATAAAGATAATCAAGGGAGAATATTAATGTTAAAGCTTAGTATAGCAAGTTCTAAGTCGGTCTTGGGACCAACATTGTTTAACCTCTTTATCAGTGATTTACAAACAGGACCAAATAACTTCATAGTTAAATTTGTAGATGATACTAAATTGGGGGGCAAGGTTAATAATCAAGAAAATATTTCTGCATTAAAGAAGGATTTGGAAAAATTAACACTTTGGGCAAATGAAAATCATATGAAGTTTAATCAAGACAGATGTTTAGTAGTGCATTTCGGTGTAAATAATCCAAAAACGATATATTATATAAACGGACTACCACTTCACTCATCAAATTGTAAAAAAGATTTAGGGATATATGTTAATAATAAACTTACATCAAATGATCACTGTGTTAGAACTGCTTGCATGACCAACAGACTTTTGAGGTAAATAAAATGCACTTTATTAATGCGCACTGAACAGTGCCTTATTCCATTAGTATGGGGCATACATTAGACATTATCTAGACTTATGGCTCCCTTTCTGGAATCCAAACCAAAAAGACATAGCAATTCTTGAACCGGTTCAAATGAGAGTAACTAGAATGATTCCAAGATTAACAAACTTGGATTATCAGAACAGATTAAAAGCTACTGGCCTCTTCTCTCTTCAAACTAGAAGATTAAGAGGTGATATGTTTATGGTTTTTAATTTAATAAATTCACCAGATCTAATGGAAAAATGTGGTCTAACACTCTCCAAAAGGAGACATGTTCTGAGACTGCATAATAAACAGCTTGAAGTAAAAATTTATAAAACCAGTAAAAGGGGAAACTTTTTTCCAATAAGAGCATCCATTGTATGGAACACCTTGCCACAAGAATTGGTACAGGCAACTAGTGCCACTATCTTTAAAAACAAATTAGATGTTTGGTTGAGGGATTATAGATAAATAATGTCCCACATAGTGTGGGGAATAGTCTTGATGGGCTCTGGCCTTCTTCTGTTCTTTCATACCAAGTAACAGAGATAGTATTAGGAAATATGTATGCACATTTTGATAAATATGCAGATTTTTTGGCAGAAATTACACAAGGTTTACAGAAGATGCAAGTTGGTAGTATTTGTTATATTAGTGGGTGATTACAATGCCCTACATAACCCATTACAAGATAAATGTGTACCTCCAAATAAAGGGAACAATAACATATCAAGGAAGCTAAACTTCTTTCTAGAACAAGAACAATTAATAGATGTATGGAGACATAAAAAAACTACTAAATATACTCATTTTGATAAGCAATATAAAATATTTACAAGGATTATTTTTTTGTAACCAAAGACTTCGTAAATAAAATTTCAACAGCAACAATCGATAGTATTTGTATTTGAGACCATGCCACAATATTAATTAGTCTTAATTGTCTAGATAAAGAGAGGTTTATTACAAAATCATGGGCTTTTAACAATATGTTATTGAGATACCCCGACTTTGTGTTAACAATTAAGAAGGCTATTAAAGAATATTGGTATTTTAACTGTTCAGAACAAAGACCAATTGTAGAGTTGTGGAATGCTTTTAAAGCAACAATTAGAGGGCACATAATTTCATACCAAATTAAACTTCATAAGATTAAGAATAAAGAATGGGAAGCAAGAACAAAAAGATTGGAACAATTAGACAAATTAATAATAACTGATTAATGTATAAAGAAGAATCGTTTAATTTAAGGGTCAAAAAGCTAAATTATATACAACAGGAAGCAATTAAAATATAGCATTCATGAAAAAGTACAAATATTTCCACATGGACAAATCAGGGAAACATTTAGCGAATCTATTAAAAACAAAGAAACAAAAAAAGTAATTAAAAATTAAAGATCAAGAAGGAAACACTCATACGTCTGATGAAACCATTGCAAAATGTTTCTTTGATACTTACAAATCAATATACCAAAGTGAATTAAGATACACTAATAAAAATATAGATAATTTCTTTGACAAGGCAAATATAGTTTCCATCCCTTTTGATTATACACCAATCACACTCCAAGAAATAAAAGAGGCTATTATGTCACTACCTAGAAATAAATGCCCTGGCCTAGATGGTCTAACTAGTGAGTTTTACCGGGTCTTTGTAGAGGAACTTGGACCATGGTTTAAAAGGATAATTTAAGAATTATTAGATAAATGAAAAGCAAATACATATTCCCTTATCCATGCAAACAGCAAAGATTGTACTAATACATAAAGAAGGTAAACCCATTGATTCTACAGATAGTTATAGACCGATAGCTTTATTAAATGTAGACTATAAATTAATAACTAAAATCACTAATAATAAGCTACAAACCCATTTAAATAAATATATACATCCCGATCAATATGGCTTTATGCAAGGAAGAACATTATATTAAGCTAATAAAAAATCCAGACTATAATTCATTTGATAAATTTGGATAAAAAATGTGCATCAGAAATCTTTTATGCCTTAGTTATAGATGCTAGTAAGGCTTTTGATTTGATAAATAGGGAATACGTATATATAACATTGGAGAAATGGGGTATACCTTCTCAATTAATAGGATTAAGAAAAAATTTATACCACAGGACCAATGTCCGATTTCTAAGTAATAGGTACCTAACAGAGGAATTTTTGATGCTGAATGGAGTTGGACAAGGTTGCCCCCCTTTCACCTACCCTTTTTATACTGGCAATTTAACCTTTTCTATCTGCTGTTAGAGGTGAAGATAGAATTAAAGGTTTTATGTATCAGAATCAGGAGGCTAAGATTAGTGTTTTTGTGGACAATCTTTTGTTGTTGGTTAAAGATATAAATATCTCTCTTCTCGATTTATATTTTTTCTAAAATATCTGGATATCAGTCAAATAACAGTAAAACAGTCATGATGAAGCTATCTAAATTAAATGATGAGTACAATAATTACTCAACTATGTTTAAAATACAACACCAAATTAAGTACTTAGGTATTTATCTTTATGTTAATCAACAACAAAACATTAAAGTTAACTTTGGGAAAGCAAAAGAAAAGAAGAAGGCATTTATTGGAAAATTGGAAAGACCTTACTTTATCTCTGTGGGGAAAAATTGATACTATTAAAATTATGGAAGTGCCACATTATATATTTGTGCTTAAAAATATTTTGGGGGCACCAGGAGTTAAATGGTTTCAAGATATCAAAAGAATATTCCATACATTTCTTTGGAGGGGAGGTAAACCTCGAATACCATGGAATTTAATTATGACATCTAGAACTGCAGGACAGCTGGGATGTCCAAGCCCACTTAAATATATGGAGGCCAATATAGTGGCTAATTATTATCAATGGATCTTTTTTATAACAGAGACCAATACTTATACCAAGCAATAATGTTCCCTTTTAAGCCTTATACCAAGATGCATCATATCTTTTTTGATACTGAACTTCATAATTCTAAAGACCATATGTTGACCACATGGTACCAATATGTTAAAAAATCTATCGATAAACCATTTAAGCTTCAATTACCATGGTTCTAAAGACCATATGTTGACCAAATGGTTCCAATAGTTAAAAATATATCAATAAACCATTTGAGCTTCAATTACCATGGCTGTCTTTTCCTATTGATTATAATAAGAAGATATGGGATAAATGTACCAATTTCAATTTTCAATTTCTTCAAAATAACCATATTAACAATTGGAATCAATTATTATTAAAAGGGAAAATTCCAACATATCAAGATTTTATTAAAGCTAGAAATGAGAAAGGATGGAATTATCTACTTCAGTATACATTAATAGCTAAATTTCAAAGTATGAATAGGTTATTTAACAATGGGAAAGATAGCATAATTGTACAAATAAAACAACAAAAGAAATTATTGCAGTTGAGCACAAACAAATTGCTGGCTAGATTCAATAATTTACTGACAGAAGTGCCTAAACAAAATATTAAGAATAAGAATCAGTCTTGGAACCGTGAGGCCAATGTAGATTTAACCTATGTACGGTGGGAACATTTAAGGAAAATTAATAAGAAGAATTATGTATCTGCTAGGAACAAAATTATACAAGGCAAAATAATTAACAGAGCATATTGGACCCCTGTTACTGTTCATAAAATAAACTCTGAATATTCATATAATTGTTGGCATAGGTGTGGACAAAAGGGAACAGTAACACATTGTTTCTGGTCACGCCCACATGTGTATGGCTGGTGGGAGAAGTTACAACAGATAATTCTAGCTACATTTGGCATAGAAATTCCATTGAAAATTGATATATTTATTTATTTAAACAGCAGTTTGGAAAACCTTTGAGCCATAGGCTCATTTACAAAGGTACCTTGTCACAGTAAGACAAATGAAAATACACAGTATTTCAAATGGTTTATTGATATATTTTTAACATATTGGAACCATTTGGTCAATATACCTCTTTGACAATGTTTCAGCTTACATACAAGATTATACCTCTAGGAAGATATTTTATTTGGCAACAATAGCAATCAAACGTATGATTCCTGAAAATTGGAATAATGCAACATTGTCAATGTTGGATTATCACAAGTGATGGTATTAATATATGGAAACATTGAACTATGAAGCTCTAATTATGAGTATTGATTCAAAGTTAGATGACCCAGTAGGAACTTCTTGGAAAAATATAACAGATAATCTTCCTCCAGTTAATAGATGTGACTAGACTTAGGAAATGTCCCTATTATTGCTGACTTCTGTATCTGACTTAAGGGCACCACACTTGAATTGGCTATAATTATGTAGTTTTATAAAACTCTAGCACAAGATATTATGGAATTATATTACTTATAATCATGTAAGATTAAGTGTAGAAGGGGGGCAATAGTAATTGTTTACTGAATTGAGATGTCTGTTCTAATGTTCTGTATATTAGATATTTATGTTAGTTATTGTGAAGTTAAGTTTTAAATGTATGAAATGTGAAAACATCGCTGGAATATGGATGAAATGTTACTATGGAGACTGATATTAAAATGAAAATAAAAAGGATGCCCTTCTATGTTGTATTTTCTCACCATGCAGCTGTTGTTAGGATGCCCTCCTATGTTGCATTTTCTAACTCACCATGCAGGTGTTGTTTAGGATGCCCTCCAGTGTTGCATTGTCTCACCATGCAGCTGTTGTTTTGGATGCCCTCCTGCATTGCATTATATCACTCACCATGCAGGTGTTGTTTAGGATGCCCTCCTATGTTGCATTCTCTCACCATACAGCTGTTGTTTAGGATGCCCTCCTATGTTGCATTCTCTCACCATACAGCTGTTGTTAGGATGCCCTCCTATGTTGCATTCTCTCACCATACAGCTGTTGTTAGGATGCCCTCCAATGTTGCATTTTCTCACTCACCATGCAGGTGTTGTTTAGCATGCCCTCATGTGTTGCATTGTCTCACCATGCAGCTGTTGTTTAGGATGCCCTCCTGCATTGCATTCTATCACGCACCTTGCAGCTGTTGTTTAGGATGCCCTCCTTCATTGCATTCTCTCACTCGCCGTGCAGCTGTTTTTCAGGATGCCCTCCTATGTTGCATTTTCTCACTCACTGTGCAGCTGTTGTTTAGGATGCCCTCATACGCTGACTGAGCATGGCCATCCGGAGGGGGCTTTAGGGACCCCCTGATGGCCCCACCCTGTGGGGTAATCTGTGGAGGAACAGGGAGCCCCCTGTAGGTAAGGCATAGAATGGCAGGTGGTGGGGTTGAGGGAGCCGTGAGGGCTGCAGGGGGCATGTCAGCAAGGCAGGTAAAAGAGTGGGTGAGACTGTTATAATTTATTTTGCACAGGCAGATGGCCTGCACTGCCGCTGTGGACTGCTTCTTATGACTAGACTGATTCTCCCTCTTTCTGGCTGTTTGTGACTCTATTAACTCAGGCTGCTCATCTGCTAAGTGTTCTCTTACTTGCCCTTCGGCTGTGGAAGTGCTGTTGTTGGGCTGGGGGACTGGGACAGCAATAGGAAAACCTTGGTGGGGGAGCATAATAAAGAAGATGCATATTATATATGTAACAATGTAGACAGTGGTATACTGAATGCAATTTTTTTTCCATTATGTTTGTTTAGGATGAAAAGCAGCGCATTGAGGCACTTGGAGGCTGCGTCGTTTGGTTTGGGGCCTGGAGGGTTAACGGAAGCCTTTCTGTTTCCAGAGCCATTGGTAAGAAAAATATGTTGCACTTTATTTGCAAGGTTGTCTACCATCACACTAGCTCTAAGGGCGGCATGAATCTCCTCAGCATCTAGTAGCCACTTGGATACCAGCATTTGAAATCAGATCACTACCTGCTTCTAGGGAAGAAGGGTGAGGCGCACCACTCTCAGCATGCTTACCTCATCTGTGAACCGAGCACAGAGAGACACTAGTGTCAGATGTGACTGTAGATGCTTGTGCCCACTCCTAGTCAGAGGAAGGGGGGGGGATCCAGAGACGAAAAACAGAATTAAGTGTAATAAAAATTGGGTCAGGAATTTCTTTTGCTGGTGAATATCGTAGTAGCCAGTCTTACACTCAGTGGTACCCACCTGAAAGCTGACGTCCCAGTCTCCCCTCGGCCTCAGCCACCCTCGGCACAGGATTCTGGGGTGTGCACATAAGCCCATGTTCCAGCCAGCTTCCAAACCGCCTCAGGGTGGAATTCCGAAGCTTGCAAACCCCAGACTGTGCCAGGACCCCAGAGAGCCTCAGGGTTCCAGTGCTTGTACACAAACTAGCCTCCCATAAGGCAGTGCCACATCACAGGTCTGGCCCATTCTGCATTGTCAGCCATGTTGGAATTAGTTTTTTATGAGGTTTACCAGTCATGAGGGCATGGGATCCAATTTTTGGGTTCCATGGGGTTTGAATTGAGGTGCCTACTTATTTACAAAGGGCACTGCCAATGCCCCCCACCACACACACACCACATGCAAACAGGCTGAATTTGTCTCTTTTAAATCAAAGTGTGGGGTAATACTGAATTCACTCTGCAATGCTTTCCGTTTTGCTACAAACTCTCTCTCCCTCTACTCCTCCCTTTCCATTCTCCCCCTCCCATCGCGTCACCAGTCCCACTGCACCTCCTTCATTGCTAAATACTGGTTTAGGTCCCTTCCCTCCTACCTCTGTTCACCCCCTCCCCATCCCCCTCCTCCTACTCTCTCCACTCCAGGGATCTCCATACCTTCTCCGTTTCCCACCCTCACGCCTCCTCTTCTGGGCAAACTGCCTTCTCCTAACGCCTCCCCTCCCTCTGTAACCGGCTCCCCTCTTCCCTCCTCCTGTCCCCCTCACTTCCAGCCCTCAGATACCAGCTAAGGCACCTTCCTGTTCCCTCCTGTCCCTGTCGACCCCCACTTCTGACTCTCCTTCCTCTCCCTGGTGTCCTCCCCCCCTGCATATTCCCCTTCCCATAATTTAGGCTTAATGTGGCTATGCCAGCAGTCTGTTTCTGCGCCTCAAAGCACTATCACCTTCTCCAAGAGCCACTGTACACTTTATTTAATACTTGCACGCTTATCTACATATTCCTGAAACAAGACATGGTGGTGTTTACCTGCTCAATCCTCATGTTGTCATGTACCTGTAAAGTTGCCTGTGTAACTGCATTCTGATGGTTTGTACTCCCCTTCCCATCTCCCCTGGGTTGCCTCGGCTTAGTGTGTACCTTTCCCGGTTACCAATTTTTAAATAAATAAAGAAATAAACAAACAGGTCTTAAATAGAACTTAATTTGATCCACTGGCTGCATATCACTCTTTAAATATCAGGCCTCAAGTTGTTCAGTATGTGAGTTCACAATATCACCCATCCTACTGTCATGGGACTAGTAGAGGCCTAGTGGTTAGAGTGCAGAACTATGAAGCAGGAGGTCAGAGTTCAAATCTTATAAGGTGCCTGCCTCGCCGTGACTCAGTGAATCATGGTGCCTCCCTGTGCTTCAATCCCCATAGCTGTAAAGAGGGTAGAGGCAGGATCCCAACAGAAAATGAGGTGCTGCATCTACACTGGGCTACCTTGAGTAAACTGTAAGGAAACAAATGTCTGAATTCCTTGCAGACCCCTCTGACTTATGCAACAACATCAAGGTCAGCGTGCCCTGATTACCAGCCCCAAAGGGAAGCGGACTTTAGTGTCTGATCTCCGGTGCTGGTAATGATTTCCCTCGCTCCCCTTTGGTCCTCAATCTGAATGACAAACATGATTTATAGGAACTGAATTATTGCATGTCCTAGAGCTCTGATATTTATAAAAATAGACAAAGTATTTTTTTTTTCTAAGAGATGCGTCACAAGGCTAATATTTTTTGTCTGCACCCAGTCAGCCTGGTTTTATGACGTTAAGGCATGACTGATTGGTCAAAAGGGTCCCCAGTTTGTGGTTGTTGTTGTTTTGGTTTATAATTGATTTACTTAGGATAGCCCAACCGACATATAACATCTTGTTTTCAGTGGAGTCCTGTTTTTGTCTAATTTTACAGTTGGATTAGTGGAAGCAAAAAGATGCCATGGAAGTTGCTCAAGTGATTGTTTTCCCATCTGCTGATATCTTGACACCAACATCTTTTTTTCTCTGTGCATAAAATATAGATGGGCATTATGCTGTCAGCCTTGAGCTGTCCAGCAATCTTTGTACCTTCCAACACAACACTGCTTTAGCACTAGCACGTCACTTTATCTGTCTCTAGGCCAAAGGCTCTGGACCCAGTTTTTTCCTGTTTTCTCAATTTCTTTTATCCCAGGGTTCCGCTGCTGCTTGGCAACGACCACCCACCAACTCCATTTGTGACACAATGGTCTTTGGCTCCGGTCGTCCTTCCAGTGCTGCTACTGCTGCACCCTCCCCCTAGAGAAACCTTCCTTATCACTCGAAGATCTGATGTATGGGCAGGGACTACTGTAAGCCATTAGTCTGTGAGTGGGGGGGTGGCATGCATCCTTCCACCACTCCTCTCTTTACATGCTCCTCCTCTGCTCCTGCCACAGCTATACTTGGCAAGCATCATCGCATACTCTGCCCCCACCTGTGCCAAACCTACTTTGGGGGTGAAGCATGCATCATCCCATGACACCTCCCTTGACATGCTGCTCCCCTGCCTGTGTTGAATGTATGCTGGGAGATGGGGCAAGCATCATCATCACACCTCCCTTGACGGGCTCCTCCCCGTCTTTGCTGAATTTACGCTGGGGGTGTAAGCATCATTGACATGCATCCCTTGACATGCTCCTCATACCGCTGAACTCATGGGGGCATTACACCTCCCTTGACATCCTCTGGCCCTCCTATACTGAACATATGCTGAGGTGTGGGGTAAGCATCTTCCCACCACACCTCTCTTGACATGCACCTCCCCTTCCTGTGCCAAACCTATCCTGGGAAGGAGGGGGCAAGCATCACACCTCCCTTGTCATGCTCCTGCGTACCGTTTCTGAACAGCGCTGAGTGGGGCAGGCATCATCACACCTCCTTTGACATGCTTCTACATGCCCTTGCTGAACCTGCATGGGGTGAGGGGGGAGCAGGCATCATCACATCTCCCTTGACATGCTACTGCCTGCCTTTGCTGAACCCGCACCGGGGGGACAGGCATCATCCTCACACCTCCCTTGACATGCTGCTTCATACCCTTGTTGAACCTGCATGGGGGGAGGGCAGGTATCATCCTCACACCTCCCTTGACATGCTCCTGCATACCCTCGCTGAACCTGCACGGGGGGGCAGGCATTACACCTCCATTGATATACTCTGCCCTCCCAAAAGCAGAAAGTAATTGCACTCATCGGGGAAAAAAAACACTGATGCACACAGCATGCAAACACCAAAAGGGTTATTGCTTGGTAGGGGCTCACCAAGCAAAGTGTCCACATAGAATGTAGAATAGCAGGTATACAAGTTCTGTGCAAAAGTAACTAAACATAGACTTAACATTTGTAATAGTTTGGACTTCAGTGACATCGTCTACCCAATGAGCCACTAGTCTTACTGCTCCACTATCTAGGCAGGTCAGACTCCTCGAACTGGGCAGCAGAAGTCATCCAAACAGCCCTAAATGGCAATAGGAGGTGACCAAGGAGGCAGGATGACTCGTTCAAAGGCATAACTTGCACTCCCAAAGACCGATGGCAGAGGATGCAGCCCAGACATCAATACGTGCAGTCAGAGCTCTTCTCCAGCCACCGATGCAGGCACCAGCGTAGAGACTGAAAAGTCTCTCTTAGTTCTGATTTGAAACACTACTGGCTGAAATGAAAAGCTTCTAGACCGAGAATCAGCAGGAATTTAAACAACTAAATGATGAACTTACTACGGTGGAAAAGTGAGTGCAGGAGGCGGAAGATAGAATCACCTATGTGGAAGATGGCACTTTGCAGCGCCACACAGCAACTGAGTTCCTCCTAGATCAGAATACGGACCTCAGAGAGAAATGTCAGGACCTTGAAGCTTGCTCCAGAAAGGATAATTTAAGACTCCATGGTCTCCCTGAGGACTCAGAAACTGACCGCATGACAGACTTTTTAGAGGACTTATTCAGGGATATGCGGTCTTTCTTCACCACCCTTTACTTCAGAATCGAGCGTGCTCACAGGGCTCCGACTCCAGTGCTCACCAGTTTAAACACCAGACCTTGTTCGTGGTTGTGACATTTTGCAGCTACAAAGACAAGGAGGAGATCCTTTGGATTGCTTTGGGCCACCGAGATGCCATCTATAATGGGCGAAGTTATTATTTGGTAGGGACCACACTCCTGAAATCTTAAGGAAGTGCATGGCATATGCTGGGGCACTACATACCTTGAAAGCCCACCCGGTCAGATATCAGACTCCGTACCCGGTGAAACTGACAGTGTTTTGGGACTTTGGGACCACACTTTACACCACTCCTGAAGAAGTGATTAAAGCACTGGAATTTAAAGGGTGGAACATTCAAAAAAGGGAGAAAACAACCTCACAGCAGCTGCCTCAGCGACGGAATGGCAGTCAGGACAATTTCAGAAGCACAGAGCAACAGGCAGGAAAGCTGCTCCCACCACAGTTCAGGACATCAAAGGTATTTTGAATTCATTTCAGAAAGATCAAGCACCAGGAGGACAGCAGCCTTGACCATGTACCTAAATTGAATGGATGAGATGGAGCCAGCCTAGTGGTGTGGAGGGCAGAGGCACTCATGCCTCATCTGCCACCAAGTCAGTCATCTGGGTTCAGGAACGAGCCTGGGCCACTCGGGGTTGGCCGGGGGGAGGAGGATTGAGCATCCCATCAGATGTTCTCCTCCTACTCCTTCGGGAAGGGTGGGCAGACTGCCTCAGCGCAACACCGCCGCGTAGGTGGCAGCACAGGTCTGGGCAGCAGTTGTGGGGGCGTGCTGTAATGAGTAGGCGTCAGCACAATATGCAAGCGTCATGCAACTCCCCTCCACAGAGCATCCATGGGTTGGGATTCTGAACAATGGAAAACACTGTAGATGGCAGGATGCCACCCTATGGAGCTCCAGACTCCCTACGGGGGACCGCTGACTGAGCATGGAGCCATCCGAGGGGGCGTTAGGGACCCCCGATGGCCCCACCCTGTGGGGTAATCTGTGGAGGAACAGGTAGCCCCCTGTAGGTAAGGCATAGAATGGCAGGTGGTGGGGTTGAGGGAGCCACGAGGGCTGCAGGGGGCATGTCAGCGAGGCAGGTAATAGAGTGGGTGAGACTGTTATAATTTATTTTGCACAGGCAGATGGCCTGCACTGCCGCTGTGGACTGCTTCTTATGACTAGACTGATTCTCCCTCTTTCTGACTGTTTGTGACTCTATTAACTCATGTTTATATGTTTACTTCATGTTCACGACTAGATCTTTGACACAGCATGAATTTCTCGCTCCCGAGAAGGGCTTTATTATTGACCTGAAGTTAACCTTGCATTTCCATAATTGCCGCTGGTCTCAGCTGCTGGGGGATGGGGTGACTGAGGTCTTATCTCTCAGGCCTGAGGTATTCCTTGGTGACTGTGAAGGTCCTCAGCCCTTGCGCTCTGGGAGATGCATTCTTGATCCACCTGTAGTTCCCCGGGACCTGCAGATTAGGTTTCCTGCATGCCTCTAGCTATTGGCAATTTGCGGTTTCATGCTGTTTCATAGCAGTCTTAGGAGTTTGGTATTAATCATTGGTTCTCCACTTTCTTCTTCTCCCCAGCCCTGGGGCATTACACTTTTTGGATAGTAGTATGTTAAAAAACTGGTGTGTTTAGGGTCTTCTGTCATTGCAGCATTTCCTAACATCTGCCCCTTGTTCACCTGTATACTGTTCCATTAATTTCCAACAATCTTAGCATATTTGTTTCACATTGGGAAGTTGCCTTGCTCAATATTAAGGGACTGTCTTATCAGCGCTGGCCTTGGGCAGGTGGTTGCTGTATGCCCCCCTTGTCAGCTCTTTGCCCTGTGGCTCTTCATCTGGACACTGATGACCATCTGTTCCTTACTGCCTATCCCTTGGCCCAGATTCTTCTGTGACATTGGAGGCCTTACTCCTTTGTGACTGTCACTTTCCCTCCACACTGGGGAGCATTGGGGCCTTATCATCCACCTTAACCGACAAGAGGATTTCTGTTTTGAGTCTCCTGCCTTGGATGTCTGCTTCATTCTTTAGAATTGTACAGTATGTATGTTTCTGTGTTACTTGTCACTTGTTCCAGGTCTGTATGTTTGTTTCTATGTTACTTGTCACTTGTTTCAGGTCTGTATGTATGTTTTTGTGTTGTTGTCACTTGTTCCAGGTCTGCTCCCCTACCCCATAGTCCCTTGTTTACAGCTGCACAGAAAAGTGCATTTTCCACCTTACTCTGAATACTGGATGTGTCTGATTTTCATGACTCTGGATCTGTTTTAGGTATTCCCCAGGCTGGCCTCCCCTGTGAGTCGATCCAAGGTTCCATATTATTGGTCACATACAGTGTACCATGGCAACGGGTGGTCATTATACTCTTTACCAGCCTGGCTACTCAGTATGCAGCCCCTCCTCCTCTAGCTACATGGCTCCTCCCCAGGTACTAACAGTGTATTCCAGTAATGTTAATGGCCTGAACAATCTTAGGAAGCACTCCAAGGTTTTGGCCTCCATTAGGAAACTATGTCCTACTTTTGTGTTTCTTCAGGAAACACATCTTAGTGAGGCAGAGCACTTGAAACTTGGGAAATTTGGTTGCTCCCAGGGTATAGCCTTTACCTTCTAACAAGGGAAGAGGAGAGGCACAGCAGCTCTGTTTCCTAAGCAAACTCTTTCCAGTCAACTATAAGTTTTATGCATCCACTAGGTAGATTGGCCCTAGTTACAGGTTCCTATATGGGTGTAGAAGTAACACTGGGGATTTTATACCTTCCCCCAAGAGTGGACTCGGGTTCCCTCTTGTCGCTGCTGCAGAAGGGAGTAGTAATTATTTATTTATTTTATTTAGCTTTTGTTTACTGGGCAAGGTGTTGTAGCCACAAAATATGACTATTTTCAGACACGACCCAGGAGGTTACAATACAAAATTGGCAGACAAATAAAATAACAGGTATAGTTCAGAGGTAATCAACCATACAAGGAAAAATCTACACAATGTTTTGTGACGTAAAGAGTATTGCTAATATGACAGAGACAATGGCAGGAAAATACACAATAGTATAAAACATAATAAGCATACAATCATAGTGCATTAGAGTTTTAACACATAATCCATGGTAAGTGCTACATATAACAGTAACAAGAGGTCAGAGCAAAATTTACATTATGAGAGCTGCAGAAGGGGATGTCAAGCACCCTATGGGGGTTTAAAACAGTAACATAGGGCATGTTTTACAAGGACAGAGTGGTGCATCTTTTTAAAAGCAGTATGACTAGGTGCAGAGCGAACATCAAGAGGTATGGAATTCCAATATTTTGGGGCAAGGAGAAAGCTGAGGTTCCTTTAAGGGTTCTGCAGCTAGGGGTGTATAGTACAGAGAATCCAATAGAGTGGAGGCCATAGGTGGGGGACAGAGGCACCAGCATGCCTGCAAGAGAGGTAGGTAGGTTAGTTCTGATGATATTGTCCAGCAGAGTACCAAGGGCAAGGAGTCGATTGGCAGATGGAGAAGGCCATCTAAGGTCCGCATATAGCTAGCAATGGTGCTTCAAACGTGGGGAAGCCGAGGCATAATGATAGATACTATTGTACATTGTATCCCACTTACTTGGGGTGGTTTTCGAAGCATTTATGTAGGTGAGTGACAGCATCATATGCAAGGGATGGAAGTGGGATACCCCTAGCAATAGCCAGTCTAGCTGAGGGGGTTAGCATCTGACTAGTCCTGTAGGTTATTCCAAGTTTGGAGTTTACTGACTTGTAGGTGTCGTTGATGTGTTTCTCAGACTTGAGAGTTTCATCAAGCAGGACATCTAAATACTTGAATGAGGTTACTTTTGTAAGGGGGGAACCATTTGTACAGGAGACGTTGAAAAGGTTGCGGTTTGTTCTAAATTTGGTTGCAGACCCAAAGAGCATGCCTTGAGTTTTACTTATGTTTAGGACGAGCCTTTTGTTGTGGCTCCATTCTTGCATTATGAGAAACGCCAGTGTTAGTCAACTGTTTATTTTTTCTACGTTTGCAGAGGAGGTGTAGAGCACCAGATCATCTGCATACAGGATTGTTGAGCACTAAGGGGTGTTAGAAGATATGTCATTTATAAAAATGGAGAAGAGAAGAGGCCCCACAATGGAGCCTTGAGGAACACCAACATTGATAGATGCAGAGTCTGACACCACAGAGTTAAATTTTACCTCTTGTTTTCTATTGCTTAAGTAGCTCTGGAACCAGTTTATGGCTTGTTCTGAGAAATCAGTGAAGTTAAGGCAATCAAGCAGAAGAGGGTGATCTACAAGATCAAACGCCTTTGAGAGGTCAGTGAACAGTGCACCAGTCATGAGACCTTGATCCATAGCGGTAAGGGCATCATTTGTGAATTGTATCCGAGCGGTAGAGGTGCTATGCCCCTTGCGGAAACCATGTTGAGTAGGTGATAGGAGGGTATATTTAGAGAGGGACTCAGTGACCTGTATAACCACTAATTTCTCAGGCATTTTGTTTAGTACTGACAGAATGGCTATGGACCTATAATTAGCTACTGTATGTCCTTCTTGTCTGTCACCTTTCTTAAAGACTGGGGTGACTTTTGCTAATTTCCATATGTCCAGAACATAATCAAGGCAGAGAGACAGTGTAAAGATTTTAGCCAGTGGGGCTGCAATAAAAGGAGCAGCCAGCTTCAGGAGTTAAGACTCTAGGTAGTCGGAGTCTACATTAGTACTATCTGAGATTGTGTTTAGCAGTTTTAGAACATCAGCATTCAGAATAGCCTTAAAATAGAAGGGCGGATGTATGGGTACATTTGTGTGAGTAACAGGCATCAGGATGCGATTTGCTGTGAAAGAGACAATGTATTTAGTGAGATCAGTAAAGTGTTTGTTGAAAGAATTTGCAATGGTGGTAGGGTCATTACAGTGCATACCATTGAGGACCATATAATTTGTGTGTTTAGACTGATATGAGCCCAGGAAGAATTTTACATGTGTCCAGAATTTCTTCGGGTCCTCAGCAGCTTCCAGCAATGGACCTTTGCGGTATGAGCGTTTGGCAAGCCTGATTTGTTTTTTGCACATATTGCGCTGCTCTCTGTAAGTGTCATATTGACTTTGCTGACCCAAGGTTTTTTAGTGGTTCTAACTTTTGTCACATGCCCGGAGGGCGGCGAGAAGTTCCTTGTGCAGCCACCTAGTCTGTTTGGCCCTAACGTGTCGATTCCTTTTAGGTGTATGTATGTCCTGGAGGGATAAGAATATAGAAAGAAAGAGATTGAGAGCAGATTCAATGTCTTGGAACTGGATAATAAGGATCCAGTTTACAGAAGAGATATCATGTAGAAAGCTTGCTTGATCAAGTGTGGAAAAATCCAAGAAGGTGATGTAGTGTGGCGTGGGGGCTGGAATCACTGATGTTCCCCATATGCAAAACATAGGGGAATGGTCACTTTTTGAATCAGGAAGCACACCTGAGGTGGTAATTCTTTCAAATCGATTTGTGAGTATCCAGTCTACAAGTGTTCCAGCAGCAGGTGACTGGGTCAGCCTGGTGGGATCTTCAATTACCTGGTGTATGTTAAATCCATGTACTAGAGATAGCAGTGCACTTTTATTTTTCCCCAGCCAATTTAGGTTGAGGTCACCAAGAATAATAAGTTAATTTTGGCCAGCTGCAGAGGTAGAGCACTCAAGTAGTTCGGAGCACCCTAGTTGACATGCTTTAGGAGGATTGTAGGCACATATTAAATGAATCTTTCTGGTCCCAAGTAGAAGCAGGGTATGTAAAAACTTGCAGTTAGAGGCAACCAAATGTTGCATTAGGGACATAGTCAGGTGGTTTTTGAAATAGAGCGCAACTCCACCACCCCTCTTTCCTGATAGTGTGTCTCCTTGACATAGGGAATAGTTAGGAAGAGAGGAGGAAGAGTCAGGAGTAGAGGGCTTTAGCCAAGTTTCAGTCAGACAGAGAATATCAGGTTCATATATGGATATCCATGCCTCGAGTTCAGTAAAGTTACAGAGAAGGCTTCTAGTGTTAAAAAGTGTGCTATACAAAGCCTTTCATATTTAACCAGTCCATATTCGGAGAGGCAGTGGGTAACTGGAGGCCAGGGTTTGTCTTGATGTCCCCAGATAATAACAAGGCTAGCAGCACAAGGTACCATGGTTTTCATGGGAAAAGAGGTGGTACCAGTAGCATGTTCTGCCAGAGGAGTTTAGAGGTAAAGTCAGCAGCCAAGTATAAGAGCTACCTAGTGAGTAATAGAGGAGTCACATCATGTTGCTTGATCTGTGTCACAAGTAAGTTCGAGTAGATAAAGTCAGATAGTGAGGAGGTCAGTTTAGCACTGCCAGGAGAGCAAGGTCTAGCAGTGAGAAGAGCCAGTAAAAAGAAAGCAAGGTTCAGTTTTTTAGCAGGAGCAGTATTTTTCCAGCCGTAGCTATCATGGAAGATTTTATGGACAGAGGTGAGTGGCAGGGCTTTGAAAAGAAACACCACACAAGACGTAGCAGATAATGTCACGTACTTCTAGATGTAGATAAACTCAAGACCAAATGTGCAACCCTGTGGGTGAGATTGCTTTTAAAAGGGGTGGTAAGAGAGTGGGTCAAGTCAGGTATTGAAGACAGAGAGGCCAAAAGCCATAAGAATGTGCCGCAGTGGAGTGACCAGTCGGCTGCTAAGTTGAGGAGAGGGGCGGAGCAAGGGTCTATTTAATACTGGGAGGAGGTGGGGGTCGAAAAATTTAGTCCAGAACACAGCACAGAAAGAGATTTCCCCCGAGATCAGGGAACACCAGCAGTTGGAAATTCAGCAGAGGAGCAGAAACTGCCAATCAGTGCCTGGCTCCTCCACTGTGCATCCAGTCAAAACAGCGGCATTCAAAACCACGAGTTTCAGAGGTCTGGTGCGTACCTAAATCTGTCCAAGGATCGGTCGGGAGGTCTGTTAGCTGCAACCGACTCGGAGAGCACCGGGGCCGCAGCTTGGGAAGCCTGCAGATGGGCTGTCTGAATCTGTCCAGGGGTCAGTTGGGCGGTCTGTTAGCTGCAGCTGGCTCAGAGAGCACCAGGACCACAGCGGCAGCTTGGGAAGCCCGCAGATGGGCTGTCTGAATCTGTCTGGGGTTGGTCAGGCAGTCTGTTGGCTACGGCCGGCTCGGAGAGTGCCGGGGCCACAGCGGCAGCTTGGGAAGCCCGCAGATGGGCTGTCTGAATCTGTCCAGGGGTCAGTCGGGCGGTCTGTTTGCTGTGGCCGGCTCGGAGAGCGCCAGTGCCGCAGCAGCAGCCTGGGAAGCCCACAGATGGGCTATCTGAATCTGTCCAGGGCTCAGTCGGGTGGTCTGTTAGCTGCAGCCATCTTGGAGAGTGCTGGGGCCATAGCGGCAACTTGGGAAGCCTGCAGATGAGCTGTCTGAATCTGTCCAGGGGTCAGTCGGGCGGTCTGTTAGCTGCGGCTGGCTCGGAGAGCACCAGTGCCGCAGCAGCAGCTTGGGAAACCTGCAGCTGGGCTGTATGGGGGGAACTAAAATTTGATCTTTGGTAATAGAGATACGACTAGTGTTAGACACCACCCCTCCCCCCGGGATTCTGCACCTCAGAAAGAAGGAAGGGCCTTATTAAAGGAGGTGTGATGGATAGATGCCTGGAAATCTTTGAATCCACAGAAGAGCTTTACTCATTTTTCTGTGCCCCCATAATATATAGACCCATTTAGATCTATGTCATGTATCTAAAGGGCATCAACACTTAGTATTTGATTGTGAGGTGCTTCCAATATTACTCTCAGACCATGCTCGCCTGCTCTTGAAATTACACTGGGACACCCCTTGCAGAGAGATGATGTGGCGCCTTAACAACTACTTAATTCTCCTGCTTTTAAAGAGATGATTCAGGGGCGCATAGACCAGATAGAGCTGCAGGGGTGTTGCAGTGTATATTATGGGATATGGTGAAGACCGTTTTGAGGGATGACATCAGATTTGCCTTGCACCACAAGAAAACAGTCCACTTTGTTAGATTCCTTTAAATCAACAGTTGAAGTCTTTGCAAGAACAGCATAAAAAGCAGGACTGCACCACTGCTCCATGTTTCCAGCAACAAGACAGAGGATTCAGGAAACTTTGGATGCCAAAACTGATATGGCCCTTCATTTCCTTAAGCAGAGGTAATATGAAGGAGGGGCTCAGGCAACCCGGGTATTGGCATGTTGTCTTTGACAAAAATTAAGCCAGATTACTGTTACTCTAATTACTTGTCCATTGACTGGGAAGGTGGTGTCCAGCCCCTTGCATTTCTTGTTTTCCTTTAGGGCATTCTGTCAAAACTTGAATAGTCTCGAGTTGCACTCCAGGACACAGGGCATTAAAATTTCCTCTGAGCCCCACAGACTCCCCAAATTGACCCCACAATGTGTAGAGTTCTGGAGTCTCTATTGAGACTGAAAGAACTAGAGCCAGTGATTAAAAATTTAAAAAATGGGAAAAGCCCTCGTCCTGATGGTATATGGCTGAGTTTTATAAAACCTTTAAGGAACTGCTGCTGCCTCTCCCTTTTAGGGGCCTGCGGGAAGGTAGTGGGGGCAATAAGATCCCTCCCACAAGGAAAATGATCACTGTATCTGTGATCCCCACACCAGGAAAGGATCTGAAACAACATGCTTCTTACAGAACAGTTTTGGTCCTGAATTTGGATTGTAAGTTGTTCACCACAATGTTGGCTAAGTGTCTGGATAAAATCTTACCACCTATTATAGAGCCCAAACTGTATACGTGATCTTGTGGCAGACGCAAGATAATATTAAAAGGACACCACCAGGAGGGGGACGCTTTGGAGCCTGAGCAAGATGGCAGCTGGACTTTAGAGCTCTATACAGAGAGGGCAGAACAAAGATATAAAAGTGAAATTTAATGGTGGAACGGTGCTGAACAAAATTGTTATGAGAACCCACTGAACAAAATGGACAAAAAAGACAAGGCCCAGCCCGAGGGCACAAAGCCAAAAACACTTGCGGGAGCCCCTGCCACAAGATCGGCTCAGGGAAAAGGACCAGAGGCTCCAGAGATGGCTGAGGTGGAAACTCTACAATCGCTGGGGATTCAGATCAACCGATTTACAATCAGTTACAGGACTTGCTGAAAAGTTTGACTCCCTTGCCAACCGAGTTGTGGTCTTAGAGACGCAGACTACAGCCATGCAGACCTCGGTGGTGGAAGCTGGTACGCATGCTGATGCAATGATGGGTACAACAGCAACCTTAGTCAAAGAGAATACCCACCTGCGATCGTGGCTTGCATCTTTAGAAAATCGGTCCTGATCCTCGAACATTCGGATCATCGGAATGCCAGAAAATAGCGGGGGTGATCATCTCTCGCTATTTTTAATGGATTGGATGGAACAGCAATTAGGGGAAGAACTTGAGTCACACCCGATAACACATCCAGAAAACGTATCGGGTAGCATCACGTGGTTGGCCAGACAATCCAGAGTCACCACGAGCTACTGTCATGATCGTGGACGGCGTGGGCAGTAGAGATTTCCTGTTATCTATGGCGCATCGAAAGGGGTCTTTATTGCAGGAGAGTCAGACGGTATGACTGTACCTTGATTTAAGGTACGCAACCCAACAGCGCAAGAAACAATTTGATGGAGTCTGTGCTATGCTGCGGGAAGCTAAGATCCCGCATGGTATAGTATTCCCGGCCTGGTTGCAGATGGTTTACCGAGGGAAGTTGTTTATTTTTACAGACCCCTCAGAGGCCTTGAAATGGGCCCAACGAAACACCTCTACACCAGTGGAACCAGCAGATGAACAAGTCTCATCGTCAGATGGGGAAGAAGATCCCAGCTGACTTTTGAAAGTATTTTAATGTTGTTTCCACAAGTTTGGGAGTATGTGGTGGGTAAATAGGCCAGCCCCTCAGGTCAGGTGCCTTGGAATTACTGAAAATGGAGATTGGTACTCGGAATATAGTAGGGGTGCCTTGGAGGGGAGGGCCAGCCATCACACACACACACACGCAACTGTTACTGTTAACGTTACCCAGTTTAATGTTCAGCAAATTTATGAAACCTTTCTAAAAGTATTAACTAACTTCGAATAATAGGTTTAGGCTGCATTGTTCTATTTACAAGGTTAGGTACTTAAAGTGCCGTAGACTTCCTAAAAGCATGAGTGTATGTTTCCCTTCCTCGTGATTATGAGAGGGAGAACTTCGGGTCTCTTAAGATTTTGACTTTCAGAATACTATTTCATGCTACTCATGGATCAAAATACACAGTACAATGGCTTTAAAATAAACATTGTATAAGAAGTACATTGTATTTTCCTCCCTAAAGATATATCTGTATTGCACTGATCTGAATGTTTATACTGCATGTATTAAGAGGAGCGGCATCCTCATTTTTTTAATGACAAGTCTGAATAGTTGGTGTTCGAAGCATTTTGTATAAGATTGCTTTTAAACTAATAAATATAAATTTAAAAAAGGACACCACCCATTGTTCACCATGCCACCCAATCGAAAATTCCTTTCACATTAATTAGTTTAGATATGGAGAAGGCTTTTGGCCAGGTGGCACGGTCATTCCTGAGTGCTACTGTGGGGAAAATGGGATTTCCAAAGCAATCTGGAGACGTAGTCAAACACTGTTTCCTCCCCTTTCCCACTATTCTGGGGTACCCCCTTTCTCCCCTTTTGTTTGCTCTCTATTTGGAGCCGTTGGGCACAGGCCGTTTGGCAAAATAAAGATATCCAGTGCCTAAAATCAGGGGAGGACACAGAAGCTGGCACTTCATGCAGATGATCTTGTGGCCTATCTTCCACATCCTGAAATTCCTCTTCCTCTATTGTGGCAGACTCTGATGAAGTTCAGAGTGTGAGCAGGGCACAATCTAAATACTAGTAAAACAGAGGTACTGCATCTCAGTTACTCTCCTTCCCCTGTCAACAAGACCCAGTTCAGGTTTCGCTGGGACCGCCCTTCTTTTAAATATTCGGGGGTTCACCTTACAGTGAATGTTGCACAGCTCATTTCTTTAAATTATGGCCCACTAATTAATCAAATTTAGGTGAATATGCTGACCTGGTAAAACTTGCCCATTAGTTTAATGCAGCGTGTAGACACTGTCTGTATGAATATTCTGCCCAGGACACTTTATATTGCCCAAACCTTACTGGTGACTCCTCTCCCGATGCACTTTGGAGAGCTTTTTTTTTTTTTTAAATGAAGTCTTTTTATTTAATTTATAAATGCAACAATTTTACAGGCAGAAATACATTGCTTATTAATACCAGTTGATAACATCACAATACATTACATGTATACTTGTGGCAGTCATATTAGGGGAAAATGCACTTTAGAGAGCTTAATAAACTCATATCACATATTTGGGATGGGAAAAGGCCACATATTAGGTTTATGTTACTGCAGCTTCCAAAACATATGGGGGACTTGTCTTTCCTCATCTATCACTGTATCATGTGGCTGCATAGGCGCATACTACGTTCTGCTGGTTGTGTCCTGAATACAAAATCCATCAAAGTCTACAGAACTGAAAGAGGAGGACATATTATATCTGAATGCAATTCTTTTGAAATATCCACCTCCATCCGTGATCACTATAATGACTAATCTATGTACCACACCAGTGTTAAAGGCATGAAGGGTGATGTTAAGTTATCCTGAGCTGGGGCAGTTCTGGCTTCTTTTATACTCCCTACCATATCTGGTTAGTTTTCCACCTGCAACTTAGAGACCATGCTTTTTGACACTGGGAAAGGTTGGGGATCCACTTAGTCAGCCAGTTCCTCCTGAATGATAAGATCATCTCTTTTGTGGAAATGCAAGCCAAGTATTCTCTCAGAACCCAAAATCCATTTTGGTACTTTCAGGTAGTCACTTTCAACACTGATTGCCACCCCTATGGTGCTGGCAGCAGCCCCAGGTTTGGTGACCCTCGTTCATTCAGTCAGCACTGGAGAGGTCCCTCTGGCTGTCACATATGATTTCCACATTTTGTTTTTGTACACTATTTTGTGCACTCCGAATGCCCAGGGAATCCTTCCAGAATACCCACTCAACGCTGCCTTCTACTCCCAGTCTGAAACCCCCCACATTGGTCTCCCTCCCAATCCACAGCAGGTACAGCCCCCCGGAGGGCCCACCCACCCCTTTGGCAGCCTGTCTGCAATTAGAGGGATCCACCATGAGATCGGGTTGGCCATGGGAGATTCTGATGTGGGCGGGTCAGACTGCGGAATGTGGGCAGGTCCCCAGGGTCTCCTTCATCTCCGCTAGACACAAGAGGGTTTTTTCCTTATGTGGTTTCCCTTTGGAGTTCTGAATGTGCAAGGATGTCCAATGGCACTATGTGCTGACGTCCGCCGGAACGCCGCTCCTGCAGCTGCAATGCCACTTGTTCCTTGCACTGCCCCTGACCACCATCGGGGGCCGCCCAGGAACGGTGTATTCCCCAGATCCCTCCCTGGGAAGGGAGAGCAGTCTTCTGGATGCTCAATCCCTTCAATCCCCTGCCGACCCCTGACAGCCCGAATTCATTCCCGAACCCGGGTCACTGGCATGGCACAAGGTGTGGCGTTCAGCACCTCAACCCTCAGCGCCACCGGTCCAGCATGATTTCCACATTGTATAATGCTTTAGCACAGCTGAATGCAGATACAGTAAGTTTAGTTGTTAAAAGGATGCGGAAACTGGACCTCTCCATTGCTATTATGGACAAGGAATGGCAGCTGCACCTCTCTATTCTGCACTCTGTCACTTCATCTCATGCTTGGAAAAAATTCCGTTAGAAGAATTTAGTCAGGTATTCAGGACTTTTGCAGCCCAGCACAGATATATCTGGCGGGGGTGCATTTTGTTGAAGAAAAGTACAGTTACGTAAGAACTTACCGTAACAGTAGATCTTCGAGAACAGCTCTTGCAGCAGGTTACACCATTAGGACTGAAGCCGGCAGGCGTCGAGGACCCAGGAAAAATTCTAGCTAGCTATCTTCAGCGGGGACCGCCCCCGACGTCGGTCCCGCCCTCGACGTCAGGCGTGGTACAAAAAGGGGCGGTCCCGCCAGATTCCCCAGTTGTCCCGCTGGAGACTTCCGGCCGCAGGCTGATATCGAGATGGGAGACCGAGGATCCACCGTCAGAAGACAAAAGGGAGTAAATCCCTCTTAAAAGATGCTTAAGCCATGCCTCCTCCAAGGGGGAAGGTGGGCGGGAAGGTACCTGCTGCAAGAGCTGTTCTCGAAGATCTACTGTTACGGTAAGTTCTTACGTAACTGTACTATCTTACTTCGAGACACAGCTCTTGCAGCAGGTTACACCATTAGGACTGATTCCCAAGCAGTAACGCTGCCAGAAATTCCGGGAGGAGGAAAAAGGAAGTACATTCCAGGTCCTGAACCTAGGACAGGAGACCCTGTAGCACCGCCAGGCCGAAACTGCCTTCAGCGAGGCGGTGTCCAGGCTATAGTGCCTGATAAAGGTATGCACAGAGCTCCAAGTGGCTGCAGCACATATAGCAGAGGAGGAGGTTTCTTGAGGCTGCAAAGGAGGTGGCCACACCTCTAGTAGAATGACCCCGGACTGTTCCCGGGAGGGACTTTTGTTTGATATCATAACAGTATGAAATACACTGGACAAGCCAGCGAGACAAGGACTGTTTGGATACAGATTGGCCCATCATCCTCTCAGAGAAGGAAACGAAAAGTTGCTCAGAACTACGAAAAGGTTTAGTTCTGTTGAGGTAATACCTCAGGCTGCGGTGAACATCCAGGGTGTGAAGCAGAGCCTCTCATCTATTCAAGTAGTTCGGGAAGTAGACTGGTAGGTCAATGTCCTGATTTAGGGAGGAAGAGACCACCTTAGGCAAAATTTAGGGTTCGTCCTCAAGGATACTCTGTCCCAGTGGAAAACTAAATAAGGCTCTATGCATAGAGGCGTGAAGCTCAAGAAATTCTTCTCACTGAAGTAACAGCATAGCAAAATAATGCTTTCCACGACAGAAAACGTAGCTGCAATCCGCAGCAGGTTCGAAGGGGGGAGCGTGAGCTGCCTCCAGGACATAGAGCAAATCCCATGGAGGTACAGGGTCCCTAATGGGTGGCCTAAGGTGTAACACCCCTCTCAGAAACTCCCGAGAGGCGTCCAATTGTGCCACTGTATGATGACCCACCGGAAGGTGGTAGGCAGAAATGGCACAAAGGTGCACCTTAACAGAGGAATGGGCTAGACCCGAATGAAAGAGGGAGAGCAGGTAGTCCAACACCACTCCCACTGGGCAACCTAAAGGGGAAAAATCGCATGCTCGCAACCATAAACAAAAACAGCGCCATTTCATGGCATACGTAGCATGCGTTGGCGGCTTTCTGGCTGCAGAAACAACTTCTGCAACCTCTTGCGAGACCTCGTGGATCTAAGATGGCTATAATCTCAGGGAGCCATGCATGCAGGTTCACGAACGTAAGTCCGGGTGGACTAGTGAACCTTTCTCCTGAGACAGGAGATGGGAGCTGAATGGCAACGGAGCGGGGTTCCTGGATAGCTGCATCAGCAAAGGGAACCAGATCTGTCTGGGCCAGAGTAGGGGCCACCAGGATCATGATTGCATGCTCCTCGCGCAGTTTGAGAAGAACTCTCGGATCAACGTGGAAAGGAGGGAAAGCGAGAGAATCTGTCCTGCCCAGGAGAGGGACAACACGCCTCGCCAGAAAACACCAGGCCCTGGATCTAGCGAGCAAAAATTGTGCAGTTTTGCGTTGATGGGATGCTAACAAGTCCAGCTCTGAGTTCCCCATCAAAGAAACAGATCCTCTGCTACCTCTTGAAGAAGTTCCCACTCGTGGACTCTGGCCTGGAGTGACTTGACCGTCTGCAATCGTGTTGTCCACCCCGGGAACATGCACAGTGATTGCGGCCTCTGCTGACCAGTCCATGTGAGGCTGTGATGACCAGAGAGTTAGCCTGAGGCTGCTGAGTCAAGTACTGGTCTTCTCTAGGAGCCTTGTACAAGCAAACAGCTTTCTTCGGCACCGCCGGGAGCAAATGTGGATGCTTCCACGCTGCCTTGGTGACGTCCACGAAAGTGTCAACCAAGGGTGGCACCACCACAGGCTTGGGGTCTTTTGGCCGAAGATATTTGGCGAGGCGTATCCTTCCGGGGTCTAGCTCTTCTGCATCCCATCCCATGTTCTCTTGGATGTGTCTCATAATATCTGAGAACGAAGGGTCATCCGGAGGAGATTTTGGCATCTCACGTGGGTCCGGAGAAGGGATGGAGAGGGGAGATGGGGATCTAGATGAAAAGTACTCTGAGCCCGTGTCCTCCGTAGAAGGCGATCGTTGGTGTCTCCTGGGTCTCTTGGGGCTGGGTGACCTAGAAGAGGATTTAGACGGAGGTCTCCATTTTTCTGGTCTCCCCCTGGGAGGGGTTCCGAGTTCCCGGGGAGGAGGTAAGCGGCCTGCCGACCCCGATGGCGAGGGGGGTGCAGGAACCAGAGGAGGAGGAGGAAGAGTGGGAACCATGTCCTTCTTTATGGTGTCCCACCAGTAAGTGAAGAGGTCCTTCACTTCCACTAAGGAAAGGCCCGACGACGGTCCAGGCGTCGGTGGACGGTCGTCGGGTCCCGGCGTCGGCTCCACAGGGGGCTCGGGTAACGGCAAGGGTTCCCTGGGAGTCTCGACGAGACCGGGGTCGCCCGTCTGGTCCTCAGGCTGCGTAAGATCCTCCTCGGTCAAGGTCTCCTGACCGACGTCGGTCGGAGGCATCAGGGCCCTCTTCTCCGGGGGAAGCGGGCGCCGGTCCCCCTACCGGCATCCGCTGAGGAGCTGGCTTAGCCGGCGACAGTTGTCTGGCCGATAGCGGCTCCAGGGATGCATGGCGTGAGGAGGCCCGGCCGGGCCTTTTGGCGTCGGATCAGAGGTCTCTCTTTAAAGAGGTGAGCTCCAACGTCTTGCGAGAGGCAAAGAAGCTGACCTGGCGTCCGGGTTCGAAGGGCGGGAACCCGACTTGTGATGGTGATGATGGCGATCCCAGACTTCGCCAAGGCCCTGGAGGTATGAGCGAGGACGGCCTGGCGGACTTGGCCTGAGAAGAAGGCTTCCTTACCGCAGCGGGGAGGCTGAGAGCTGGCCCTAGAGGGGAGGCGGTGCGGACCTGGAACCGAGCTGCGCGAGTCTGAAGCCCTGGAGGGACCTGAAGGGGCCTTCTCCTTCGAGTTTCTCTGCGTGCTTGTGGGTCGTTTGAAGATTCCCCTTGGAAGACATGGTTTTCAGCTTCTCTTCCAGTAAGAAGGCTTGAAGGGCCTTCTGACGTCGGATCCAGGTACGACTGTTAAACCCTAGCAAAGGAGCAGGCCCGGTATCGTGGTCTGGGCCCAGGCACCGAGCGTAGGCCGTATGGGGACCTGAAGGGGATCTGTTTCCAGCAACACACTTGGAGGAGTACTGGAGGTGGAGAGGGACATCAGCGAAAATCTTGCTAGAAGAAATCCAATTTTCCCGAAGGAAAGCACTAAACCACGCATCGCGCTAGACTGTAACCGGAAGGAGTCCCGAGACATACAAGTCGCGGCGAAAGAACTGGGGAATCTGGCGGGACCGCCCCTTTTTGTACCTCGCCTGATGTCGGGGGCGGGACCAACGTCGGGGGCGGTCCCCGCTGAAGATAGCTAGCTAGAATTTTTCCGTGGGGTCCTGACGCCTGCCGGCTTCAGTCCTAATGGTGTAACCTGCTGCAAGAGCTGTGTCTCGAAGTAAGATCTGTAGAATATCTCCTGCCACTCATGGGCATGCCCAGTGTTGCAGTCTTTGTTTTCTGCCCTCAGCAAGGAATTCTCTGAACTGTTTAGTCAACAGGTGCAGTTAACAGACCACATGTTCCTTTCCTCAGCAACTCCTTGCCCATTGCGCCCTCGTGTGCACGCACACACACACACACACGAATATATGCCTCTTTACGGCTAAAAAAGCAATCACGCAGAACTGACCGAGTACTATTGTCCCCTCTATCCACCTTTGGCAGGATATAGTGATTGAGATATATAAGCTGGAGAAAATCACGGCCCGTCTGAACCATGCCCTGGATAAGTTTGAAATTCTGTGGAGAAGAGTACTGTATGTTATGGCTTCCCATACAGACTTCGTCCCTTAATTTGGCAATACTATTTATCTACTTATTTCCACCTAACTTTCCCATTACCCCCTTTCTTTTTATTTTTTAACCCTATGACTGTCACCCACTGCCCGAGCTTTCATTTGAAATATCTGTATCTGACTGCATCAGATTATTCCAAAGAGTCCTATGTGTCACTTTTTCTACTCTTCACGTTATTGTCAGTCCTGGTATGATGCATATGCTTTGGTTCATAGTTTATCCTCTATCAGCAGCGTTGGTTAAATATTGTTGTTGTAATAATGTCAGTTATAAATGTCAGACATTTTTTTAAAAATAAAAAGTTACAAAAACAAATTTTAATCTCCTCAATTTCCTTAATATTCGCTTAGATAGGAGCATGCTACAGTGGACCAATCTGCACCGCGGCAGTGCCACCACTTGCGAGGCCAGCAGCCCGGCTTTTGGGAACGAGCCTGAATTGCTGGGGAGGAAGTTGAGTGTCCCAGGGGGCACGCGTCTCTTGGGGGAGGGGGCTTCCTCCTCACTGTACGACTACCACCTGGCTGATACTGGTTGGAAAGCGCAGGGCGCAGAGTGACAGGGAGGAGATGCCCCTGGGTTCGAGAGAACGTCACCACACCTTCTCTGCACGTGCCTTTAGCTGAGCCTGGCCTGGATTCTCTGTGGGAGGGATCCCAGAACAAAGAAACAGCTGCCGCATACAGGATGAGGTAACGCTGGCACTCCCAAGACCTGATGCACCAACTCGCTACCCACTTCCAGCAACTGAGTTGTTTGAGGGGAGCCAAACAGATGAACCTGTCAAGGAACCAGGAATTCTGAACTGCAGCCTTACAGACTTGGACCAGTACCAACCCTGACTAGCCCTGAACTGCAGCCTTGTAGACCTGGACCAGTACCAGCCCTGACTGGCCCTGAACTGCAGCCTTACATGCCTGGCCTAGTACTAGCCCTGCCTAGTCTCGAAGGACAGCCTGACTGAATCTATCTGAAGCTCTCACATTAAACCTTTTGTTTGCTCTTTAACACCAGGCTTCTGTTTCTGTTTAATTTATTATGTTTGCTTGCACACATGTGCAGGAAACATAGTGCCACCATATGAATTTTCGTAGGTGTGCCACCCCGCTTCCAATGCCCTGCTCCTTCTTGCAGGTGCAGCCTAACCACACCAATAAATATTCAAGCTGTCTATGACAGAAGTTCAGATGCAGTGGCATACAGTTGAAAGCCAAAGACCGCCACAATCAGCGGTGGTAACGTGTGGGCAATTTGCAGACTGCCGTCAGCAGGCAGTTTACATACTGCCGTTGGCAGTATGCAAAGTGCCTACACCCAGCACTGCATGTGAACAGCTGTCATAGACAGCTCTGTTTTCTCCCCCAACAAACACCGTGTAGCACGCTTGGGAGCCCACCCTAGCGTTAGTTTTACAGCCCCTGCACACTGTATGGCCAGCAGGGTGCCCAATCCTCGCTGGCTCCACTGCCCCCCAAACAGACTTCCAGGTGCCACGATGGGAGACAACCCCAGAATGGCAAAAGTCCATATGGCCGACAGGGTGCCCAATCCCTGTCGGCTCCACTGCCCCACCAAAAAAAAAAACTTCCAGCTGCACGCTGCTGAGCCCACGCCAGTGTGGCAAAAGTCCTGCGTCATCTTCCTCAAAAGAAAACACATATTAAAAAAAAAAAAGGTCCCTCATTGACTGTCTTGCCCCTCCCCAACCCGCGCCCACCCTCTGGGCACCCACCTCCCCACACCTCCCTCTGACCCCATGCTTACCTCTGGAGCCCAACGCAACGATCTTTGGTGGACCGGGAACACGTCTGCACTCTTCAAAGCTGACCGCGAACTGAAGAAATGCCAGTAAGCTGTATAATGGCATACTTTTTTCTTTTTTTTCAACTTTGATGCATATCTCAACTATTTTTGGGAATTTTTTCACCAAATTGTCAACATGGGATTTTTGGGGCCCCACCTCATGAACTCAGTCACTGTCATTTTGTTATTCAGTCCTTAAAGGTGATTTTGCGGTCACTGCGTAGAACCACCTTTTGGGACCAAGTAACAAAACAAGAGTGTCACAGTTCATGAGGTAGGCCCCCAAAACCTCTTTATGAAAATTTGGTGAAAAAATTCAAAAATGACTGTTCTATGTTGCATTATGCAGTTCCTATGTAGCTGTAACTTCTATGTAATATTTCTTATATTTTCACCCAGATTTTCAATATTGCCATTTTACCACACCTCCTTATGAGCAGTATAGCTGTCATTTTCACATCTTGCCTAAAATGTGTTTTCAGCATGTAACGATAAATGGCGAGTCAAAAGTAAATCAATGTTCGGGATAGATTAAGAAAATTGCGTGCATGAGCAGAGGTCTTAGAATGGCTGTGTTGAAAATTTGGTGACAAAAGTCCATTAAATGACTGTGTTACGTGTGTGAATTGTGCTGTTTCCACGCACCCTCGTAAGTTCACAATTTGTAATATTTTCAGTCCAGAGTTTCAACACTGACATTTTCCACACCTCCTTATGAGCAGTACAGCTGTCATTTTTACACCTGGCGAAATGTGTTTCGCACTTCTGACGCAGAATAGCGCGGTCGCTGTGGGAAATTAGTGTTCAGGACAGATTACGAAAATCACAGAGACACAGTTCATGAGCGGAGGTCCCAAAATGCTTGTGTTGAAAATCTGCTGTAAAAAAAATCCCCAAACTAATTACAAAATAAGGGTGTATATTGCGCAGTTTCTACGCACGCTCGTGACTTCACCAATTTTTGTATATTTTCACTCCAGATTTTCAACAATGCCATTTTTTACACTTCCTCATGAACAGTACACCTGTCACTTTTCACATCCAGTTTGAAATGTGTTTTTGCACCTGTGGTGCTAAATGGCACAGTCGCTGTGCAAAATTACCTTTTACCTAACTAACTGATAGTGTCACTGTTCATGCGGTGGGGTCACAAAAAGCCCATGTGGAAAACCTGGAGTAAAAATACCAAGAAACGCCCAGAGTGTTAGGGTTTTCGACCATAACGCCCTACCCTGTAAGGACTGACAGGAGTCAGGGGTGTGACTTGGGATTGTCAACAGTAATGCTCATGCCATTCCACCCCCACCCTGCAGCCAGTGACAGGCATTGAGGTGCTCCTTGGACCCTTTGCCCCTAGAGTTCACCCCATTCTCCTATACTGCACCCGTTTCAGCGTATTTCCTTATGGAATGAGGTGAATGTAAAGCCCAAACACCCAAGGCACACCTCAACACTTGTCAGTGTCTGAAGGGTAGGGTGAGGTGAAATGTTGTGACTGTCATGGGCGACGACCCAAAGGCACACCCCAATGCCTGTCCATCTCTGCAGAATGAGGGTGGAGTTGGCGTCAGTTCAGTACTTCAGTGCCATTCCAATACTGCATCTGTCTGATTCTTGCACTTCCACTGCTAATGCCAGCAAGCAAACATTTGGCATTGACAAATGCTTGTTCTCCAACATTACTTTGCTGTCTGTATCTTTGTTTTCTCTGATGCATTGCTGGATAAAAAATACCAGCAGAAGCATTCAGGAATTTAGCTGGGATTTTGTCCCTCAGGGATCCAAACACTTGCTGTTTACATAACTAGAAAGCACCCGCGTGCCATTTTACAAAAGCCCATTACAAGAATGATTGCCCTCTGAGTGAGTGCAGGATGCTTAGATGTTCATGCAGATAACATGGTGACTAGCTTCAGCAGATCAGGATTTTAGGGACTAAATTTAGAGAACATAAAAGAGACAGCATAATTCATCTTCGAGTAGCATTAGTGGCTTCTGCTTGTAAGGCAGCGAAGGTTAAAGACAGGATTCCTTATTTTTAATGACATTTTGTTAAGGATGACATGGCATCAAAGATGCATGATCCTTTTTATTTGGTAGTGATAGTTGTATTATGTTAAGTACACAGTATGACATACAGAGGTTACAGAAAGCAATCCAGGGAGACCGAAGTGCATCTCACAGGTTTCAAAGTCAGCATTCTGGTATATAAGGAAAATAAAGTGCCCAATAATGACACAGAAAGAGGAAAATCACATTTCTCTCTAGAAACAGCTTTGAGGGAAATAGGGAAGCAGCTAATACCCAAGCCAATTTACTAATAATTTCTGACAACAGTGAAACTCTGTCTGCAGGTTTTAGCATTCCTCTTTTTTTCCTCTGACTGCACTCCTAATCCGCTGCTCACAAGTTGCCCCCCTCAAATCCTTTGATGAGTCCTCTGACCTCCTTTGCATCTTGAATCACTCTCCTAACCCCTTCCAAGCCACCTCGAGGTTGTGCTCCCAGGGGCAGGCTCCCTTGGGCAGCATCTCGCCTGGAGGGAGAGAGCAGCTGCCAGCCAGAGAGGTGAGAAAGGGCAGATCCAGTTGAACCGTCAGTGCACCTCATTTAGAGCAAATAGGTCTCAGATGTTTCTAGAGTGCCACACATCAGGCTGAATCTGGGAGGCTTCACCCTCCCTATGAATCTTCATGTTCCTGTGGACAGTACCATACATACCTGAGGTTATGCATGTTCTTGTGGACAGCACTGTAAATCCCTGAGGTTGCGTATTTATTTATCTTATTTATTTTTTGTTGACCGGGTAAGTGCACTAGACAAATCCTGCCTATTTTCAGGCACGACCCGGGGGAGGGGGATACAGATGAATGCCAACTGACCTTGAATCAGATTAAGCTGTTGGTGGTATTTTTAGTGAATGAGGGAAATTTGGCCAGGACACCGGGGAAATTCCCCTACTCTGCAGAGAAGGAACCTCTGTCCAAGATGGCAGACGCACCCTTGCCTTCTGAGGAGGGAGCTATGGAGGTTGGAGATTTGGTCTCAGCTCCTACCTCTGATTGAATGGAGACCACGATGCCAACAATTGATGTTTTGTCTGCTGATGTTCCTACTACAACTTTAAGTTCTGCTGCTCATACTAAGGCTGCTATACCTAGCCCTCTGCTTGCTTCTTATGGAACTGACTTGCTGACTTGCGTGCCTACAATCGACTTGCCAGAGGATTTTACTTCATCCGATTCTGAAAATCACTGTTTGACAGCACAAGAGATCGGGAGCGTTTTGCAACGGTGGAGCGCCGTTTTGCTAGTGCAAAACTGAAAATGCATAGAGATATGCAACGTCTGAGAACCAACAGCACAGATGCATCTTCCACTCGGGTGGAAGCTTTTGAAGGTTTACCTGACTTGTCTCCTTTCCTGCCTGTTGCTGTGACAGGCTCAGACCCGACCTGTGCGTTGGTAGCTGAAGCCCTACTGCCTGCTCCCCTGCCGCCTGCAGTACAAACGGATTTGGTTTCCTTCTCAGAACCTGCTTCCATTACATTACTGAGTTCCCCACATGGACAAGACTTCTCTACAGTAAATGCTCCCCTGCTGCCTGCAGTTCAGACGGATTCAGTTTCCTTTTCACTACCTGCTTCCATTAAAACGCAGAGCTCCCTACATGTACAAGAATCATCTACTGTCAATATTAATAAAGTGCCTACCTGGACTATTGAATCGGCGCTGAGAGGTGCTGGCTGGGTTCAGGGTACTGTCCCAGGAAGTTGGAAGTCGGGTCCGTCTCCAATTCGGTCCCCCTGACCTGAAGATTTTCCGAAGCTACAGAGCACTTCAGGCACTTCAAAAGTCACTACTGACCCCTTGTGTCTCCCTCATGAACTGAAGCTTACACAGAACCATGTGTTGGATTATTTGAAGGGTTCTCCACCCCAGGCTCCTTTTTTCTACTATTTCTATAGAGACTCTGGCTCCCCTACCACAGCAGCCCCCCCCCCACCAAATATCGGGACCATGCCGTTCATATTCTTCATTTTTTAAATTTCCAATCCAGGCCGCTAAGAGACACAATGCTGTTCGCCTGGCATACCTAGGGGGGGTTACCTGAGCCACCTGATCGGGTCTATGTGGCACGTACGCTTCTAAAGGAGTCTTTAAAATTCTTTTCCCATGAAATATATGTCGATTCATATCTCGAGGAAACCACGCTTGACATTAGTTTCCAAACATCTAGGGATTGGAGCGTTTGGTCAAAGTATACTTCTCTCATGGACTACTGCATTATGGACCCCATTTCAGGCTATTCTTCTTTCTAAACCTACTTTTAAGATGATCACTATTCTGTTTCGAAATGAGGGAGTGGAGGTGGAGGATGTTGTGTATTGGCTGAAACAGCGTTGTGACGTCCAGGGACAGCCTGAAGCCATTTTGGATACTGAGAACATTTGGACTGGGGGCTGAAAGTTTAAAGTCTTGTTATGATCTAATGATTCTGGGGTTATACATCTGCCTAACTCTTTTTTCATAGGCCGAGATAGGAGGGTCTTGTTCTACCTGGGTCAGCCGAAGGCTTGCTATCAGTGTGGTGACCCTGCACATCTTAATAATGTATGTGATAAAATGAAATGCAACGTCTGTGGGGAATTGGGCCATGTAGGGGCACACTGTTTGAATGAATGTAGATGTAACCTATGTGACGAACAGGGGCACACCTTTCAGAATTGTAAATGGGCTGCATATAACCAGGAATTTCACGATGGTGGGGTGGACCAGCGCTTTATTATTACACAGGCGCAGAAGGCCTGTCTCCGGACCACCTTGGCTGTACCTCCCCCTAAGGTAGCCCAGCTCTTACTGCAGGCTTCAGTGCCTGTTGTATCCTCTGAGGTCGTACCTCAGACAGTTTCCTTCATGAATGACCCCTTGCTTGAGATTTCTCCTGTCCCTGATCCTGCCCAGTCTAATTTTCCTGTTCAGGACCCGGTCCCAGGTCCAAGTACTGTGCCTCCCCGAGTGCTTACAAGTGTCATACGTGAGAAGGTCACTGAGAAATAACCTCGGTTGCACCATCTCCTGTGAGTGGTCCGGAACCCCCAGTGCCCTTATCTAATTCTTTTGAACTTCTCCAACCCTTTCTGATGACGCTGGAGGTGAGTCGGACTCTTCCTCCATAGCTTCTTCTCTCTCGACGGTACCACTGACTCTGAGTTGCATTCATACTGGCCTTTCTCAGCTTAAAGCCAGAGTAAAACTTAAAGGGAAGAAGGTGGTTGGGAAAAGGAAATTATAAAATGTATTTTTTGTCTGTTTTCCTTTTTTTTGGTGCTATGTTTCACTTTGTTTGCCATACTATTAATGTAAATAGTATAAAGCGTATGGCTAAAAGGAGATAGATTTTTTTCCTTCCTACGGCTTTTGCCTTTGGGTTTAATTTTATTACAGGATACAAGACTTCATACTACACATGAGATCCGACAAGCACAACGGGACTGGGAATTTTCATTAATATCCCAGACTTCCGTTTGCTGAAATTGTTTGATATAGCCCCTGGTAGGGTGCTTATTATAGATTTTGTCATTGGGTCCTGTCCCTACCGGGTGATAAACATTTATGCCCCTCAAATCAAAACTGAACGCATAGCTTTATTTACTTTGCTTCGTCCTTATTTTCACACTTCCTTTCAGGTATTGTTTGCTGGTGACTAATTGTGGCCTGAGTCTTCAAGATAAGAGCTCCTTTTCTGCCACAAAGAAACTGTTTTGTGATTCCCACGAATTGGGTAAATTGGTTCGAGTCGCCCACTTAACGGACTCCTATCTCTCCTTTACTACACAACACACCCCTACCTTCCAAAAGGGTAAACTAGCCACACGTATTGATTATGTGTTTTCCTCTCCTACAGTACCAATTATTTCTGCCAAAGTTCAAGCGGTTGAGTTTTCTGATCATAAGATGCTTTCTGTTGGTTTTGGTTCTGTTGTCTCTTCCCGTAAAGGTCCAGGTATTTGGAAATTCAACACATCTTTGTTGCAGATTCCGATGTTTATGTAGTCCCTTCTGTCCGTCATACAAGCCCATAAATCTGTTTTTGTTATGAAGATCCTGTTCAGTGGTGGTTAGATACGAAACATGATCTGGTCACTTTTTTAAAAACTTACAGTCGTTTAAAATGTAGGAGGGAATACCTAGACTATTTGCAGAAGAGGGTACATTTTCAGTCATTATTAACCATAGCGTACACAACGGGGCAAGACCTTACCCAACAAATAAAAGTCCTACAGAATGATATGTTGACTTTCCAATTACGGCAATCACAACAACTGTTTTGCCAACATAAATTCTGTACTGTTGGAACACGTGATGTTATTTGTCCTTTTGAATCTAATTCCCGTCAGACCACCCGAAAAAATATGACGTGTCTTCTAAATTCAAACGGGACCTTATGTTCCTCACAAACTGAGATTTGTCATATTGTAACAAAGTATACTACAGCTCTTTTTTCTCCCCTCCCTGCTGTGGCTGGTAACAGTGCGACTTTGTATAGTGGCCTTGATATCCCAGCTCCCTCACAGCTATGTCAGGACCAGGCTTGTTCTCATATTATGGAGCAGGATTTGACATTGTCTATTTCTTCATTACCTGTACAGAGAATGCCTGGTCCGGATGGTCTCCCTGCTGGCTTATATAAGGTGCTGGGTGACCATTTGGCCCCAGAACTTACATCTGAGTTTAATTCTCTGTTAACATGTGAATCTCTCCCTTTGGAATTTACTAAAGGTACTTTAATTTACATTTATAAACAGAAAGGTGATATCCATTCTCTAGAGAACTGGCGACCTTTATGTATGTTGAACACCGACTTTAAGCTCTTAACAAAAATTATTGTGAAGCGTTTGGTGAGGATAGCGGAGGTGGCTTTGCATCCCGCCCAATCCTGTTCTGTGCCTCAAAGGAGGATTTCTGATCATTTGATCCTCTTACGAGAATTATTTTCTCATGGCTATGCAGGTCTGGCTTCGGGACTTGTCTCTGTAGATCAGAAGGCTGCTTTTGATTCGGTTAGGCATGATTTCTTATGGGAAGCACTTCGTTTTCTGCATGCACCTGATGTTATGGTACGCTGGATTCGTTCTTTCTATAGAACGACTACTGTTGTGCCTATAGTGAATGGTTGGATAGGACCCACGATCCCCATAAAAAGGGGGGGTTTGTCAGGGCTGTCCTTTAAGCCCATTGTTATATGTATTTTTCTTGATGTTTTGCTCCGTCGGTTGAATACTAATTCTCAGATTTTGGCTATTTCTAGTTGTACGTTTTACGCCGTTTTATAAGGCGATCGCATGCAGATGATGTTTGTTTTCTTGTAGCTGATGCAGCCTCAGTGGTTCATTCTCTCCATGAGTGCTCTATTTTTGGAAACTTCTGGTGCTGTTTTAAATTACACAAACTCTGGTTATGTCCGGTTCAGTAACCTCCTCGGACTGTATCGCCCGCTACGCTTAGTTGAGGGCCCTATTCGCATTTTGGGAATTTTTTTGGGACACAGGACTCAGATTTTTTAACTGGAATGTTAAACTGCAACAAGGTAAACTTCAGGTGGCCTCCTGGAACCTGGGACAGATAGGGAAAAGAAACGTGTTTTCTTAATTAAAACTATTTGATCTCTATTTTCCTTTTTCTGAGTTATGTATTCCTATTCCACTTAGCTTGAAACTGCTGTCTTTAGCCTGTTTTTCAGGCTCTTTGGGGTAGTAGGTTAAACCCGATAAAACGGAATATCACTTATTTACCTATCCCTGAGGGTGGCGTTTGTATGGTTAACCCTTTGTTATTTTTTTTCTTGTATTTTTTTCACTGCAAACCTTAGGCCTTTGTTGATTCATGCCCAAAGGGGGTGGTAACCTTGGTTTTATGACTCTTGCAAGATTTGGTTTCATCAGTGGGAAACTAATTCCTTAACTGTGTTGAGACAAACTGTTGGTATACCAACTTACGTAAAACATATGTTTTTATGTCTCAAACAATGGAAGGTGTCTGTTCAGATGTTATTAAACCATTCACATAAAGTTTTATATAAGAAATTACTCCTGACGGTTTGTGCTGTATCAGTACCCTTTGATAAGTGTCCTGGTCAACACCTCCCTTCCCTTTTGTTATTGTGGAGATGTAAGAGGGTTCCAGCCAAAATGTGGGATTTTCATTGGCTTTCATGCCATGAAAAGATTAATGTAAAATCAAATCATAAACATAAGCAGTCCCAAGATAGAATGTGTTCTCGCTTATTATGTATTACAGAACTTGAAACTATCCTCGTTTTATTTTGACTGTTCCTTTATCAAAATTGGTGGTCCTTTTTGCATAGGCATGGGATACCCCATGCTTCAGTCAGTTACTTATTTGAATCTTGTATATCGGGTTTTTCTCCCCAGTGGTCAAAATGGCACCAGGACACTTTGAACCTTGTTTTTGTCTGCATTAAATGGAATATTTGGATGGTGCATTGCATGTTTTCTTTACAGCAAAGGACTGCTCTATTTGGAGCTCGAAAAATTGTACAAGATTTAAAAAATTTATGAGCATGGACGTACTCTATATACTCGAATGTGACTCTTTTGGAACTTTGAAAGCTCTTCCTTGATCACTGACTTGATTTTGCAGTTACCTGAATGACTGTATAATACTTATCCTGTTTTCCTTTTTTTGTATTATGCTTTGTGTACTATTGTACGATTTTGTCTCAGTAAAACTTTCCCCTACTCTTTTTCGATAAGTGCCATGGGATCTTTAACATCCACCTGAACTACCACCAATCCAGGCAGATGGGACCTTGGTTTAATGTCTCATCTGAAAGATGGCACCTCAGAAGTGCAGCACCCCTCTCATGCTGCACTACAGTGTCAGTACTGGGATAGTAACCCAAGTGCCGGATGTGGGAACTGAACCCACAGCCCTCTGATCTCCCGGCTTCAGAGGCGAGTGTGCTACCTAGTGAGCCACTGACACTATGAACTGTGTTCTAGTGGAGAGCACTATACATCCCTGAGGTCGTGCATGTTCTCATGAATAGTATAGTGCCTCGCTGAGGTTATGCATGTTCTTGTGAAGATCACCGTACTTCCCTCGGGTTGTGCACATGCTCTTGGACTGCTCTGTACCTCCCTGAGATTGTACCTCCCTTAGGTAATGCATGTTCTGGTGGACAGCACCATACGTATGTGAGGTTAAGCATGTTCTAGTGGACAGCAGCATACCTCCCTGAGGTTGTGCATGTTCCACTGGACAGCACTGTACCTCCCTGAATTTGTGTATGTTCCCATGCACTGCACTCTACCTCCCTGAGGTTGTGCATGTTCCTGTGGACAGCACCATACCTCCATGGTTGTGCATGTTCCAGTGGACAGCACTATACCTCCTGGAGGTTGTGCACGTTCCCATGGACAGCACCACACATCCCTGAGGTTCTGCATGTTCCAGTGGATAGTACTGTACCTCTCTGATGTTGTGTATTTTCCAGAGGACAGCACCATACCTCCCTGAGGTTGTGTATGTTACCACGGACTGTACTGTACCTCCCTGAGATTGTGTATGTTACCATGGACAGTACTGTACCTCCCTACGGTTGTGCATGTTCCCATAGACAGCACCGTACCTTCCCAAGACTGTGCATATCCCAGTGGACAAGTCCGTACCTCCCTGAGGTTGTGCATGTTCCCGTTGACAGTACAGTACCTCCCTGAGGTTGTGTATATTCCCGTAGACAGCACTGTACCTACCTATGACTGTACATATCCCAGTGGACAGGACTGTACCTCCCTGAGGTTGTGCATGTTCTTGTGGACAGATCTGTACCTCTTGAGGTCGTGCATATTCTAATGTACAGCACTGTACCTGCCTGCGTTTGTGTTTGTTCCAGTGGACATCACTGTACCTCCCAGAGATTGTGTATGCTGTATGTACAGCAGTAAACCTCCTTGAGGTAGTTTATGTTCCCACGGACAGCCCCGTACCCTCCCTGTGGCTATGCACTTTCTCATGGACAGTACTGTTCCTTCCTGAGGTTGTGCTTGTTCCTGTGGATGGCACTGTACCTCACTGAAGTTGTATACATTCCTGTGGACAGCACTGTACCTCCCTGAGATTACGCATGTCGCAGCGAACAGTACTGTATCTCCCTGAGGTTGTGCATTTTCCCATGAACAGCACTGTATCCCCCTGAGGTTGTGCATGTTCCTGTGGACAGTACTGTACCTCCCTAAGGTTATTTATGTTCTTGCGGACAACCACACAAGTCCCTGAGGTTACGTATGTTTGATTGGACAGCACTATACCTCTCTGAGTTTGTGTATGTTCCAGTGCAGAGTGCCATACCTCCCTGTGGTTGTTTATGTTCCTGTGGACAGCATTGTATCCCCCTGAGGTTGTGCATGTTCTCATGGACATCATGGTGCCTCCCTAAGACTGAGCATGTTGCTGTGTACAGCACTGTACTGCCCAGGGGTTGTGCATATTCCACTGGACAGCACCGTACCTCCCTGAGGTTGAGCGTGTTCCTGTCAACAGCACCGTACCTCCCTGAGGTTGAGCGTGTTCCTATCAACAGCACTGTAACTCCCTGAGGTTGTGTACGTTTCCATGGACAGCACTTTACCTGCCTGAGATTGTTAACATTCCCACAGACAGCACCATACCTCCCTGAGATTGTTTACATTATCATGGACAGCACCATACCTCCCTGCGGTAGTTTACGTTCCCACGGACAGCACCATACCTCCCTGAGATTGTTTACATTACCATGGACAGCACCATATCTCCCTGAGGTAGTTTACGATCCCACGGACAGCACCATACCTCCCTGAGGTTGTTTACATTCCCACGGATAGCACTGTACCTTCCTGAGATTGTTTATTTTCCCACAGACAGCACCATACCTCCCTGAGATTGTTTACATTCCTATGGACAGCACCATATCTCCCTGAGGTTATTTACATTCCCACGGATAGCACTGTACCTTCCTGAGATTGTTCATGTTCCCACAGACAACACCATACCTCCCTGAGAATGTTTACATTCCCATGGATGGCATCATACCTCCCTGCGGTAGTTTACGTTCCCACGGACAGCTACATATCTCCCTGAGATTGTTTACATTCCCACGGATAGCACTGTACCTTCCTGAGATTGTTTATTTTCCCACAGACAGCAGCATACCTCCCTGAGATTGTTTACATTCCCATGGACAGCACCATATCTCCCTGAGGTTATTTACATTCCCACGGATAGCACTGTACCTTCCTGAGATTGTTCATGTTCCCACAGACAACACCATACCTCCCTGAGAATGTTTACATTCCCATGGATGGCACCATACCTCCCTAAGATTGTTTACATTCCCACAGACAGCACCATACCTCCCTGAAATTGTTTACATTCCCACGGACAGCACTATACCTCTCTGAGGTAGTTTACATTCCCGTGGACAGCACCATACTTCCCTGTGATTGTTTACATTCCCATGGACGTCACCATACCTCCCTGAGATTGTTCACATTCCCATGGACAGCACCATACCTCTCTGATTGGTTTACATTCCCATGGACAGCACCATTCCTCCCTGAGGGTGTGCATGTTCCTGTGGACAGCACCATACCCCCCTGAGATTGTTTACATTCCCATGGACAGCACCATACTTCCCTGATTGGTTTACATTCCCATGGATAGCACCATACCTCCCTGAGGCTGTGCATGTTCCCATGGACAGCACTGCACCTCCCTGAGGTTGTGCATGTTCCTGTGGACATCACTGGGGTTACCCACAGTAGGGCAGATTTTCTAAGATGCGGTAAATCAGGGCAGAAGAACTATGTCAGGAGGAATGAGAGTGACTGGCAATTGTGTCTCCCTCAGAGATGAGCGGAATACTTGCAGGAGACAAGGTGGCTGCTATGTCCCTGTGTTTATGCAGGGGGATTCGCACTCGGCACCCACCGGTATTAATATGAACAACTCCACTTGCTGCATGTTGGGGGAGGATTGAGAAACATTCAGTAACGGCGGCAACCCCCCAACATGCTCTGACTGCAGGATGTTCTGAAATCCCAGTAGACCTTATTCCTCCCAAGATCGTTCCTCCACCCCATTTCCCCGCACCCTAGCTTTCACGCCCTATTGTCGGGATACCAACAGCACCATACCTTCCTACCTTACAACTGCAATGTTGTGGTGGAAACCTGGGTGATCAGTACTGCAGGTAATCAACTTGCCGCTGGGCTGTCAAGCAACTGAGCAAGAATAGTGTTTTAACATATACGGTAGCCATCAGCTCTATGATATCGGGCATGTGCAACCAAGTCTTTGACAAGCCTGTCCCTGTTACTGCAGCTTATTTTTCATGTAGAAGAATATGGAGTTCAGTCAGAAGAGCCCACGTCAAGAAATGGAAAGACATGAGAAAGGAGCATTGTGTCAGCATATACTGTAGTCTGCAGACAGACCAAAAGGTCCAGGTTGCTTTTTTGCTTCATGGTTTTTATTAAAGGGGAACAGCACTAAAAACCTCATACATGGCTGGGGTTGGTCCCGATTTTCAATGTGCAAAAGCATTTGTTTTTTTCACTTACTATTCACTGTAGTATAGTAAATTGTATCAGGCTGATTCTGCCGAATCTCCAGCTGACATTTGCTGTAGCCATAAATCCCAGAATCCCCTGTAGCTAATGTCCGAACTAGGCTGCAGCAGTGGAAGATTCTTTTTTTTTTTTTAATCCACAATTTGTACACCTCTCTCTCTGTCCCCCCAGCGGCCCCCATCCGATTGCCCCCCCCCCGCCCCAGCCTCATCATCCAGTTCCTCCGGGATCTTACTCTGATGAGCCCTCCTGGCCACAGGAATGGCTGCCTGGCCACTGGTGTAGAGCCTGCAGGGGGGGGGGGGCAGTCTTCATCTGCTGCCACGGAGGGTGTTTTCCTCCATTTTCCTGAAGCCTCCCCATTGCTGGGGCACGACATGTCAGTGCAGGCGAGGCGTGAGACACCTCATGAGTCCTCAGGTCACCCGCCTTCCATTGGCACCCCATCCCTGTGTGCCCTCAGATCTCCACCTGGGGGCAGTTATGCAGCAGGGCTGGCAAGTCACTCTCCCCGGGAGAAGAGAGCTGTCCTCCAGACACTCAGTCCTCTCACTCCCCGGCTCACACCAGGAAACCCGCTCATATCGCGAAAACGGGTCTCCGGCGTGGCAGGAGGTAAGACACAGATGCCTCAGCCCTCCACACCACTGGGCCGGCCAGCAGTGAACAATTCTGTAGCCTGCAGTGCAAATTAAAGTTTTTATAAGCCCTGATCTTTATTTTGCTGGCCCCGCTGTCCTTCCTGGGATAAGTAGGGGAGAGCAGCAGAACCAGAGTTTATTGATGGGCCACCCCGTTAGCCAGCCAGGAGTAGCAGTGGCATTTGCCATGAATGCTGTGGCTCACCTGACTGGAGAAAGGGTTCTGCCGTGTCAAGCCCTAATTGTTGAGATGGGGGACAAGGGGATTAAATTAAATGATAAAAGGGTCTTACCCGTTGAACACAGTGCTGCAGATAGTGTGACCAGCATCTGTTCTCCTTATTTCAAGTAGATTGACCGATGTTGTTTCTTGTGTTTCCCACAGGTGATTCTGAGCACAAACCATACATCTGTGGGGATGCAGACGCCGCATCCTTTGAGTTGGACGGAACAGAAGACTACCTCATTCTGGCCTGCGACGGCTTCTACGACACTGTGAGCCCCGATGAAGCAGTGAAGGTTGTAGCAGACCACCTAAAAGAGAACAATGGGGACAGCAGTATGGTAGCTCACAAACTGGTGGCATCGGCCCGAGATGCTGGCTCCAGTGACAACATTACTGTCATTGTGGTATTTCTCAGGGATATGAACGCACCGACAAATGCCAGTGTGGACTCAAACTGGACGGAAAACTCTTTTGAAGGTGGGCAAGAAGATAGTGGCGATGATAAGGAGAACCACGGGGACTGTAAAGGGCAACGGCCCCAACACCAAGTCTCAGCACCAGCAGATTTAGGGTACGATAATCGAATGGATTCTTTCACTGATAGAACTAGCCTAAACTTAGGCCCCCAAATTCGCCTTTTCCAAGAGGAAGGCTATATAGATCTAGCAAAATGGGAGGAAAGCAAATTTCGGAGTGCCAAAGCGTTGCCATCAACCATTCTAGGGTTTAGTTTAACTACACCAAAGAAAGGAAATTTGGTTGAAAGTTTAGTTAAAAAAGAACTGCCTACAAAAATGTCTTTATCTGTGCAGAAAGGTACCCGGGAGTATCCAGCTTCCAATGGCATACGTCGTCCTGGGATCCAGAATTACAAAATGGAAATACTGTCTTCTGCCTGTCTGGGAAGTGAAGATGTTCAGTGCAAAAGCTCGAAGAACAGCACTTCTAATTTTTCTCGCTTTGGTCTCCGTTTCATAAGAAGATGGAACGGACTTGGAAGGAGGATAAAACCAAAGTACCGAGCACTTCTCTTCACCCATGAGCCTTCCCACAAACCAGGAGCCAGTGTGCCAATACTTGTCAGAAGCGGAAGTAAAAACAGGGTGCTTATCAAACATTCTATACTGTGGAGGAAAAGTGCTTGCAAAGGTTTGCGGGAGTAGATGTGTCTGCTGAACCGGAATCGCTGTATACCTGCTCCAGACCTTTTCGGGTGCTGTCAAATGTAAACATAGTCGACATAGTTAATAGTGTTAGCAAACTAGTCTTAAACTATACCACAGGGAAAGTGTGGGATCAGCAGGAATAGGAGGTGACCATTCTCAAAAATTAAAAATTGATGCTGTCTGTTGTGGGCATTTCTTTCCCACCTACACGACAGCCACAGCCTCCTGATGCAGATCCTCACACATTCTCTACTATGCCATATCTTTAGGAAAAGTATTAATGTCACATCACTGTCCATGAAAACAATCCTGGTGGCTGCAGGCTAGAGTAGAGCACTTGCACACAGACTCGAATGGGTAAAGCTGGCTTTATAGGCTTAGGCACAACAATGTTAAAATAACTACTTAAAAAGATCAGTTGTTGAGAATGCGGCTAAAAAGAATCATAGATTAATGATCCTGTTTGCCTTGTTTAAAGGGGAAAGGAAACATTACACCATTCCCAGTTCATATTTATCTACCTCCCATGGGGAACATTACACCATTCCCAGTTCATATTTATCTACCTCCCATGGGGAACATTACACCATTCCCAGTTCATATTTATCTACCGCCCATGGGGAACATTACACCATTCCCAGTTCATATTTGCTTAACTTCCATTGGAAACATTACACCATTCCCAGTTCATATTTGATTAACTCCCATTGGAAACGTTGCACCATTCCCAGTTCAGGTTTGCTTAACTCCCATTGGAAACGTTGCACCATTCCCAGTTCAGATTTGCTTAACTTCCATTGGAAACGTTGCACCATTCCCAGTTCAGATTTGCTTAACTCCCATGTGAAACATTACACTATTCCCAGTTCATATTTGTTTAACTCATATGGGAAACATTGCACCATTCCAAGTTCATATTGCATACTAGGTTACTAGGAGCGAAGAAGGCGGTGAGCCCATGTATGCGCCATTCCGTTATCCATAATAAGAGATGGTATTACCACTCAGCATGTAAGTGTCCCATTTTTGTTTTTCAACTTATATTTTTCACCCCTGGATCCAACCAGCTACCCCTGACCCACCTTGATTGCGATCCACCGGTCAGGCGCTCCCATGTAGCCTTGGCCAAGCCCCCAGGCGGGGTTGGGGTGGAGAGACCCCCAAATCCCTCTTGTTACTTCGAGCCCCCCGTTGTGGCCTCACAGATCGAGTGGTGAAGGGCACCCCTTCTGCCAGAGGAGCTCAGTCAGCTCCATTTTTCCCCTTTACTCCCCAGAGCCGTGGTTGCGCCGTGACATTTAGGCGCATATGCCGACATCCTACCATGCTCCCCCATACGTGAGGTATCAGAGCTGCTGTACCTCTGGCCTCCACCAGAGGTCAGTCCAGCATCGGCCTGTAGCCCCCTTCCCTCCCAGGGGAAGCGAGCTGTCCATAGGATGCTCCGGCTTCCCCTCCCCGGCCGGCCCTCCAGCTTCCCGTGCTCATTCCCAAACATGGATCGCTAACGGTAGCACTACTGCTGCGCCAGCGGGAAGTGCCCAATTTTTTTTAACTCTGATTTGTCCTTACTGATTACTGTCTTTAAAGGGAGTTTGTGATGTCTGTGGTCAGGAATGTGGGTCTGAGAATGCTGCCTTCATAGTGATCCTGTGGCTTCTCAGGCTAAGGGTCATTTGTCCGAGAGTGCAGCCTCTGCAGAGGATATGCGCCATCTCTGGCCAAGGGTCCTTGGAAGTCTCCAGTCAGGGACATGGGTCTAAGAGCACTGCCTCTGCAGCAGTCTCCAGTCAGGGACATAGGTCTAAGAGAACTGCCTCTGCAGCAGTCCCCAGTGAGGGACATGGGTCTAAGAGCACTGCCTGTGCAGCAGTCTCCAGTCAGGGACATGGGTCTAAGAGAACTGCCTCTGCAGCAGTCCCCAGTCAGGGACATGGGTCTAAGAGCACTGCCTCTGCAGCAGTCCTGCAATGTCTAAGTCCAGGGACGTGGATCTGAGAGTGCTGCCTCCCTAGTGATTCTGCCTGATCCTGCAAGTTCTCTGGCCCAGGGTAATAGCTCTGAGATTATGGCCTCTGCAGTGAATCTGGGCCACCTCTGGCCCTGGGTCGTGGGTCTGAGCAAGCTGCCTCTGCAGGGAAACTTTGACTTTTGTGTCCCAGGGTAGTATATCTGAAAGTGCTACCTATACAGGGATCCCATGACTTCTCTGGCTCAAGGATGTGAGTCCAACAGTGTTGTCTCCACAGTGACTGTGCGACTTCTCCCGCCTCTCCAGCTATCCCTCGACTTCTCCGGCCTCCGCAACCATCCCTCAACTTCTTCGGCCTCTACAGCCATCCCTCAACTTCTCCAGCCTCCGCAGCAATCCCTCGACTTCTCTGACCTTTGCAGCAATCCCTCAACTTTCCCAGTTTCTGCAGCCATCCCTTGACTTCTCCAGCCTCTACAACCATCCCTTGACTTCTCAGGCCTCCGCAGCAGTTCCTCTACTTCTGCGGCCTCTGCATCAATCCCTCGACTTCTCTGGCCTCTACACCCACCCCTCGACTTCTCCGGCCTCTACAGCCATACCTCAACTTCTCTGGCCTCTGCAGTCATCCCTCGACTTCTCTGGCCTCCGCAGCAATCCCCCAACTTCTCTGGCCTTTGTCACGATCCTGTAATGTCTCCAGCCCAGAGTCATTGTTTGAAGTTATGGCCTGAGCCCCAGTCAACAACACTACAGCAACTGTGAAGTCACCACAATGTGCTTTAAAGTAGGAAATGGGCCAGATATTCTGTTTGGATGTGGATGTGATTAGAACCCAAAAAAGGTTTGGTATTTCAACCCTGATATTTTGCATATCCTTTATATCAATGGTATTTGTACCAAGGGACCACCTCCCTACAAAAAATGAGTACTGTATCTCATGGGACCCCCAAGAAATCAGATACTGCATCTCCTGGGACCCCCTCCCATGCGAATGAGACATTGCATCTCATGGGACCACTATGTAAATGAGATACTGCATCTCATGGGACCCTCATGTAAATGAGATATTGTTAGGTCCCCATGTAAACAAGATATTGCATCTCATATGATCCCATGTAAATGAGATATTGCAGCTCAAAGTACCGCCTTGTAAACCAGATACCGCATCTCAAGGAACCCCCATGTAAATGAGATATTGCATCTCATGGGACCCCCATACAAATAGCTATTATGGGGCACCCATGTAAACGAGATATCTCATAGGACCCTTATGTAAATGAGATACTGCAGCTCAAGGAACCCCCATGTAAACCAGCTATTGCATCTCATGGGACCCCATGTAAAGCAGATATTGCATCTCATGGGACCCCCATGTAAGGCAGATATTGCATCTCATGGAGCTCCCTTCGTGCAGCCCGACACAACCCCCCAGATCTACACCCCCCAGAAGAAGGGCCGCCCTATCCGCCCAGGGCGCTCTATGTACAGTATAGAGTGACGGGCTTACACAAGGTCAGCCGTGGAGGGGCAGCATGGGCCCAATGCTGGAGTGTGGACGTTGGAGCCCGAGGTGCCATTACCTATGCCTGGGAGTGGGGCTTTTCTGCTTTAAGTTTCTGTCTCCTCGGAGTTCGGGCTTGCAAGGCAACATACGCTGCAACTCCACCCCATGCCTACACACTCATTGCTACTGTTGCATCCCCCAGCTACTGCCAGAGGTCACTCTTGTGTGACGGGGACCCCGAAACCCTCCCTGGGAAGAGAGAGCAGTCTTCCGGATGCTCAATCTCTTCCTGCCCTTGCCGACCCCTGACAGCCCGGGCTCGTTCCTGAACCCGGGTCGCTGGCGTGGCCCGAGGTGTGGTATCCAGCGCCTCAACACCTCCTCTCCACTGAGCCGGCCAAAAAGAAGATATTGCATCTCATGGAGCCCCCATGTAAAAGATATATATCTTATGGGGCCATGTAAGGCAGATATTGCATCTCATGGGCCCCCCATATAAAGGAGATATTGCATCTTATGGGGCCCCCATGTAAAGAATATAATGAATTTCATGGGACCCCCATGTAAAAGAGATATTGCATCTCATGGGACCTCCTGTAAACAAGATATTGCATCTCATGGGACCCCAATGTAAAGCAGATATTGCATCTCATGGGACCTCTATGTAAACAAGATAGTGCATCTCATGGGACCCCAATCTAAAGCAGATATTGCATCTCACGGGACCTCCATGTAAACAAGATATTGCATCTCACGGGACCCCCATGTAAAGGAGATATTGCATCTCCTGGGACCTCCCATGTAAAGCAGATATTGCATCTCCTGGGACCCCCATGTAAAGAAGATATTGCATCTCATGGGACCTCCATGTAAACAAGATATTGCATCTCATGGGACCCCAATGTAAAGCAGATATTGCATCTCATGGGACCTCCATGTAAACAAGATATTGCATCTCATGGGACCCCTCTATAAAGGAGATATTGCATCTCATGGGACCTCCATGAAAACAAGATATTGCATCTCATGGGACCCCATGTAAAGCAGATATTGCATCTCATGGGACCTCTATGTAAACAACACATTGCATCTCATGGGACCCTAATGTAAAGCAGATATTGCATCTCACGGGACCTCCATGTAAACAAGATATTGCATCTCACGGGACCCCCATGTAAAGGAGATATTGCATCTCCTGGGACCCCATGTAAAGAAGATATTGCATCTCATGGGGCCCCCATGTAAAATATATATATCTTATGGGGCCATGTAAAGCAGATATTGCATCTCATGGGCCCCCCATATAAAGGGGATATTGCATCTTATGGGGCCCCCACGTAAAGAATATATTGCATTTCATGGGACCCCCATGTAAAGGAGATATTGCATCTCATGGGACCTCCTGTAAACAAGATATTGCATCTCATGGGACCCCAATGTAAAGCAGATATTGCATCTCATGGGACCTCCATGTAAACAAGATATTGCACGTCATGGGACCCCAATGTAAAGCAGATATTGCATTTCATGGGACCTCTATGTAATCAAGATATTGCATCCCATGGGACCCCAGTGTAAAGCAGATATTGCATCTCACGGGACCTCCATGTAAACAAGATATTGCATCTCCTGGGACCCCCATGTAAAGGAGATATTAAATCTTATGGGGCCCTCATGTAAAGGAGATACTGTATTTCATGGGACTCTCCTGCCATCTACTGGATGCAAATTTCATATCGATTAAACAGTCTAATGCCTTATTTATGTATTACACCAGTGGAACTGTTAGGGAAGGTTCAGGCGTTTTTTTTTGTTTTTTTTTTCATATAGGTTGTTGCCGTCGGATGCACCGTGGATCCGTGGATGACTGAGATCAGCTCTGTCCTTGCCTCCCAGGTCAGTTTACCATCTTTCCGAGTCTGCCAAGACCCATTCCCACATGGATGTCCCCCTGTGGTGGGGCCGGGGAGGGGAGGGTCGTCCTCCCCACATTGAGGAATCCACAATCCAGACTGGGGTATTGGCAAGCCGACGACGTAGCAGGACGAGAGCAGGCAGGGCTTCATGTGGCCCACTATCACCATTTTTCTCCACTTTTCTCCCCATGCCACGGTGGCCGTAAGTGCACACGCATGGAAGCTGCATGCGCTACATAGCCGCAGCCCCTTTTTACTGCTCCGACTCCGATGCTGCTACCTGGCCTGCATCAGGAGGCAGCCAAGGAGCGAGACAGCCGAGCCTCCCTCCCTGGGAGAGGAGAGCAGTCCATTGGATGCTCGCTCCTCTCCCTCCCCTGCCGACCCCCAGCAGCCTGAACTCATTCCCGAACATGAGTGTCTGGCATGGCGAGAGGTAAGGTGCATAGCACTCAGCCCTCTGTGCCACTGGCCCAGCTAAGTTGTTCCATTTTTAAGGGAAGGTTATATTTGGTTCTAAATTTTAGAACAAGGGAGGTTCTAGGAGATTCCGTTTTGTTTACTGTTTATGCCTGTTCTTCACAGAGCCCTTACCTATTCAGGAGGCTCCTTATTTAATATTAGTTGTATTCATCGGCACTTATTAAATACCCTATCTGACACTTATTGGATATTACAAACTGCCCCCTGCCGGGGCTAAATAGTTTTCATAGCCCAGTACCTTTGAAATCTTTCTCATTTACGTCACACTGTAAACTGTGTGATCTCTGCCATTGATGCCATGCTGAGCAGTAGACGGCACTTGCTTTATATAAACGATGTGTGAGGACACCTTATGTTAGTACTGATTCTGTATGGCAAAACTCTGGAAGTATCCCAGAATCACTTACCTCCTCAAGGTGTCGTTCACACATGCTTTACAGGAAGGGACTGAAGTTTATGTCTCAGCATAACATTGGTGTTGGGACTACACCCTTACAAAGGGCTAAAACGAGGAAAATTTGGAAGGTACTGCTCAACTATTTTTTTTTTATCGCTGCCAGTTTCATTAACATTGGGAGGCTTTAAAGAGCCACTGACGTTATTAGAAACACTGGAAAAAAAAGTGTGGTTTACACACAAGTCAGTTTATATTTAATACATTTTCCATAATTAATTCCTTTTTTCCTTATTACTGAGGACAGCTGTATGAAAGAAGATTACTGTCCCTTAGGCTTTAATTGCCTTTTCTGCTTGCCTACACCTGACCTCATAATCTCCTGTTTATGGCATCATAATTATCTCCACAGCAACAGACTGTGATGTCATAAACAGAACTGTTTATGTCAGGTGTAGGCAGTCAGCCAGAACAGATAGGATAGCGATCCTGTTTACAAAAGGGTGAGGATTACAGAAAAACTGATTAAATATAGGCTAAGATGTGTCTAAATATTACATTTTTTTCAAAGTTGTCACAATGGCGTCAGAAGCTCTTCAAGGATTCCAGTGTGTAGTAGCCAGCGTTTCCTTTAAACAGATGGCAGACAGATCAAGGCTTTGATTGGAGGCTAAACAAGTTAGGTGAATCACAGCTGACATGATCACCTTTTATCTGACAGACAGCAATACCTGGAGCTCAAGAGAGGCACACTTGTGTTTCTTCTGCCAGTCAGTTGTCTTGACAGACAGAGTGTGATCATTATGTTTTTCATATCATACTAGGACTGTGGCCGATCCTTGGAGCCAGCTTTATTTATGCAGTTCCTTCAGTTTTAGAAGGTACGGACAAGCTATCCTGCTACAGCACGCTGTTGTCCCTGTAAACTGAAGCCAGTCTCACTGCAGAGGGCACAGGATTTGTTATGCAGTGCACTTTTAAAGTTCTTGAGGAATGTGAAACTGATGTTAGATTTTGTTAAGGAAAGGAGAAGGTAAGTTACGGACGGTTCTTAAAAAGTAGTTTGGGGACTTCTAGAGCTGATTGCTTTTCTATACAAAATAAGCAGAGTATTATTTTTTGGGAACATATAATGGGAAAATTGCTGTCCTTACCCACATTTCAGACCTGGGCATACCACTCCGTTGAGTCAAGAAACAGTGTATATATTTAGACTGATGTGTGTTGCTACGGAGACTGTGCAACATGCAGAATTCTGGTGCTTTTGCTGTAATGAGCAACACTGTAATATCCCAATAATAAAGTAAAATGCATTTCTGAAGGTCTTATTTCCAAAATGGCCATTCAACAGGGTCCAGGCTCAGAGACACACATAATCATTAGCTTCTCTCTGTTTCTGTTCCTTGGTAGCTTTCCCAGACTCCCCACCCCTGGTGTAGCAACCGAGGAGCCAGGGACAAACCCTAGCCAGAAATCAAGTGATCCCCTACAAAACGGGAGGGGGAGGGGGGGTGCTCTGGTGAAAACTGCCATACTGTATTCCTTTTACAAGTTTTATAATAGTGAAAAGTTGTCTTTAAAAGAAAAAATGTCCCCAGAAGCCAAACAAGTTGGTTTGTTAAATGTATTTTTTGTATTAAAAAATACACACAATGCTAATATAAAAGGGAGCATGGAAATGTTACTACTGTTCTCAAGAAGGCACCCCAAATGTCTTCTACAGTAATAGGTATGCCAGCACCTAAGGCTGGACACCCTTCAAGGATCCTCCTTTTTGAGGTTCCTATGTCCCCATCTTGTGTCTCACACGTGCCGTTGGTTGTGAATGCCTCCCGCTACGATACTGATGTGCTGTAACAGTGTAGACGGGTGCCTTGTGTGCCATTTCAGGCCTCCCCGTGGCAGACAAGTCTTGGAGAATAGAGTCCCTTAGAACAGCATGGTAGGAACATAGGACAGTGATGATGATGATGATGGTGGACAAATTATCTCTTTTAAAGAGCCCCTGTCACCCAACATGATTCAGCTTCGAGTTCATGCCATCTGTGTGTTTATGGTCATCCTGGTTTTACAATGATGTACTGTAACACGATCCCTGGATCACTGCCACCTCAACTTTTTGTCTACACCTGACATGATCATAATCCTTGGATTATGACATCACAATCTGTTTCCAAGGCAATCATTATGATGTCACAAGTAGAGGACTGTGATTTCAGATGCAGACAAGCAGTCCTAGCCAATAATGCTTCTCGAATGTTGCTTATTGTTTCTGTTCTAGGTAATTCCTGAAGAAGGCCTGCTGGTTGGAAGATGAGTCCTAACTTTATTTCTATTTTGAGCACACAGTTATTTGCACTCGTTTGCAGGCCACACCCTGATGCAACACTGTGTACTATCTGCGCAGATGATGTGTTGGGGCAGTGATCATGTCTCTGTTCCTCTTAATGGACTTACAGCTTGCACCCTGATGCAGCAATGTGTATTGTCCGCACATATGATGTGTTGAGGATGTGATCATGTTTCTGTTCCTATTAATGGACCTGCAGTCCGCATCCCAATGCAGCACTTTATTTGTCTACACAGATGACGTGTCAGGGCAGTGAGCAGGTCTCTGTTCCTGTTAACAGACATACAGCCCACTCCCTGATGCAACACTGTGTAGTGTCTGTACAGATGATGTGTTGGGTTAGTGATCATATCTCTGTTCTTGTTAGCTGACATACAGGAGTTAAAAAACAAATGTGGCATCTAAATGCAGAAAAGATATAAACCCGACACTGAACTGCACCTAAAGGTTGTTTCATCTTTTTCACTGAGACTTTGGGGTTCTGTAAGTTCTTTCTCTCTCTCTCTCTCTCTCTCTCTCCACATTTGAAGGACTATGCATCCCTGCTGCCCACACCTGATGGGTGGTACTGCCTGGCACTGAACCGTACATCACTGCTGCCCACACCTGATATTTGGTACTGCCTGGAATTGAACCGCACATCCCAGCTGCCCATGCCTGATGTGTAATGCTGCCAGGAATGGGACCGTGCATCACTGCTGCCCACACCTGATGTGTAGTGCTGTCCCAAATTTACACATTAAGTCCACACTCACTTACTTACAGTATGTGACTGTTTTTAAACCTATCGTTATCAAACTCCCTGGATTTATAACAGTCAGTGCTGTTCATGAGAAAGTAATGCATTAACATACAGTAGTACATTTGCCTCAACCTGTAGCTAATACGGACAGAGTCACACTCTGTATTTTATGTTAATAGAGCCTCTGTGGGGTGGCATCTGTAGTATAGAAGACTTATGAGTGTGAGCTTTGGGTGAGATGACAGTGAAGAGATGCTAAACGGATCTAGCTTCCCAAACTTCATGAAAGGAGTCTCTTGTACCATACCAGACCCCCATGAGGCCCTATTATCTTATTGTAAATCACTTACACTAGCTAGAAGGATTTATAATAAAAATCTTGGTTTTAAATTTCCAAAGTTAAGTGAAGCAGCTCCCCCCGGCCGTTACGTGGAATGCTCCACTCCTGATGCTCCTACACGAGGGATCAGTGTATGCAGGATAAGAGATACAGTGGCTCTGTGAGTCGATTGACTGAAATCATGTTATGGATTTATAATCTTTAACATTTATGTGGTTGATCCTGACACAAGCGAGGTAACTCCAACAGTCGCTGCATGTAACATGGACTGAGTGCAGCAGAGTGCTCACTATACCAGTGTTATTACTCCAGGCTACTAGAGAACAGCACCCTTGTTTAGCGGTTGAAACTGTTTCTACAGTTATGATGTTTTTTCCATACAGTTGCCAATCTTTTCCAGTTAAAGCTCTTGCTGTTACACCTCCCATCTACAACAAGCCCTTGAGCTTATACCCTGCTGCCCAATTTCCTGTAAAAATGTCATAAATTGGTCTGTCTCTGGGCAATTCATGGAAAGGCACACAAGGGTGGTGGTGCTCAGCAAGGTTTTACCAGATTTACTACTAGAGATGGATGTAATGAATTTGGGACTGGCAGCGTAGTCATGTGGCCAGAGTCCAGTTCTGTACCAGAGCTCTGCATCTGATCGGGAGACTGTGAGCCAGAGGTCCAGACTGGAACTATAGCCGAATTAAATGTTAATGTATATTCAGCATCTACTTGGCCTGGCCTGCATTTCTGGGAATTTGACCCAGATGAAAGCAGCCTTTAAGTTCTTGTATCAGGGGTTTATCTTTCCTCAGCTGAGTGGCCAAGGGAATGTCTGGTAAAAACCAAGGACCATAATGGACAAGGACCCTGTTAACACCCCAGGTTTCATTACTGCGCTGTGACAGATCAAACCGCAAAATCAACTCCCTCCTCCCCCCCCAAAAAAAATACACATGGAAGCTTGGCACTTTCAGTTGTGTTTTTCTAACAAAAGGTCCAGAAGCAAATGATTTGATACCTTTTATTGGACCAACATAGACGTATCAAAAAGAACAAAGTACTTTAGGTCTCACACCAACCTAGTCCTTCCTCAGGAGCTTAATGACAAGGTAATTAAGGTCCTTAAGGCCATTAAGCTTCTGAGGAAGGACTGAGTTGGTCCGAAAGCTAGAGCACTTTGTTCTTTTTGTTACATCTATGTTGATCCAGTAAAAGATATCAAATCATGTGCTTCTGGATCTGTTCTTACAAGGACCAATACGGCCAAGACTAACTCTATATGTCTAACAAAAGGTGTAATTTTTATCAATCTGTTGGGCTGGGGCTTAGCTGTTTGAAAGACAATGTCTTGTTCCCGGAGTGTCCCTAGGAGCCCTTTGCATCAGGAGCAAGTAAATCCCTCTCGACTAGTTGTACAGGCGCACACTGTGTCTTATATGCACAACACGATAACGTCTCACATTGTCCCCCAACCCTGATACACAGCAGTGCAACATAAATATGCAGTCAGGCTTCTAAACAATAATGTGAAATAGCCTCGAGTCTCCATTCCCTCATTCAATGCATAACTCACAGAGTAGATAGTTACAGCAGTTAAAGTGAATTCTTTCAACTGATATATATTGAAGTAGTGGTCATTGGTCTGATATATACTGCTGTAGGAAACAAGCAGAGCTTTGCAAAAGCTGTGTTTCATCTCAGTGCTGCTGCTGATAATAGGAAGTAGCGCACTTCGGTTCTCAATCCTTGCTCACGTAAGCAATAAGTCCCCCCTCCGAGTACTGGTATTTAAACATTTATGTATCTTGTATTTTATGATGGTATATTTGGTGATAATGTACAAAAAATATATATTAGGCTGATATAAAAGTATATATTCTATTGTATTTATTAACTGTTATTGCGAAGGTTTAGTCTGTGAATTTTTGTGTTCTGTGTTTTTATTCATTGTGTGTTGTACAGTGGTGGTAAACTTCATATTATATCAAACTTTTAAAAAAAAAAGCTGTGGTATCCCTTAAAACTCTCTCTCCAACCAGCTAACTACTCCTGAGTGCACTTAGTCACTGCTTTAGTCATCATTGTTGCCTAAAGGCCGAAGGTAGACATTTGCAGCTGTGGCTTGGCCTTCTGTTACAGAACCAAATGAATCCATAGGCATTCTTCTTCATTTGAGTAATACAGAGACTGTTTGTTGACTCAGTAGTTGTGTATTGATTTGCACTTAAATATTAAAATTGATAGAGGAAATCCTGAACGTTGACTGGCTGACTCAGTGCCTGACCCGGGATGATAGGTTGGTATATCATCATGGGGCCAAGATCAGTCCTGTTCCAACCATCATAAGCCATTGTAGAATCACAATAATACTCTCCAGGGGGGGTGGTTTGCCATGGATATTGTCGCTACTCAGGACATTTATGACACTCGGCTTTGTCTTGTGCCCCACAATGCACCCAAGGCATGGCAGTATCTCAGATTATAAAGACTTGGGAAATGAAAGTAATCTGATTGGTTAATCTGTAGCCATCCCCGTGTGATTATGTCAGCACAACTCATGGGGCTGCACTTATTTCTCACTCAAAGCACACCTGAGATAAACCAGATTACAGCCACATAAAGTTAACATTTCAATATAACATAACAAAGGGGAGGTTCTGATTTTTCTCTCTATATAAAATTGGGCATTTTATAAGCAAGACAACTCACTGGGGTTGTGGGGTTTTTTTTGTAATAAGCCACACACTGAGTGGATAACAGCACTCAGCCCTGTCTTGTGCCTCATCGCACACCCAGGGGTGTGGGTTCTTTAAACATGTCCCACACCCTGTCATACGCTGTTGCTTATTATAACATAAGTAAAAACCTTCTAGCCAGCTTACTGGCTAAAAGTACAAGAGTGTAATTATCTGACCATATACAGTACACCCCGTATTTGTTTAGCCTGTGCACTGGGTTTGGCTACAGTAGCAGTACGCTTGAATTGGAACTATAAATTTGTCTTCTCATATTTCATAGAGAAAATATTTTCTTGAAAACATTTTTAAGTAGAACCCAGGTTATCAGTGAATTAAGACACTTCCTGGATGTGTACTTATGGTCAACATTCACACTTTCGTCTCGTGTTTAAGGGCACTCTGTGCAAGCACCTCACGCCTAACAAAATACTCGGAAGCATGCAATTATTGATCCATAGTTCCATTCCTCATCATGTTTAATTACGTACTAATTGCTACTGGGAGGAAGTATAGCCTAGAGGTTCAAGCACTGAGTTGTGAACCTGGAAGCCTGGCAGGCTCGAGTTTGAAACCCACAGCTGCCACTTGCATACTGTGTGACCATGAGCAAGTCACTGAACCTCCCTGTGCTCCTGGGATGCACCTGGAAATAAGCTTTGGCTCTGTCTGCCTTTCCAGGCCAAACATTCTAAAATAAAATGATGCTTATGTATACTACCCCGTCCTGTATTATTGTTTAATGCACAGCTACAGGGACATGTGCTCGCACAGCTGGGCGGTGCAGGGTTGGAACTGTGCCCGCCCTCTAGTGAGGAAGGGCTGGTGCTAGCGCACTGTAACACTCCCTTTAGCTGAGCAACAAGCAGCACATGGAGGGGAATGTTTGCCATGCTGTATGTAGCTACGGTTGAGTGCCATGATGTGCATGAAATGCTGTATGAGTGCCGGGGGGGGCTGAAATACAATTGCTTGTATTAAAAAAAGTGAGGGGGCATCAGTGGCAGTGTCATGATTTGAAAGGTGGGATTCATTAGGCTTAAGAGAAAAGCTAAAGAAAGAGAACACAGCCCTCAGACCCAACAGAAATGAGAAGGGATTTAAGTACGGGGGGGGAGCAGTCTATGCAGTGAAAGGTTAATGTGGGCCCTTCATCCTGCTCAGGGCAGCATCACTGAATGGAGGATACAAAGAAAAAACATGCTTTTCTTTACCCAACAGTGCCAACCCCTGGCCTAATAGGTACATATTTCATGTAACAAAAAATCATGTTCACTAGTGTACCTGCTAAATGTTTTAAACAGTGACTTTACTTTGTGGCTATATATATATTTTAAGGACATTTTCAAACAGATTTTGATGGCTTTCACATCTGTATTTTATGGGGTTTTTTGCAGTCCCAACACGGATGTGAAAATTATGTTTGTAACATAATTCTTGCTCTTCTAGGAATATATCTTCACCATTGATTCCCACTAGTGGGTCTGAGTCAGAGGCACTAGGACCCAGTACATTTCAAGGGGGGGCACCAAGCCAAGCTGCACACATGCGCGGTGCAGTGAGTGAGTGCATGTGGCACCTGCTTACATCAGCACCAGCCCCAGCATCAACCACGTCAGTACTTTTTTTTTCCCCTAAGGAGGTGCAGGACACCTACCAAGTAGCCGTGCTGTTAAACTACGGGCATAAGATAGCCCAGACAACCCAAGAAGAAGGGCCATCAATCCAGTAACACAGTGTGTTCGCAGCCCTACATAAAGGGGTGAAGACCAACACAGCCATACTGGAGTGAGTCCCGGGGATGGTGGGCAGGTGTGTGAATTAATGATAAAGATGATATTTCTAGAAGATCAAGAAATATAGCAAAAATGTAATTTTCATATCTTCCAGGAATCAGTCTTCGCCACTGATTCCCACTAGTGGGTCAGAGTACCAAGCTCAGAAAAAGTGCACCGAACTTGGGAGGCTGTAGCTGAGGGCTCACTCCAGGTAGTACTCTATCTAGCATTGTCCTGCCAAAGTGGCATGCTGTTTGACATGGACGTCCAGGACATAGTGCTAGTAAAAATGTGTACTGTGCTGCAAGCTGCAGCTCTTCAAATTCCTCCAAAGTGCATGGAGCGTAAGACAGCCAGGGATGTGGCAACCACTCTGGTGGAGACGGCATGAACCTTGCCCTCCAGTTTAACTGTAGGCATAGAAAGCAGTAGCAAAGGCAGTTCACAATCCGGGCAGAATGCACCTGATTGCAGTGGGCTGCAGCGTCCGATTAGGGTCAGTGGAGACAAGCTGTTGAATGAAGTCCTTAATTCTATCAAGAAAAACTAAGGACTCACTTAACATCCAGATGGTGGAGAGACCACTCTTACTGATTCTGGATGTTGGCAATGCAGGAAGGACTAAGCCTGGTTAAGATGGAACTCCGACACCAGTTCAGTAGAAACTTCGGGTGTGTGCGCCTTTGTTAATGTAAAAACAGAAGACGAAGGATCTGTGACAAAACATGGACTTCAGGTTCTCTAGGAGCAGAGGTGATGGCCATCTGAATGATTTCTATATTTTTAAAAAATAAAACTTCAAATCACATGCCATAAGGCTCAGAAGCTGATGACCATGGCAGCCACTGGCTTCCTGCTGGGAGGCCTTGCGTGATAAAAGCCCTTGAGGAACCTCTTGAACAGTGGCAGTTGTGCCATGTAGAGGGTACCGACGGGCTTGTGGTATGCTGAATAGCACACAGGTATACCTTTACTGTGGAATATTGAAGACCACCAGTAGAAGGGTCCAGTAGGTACTCCAGAACCCACCAGGTGGACTAAAAAGGGGGTCTTGCAGGTTTTGGAGCACCAGATGGGAAATCCTTTCCATTCGACTATATATGCCTTCTTAGTGGAAGGCTTATGCATAGCCAAAAATATTTCGGAGAACCTCTGAGATACAATGAACTTGTTCACTTCTAGCACAGGTAGGGATGGACTAGGTGACCCTATGTCGATCTGTCCATCCTGGGTATTAGATTTCTTGTTTTTTGACTGAAGTCTGTTCAACAGAGGAAGCCACATTTGCAGAGGCCAGCAGGGGGCCGCTAGTATTACCTTGCCCCTTTGTGCCACCAATTTGAACAATACTCTCTGAAGTAGAGAGATTGAAGAGAATGCATACAGAACAGAATTGCCACTGCAGTCTGAATATGTCCTGATAGAAAAAAACGCCAAGTCCTGGATGTGTAGAGCAGAACTGAACCAGGATTGAGGCAGGTGGCACTGAGTGGGGATGCAAATAGGCCCACATCTGGAGTACCCCACTTGCGAACAAGCTGGTCTGCCAGAATGTTCTGAACTCCTGGCAGAGTGCTTAGAGCAGGATCCCTAAGTCAAGACACAATACCCACACTCTCTTCGCCTCCCTGCAGAGAGGGTAAAAGTGTGCTCCTCCTAATTTGCTGATGTAGAGCATGACAGACTTGAGGTCTGTCTGGAGGAGGACAGTTTTGTGGCCGATTAGGTCCACTATGGCTTCCAGATCATACAGAAGGAGCTCACATCTCCAACACACTGTGGAGATGAGTCTCTTATGGGTTCCAGACACCTTGTGTTAGGAGGACCTGACAGTGGCCCCTTCCCTGACAGGGAGGCATCTGTGAGAGTCACCTGAGGTTCCAGTTGAGAGAAGGGGAGCCTTGGAGGAGGTTGTCCTCCATGGACCACTATGACAGAGACCAAACTAAGGGCTTGGTCACCTGAATGGGGTAAGTCTGAGAGTGCGATGCCTGTGACCATTGTGCACTGAGCATCCATTGAGCCCTCCTCAAATGCAGATATGCTGTGGGCACCGTGAACACTGATGAGGATACAAAGTCTAACATGCGATGCATGGAGTGGACTTGCACAGTGTTGTGCCCCATGACATGGTATGCCATCTGCAGAATTGCTTGTAGCTTGCTCTCTGGAAGAAAGCCTGAGCTCGGGTTGATCCAAAAGAGCTCCTAAGAACTGCAGTTGCTGGGAGCATTGTAGCTGAGACTGTTCAAAGTTCAGCAAGACCCACTGAAGTCAGGAACTGAGAAGCAGTGGCTACTGTCTGTTTTGTCTTTGGTCTGGACCATCTTGAAGTTATCCAGTAACCAATTAATGAAGACTTGGTAGTCCTAACTTCCTCAGGGGCACCACAGTCATTATAAAGCACCCTGTAGTTTCTCCAGTGCCATAAGAGACTGCTCGACCAGCTGTTTGAACAGGTGAGTTCCAATCAGGGAACATACATCATCTGTTGCTAGAGGTCCTGAGAGAAGCCAGCAGTCTGCACCCAGGAATGCTGCCTAATGCAAATGCGTGGAGAGCAGAGCAAGATGCAGCATTGAAGGCATCCAAGAGGATTTAAGCTGCTGAGTGTTGGACTCGGTACTTTACCTTGCTTGACAGCAGAATATCTTGTTTAGCCTCAAATCTGGCAGAGACTTCTGTTAGAAACTGCGACTTGCTCCAAAGGACATATACTAAAGAAATGCCTTTGGTAGCTAGCTATCCTCACATCCAAGGCAGCTGATTAACGAGGTGCACAGTGACCTCCTGGGGAAAATACTTGTCATTCTCAATTAGAACAATCACATCGGCTGTGGGCTAAGTGACATACACGGGCTTATTTTTGGGAGTAGTGTATTACTGCCTGCCTGCCTGGGGACACCTGCCTGTAAAGCGGGGCTTTGCTTAACTGCTTCAGACAGGGTCTCTACTGTAGTAGAATTAGAGGAACCAAACTGACAGGCATACTAGGCACAAATAGAAACTCCAGTTGGTGGTGCTAGCCTGGTCAATGGTAGCCCGAATCGAAATTTGATGCTGAGTGCACATTTCTGAGCAGATCCTGGAAAAGAGATCCTCCTGAGGCACAGACACAGCAACTGGGTCTCGGGTCTCTAAGCTGTAGGTGAAGTCATCATCACCACCGCCCCCAGAGAAAATGAGGTTGGGGTGTGACTCGTTCCCTGCTATACCCCCACTTGGAAGGAGGGTAGAAGAGAGGGTGGGGTCACAGGTCCGACAACCCAGTGCACAGCTGCGGCAACATTAGTGACACTGACCCTGGCCCTGAAGGGGGAGGAACTGGTGCCAGACGCAGAGTCAGCACCAGATATGGCATTGGGGCATGGTATTGTGAGCCCATGTGGCACCAGACCCAGCACCGGGCCAGGCCCCAAAAAGCCAGAGCCCAGTGCTGGAACCGGTGCTGACGACCCAGCCAGCACTGGAGTGATGGGTGAAAGCTCTGTAGCCAATCCCCATCCAAACCCAGGGTGCGGCCAGTAGGACAGGACGTTGGTGACGCATTCACCGGCAAGGGCCCCAAGGCTGTTGTTGCCTGAGCCAAACACGCTGTCTGACCAGTAGCCCCGCCCGTGTCTCAGGTTCCTCCAGCCCTAAAGGGCCAGGAACCAGTTGCACCGGTAGAGCCATACGGGCTTGACACCATACCCACTGCTCCATAAGAGCTGCCACCTGCCCAGTGGTGGAACTGCCCACTGATGTCCCCGACATCCTAGAACCAGAGGTCCTCGGTGATACTGAAGGTGATGATAAGGGCCTCCGACTCCTGGATACCGGAGATCGCGCAGCAGACTTCACAGAGGATAGCCTTGACTGGTGCCATTTCCTCACCTTCTCGTGGGAAGAGGAAGAAGTCAAGGCCAAATGGTGTCGTGACCCTGAAGCAGAACAGGATCAGATCCACTTGTTTATGCTTGCAGGAGGACTGTCCTTCCCCTGAGCACAGAACTGCCTGTAGTCAGAACCCTTCCCCAACAGGGAAAATGAACTGGACACAGCCTCACTGTCGGAGGAGCTTGTCTGACTAGGCTTCCCACCATCATCCATGGCCTTCGACCGTTGATGCTCAGTAGGGGTGAGAGAAATGGACAGATAAATATATTTGTTAAAATAAACTAAACTGACAAAAATAGCAAACTCTAGCTTTAAACACTAAAACAGAGAACTGAACACTTTTGTTGTATAGATGTGAAGTTCTGACTCCTGGTGGATAAATGACAAAACTGTTACACACTCATTGGCAGGGGAGGAAAAGGAACTGATGCGGTTGGGGACTGGCAGCGACATAAGCAAGTGCTATGTGCACTCACTCATGGTGCCGTGCATGCACGCGGCTTGCCTCAGAACCAACCCTCTGAAAAATCTGGGCTCCTACTGGGTCCTAGCGACCCCCCCCCCTTGTTCGACCCACTAGTGGGACTCGATGGTGAAGATCGATTCCTGGAAGATCTGCAGTTTACTTTTATATCATTTCTTTTCTGGACAGGAGAGGGTAGTGCCACCGTTTTCAGTGCACAGGGAGATGCAAACAACAGGGAGATTTAGAAATTACAGAGAGATTGAGCAGAGGGAGAGTAAGTGACTCGCTCAGGGTCAGAGTTTGTGCCGTCATGGGGATTCAAACCAAGGTCTCCAGGCTCCCAGTTGTACATGATAACCACAAGGCCAATCTGGTACTGCTCCTTGTTTGTACTGTTTCAGAATGTAGCTGCTCTTTGAAAAGTGTTCACACATATGCAAAGTGAAACAATGGATGCCACAGCTTTGATTATATTTTACCCCTAGATGAGGGAAACATTTTATGTAAACTACATATCTTTTTGTGCCGCAGGTTTAGAGAATTATTTTTACTTCATCAATGTGCCATGTATAAGTATAAAACAGAAAACACAATTCAAAGACATAAGAAGTAATGTATTCTCTGTAGTACTGGTTCCGTGTGGTCATGGTTGTATTGCGATTAGTTGATAACCACAGGGCTTGTACTTGCCAACATTCACACAAAACCTAAGTATTTTTGTCAAAAGGAACAAAATGTATCAATACAAAGTGTTTTCTGTATTTATTCACCGCAGTTTTCTCTTTTCGTTGTTTCATCTGCATATTGTCTGTTCTTGTGTTAAAGCAGTTTCTGATGAGGTGTGATGATATTGCTTTGAAGGTTATGCCCGCACTGATCTAATATGTGGAATATACTAATAAACAGATGTGCTGTCTGGTCAGGGCACTACTTAGAACATGGATAACAGACCTTTTACTAAAAGTTGGCAGGTAATCTGATCTGTTCTATATACTCTCAAGAGTAGAAGTGTTACACAAAAGCAAGCAACCCCAACTTTGCTACATGTGCACGAACACTGGGACAATTTCAGTGGAAAAACTGTTCTTCGTGCAGAATGTTTTATAAAGAAATGGACTTTGAGACTCCTGGTTATTGAGTCTGATTTTCCTACTCAAGAACCCCTAATGGGAGGAACAGGGTTTCCCAGAGTGCAGAGAAATCTAGCAAGGCTATATTCAGACAGCCAAAACTGCTTTCCAGAGATAACCAGTCCTTTCCTTCTAGAAACCCACTTCTCGGTTCTCTTATGAGTTCAATGATTTATTTATCCCTAAACTGTTTAGTATTAGGAAAAAGGCATCCATGATTCTCTTTTAAGAAAAAAAAATATTCATATGTTTATGGACTATGTCAAGGTTTTACCGTTATTTCAATAAACCAGAACCGAAACTCTGCTTTTTCAGTTGTGCTTTATTTATACAGAACCATAGTTATTCCTACTTTTGCCAGTTGATTTCTTGGGTGAAATCAGTTTAAGTGACCTCAAGTTTTATCACATTCTTTGCCCTATAAGCAGGCACAAATGGTCCAGTACTGAGGTAAGGTATAGCTTATAGGAATCCTGCCTACCCCATCTCTCAGTAACGAAATAAAAGACAGCCTCCCAGTCAGATAGCTCGCCAAGTCTGTGTATATAAAAAAAAACAATGTTACTCACCTGCTGTTCTAGGAATGGTCATCAACACATTGGTAGTTCCACTGAAAGTGTCAATTCATCGAAACATCTACAAGCTAATCTCCTCCCACCACCCGGGTGTTATATTTATTTATTTATTTATTTATTTATTTATTTAAGCGTTTCATCAGGAAGGCATGCTGAACAGGCTACTGCTCGATTCCAGATGCATCCTGGGGGAGGGGCGATACAAGCATAATTGAAGAAAGAAGTGCAGTATGTTACATAATACAGAGAGTAAGTACCTAGGGGGATAGACGCAGCACCTCGGGTACCTGAGACACAGATAAAATGGCATGAGAGGATACTTGAGACTGTCTCATGGAGGCACTGTTTTGAGTACAAGCATTAAAATATTAGGATAGGCAGCAAACATTAAATGTGCAATAGGAAAGGCGACCAGGCTACCTCAGTGTGGACTGTTATTTAGGCCTGGGCACAAGAACAAGTAGGGGAGTAGTGAGCTAGGAGCATGGAGTTGAGGTGTGGGGGGGGGAAGAGAAGTGACGAATGTTTGCGGGGAGAGAGTTCCATAACTTAGGCAACCGGTAGCTAAAGGTTGCTTGGCCCACGGTAGTGGATCTAAGTGGGATAAATAGGATCCGTGGGTCGTTGCTTCTGAGTGAATATGCTTGGGTGCTCGTATCGGCTAGGGTGGAGATGAGGTGGGGGGGGAGCGACTGGGACCAGTATTTGACCGAGATTTTGGCGCAGTGGGCCTGCCTGCGGTTATCTAGAGATGTAAGGTTCATAGATTGGTAGAGAGCACAGTGATGGGTGGAGTGATGGCAGTTCAGGACAAAGCGGCAGAAGGAGTGGTAGAGGGGATCCAGTCTGGCTAGGGTGGACTTGGTCCCCACACAATAGACAACATCTCTATAATCAAAGACAGGGAGGATCATTTTTTGCACAATGGCCCTGCGAGCAGAGACTGGGATATTGTCACGGTTCTGGTAAAGTGCACCGAGCCTGGGGTGTAATTTCTTTAGTATGGAATCAACACGTACGGAAAAGTTTAGATGCTGATCAAGCCAGACTCTGAGGTTCCTGAAAGAGGTGCAGGTCTCAAGGGATGTCCTGTCCAGGGTATGGAATGTGATAGGGAAGGGGAGCCTGGAAAGTCTTTGCCTAGTGCCAAAAGTCACTGAGACGGTTTTCTTTGCATTGAGGGAGAGTTGATTAAATTGTAGCCAGAGTTGGATCTTATCAAAGTCCAAATGCAATCTGATCATAATCTCTGAGGCCGATGGGCCAGATGTATACAGAACAGTATCGTCCGCATACATGTGTATGGAGGTGTGAGGGCAGGCGGACGGCAGGTCGTTAAGAAAGATGGAGAACAGAGCGCCAAGGACTGAGCCTTGCGGAACCCTGGTAGTAACAGGGAGGGGGGTGGAGGTGGCAGAATTGACTCTGACCAATTGGGACCTGCCAACAAGGTACAAGTGGAACCATCTTGAGGCCCAGATTGACAGCCCAGCGTTGGCGAGTTTGGTCAGGAGAAGGAGTGAGTGGGAGACAGTGTCAAACGCCTTGGCCAGGTCAATGAAAATGGCAGCTGTGATGTGGCCAGCATCCATCCCAGTGAGGATGGAGTCGGTGAGCCTGAGAAAGGAGGTAGTGGTGGAGTGGGATTTCCTAAAGCCAGACTAGAAGGGGGTGAAAAAGGAGGAGGAGTCAAGAAAGGGGGACAGGCGAGAGAACACCAGGTGCTCTTGAAGTTTAGCCAATATGGGTAGTAGGGAAATAGGACGGTAATTGCTTGGGTTGGAGGCATCCCCACCTTTGGGAAGGGGTATTACGGTGACATGTTTCCATTCAGAGGGGACTTCAGCAAGGGAGAAGGATAAGATAAAAAGGTCGGTCAAGGGTTTGGCTTTGGCTGGGGCTGAGAGGTGGAGCATCTTGGAGTCCAACCCTGTTGGGCATTTGCCCTTATTAGGATTAAGGGCGTGCAGTGCATTGAATACCTCCTCTTTGGTGACTTGCTGAAAAGAGAATGAGTGTGCTGTAGATGTGTCTATGACGGGGTTGCTGTGCAAAGTGAGGTAAGGATGGGTGGGCTGCATGGCAATTTGGGAAGTGAGAGTTAAAGTGAGAGGCTACAGTCTGGGGGTCAGTGACTGTGAGCCCTCCTACCTGAAGGGTAGGAGTGGGGGGCTGCGATGGGGGTCTGAGAAGTGATTTTACCACTTTCCAGAATTTGGCTGGCTGATGTAAGTAGGAATTGAAAGAGGCTTTGAAATAGGCCACTTTTGCTTGACGGATTTTCCTAGTGCAAGCATTGCGTAATGAGCGATAAGTCTGGAGGTCAGCTGGAAAGCTGGATGACTTATAGGATTTCCAGGCTTTATCTCTGCTCCTAAGGAGGGCTATGATTTTAGCTGAAATCCACAGTAGGTGTGAGCCTCTGACTCTAGTACGCCTGAGGGGGGCATAGTGGTCCCAGACGGCAGAGAACTTGGACTTAAAGAACTACAGGGCCACGTCAACAGAGGAGAATTGGCTGATGAGTGACCAATCGGTATTGGCCAAGTCAGATAGAAATGAGGTGAGGTCCAGGAACTTGTAGGATCTAGTCATTAGGATTCTGGGAGGGGGGCTTTAGACCTGAGGATTTTTCTTAGTGGATAGACACCATGATGGTCACTTAGGGCATCTGGCAGGAGGCCGGTAGCTAGGATCCTGTGGGGGTGAGAAGTGAGAGCCCAATCCAGGAGAGTGTGGTTCAGTGTTTTGTGATTTAGTTGGATGGGTTCAGTGATTAGCTGGGCTAAGTTTAGTACAGTCACCTTGTCGCGAAGCTTGGAGTTTGCCCCAGCGACCCAGTTCAGGTTAAAATCCCCTAGTATATGGAGCTCGCCACTGGAAGACAGGGAGTTTAGTGTGCCTAGGTGGTCCATTATAGCAGGTGTATTGGTGTCAGGTGCGCAGTAGATGCCAGCAATGAAAATCGGTGTAGAGTAGGGGAATGAGAGTTTTACCATTAGAGCGTCGATGGAATCTGAGGACAGTGGCAGGGTGACCTGAGAGAACTGGATTGGGGAGGCAATATACATGGCTATGCCGCCCCCCTTTTTATTGCCCCTGTGATCTTGTCTGATGAGAGTATAGCCAGGAATAGAGAATTCCCTGTCAGTGTTGTGGGACTTCAGCCAGGTTTCAGAGACAGTCAGTATGTCCGGACTATGGGACAGAGCAAGGGGCTGAAGCAGTGTTATTTTATGAAAAAGGCTGCATATATTTAGGTGGATCGTTTTTAGGCCAGAGGGGAAGTGGCTTGGCAAGTAGGGTTTAGTGGTGTGGTGATGATTAGGACCGGGGTTAGACTCAACATCGCCTGCTAGGAGTAGCAGTAGCATGATCAGGAGTTTAGTATTGTGTGCAGCCCAGTAAAGCTTACGAGAGGTGGTGTAGGGCTTTGTGATAGCAGCTGCTGTTCTTCGAACATGGGGCTGCAGGGCTAAATGGCTGAGTTGGAAGGTGTATGGCAGCACAGTGGGACCAACTACTATGTGTCGGAGTGGCAACCATGCAGTGTATCATCCTTGGTGGAGAGTGAGTAGATATTAAATGGCAATGTTTTCCAGCCCATCAGCTCAGGGAAGGAAGATGAGAGGGACACCCAAGGGACAAGGAAGAAGACTATAGTTAAGAACAGAGGTAGCATTGTTCATCAGATGAAACCATATCTGTTGAGGCCAGCAGGAGGAAGTTAGAATCATTTTGCCCCCGTGCGCCTCCAGTTTGAGTAGTACATTCTGTACTAGAAGGATCGGAGAAAATGCATACAGAAAGAGATTTTGCCATTGCAGTCTGAAAGCATCCTGACAGGAAATGCCATGTCCTGGATTTCTGGAGCAGAACCGAGGCAGTTTGGCGTTGAGTGAGGACACAAAAAGGTCCACGTCCGGAGTTCCCCACTAGAATAGTATCTCACAATGTCTGGAGCTAGTGGCCACCCGTGAGGATTGCCCTTTGTTCGGATGAGCTCACCTGCCAGAGCATTTTGTACTCCTGGCAGGTAAACTGCTTGGAGCAAGATCCTCGCTCTCCAGGCACCATTCTCACACCCTCATTGCCTCCCTGCAGAGAGGGTAAGAGTGTGCCCCCCCTTGCTTGTTCATGTAATAGATGACTGGCTTGTTGTCTGTTTTGCGGCAGAGATCCACTGGGACTCCAAGGCTGTACAACACAGCTCTCACTTCCGGCATGCTGATGTGGAGATGATTCTCTGAGAGGTTCCTGACACCTTGGGTTTGGAGACACTGACAATAGGAGCCCCATTCCAACTGGGAAGGCATCCGTAGTGAGTCACCTGAGGCTTCAGCTGGGAGAAAGGAAAGCCTTGGAGAAGAGTGTCCTCTGTTCACCATGTAAGTAACCGAACTAGGGGCCTGGTCACCAGAATGAGGTAAGTTTGAGGACGTGATGGTTGTGACCACTGGGCACTGAATATCTACTGAGTCGTCACGTGCAACTGTGCTGGGGCACTGTGAACACTGAGGAGGCTATCACACCTAGCATATGTTGCACAGAGTGAGTTTGCACAGATTTGTACTCCATTATGTAGCGTACGATCTACAAGATCACCTGCCTTTTGCTGTCTGGAAGGAAGGCACAGGCCTTGGTAGTATCCAGTAGAGCTTCTGTGAACAGCAGCTGCTGCAAAGGTTGAAGCTGAGACTCCTTTAAGTTCAGCAGAACCCCCATGGAGATAAGGATCTGAGAGGCCATGGCTGTTGCTTGTTCTGTCTCCTGCTTGGACAAGCTTGCCATCGGCCAGTTATCCAAATAAGGGTAAACCTGGAGTCCTAGTTTTTTCAGATGCACTGTGAGTATGGCAAAGTACTTTGTAAAGACTTGAGGTGCCAAGGATAGCCCAAAGGAGTGCAATGAATCAACGGTATCTGTGGTGACTGGGGTGCATTAGGATATGCTGGTAAGCATCCTGCATATCCAGGGAGCCTAACCAATCCAGAGGTTTCAGGAAGGGAAACTGAGATCCCAGAGAAACCATCCTGAATTTCTCTCGATCCATGAAATTGTACAGATTTCTGAGGTCAAGAATGGAGTGCATACCTCCTGATTTCTTTGGAACTAGGAAGTAGAGTAGAAGCTTGTGTTTTGTTCCGAGTCTGGAACTACTTCTACTGCCCTGTTGCTCAGAAGGCCTGCAATCTCCTATGCAAGAAGTTCTGACAAATGGGCTGATGAGGGGTTGCCTTATGGGTGCATAGTCCAGAGGGATTTCTGTGAAATTCAAGGAGTATCCCTCCTAGATTGTTATTTATTATTATTATTAGATGATCCAGAGGACCTACTTGTCCATCATGATGGAGTCCCACTGACGGTAAAACTGGGTCAGGAGCCCCCCCCACACACTAGACAGGAGAGGTCTGCCTGGGGCAGCTGAGGCAGAACCAGGGTCAGTTTCAGAGGGTGACACTAGGCGCTTTCGGTGTCTGTGTCTTCAGTTGCGTCTTCTTTTGAGGCTGGGGAGGCTAAGATTTGTTTTGGACTCCCCTGCCTTCTCCCCGAAAGGACTGCCTGTTCTGAAAGAAACCTCATCCTTTCCTCCTCTGAGGGTTAGAAGGAGCTGATCTGGAAGACTTTATGGTCCTTCTAGTTTTCTGAGGTGCCTCAAGAGATTTCTGTACCTGCTGTCTAAACAGGTAAGTACCATTGGAGGGAACGGTCAGTCTTCCTGGACTTAAAGTCTTCACTGTTTATTCATACTTCTGGGTTCCAACCGAAGGTGCTAGGACCCTGCAGGAGCCAAAAATCTTCAGGAGGGCAGGCGCCGTGGTAGGACCGCACATGTGCGGCACTGCGAGATCAGCTCATGCCTGTATAGGCTACCTCAGTGTCAACCCTCCAACCACCTCAGTTCCTTTTTTCCCTGCCATCAAGTACACTTCAGTGACAACGTCACTCACCCACCGGGAGTCAAATCTTCACATCTATACGACAGCAGACTATAGTCGTTCAGTTCGATTAGTATTTTTTTTTTTAATTTATGTTTATTTTCTTATAAAACACAATATCCATTTTCTCACACAGAGAATCAAAAAATCACCTATCATGTGCCTCAGGCCCTCCTTGTGAATGAGCTTGCTCAACAGAGTTTTTCCTGCAATAAACTTGAACTTGAATACACAGTAATAAGTATCCCATGTATTCATGTACAGAAGGAATAGGGGGAATACATTGAGAAAAAGTCAAAGTAAAGTATCTAATAACTTGCCAGCCTTCTTCAACAGCAATGGAATGTCCTATAGGGAGACAAAAGTAGTAATGAGCTTAACACAATCATGAGGAGTGCTGTTTAAACCAGTGTTACAAATAGACAAGAAGACAAGTTAGACCCCACAAAAAGATTGACCTCCAGCGAGTAACTTGAGCACAATTTGCCTACAAAGGAGCATATACTATAGAAACTGTGATGCAACTTAACAGTAACAAGAACAGATTAATAAGGAGTCTTTTCATCTCAAAGCCACTGCACTTGGTGTCTGAGGACAAACACATGGTAGAGCCTCAAAAAGGTGGTGTTCCAACTATGGCAAACGAGCCATTGCAGTTCAGAGTTTCAAAAGAAATGAAGGGTTCCACGGCTCTTAACACAAGGAGACCTCGACAAGTGCCTTGCATAACTAGATAGTTGCAAACACTGAAAAATTGTTTAAGTGCATAAGACCAAATTTCCAAGCAATCAAGACAAACTAGGCACAGTAATGATGTTTTCATTCAAACCTCCTCAGGGTCAGAGTGGTTACATGAAGCGGCATCCCGCTTAGCAACAAACTCATTTTCTGCTTTCTCAGTCCACTGACCCGCATCTTTGGGATCGGTAACGTGGCAGGTCTTACATCCGTAGACAAACCAGAGACGAGCTGGCAGCAAGAATGAGTGAATAATACCCAGGGCTCTCAATTTCTACCTCACTGTGTCAAATCCCTTTCTCTGGGCTCTCATTTGAAAGCAGAGATCCGGGTAGATTTTAATGTCTGCACCCCGAGTTCGCCCGGCAGACCCAACACAGCCTCGCACTATCCTTCAACGCACTACAGGATCTGAGATTTGGGACCTACTTATTGCAGCTGCTTGGGCCAAATACCCTGTACTTATGAATTGGGCTCGAGCACCGCAATAAGTGGGTCCCCAAATCAGATCTAACTAGATCGATGGTCTTGAGCTATATTGGGTCTGCGGGCTCGAGGATCTTTCAAAAGGACCACCACTGAAAATCTGTAGGGACAGTAAGATGAGAATGAAGCCAGCCAGCCAAATCATGTAGTAAAGCAAGCCCCTCAACCCCCTCTGAAGCTCTCACTATCCGAAGATTGCCGGCTCTTAGCTCGTTCTCCAGGGCCTCCATCCAGCCACGCAGTTGCCCGGTTTCCTTCGTGAGCAAGGCCACCGCTGTTATCATGGAAGTTACTCGTTTGTCAGAATCCACGACCATGGTTGTGAAAGATTTAATAGCAGTGTCTTGCATCTCAAACGTTTGGAGCAAAGTTTCCATTTTTGAGGCCATGGCCTGCATAGACTCGAGCATAGCTTGCCAGGGAGGGTCCGACTTAGACTGTTGATTGCTAGCAGCCACGTTGCTGATAGCTCTTGCAGCCTTGTTTGGTGCAGAGGAGGATTCTTTCGATGGTCCTTGTTACATTTTGGGATGACCCATATCGATTCTGGTATCAATCTGTTCAGTGTCAGATGAGGAATCAGTATATTATGATATAAAATCTATTCCCACCATTTATCTTGTATTTAGTGGCAATTATGTTTTTTGAAATTGTATTTTATCCTCCCCCTGTCTTTCCAAGCCCCACATCATCGGGAGTACCAATGGAGTCTGTCCCCACTTCTGCCACCTTACCTTTGACCTCCCAGCTTCCCCATAGAGCTGCAGTTCTTCCCCCTGGGTGGGGACGAGGTGGGGCTGCTTCACCCCGAACAGTTCTGGTTTCGTCAGGATCTTGGCTGGCCAGGCAGGAGCGAGCCATTAGAGGTCTGTGCTTTGTGCTCTGTCTTCTCGGAGCCTGGAGAGCATTTTTTCCCTGTTCTGTGGACGTGATGTGCACCCTGGATGTCAAGGCGTTACCGCCAGTGTCTGTTACGTCCTCCCCCTGTGTCCGACTGGGCGCTTGCTGTACCCCGGGCCTCCACCTGGGGCCAGTCGAGTGCTGAGCCACTACCCCCCTCCCTCCCTGGAGAAGACAAGCAGTCCTTGGGTCGCTCAGCATTCTCTCCCCGGCCAGCCCTCCAACTTCCCGGGCTCGTTCCCAAACCCAGGTTATCGGCATTGCGAGCGGTAGCACTACCGCTGCACTGGTGGGCCAGCCTTTAGTGTCAAATATGCTGTCTCATGGGAGAGATCTCTATTGGAGTGCATCCAGCCTGGAAGATAGCTCTCTAGAGCCTCCCCCCCCATTCTTTGTTTTCTGGGAAAACATTTCTTTTACTCAGCCCTACCATCGACGGAGGGTCTTGGTGATGGTAGAGAGAATTCTCTGGAAAGCCGTTCTGGCAGTGGGGCTGTGTCCGATCCACTGCCCTTTTCAGAGGGGGGTCTGACCATGGGCAGTCTGGTGCTCGAGAGGAAGGGCAGTCCTCTCGTAAGCACAAAAAGAAGCAGCCCACTCCCGGTCTTGATCGAGAACCTGACACCGTTCTACCTCGAGTTCTTCTTCCTGACAGAGGAAGATGAGATGGTACCGCTCGAGGTCACCCCTAGGTACGTCTGCAATGGAGTCTTTGGTAGTGGAGAGGAGAAGACCCACCCCGATCCCCCCTGGGTCCCTGGTGGCCTCCATTCTTAACAGCTGGGTCTCTTGACATCGGAGCCCCTCTCTGTTCTCGTGCGGGGTTTCTGGTGAGCAGTTTCATTACTGAGCCACTCTTATAGAGCAGTGGGTACAGTGTTTGTCTCGTGTGCCTCTTCTGGTGGACCCGATTCTGGAGCCTTGGGATGTAGGAGCAGCTGGGCTGGGGCCTTTGGGACGGGACGTGCATTCAGTGTCGGACATTCCCTATTCATTGGTACTGGCACCGTTGACGCCCGTTCCACGTGCCTTCCCCTCCTCACTCTGACTCTTCGCAGGGACCAGCGCAGGTACCGCTTCCCTCCCTCTCTCTTTCTAGGTCTGGTGGTGGCTCTTGGACTCTGGTTCCGCGCCCAGCGCTGCGCATGGTGCCTGGCCCTCACGTGTCCTTCGGTGCCGCCCGCAGTACCAGCTCCTCCAGTGCCACACACAGCACTGAGGTCGATGCCTTTGCCTCTTCCAGTATCTCTGGTCTAACCCTTATCCAGGCCAGGCTTCGACCTTTCAGGGCCTGATTTCTGCGGAGTCGAGGTAAAGAACAATGAGTCTGACCCTGACCTGATTTCGTCTGATGATGGCGAGGATGACTCGTACCTTGGTGAGAAGCCTTCTGCCTCAGCTGAGACACTAGCTGAAGGCCTTTCCTTCCAGTCTCTCCTCAAGAACATAGGGTCAACATTGGCTCTACAGACTTCCACTGTGGAAACGGGTAGGCTTTTGTGCCTAGAGTTCTTTCATATTCCTAATGTTCCTATGAATCTTACGCCTCATGTCCCCCACTCCTTTGAGACCTTATCTCAGGCGGTGTGGGAGAGGCTGGCTCCAATTCCTTCTGTGGCCAAGTCCATAGACAAGAAATATAACACCCCCCCCCAAAGACAGACCTTTCTTGGCATCACAGCCCATTGCAGATGCTTTGGTGGTCCTTGCGGAGAATGACAAAGCTGTTCTCCCTCAGGAGGCTTCCGCACACCCTATCAATAAGGAATCTCACGAAATTGGCACCTTGGGGAAACAGGCTTTCATAGCAGCTACTCTGGGCATGCATATTGCCAGTTATCGGGGACACTTCTCCCAATATGAATATGTGCTTTGGAACTCTCTTAAGTCAATGATTGAGAATCTCCTGGAGTCTGACTCTACCGTGGAGCTTCTGCAGACTATTATGAGGGGCATAGAATCCAACAGTCATCAGCAGAAACCCTTCTATGGATGCCTGTGACACTGCTGTGTGAGCTACCACCACTGGGATTTGTATCAGACAACACTCTTGGCTCAGAACATCAGGATTTTCTTCTTATGTTCAACAGCAGGTCATGAATGCCCCCTTTGATGGTGCTTATCTGATTGGTCCTTAAGTTTGTTTTTTTAGCGTTTTTCCCCATTTTTGTCCGCCCCTTCCCAAGGCACATGCGCGCTGCGTTCTGAGGCACCCTCCCGACTTGCCACCCCTTCCCGCCTGCGCTGCCACTGACTTCCACCCAGTAGCAGCAGAACTACGGGGTGGTGACAACCACCCCAGGAAAGCTGCCGTTAAGCTGCTTGATCTAGCTCCATCCTCCCCTCCCCGTGCCGGCACCCCAACGACCTGAGGTCATTCCCAAACCCGGGTCACCAGCATGGCACCCAGCACCTCAACCCTCGGCACCACCAGGCTGAACTGTGTGGCCTTCAAGTTGTGCAAGTGCTACAGACTGCTCAGAAGACCTGGACTGCCATTAAAACAGCCAGGCCGGCTCCTTCTTCGCAAAAGGATGGAAACCATTGACAATTTCGTAACAGGCAGTCCTTCCGAAGTAGAGATCAAGAAACCTTTAACAAAAACCACACTTCTCAGCCACAAAAGAAAACGCAGCACAGGGCCTGAAAGCGCCCAGTGCCACCCACTAAAAATCTGGCCCCGAGCCCACCTCAACTGCCCGAGGTGGACATCTCCGAGGCAGTGGGAAGACTGTCTGACTCAGTTCTACAATCAGTAGAAGTACATTACCTCTGACAAATGAGTCCTCAGGATTGTTCAGGAAGGTTACTCCCTGAATTTTGCAGAGATCCTTCCAGATCTTCCACCCAAGTGAAAACACAGTCTGTCTGCCATTCAGTCGGACCTTCTCATTCCAAGATGGCCTTCTCAGAAACAGGGCAGTAGAAGTTGTTCCCTGGGCAGAAAGGAACACGGGGTTCTACTCTCATTACTTTCTGGTTCCAAAGAAAACAGGCGGCATGCGCCCAATTCTCGACCTCAGGAAGACAAACAAGTTCTTGTTCAGGGAGAAGTTCAAGATGATCTCCCTAGGAATGCTACTACCACTGATCCATTGGTGCGACTGGCTGGCATTTCTGGATATGCAGGATGCCTACCAGCACATTCCGGTGCACCTAAGTCACCGCAAGTACCTCCGCTTTGTGGCCTTGGGTCAACATTACCAATTCAGAATCCTGCTCTTTGGGCTCTCCTGAGCACCGCGAGTCTTTACAGAGTGTTTCACAGTTCTCGCTGCACAACTCCAAAAGCTTGGCATTTAAGTCTTTCCATACCTAGACAATTGGCTTTTGACAAACCCGTCAAGTCAGGAAACACAGGAGGCAGTCTCACCTCTATGGGGGTTCTGCTGCACCTGGAAAAGTTGCAGCTTCAAGCCTCTCAGCAGCTCCTCTTCATAGGGGCATTCCTCGACACTTCAGAGGTGAGGGCCTTTCTCCTGCAGAACAGGAGGAATAACATTCTCCTGATGGCTTGCTTCATCAGAGAGAACAACCCTGTACAAGCTCACTCTATACAACAGATGGTGGGTCACATGGCTTCCTCCATTTTCACAGTACCTCTGGCTCGATTGCACATGAGGACCACTCAGTGGATGCTCAGCACACAGTGATCCCCAACAACACATCCACAGTATTACCCCCATCAAGGTGACAGAACCTCTGCAGAGATCACTTGCGTGGTGGATCCAGGAGGACAACCTTCGACAAGGTTTGCCCTTTGCCCCTCCAGAGTCTCAGATTACCATCACCACGGATGCATCTCTGATCATCTTGGGGAGGGCTCACTGTCAGGAGTTCCACACTCAGGGAGTATGGACCCAGGAGGAGTCACATCTACACGTCAAATTTCTGGAGATGAGAGTGGTTCGGTACATGTTTCAAGCCCTGAAGGATGTCCTCTGTCAAAAAAGTAATCCTTCTTCAGATGGAAAACAAGGAGGTGATGTATCACATGAACAAATGGGGAAGCCCACTCCTACCCCTCATGCAGAGAAGCAGTGAGGTTATGGGAATGGTGCATTGAACACAGCACTCTGATTCAGGCAATTTATCTGCCAGGGATTCAAAACAATCTGGCCAATCATCTCAGCAGGACAGAGATGGACCCTCATGAATGGTCGCTTGCACCAGACATTATGCAATCACATTTAGACGAGTGGGGCAGTCCAGACGTGGACCTTTTTCCATCCCCACTCGACGCAAAACTGCCTGTGTTTTGCTCCAAATCCAGAACCTGGCGTTTTCTGTCAGGATGCATTCAGACTGCTGTGGGCAACACACTTTCTGTATGAATTTCCCCCGCTTCCCCTAGTACAGAGGGTGCTGCTTAAACTAGTGGCACACGGGCAAAATGATTCTACTGTACCATACTGGCCTCAACAGATCTGGTTTTCATTAATCAACAAATTGTCGAAGGCCTCTCCAAGGCAACTGCCTCTATGAATGGACCTCCTGACACAGGGATCCCTGGTTCATCCCAGTCTTTACTCCCTTCATCTCCATGTCAGGCTCCTGAGGAGATAGAAGTGGGGCGGTTCAAGGTTTCCCAGAGAATCTCATAGATTCTCTTGGCAGTGCATAAGCCCTCCACCAGGAAGACTACACCGCTAAATGGAAGTGTTTCTCACTATAGTGTGCTAAGATCCCTCTGGATCCATTCCGATACCCACCGAATAAAGTGCTGGAGTACCTGTTAGAACTTTCAGAGGCAGGACTGTAGTATTCAATGGTCAAGGTACACCTATGCACGCTTTCTGCCTATCTCGAGCTAGTCCAGAATATGTCCCAGGCTTAGCTGCCTTTGTTTAAGAGAGCCCTCAAAGGCATTCTACATACAAGGCCTCTGGTTAGGAAGCCGGAGGCTACCTGGGATATTAACCTGGTGCTGCATATGCTCACACGTAAACCTTTTGAGCCTCTAGTCACGTGTGAATTGAAGTTCCTGACCTGGAAGACCACCTTCCTGGTGGCTATCACTTGTGCTCCGAGGGTCTCTGAAATACATGCCCTAGTCACAGACCCTCCGTATACTGTCTTTCACAAAGACATGGTTGTGCTCCGTACTCACCCAAAGTTCCTACCCAAAGGTGGTTTCGGAGTTCCACCTCAACCAGCCCTTGGTTCTGCCTACTTACTTCACTAACTTCCAAAGTGAAGGGGAATGTACCCTTCATTCCCTGGATGTAAAACAAGCCCTGCAGTTCTGCATAGATAGGATTGGGGACAGCCGTAAAATGAAGCAACTCTGTGTGTCTTTCAGTGTGGCCCGGCTGGGTGAGCCGGTGTCCATCAGATGCATTTCTGCATGGGTAGTGGCACGCCTTTGCCATTGTTATTCTATGGTGCAGGTCAAGTTGGGAGTCCAAGTACGTGCCCACTCAACTAAAGCAGTTGCTGCATCCCTGGAGGAGATACGCTTGGTTCCCCTTGCTAAGATTTGCAAAGTGACTACTTGGAGCTCAGTTCACACCTTTGTGAAGCACTATGCTGTGGATGTCCATGCCAGACAGCATGCTTCCTTTTGCAGGACAATCCTTAATGGAATTTTGTCCTGAGTGAGCTCTGTCTTCTGACACCCTGCTTGGGGGATTGGTTTAGCTTGGTACTCTACCCCAGAAGTATGAATAAACGGTGAAGACTTTAAGTCCTGGAAAATATAGAAATTATGTACCTACCGTAATTCTTGATCTTCTTGGACAAGTCTTCACTGTTTAGTCATACCTACACTCACCCACCATCCCCCGGGCTCACTCATTATATTCCTGGTCTTCACTCCCTCATTGGTTTGGGCTGTGAAGACATTGTTAATTGACCCTTATTATATGGGACAAACAGGGCTATCTTATGCCCTGGTTAGGTTAGGTGTTTATCTAGTTTTATTTACACTGCACCTCCTTGGTAAAATAGGTACTGAGGTGGTTGGCGGGTTGATGCTGATGTAGCCTATACAGAGGTGAGCTGATCTCATGGTGCCACGCATACACGGTCCTACCACGGTGCCAGCCCTCCTGACTGTGACTCCTTGTTGACAGGGTGCACAGGGACCTCATGGGGAATAACGACCCTGTCATTCTTGGTGAGGATAATAATGGCATCAGTCATACAGTAGATTTATTTATTTATGGATTCAGATCATACCTTTGAGCTCAGAGCTCTTTTACAAAGGTTCCACGTCAAACAGTGACAATGACAACAATAACAAACAGTTCATATACAATACTTGAATAGTAGGTAGCTAGTATACAATAAGGTTACAGTGTCATTCATAGTATCAATGGTGATAGTACAGCATCAAGAGCATTCAAGTAGGGAAAAGGACAGTTATTATATGTAGCGAAGGAGATAAAGAGGTGTGACACCTAGTGTGAGAGTCTGAGGAAGAGTCAAGGTGAGGGGGAGGGGAGACTGGGGGGGAGTGGGCATCCAAAAGAAGTGGTTTTGTCTAGGAGGTTAGGAGGTAGTGGTAGTAGGTTGGTTTTAAGGTTGATCCAGTGTGGGGGGGGAAGGCACGGGTGGGAGAGGAAGACAGAGGGATAGGGCAAGGGGGAAGAGAGGGGGTAAAAGGGGAAGAAGAGTGTGGGTGAGTGGGCATTATGGGTGTTAAGAGTCATAGTGGCAGTCACAAACTGTCCTAGTAAGAAAGTGTTGCCTTAGGCCATTTTTGAATTGTGAGATGCATTGGGAGTTTAGAATGTGCACTGGGATTTCATTGAGCCATTGGGGGGCCCTATAACTGAAAGCATGCTGTCCCTGCACAGTTCGACAGAAAGGTGTTGCTAGGGCCTCCCTCATCCTGCCTCTGGTGGTATAGATGGTAGCACTTGGTGTTAGGATGCTAGAAATGCATGGGGGGGTTTACCCATTAGCACTTTTTTCCAAGGAGACATGTTTGGAATATAATCCTGTTCTTTAGTGGCAGCCAACTGGTCTCCTTGTATAAGGAGCAGGTGTGGGTATTTTGATCTGCAGCCATTGTGAGTCTACATGCTTTGCTGAGGGCAATGTGAATCCTTTTTAGTGCAGTGTCTGTTGCTGCGCTGTAGACCACCAATCCATAGTCGATGGTAGAAAGGATGGAGCTGGAGACAGAGGGCCTCTGGAGTGATACTTTTTATGCCTATAGAGTACACCCAGCTTGGTGTTCACTGCCTTTACCACTGTGTCGATGTGTTGGGTGAAGGTGAGGGAGTCATCAATGGTGACCCCCAGGTACTTGAAAGAGTGAACTTGTTCTAGCGGCTCACTGACTTTTTTTGGAGATGGTGAGGGAAGGGAGCTTCTTTTTGTGCTGTGGGCTGGCTGTGAGCATCACCTTCGTCTTCTTGTAATTTAATAGAGTTTATGGCTACAGAACCAGTCTTCCAACTTGTAGAAGGTTGTCTGCAGCTCGGAGTGGAGGGCAACTATTGATGAACTGCTGGTGAGAGGTACAGCGTCATCTGCATAAAGTATCAGTTTAGTATCACAGGCTTCAGGAAGATTATTTAGGAAGAGGCTGAATAGTAAGGGCCCCAGTATTGACCCCTGTGGGACCCCTAAGATACCTCATTGCAGCTAGATACTGTGTGCCAATTTTTACACATTGGCTTCTGTGTGTTAGGTAGTCCTTGAACCAGCAGACAGCAGTGGTTGCAACCCCCAGGTGCTGTAGTTGAGTCAGGAGGAGAGAGTGATCGACAGTGTCAAAGGCTTTGGTGAGGTCTATGAAGACTGACCCCACCAGTTTTCCTTCTTCTAGTGCCTTGTGCGAGTAGTCAGTGTAGTCCAGCAAGGCAGTGGAGGTACTATGATTCTGCCTGAAGCCTTGTTGGTTGGGACATAACAGGTGGTATTTGTTGAGGTAATCCATAACAGGTCGTATTTGTTGAGGTAATCTGTGAGTTGGGCGTCCACAATCTTTTCCAGGGCTTTAGATAAGGAAGAGAGGATGGATATTGGCATATAATTGGCGGTGCATGTCATGTCACCGTTCTTGTGCACCGGCGTCACGAGAACCTGTTTCCAGATCCCGGGGAATTGTGCAAGAGCCAGCGATTTGTTAAATAGTTTTGTAAGTGGCACGATGATGACATCCAGTGTTAGGGATAGGAGTTTCATATCGATTCCATCACTCCCCATTCTGGTCTTGCCTAGTATTTTTTTTTATGTGTTTGTAAGCCTCCTTCACTGACACATTTTTGAAGTAGAAGGCAGTGATTGAGCCCCCCTGAGGCGTTCAGTTTGTTTGTTCCCCAGCAGGGTGCAGGTAGTCGGGGAGTAGCACTCCAGTCAGGTCAGTAAACACTGTGTTGAGAGAATACGCGATGTGCCGAGGGTCAGTAATCGTGGCCTTGTTGATGTTGAGTGAGCAGGGGATCTCATATTTCCCAAGAAGGTTTTTTTTTGGTATACTATTTCTTCCGGAGCTCCCAGCTTACAAGCCTGCCTTCAGTTGTCACCCAGCGCAGCCCCGAAGGTTAGACCCCTTCCCGTGTGCACCCCATGACTTACCCTTCATGGCAGGGTGGTGGGGAGCGACTCAACCCACCCAAACGAATCCATGCCAGGGAGGTGCCCTCTTGGAGGTGGCGCTGCAGGGACCACTTCATTCTGCTGGAGCTGTTTTTTTCTACTTTTCCCACTTCCGCGCGCTTTCACCAAGCATCTACCCGTCTCCTCCCTTTTGGCTGTCATCCGCTGCCCCAGCAGCCGCTAAGAGCCAGTGGAGCACCGCCAGCTAATGTCCCCCACCCGGAGAGGAGAGCAGTCAGGCGCTCAATCCTTCTCCTCCCTCCAACCCCGATGACCTGTGCTCATTCCCGAACACAGGTCACCAGCGTGACTTGAGGTAAGGTGTCCAGCGCCTCAGCCCTCAAAGCCACCGGGCCGGTCCCAAGAAGGTTTTTGATATTCTCTCAAAAACTCTTCCCATTGCCCCAAGTTTTATTAAGCTGCTTCTTGTGGAAGTTGGCCTTTGCTTGGTGGATAAGGTTGGTGCAGTGGTTTCTTACAGCTCTATAGCATTGGAAGTTGTGTTTGCTGTGAGAGGACCTGGCTTCTTCCCAGAGGTTGTCCCCTTCCTTCATCTGGACGAGGAGATCCCCTGTGATCCAGCCATTAACATGACCCCGGATTTTTCTTTTCCTCAGAGGTGCAAAGATATCGCAAATGTTGTTGAAGCCCTCTATAAAGAAACTTAGAGCCTGGTCAGTATTAGATGCATGATCGATGGGGGACCAGTCATGCTGGGATAGGGCCCCAAGCTTACCCTTCCCCAAGACCCTACCATTAATTATGATTAGCGGGGGCTTGCTCAATTTGTTTGACCCATGTGAAAGTGACTGGGGAGTGATCACTTAAGGTGTCAGGCAGAACCTTAAGCTTAGAGATCTGACAAGGGGAACTCAAGAGGAGCCAATCAAGGAGAGTGTCTTTTCCTGTTTTGTGGTTCCGCCGTGTTGGGCTATCTACAAGTTGGGTCAGGTTGGAAGTAGCGACCATGTCCTTGAAAGGCTTGGATTCCCTGCCCTCCCAGTTGATGTTAAAGTTACCTGTTATGAGAAGCTCTGTGCCCTTAGGAAGGGTAGCAGTTGTTTCCAGTATTTTTGGGAGGCCATCCCTGGCTTTAGTGGGTGGAAGATAAACCGAGGCTAAGATTAGAGATTTGCCATGCCGTCCGACCTGTGCTTTTATTGCTAGTAGTTCATGATCATCCTCGACCCTGGTAACAGGGAGGACTGAGCAGCATAAATAAGGACTCCTCCGCCTCTCTTGCCGCACCTGTCTTTCCTGAATGTTTGATATCCCGAGAGCATCACTTCATTGTCTTTTATCTTGCTTGACAGCCAGGTCTCTGTCAGACAGAGAATGTCAGGTACATGGTGGGACATCCACGCTTGGAGTAGGTCAAACTTTGCTATGAGGCTGCAGATGTTCAGTGCAGCTACATTCAGGCCTTTACTCGTGTTTTCCCCCTGCATTTGACACTGGTGGTGGGCCCGGATTGGCATGGACGTTACCTGATAGAAGAAGAAACATGAATATTATTTTCCTGGCTGAGAGGTTTATGCTAATGGTGGAGCGTATCTTGCACCTCCTGCTCTTGCAATGGGGAAGGCGAGCATTCACCAGGGTGATCTTTATGGGTGTGAAAATGGTAATGTTGTTGATAACCATGGCAGGTGTCGGGGGCCCCGGGCTAGCAGGCGGGATGCAGGTGGTGGAAAGCTGGAGCTCCCTCGACACAGTTGGCATTGGGGTGCCATAGAGTCCATTTTTGTTAAGAGCAGGTTCTCACAGGGGTGGTAGTTGTCCAGCTTGGCATCTTGGGCCTGTAGCACCCACAGTGAATAGAAGAATTAGGACGATGGCGTAATCCGTGGTGGAGCAGAGGTAGCGGCACTTGGGTGGTCTAACAAGCACACCAGGAGTAGATGGCAAAGGAAAAATGCTGATGGTTAATTACATCCAGAGGAAATGATGACCTGTTGAGATCCAGGGTGACATAATATGTTAAAATTCCTGAAAGGTGATAAACAGTGTCCTGGACATATGCAGTGTGTGAAATATTTTTGTCTGTATGTTTCCTTTGATCTTCAAAGTCCTCAGAGACAAGTACAATACCTTGGAAGCAGGTCAGACAAAAGGTTGAGTAACATACATTGGTTTATTCTTAGGGGCAGTGTCAGCTCGCTTGCACGCAGCTGCCACTGAATCAGGCCTACTCCAGACCGCATCAGACAGGATCTTGAATGTGGGAGGAATAGGAGAAACTAGATAGACCAGAATGTTGGAAATGTTAAGAAATGCCAGTTGGAGATGTTTACCCTGGTCAGTGGCTGTAGGCTGGAAATTGAGTGCTGAGTGCATATTTCTGAGCAAAGCCTGGTAAGTTAGATCCTGCTGAGGCACAGACACTGGGACCAGATCTGAGATGTCCAGGTAAAGAAACATTTATCGCTGCCTTCAGAAATGATGAGGCTAGGGTCAGATTCACACACCTCTGCCCTGTTTGGTAAGGTAGTAATAGAGAGTTGGGGGTTGCATGCATGTCAGTCTGGAACGCGGCTGCGCCAGCACCGGAGACACTGGCCCCAGAGGATGAGGGGCTGTTGCCAGTGGCAGTGCTGCAACTGAATCCAGCACTGGGGAGATCCCTGGTGTGGGGACTGGTGCCGGGCCAGACCCTGACGAGCCTAGGCCCAGCACCAAAACTGGCATCAATGACCTAGTCGGCACCAAAGTGACTAGCAATGGCACTGTGTCTGGTGCAATCCCTAAGCAGGATGGGGTCGAGGCTAGTGGGACAGATGGCACAGTCACTGGCATGGAACCTGAGGCTGTTGCTGGAGCATAACACTCTGCCTGGCCGAAAGGCTCCAATTGTGGCACCAGTTCCACCAGCCCCAAAGGGCCAGGGACTGGCTCCACCGGTGAAGGCATACTTACTTATTTTTGTTGACAGAAAGGAGAACTAGGCAATTCTGCCTATTTTCAGCCTCATCCTCGGCTGGGGGAGATACAGATGGCAGCCAACTGAAACTGAACCAGATTAAGCTGTTGGTATTTCTGGTGAATGGGGGAAATTTGGCCAGGATACCGGGGATATTTTTCTAATCTTTTTGAGAAGTACCATGGGATCTTTCATGTCCACTTAAACAACCACTGTAGTAGGCAGACTGGACCTCTGTTTAACATGTCAACCATAAGACGCACCTCAGGAGTGCAGCATCGTCCTCCTGTTGCACTACAGTCAGTATTGGGATTTTTATCCCAAGACCTTCAAGGGATCAATTTTCACCATTGATTCACACTAATGGGTCTGAGCCAAAGGTGCTAGGACCCTGTGGGAGCTAGAACTTTTCAGAAGGGCTGGTGCAGAGGCAAGCTGTGTGCTTGCACGGCACAGTTAGAGTGACTAGCGGCATCCAGCTTAACCTTGGCATCGGCCTTCAACTGCCTCAGTACCTTTTCTGTCAAGTGCCCACCGGGAGTAGTAACTTCATGTCAACAACATGCAGCTATTCTCAGCTTTAACGTTTAAAACTAGAGTTTATTTTTGTGTCAGTTTAGTAATTTTACAACAATAATTCTATTAGTTTTCTTTCAGCCCTACCAAGTCTACAGTTGACAGCCATGGAGGATGATGGTAGGGGTGCTTTCTGGTAGGCTGCTCTGGCAGTGGGACTGTGTCTGGTCCACTTTCTCCATTGGAGAAGGGTCCTGCCCATGTGCAGTCCTGTGCTCAGGAGGAAGGACAGTCCTCCGAAGCACAAAAAGGCCGTCCCATTCCTGATTCTGGTCGGGTTCTTGGTGCCGCTCGGCCTTGAGTTCTTCCTCTTCCCTTCAGAAGGAGAAGAAATGGTACCACTCGAGGCTGCCCTTTGGGAGTTTTGCTGGGAAACCCTCAGTCTCCTGGGACCATAGGCCTTCGCTGGCACCATCAGCATTGCCAGGGGCCTCCGGTACTGTGATGTTGAGGTCTCGGGCCTGGAGTCCCCCTTTGCCTTATGTGGGGACCCAGTGACTAGTTCCACCCTTGGGCAGCTCTTTGGAGCAGTGGGCGCAGGGTCAGGCTTATGTGTCTCTGCCAGCAGGCCAAGTCCCTGGCCCTCCAGAGTTGGTGGCACTGGAGCTGCGGGTGGGGCTGTCAAGCTGAGTAGAGCATTTGGCTCTGGGAACAGTCTTTGGCCCATGCCACCGACTTCTGTCCCATTGGCTGCACCGCTACCTTGTGTCACTTGGTGGAACCACTGCCAGTTTGGCATTGGTGCCAGGTTTGGGCCATTCAGGTTCTGGTCTGGCACCATTTTTGGGGCTAAGTCTAGAGCCGGGTTAGTGTCATATTAGCATCATGTCAGCGCCAGGTCAACTGGCATCTTCTTCTGGCACTGGCACCAGGTTTGGGCCTTTTGGGCCCTGGCGCCAGTTCTGGTGCTGGGCGCCATGTCAGACATCATGTCAGCACTATGTTAGATGGTTTGTCAGCATCTTGGCAGCACCATATAGCTGCCAGGTTGGCGTCATGTCGGTGTTGTGTTGACGCCAGGTTGGCATCATGTTGGTGCCATGTCGCTGTCATGTCAGCGCCTGAGGTTCTCAACACCAGGGATCTCCTGGTGCCACCCCAGCACAGGACCTTTGTTCTTGGGGACACTGTCATCAATGTTGCCAGGGTTGCATTTCTGGATTAGAGGGCCTGCAATCTACCCCCTCTCTGTGCTCTCCCTTTAGGGAGGATGTGGAGTGGGACGAGTTTGACCCCAGCCTCATCTTCTCTGCAGGTGGCAATGATGACTTTCTTAGCCTGGACTCTTCAGACCCAGGCCATACTGCTGTGCCTCAGGATAGAGACATGCTTCTGTGAGGCTGCGCTAGCTCCAAGAGCATTTTTTCCTTTATGACTATTCCCTTTGGAGCTCTCTTAAGTCCCTGGCACAGACTTTAACAACAACAGGCAAAGAAAAAAAAAGGAACTCTACTGACTGCCATATACAGAATTTAGTCCAACAATCATCAGCTCTAGTTATTCCTTCCAGGATTGGTTAGCTCCCTGGATATGCAGGATGCATACCAGCACATTTTTGCACACCCCAGCCTCCTCATATACCGCTGATTCTTGGTGCTGGGGCAGCTGACCTGTGCAGTGTCCGACCCTTCATGCTGGGGTAGCTGACCTGTGCAGAGTCCTGCCCTTTGTGCTGGGGCAGCCGACCTGTCCAGAGTCCTGCCCTTCGTGTTGGGGCAGCTGACCTGTGCAGACCCCTACCCTTTGTGCTCTCCTTGGTGCCACAGGTCTTTGCAAAGTGACTTGCAGTACTCTCAGTGCACCTGAGAAAATTAGGACTCTAGGTTTACTGTTGCCTGGACAATTGGCAGATAGCCGATTTGTCCAGGTACGAAATGGAAGAAGCACTGGCCACACACAGCCTTTCAGTTCCTTTCCTCCATGGGAGTTCTGCTGAATCAAGAAATTGCAAAATAAAATTCTGGCTCCACGCATTCTGTGTGCCAATAGTGAAAACAAAATGCCAAGGTACAAACAAAGGCACCGCACAGTACTGTGTTCGACAAAATTTATTAGTGCAAAATTGCAACTGCAGTCACCCAACAACTCAGGGAAAACACCCTCTACCGGTTTCGCACCCACATGCGTCCTCAGGAGGATGGTGTCCCACAAATCGACATACACTTAAAAGGATAGTTTAAAGTGACAGTATTTTAAAAAGACAATACATTTAAAACACCACCAAACATCCAAAAGCAGTTCCAGTACAATTCATAAATAGTATTTCTGATGAAAAAGGTATTTCTAATGACAACTATATGAAAGTACGTATTAACCCCATAAATGGGCTTGGCAACCAATTCATAAATATGGCCATCAAGATATAAATGTAAAACCAGTTTTCAAAACTATTGAACTGCTATATTTCATTCATTACTCTAGTAATAGAAAATTCTTATGTCTATGGGTGAAAGCCAATGTGTTTGACTTAATAACTTATTTTAACAGCCAGATGCTGAAACAGTGGGAATTGTGGCTTCTTGCATTGTTCCCAGTTTTTATCTTATACCGCACCACCTACAAGGAAAAAAGCAGACAGTGAGCACTGCACATCTTTTTCTTGAATTACTATTGATTCATAATAATTCTTTTATGTCCGTTGTTTTTTTTTTTTATCATTATTTCTTTCTCTTTTTGATTGGAGGCATCACATTTATTTTGTCATTTAACCCTAATCTAGAAGTCTCAACTCCACTCCTCACAGCAGCTGCTGTTCATAGGAACTCTTTTTGATACGACGAAGGCCCAGTCTTCCTTCCAGCGAGCAGAATATAGGCGATCCTGCAGATAGCATGTTACATTTTGGAGGGCAAATCTGTAAGCCCTCTCCACACAACACATGCTGCGTCAGATAACAGGTGACCAAACCCCTGGTTCTGTCACTCACACGGTGGTCAGTGGAGCATAATCTTCTCCACGACTTCCCTTCTCCCAGCTGGAGCCTCAGGTGACTCGCACCATGCATGCCTCCCTGTTGGGGTGGGGGGGGGGCCCACTGTCAGGACTCCAAACACAACATGAACCTGTCAGAGACTTATCTCCACATTAATGTGTTCAAGATGCGAACTAGGGATCTTGTCAGCTACAAAACTGTCCCCCTCCAGACAGACAAGTCTGTGCTGTATTACATCAACAAACAATGGGGAATAAACTCTGACCTTGCCTGCAGGGAAGCTTCAGAGTGAGGGAAGGGGGGCCTGGAGCAGGCCCCATTCCAGGCCATTATCTACTAGGAGTCCAGAACACTCTGACACATAAGCTCAGCCAAACGGAGGCCTATCCTCATGAATCATCACTAGTTCCAGAGGTTGTGCAATTGCTGTTTGATGAGTGGGGCACCCCAGATGTGGACCCTTTAGTGTCCCCACTCAATGCCAGACTGCCTCAGTTCTGCTCCAGAAATCCAGGACATGGCATTTTCTGTAAGGATGCACTCAGACTGCAATGCCAAAATATTTTTTGGTATGCATACCTTCCAATCCACCTAGTGCAGAGGGTATTGCTTAAACTGAAGGCACACAGGCGGCAAGCTGATTCTGGTTGCCCACTGCTGGCCTTGACAGATATGGTTTCTTCTGTTTAACAGATAATCTGTCAGCAAACCGAGGATCCTTGCACTCAGGAAGGACTTATTGACTCGGGGTATCCAGTCAATATTGTGTGTGAATAACAGTGCGGTGAAATCTACGCTGAGAAAGTAGCGCACGTGAAAGCAGCTACAGGGAAATTGTAGCACAGACATTACAGAGCTCTACCTATAGCTGTTTTCAGTCATGCCAAGCACTGTAAGTTTGCAACTGTCTGCTGCTTCACTGTGCTGACAGCATGGCTTAGAGATTAGAGTGACAAGCTCTGAATGGCATTGTGCATCCAGCTGACTGGGGCTCGAGTCTGACTCCACCATTCTGTTTTTTTGTAGACTGTTTCTGCACCAGAGGATCAGTTATCTCTCATGCCTGCCCTCTCAACTACAGCCTCTACTCCCTGCCTGAAACCACCTTCTATTCGGGGAGTACAGTTGCTGAGTACCCTCTCCCCAAACCCAATGACGTTTCAGCCCCCCTGGAACACCCCCCCCAGGGGAGAGCCCACCTCACCTATGTGGCAGCCTTTCTGTCATTAGAGGGTCAGTTCTGGGTCTGGTCGCGGGGCTCGGGAGAGCTCGGTTGAAGGATGGTCCAGCCTCGGGATGTGGGCTGCAGCCCCTGGAGCCTCCATCACCTCCCAGTCTCCGGGGATTTCTCCTTGCATTTCCCCCTGGAACGTGGACATGCAATGATGCCCACGCACTAATGTACAGGCGTCTGCCATCGCTCCACCCCTCATTGTGGCAACGCTCTGACAGTGCTCCCTATCTCCATTGGGGGTCACTGGAGAGTGACGCAGCCCCACTACCCACCCCAGGGAGGGGAGAGCAGTCCTCCAGATGCTCAATCCCCTCCCTCCCCTGCCAACCCTCGATGGCCCGAGTCTACTTCTGAACCGGGGTCGCCGGTGTGGCATGAGTTGTGGCATCCAGCACCTCAGCACCATCAGGCTGGCTTTGACGTCAGCATTCTGCTTGAATTTCTTTTTGTGTAGCAGTGCTCCCCTTTGCCCTCCACTTTGTCCTCCCCAGGTTAGAATACTAAATCCACCCCATCCTGACTTTCTCTCCCCCCTTTCTGATTTGCATCCCCCGCGGAGTTCCTTTAATCTGCACACAGCCACACTCCCCTCGTTGGGTGTGGGTCGAGAGAGCTGGACGCCCTCCCTTGAGCAATGCGGATCATCCATCCACTGCACTCCAGCACACAGCCACGCTCCCCTCATTGGGTGTGGGGTCGAGAGGGCTGGACGCCCTCCCTTGAGCAACACAGACCATCCATCCACTGCACTCCAGCACACAGCCATGCTCCCCTCATTGGGTGTGGGTCGAGAGGGCTGGATGCCCTCCCTTGAGCAATGCAGACCCTCCATCCACTGCACTCCAGCACACAGCCACGTTCCTCTTGTTGGGTGTGGGTCAAGAGGGCTGGACACCCTCCCTTTAGCAATGTGGACCATCCATCCACTGTACTCCAGGTGAAGATCCTAGCAGACGCTGCTGAAGCACTGCAACCGCAGGCACTCGGGCATCCGTTCTGCTGCAGCTTCGGAAAGGAGATAAATTGGACTTTAATTTAATTACCTTAAGGGGCTCTAATCCCCTCTGTTACCTTTACTGCCCCCACACATGTGGACATAGTTTGTTTTTTTTTAGTCAAATTGCTTCAGTAATTTAAGTGGCAGATTGAGTAGATACCTGCGTGTACCTTAACAGCTAATCTCATTTGGCGCTGTATCAGTTTGAATTTACTGTCTGTATCATATGCTGTCCCCTTTGTATTCTGTACATTAGACTCCCACAGCATAGTGCATAAGTTCCTGAGCAGTAATTGAGAACAAAGTCTAGCCCTGTTATAGTCTGTTTAAAAAGCTTAAGAGACATAGCTGCTGTTTAAATCCTGTGTGCTTAATTTATCTAACAAGAACCCAAACTGTTTTACACATCCTGCTAACACAGAAACTCCATCTGTAGTCGCCATCTTAATTAGCCCATCCTACTAGCCCAATACTCCATCTGCAGTCGCCATCTTAACTTCAGTGAGTCATACAGAGCGCGGGTCTGAAACAGTGTCGGATTACACCTTGATGCTAAACTTTATGTCTGCCTGTAGAAGCCACCCCACAACTCACCATACTTAAATAGTGTCTCTCTGTTTATTCCTTAGCCTACAGCCACACTCCCCTCGTTGGGTGTGGGTCGAGAGGGCTGGATGCCCTCTCTTGAGCAATGCAGACCATCCATCCATCCACTGCACTCCAGGTAAAGATCCTAGCAGATGCTGCTGAAGCACTGCAATCGCAGCCGCTCAGGCATCCGTTCTACCACAGCTTCGGAAAGGCCCTGCCGAGCTGGTGTCGGCTCCCCACCGCCCCCACCACCACCCTTGGTGGGCTTAGTATTTTATAGGGGATACCAGGTGACTAAATTAACCAATCAGCCCACTTTCCCATAGGCAGGTTATTGGGATCTGCCACTAGTGGCCGCTGTCTGCCTGAGCAAGCAATTCTTATCTACTGTAGGGTGAGGGTAACAAAGGCAATCTCCACTAAAAAGTGCAGACCATCCTACATTCCTACCTGTTATTTCCAGCTACCTCCAAAATTGTCAATCCACACCTAAGATTGCTAGTAAAATAACCATGAGATTAATTATCAGTCATCACCAAACTCAGCCACTCTGCCACATCTCTCAATCCCACCCACAAAAAATGACATACTGGCTTCTTTCCCTTATGGTGCTTTCTCTTCTCTGCTTACCCAGCCACTGCCCCTCCCCAATCCCCCCCCCGTGCCACCCTGTTGCTATACCCCATCTCGTCCCCTCTACATCCCATCTGCTGCCCACCCCTGTGATTACGCCGACTGCAATCACCATCTCCCACCTCACCCCTATCCCGGCTGTCTCTACCCACCTGCTCCCAGTAACCGTGGGTTGCCCTGTACTATATAGCCCAGAAATATTGTGCTTTGCCTGCTCTCACACTGCCAACAAGTTGCAACACTATAAAAGACCTTTGCAGTGTAATCGCAAAAAGATACTCAGAACTGTCCTATCTAGGACCTCCATTATCCTCCTGCTACTTCCGGGAAATATACACCCCAATCCTGGCCCCACTGCCCCCACTCCTTGCAAGCCAGTGCTAGCCAAAGGACTATGGCTGGCAACAGTAAACAATGTAATCTACAAAAGGAACTTGCCCCGCTACAAGCCTGGGTTTGCTCCAAAATCCAGATGCCCTAGCTGTAATTGAAACATGGCTATCACAGAGTACCCCAGACTCAGCTGTTACCCTGCCAGGCTATACATTGTACAGATCTGACAGGTTGGGGAGAAGGGTTGGGGGGTGTGCACTGTACCTTCGGGAACAACTGCAGGGAATCAAAATTGAAACTATGCACCCCACTGCAGGTGCCCAGGCCCTCACCATTAAGGTTGCTGTGGGCAGCTCAGGTAAATCACTCTACCTTATCTCAGTCTACTTACCTCCTCACAACCAGAAGGATGCTTTCAAATCCATCTTAAAGATCATTGACCAGCTCTCCAAAAACTCAGAAACTGTAGCCCTCGGTGATTTCAACACAAACTGGTCTTCCTCCCCACCAGGCCTGTCTCAGGGATGCTGCTGCAGCCCATAATCTTTCTCAGATGGTACTTACCACTACTAGGGTAAACTACAAAAGGAGCACTAGTTCCCTTCTTGATCTCATTTTCACAAATTATCCTGAATACATACAGGATGTCCCAGGTCCTCCCTGACTCACTTAGTGATCACTCCCCGGTCACCTGTCGCTGGTCCAACAGCTGGAAGCCCCCCCCCCCAGGATCAACAGCCATTGAAAGCTAAAGAAAGGATCCCTGGCACATCTCTGCAACCACCTACTTAACTTTGACTGGTCCCCTCTTGATCATGAGTCATCAATTGATGCTGCACTATCTTTCTTCATAAGCACCTTTAAATATGCCTGCGATATCTTTGCCTCAGTTGTAAAATGTATTGAAAAATCTCAATCAGCCCCATGGATAAATCGGTCCTTGCTCTACCTAATGAAAGAGCGAGATAACTTATGGCACCATGCCCTAGAGTCCGGTTGCCTTACTGACCGCCAACTGTACCAAGCTGCCCAAAACTCATGCACCTAGGCTATCCGACAGGCCAAGGCAGATTATTACAAGGACAAACTTACTTCCACATGGGGAAATGGGAAAAGATTCTGGGAGAACATAAAGGAGCTAAGTGGTAAATCCATATCCCCTCCTCCCTCCATGCGGATTGTTGATGGAGTTCCCACCCAGGACCCATACAAGATAGCAGATGCCTTTAATGCATGCTTCTCCGACCTCAGCTCCATTCTCCCCCCTGACTTCTTCTCTGCATCTACTGGGCAGTTCCACCCCCGGTGCCCCCTTTTCGATTTAGAACAATCTCCCTAGTGCTGCCCGCTCATACCTCACCAAGTTCCTCGGGAAAACTAGACAGACTCTATTGATATTAAGCTGCTCTCTTTAACACTTGGTGCAGTGCTAACACCTCTTACTAAAATACTTAACATGTCTATGTGTCTTGGGCAGTTCCCATCATTGTGGAAAAGAGCGATTATCACACCAGTACATAAAAACGGAGATAGAACCTCCGCTAGTAACTACAGACCTATTTCCATACTTCCTCCCCTCTCAAAAGCACTGGAAAAAAATTGTCGCAGATCAACTTACTGAATATTTGGACTCACATCACCTTCTCTGCCAGCAACAGCATGGTTTCAGAAAAGAGCATAGTACCACTACTGCCCTCCTCGAGTTTACCTCTTTTATCCATGATGCCCTTGATCAGGGAGCCTTGGCAGCATCTGTCTATATCGACCTGTCCAAGGCATTTGACACTGTACGTCACCGTATGCTCTTAGGCTCTCTACTCTCTGTTGGCATATCACAAGAGGCCACTGGCTGGTTCTACAAATATCTCAACGGCCGAACACAGCAAGTTAAAATAAATAACACCCTTTCCATGATCCTACCTGTCCGATCAGGTGTTCCCCAAGGATCCATCCTTGGTCCACTCCTCTTCTCACTGTACCTAAACTCCCTCCCTATGGCCAACACTGGGCGTCTCCTCCTCTATGCAGATGACGCAGTGATCTTTAGTCGCCATCCTGACCCTTCCCAGCTCCAAACATCCCTACAGGCCTCCTTCACAGAAACTGAATCATGGTTTGCCTCCCACAAACTTGTCTTCAACTATAAAAAAAACAAAAATCATGCTTTTCGCCCACCCTCAACATAAACACAGATCAACTACACTGTTTATACAAAATTCCCAGGGCACCAGACTGGAACCAGTTGCCAGCTTCAAATATCTTGGGGTTACCCTCGACTCAGCCCTCACCTTTTGTGAGTATATAGCATCAACATGCTCTGCAATTAACATCAGAATTGGTCTACTTTATACACTTAGGTCCTGTCTCCCACCTGATACCCTCCGACTAGCTATTTCTTGCTCCACCATCTCCCTGGTAGACTATGCAATAGTCATCTATGGGGCTGCATCAGACACTGCCCTGACTGCCATTAAATGCACCCTCAATAAGGCCTGCTGGCTGGCCACAGGCAGTGAACAACTTACGCACACCTGTGACCTCTACCAACGGGTGTCATGGCTTAACTTTCAAGGGCGGTTATTCTATCACACTTGCCTCTTGTCCAAAAAAATCCTGCTAGGACTCACTCCCCCTGGCTGCCTGTCGCTGCTCCAACCAAACTTGCCAAGGAGGGCCACAAGGCAGGCTGACACTGCTACCTTCCATATCACACTTGTAAAGACCAGTACAGGCCAATGATCCTTTCGCTATAGGGCTCCACTCTGGATGAACTCAATCCCTGGACCCACCCTATCTATTCCCAGGCTGGGGCCTTTCAAAACTGAGCTGCGTGACTATATTTTAACCAGCTCCCACTGTGACTGCAGATAACCCCTTGTTCCTCTGCTATATATGTACCTGACTCTATTGTTTTGATTGTACCATACACACCTCTGAATCACTCGATGTAGTAGTACTGTACAATGCCACTGTATTTAGTCCATATACTGTCATCCTCTGTACCTGTCTGTCTTCGTTCTCTGTGTGACGTGTGGAGCCTTTGTAAATGAGTCCCTGACTCAAAGGGTTTTAATTCCTAGACTTTAAATAAAAAAAAAAAAAAAAAATCTGTTTACCCACCCAATTCCCCTCCCCCGAGTTGTGTCCCCTGTGGAGTTGGATTACTTAATCTGCCCGCCCCCCCCGACTTTCACCCTCTATACTCTACTTTGTTAAGTATTCGTGTCTGTGCAGCTCCCTGGTGCTTTTGGCTCTGTCTGTTGCTTTAGCTATTTTTACATGTTGGTATGATGTTTCACGCTGTTTTCCTTGTGCGATTTTGTACTGTGCTCTTATGTATACACTATCTTGACCTACACCCGACTCAGGGTTACGTGGTCCATCCCAACCTGTGCTCCCTTTACCTTTAGGCCTGGCTCCTGAAGAGATAGAAGTAAACAGGTACAAGGTATCTCAGAAGGTCACTGAAATACTTTTGGCTGTCATAGCCTTCCACTAGGAAGACTTGCACAGCCAAAGGGAAAAGGTTTCCATCTGGTGCTCCAAAACCCATCTGGACCTCTGAGGCCCACCTGGCAAGGTTCTGGAGTAGTTGCTGGACCTTTCTGATGCTGACCTATGGTATTCCACAGTTAAGGTCCATTTGTATGCTATTTCTGCATACCATGAGTCCATGGGTACTCTCTATCTGGCACAGCTGCCACTGTTCAAGAAGTTCCTTAAGGGCATCTTACACAAAAGGCCCCCATCAGGAAGCTGGTGACTGCCTGGGATAGTGCTGTATATGCTCACCCATAAACCTTTTGAGCCCCTTCTGACATGTGTGCTGAAGTTTTTAACTTGAAAAGCAGATTTTCTAGTGGCCATGTCTGAAATCCATGCCTTGGTCACATATCCCCCATATACTGTTTTTCACAAGGACAGGGTAGTTCTCCGCACACACCCAAAGTTCCTTCTTAAAGTGGTGTCGGAGTTCCATCTGAATTGGCCACTGTGTTGCTTACATACTTTGCCAACTTCCAGAAGGAAGGAGAGGTGCACTCTCCATTATCTGAATGTTCAGAGCGTCCTTACATTTTTCCTGGACAGAAGCAAGGACTTCAGGCAATCCAAACAGCTATTTGCCTCCTTCGATCCCTGTTGATAAAGACAACCTGTTATAGTCAAGTACATTATGTCTGGATTATGAGCTGTCTACACCACTGCTATGCCATGGCACGGGTCAAGCTTGATGTTCAGTTGCATGCCCACTCCACTAGGACAGTTGTCATGTCCCTGGCAGAGATTGACTTGTCTATCGGTGATACACTGCAGAGCTGTAATGTGGAGCACAAGGTGCACTTTTGTTAAGCACTATGCCCTGGATGTCCATACCAGGCAGCATGCCACCTTTGGCAGGACTAACCTGAATGGACTTCTTTTTTCAACAGATTTTTATTGAGTTTTCAAGTAAATAACAACAGAATAACAGATACAATATAAAATGCATAAAACTATACAGAAGAGTAGCAGAAATGACAATATTCAAAAAGTACATGCAGAGATAAACTATAATACACTTCAGGTTCTTATTAAGAGATCTACTATGCAGAGACTGTTTCAATTCAAGATTAGATAATGAATTATTACTGTCTAATCTAATCAGGCTTATGGGGTTGTTGGGTCTTCAAGAAAGAACCCCGAATCTTCTGAAAGATTTCTAACTTGTCTAAGATAAAATAGCTGATCCTTTTACTGTAACCTGAATTGACTTCTGTCCTGAGTGAGTCCTTGGGTCCTACTGCCTTAGCCTGAGAGACTTTTGTCTGAGCTTTGTACTCTGGGAATCAGTGGTGAAGACTGATTCCTGGAAGATACGAAAATTACATACTCACCGTAATTCTTGATCTTCTAGGAATATCTTCACCACAGGTTCACTAGACCACTGCCATCCCATGGGCTCACTCCAGTCTCTTGCTTGGTCTTCACCCCTTGCTCTTGCTTTGGACTGTGAAGACACTGTGTTACTGACTTCTTGACCCTTCTTACAAGGGTTACCAGAGCTATCTTATGCCCTTAGGTTTACTGCATAAGTACTAGTTAGGTTATGCTGTACCTCCTTGGTAAAAAAGGTGCTGAGGCGGTTAAGGGCTGGTGCAGAGGTAAGCTTGGCACCCCAAGCCATTCTCACAGTGCCGTGCATGCGCACAGCTTGCCTCTGTCAGCCCTCCTGAAAAGTTCTGGCTCCTGCAGCATCCTAGCGCCTCCAGCTCAAACCCATTAGTGTGAATCAATGGTGAAGATATTCCTATAAGATCATGAATTACAGTGAGTATGTCATTTTCATTTCCTGATGTGGGCTAGAACCCACAACCTTCTGATCTTCATGCCTCAGAGACGAGCAACCTCCTGAGCCACTGGCACTGCAAGCATACGGGCCCAGCGCTGCACCCACTGCTCTATAAGAGCTGCCCAGTGGTGCAACTCCACCTGAATCCCACTTAGAGACAGAGAGAGGCTATGGGTCACAGACTTCGACCTCCTGGAACTAGAGGCCCTCACAGACACTGAAGGTGACGGTGAAGACCTTCGGCTCCTAGACACTGAAGATCTTGTGACACACCTTGCAGAGGGCAACCTCAATTGGTGCCATTTCTTCCCCTTCCAGCGCGAAGAAGATGAAGTCAAGGCCGGGCAGTGCCAGGACCCTGACGCCAAGCGTGTGTGGGATCAGGACCACTTTTTTTGTGCTTGCAGGAGGACTGTCCTTCCTCCCGGGCACTGGTCTGCCTGTAGTAAAACCCCAGCCCCAACGGGGAGTCTGTACCGAACACTGCCTCTCTGCTGGAGCAGCCTGCCTCTTCAGGCTCTCTACCATACTCCATGGCCTTGAATCATTGATGCTTAGTTAGGCTGAGAAGAAACTGACAAAAATTATTTTATTTATTTGAATTTTGGTAACCGGGTGAGCCCACTGAGACTTTACAGTCTCTTTTTCAGGGGCAACCTAGAAAGTGCAGAACATAGACAATGACATGGCAGTAGCAGTGGATGCATTTACATTATTCACTGATTCACAAAAATTCATCATTTACAGAAACATTCACAGATTAAACATTTACAGAGTACAAAGACATGGCAGTTACAGTGGTTATATTTACATCTTTTGTAGATTTACAAAATGCACCATTTACAGATAACACTTACGTCGAATAGTCGCATAAACAGAAGGGGTCAGGGAGCTGAGATTCTAATACATATAAGGATCAGTGAGTGGGAAAAATTTATGCATAGCATTATGGAAGCCGGACCAAGAGTCAACAGAAGCAGGAGCAAAGTGATGAGGCACTGAGGTGGTGTAATAAGGAGGATTGGAACTTAGCGAGGGAGGTGCAGGATAACATAGAGTGTGGTAGTGAGTTCCAACTAGACACTGCCAAGAAGGCAAAAGATCTCTGGGCCACTGCTAACCAAGGTTTGGGCAGTATGAGAAGAGGGAGGGAGGCGGATCTAAGAGCATGTGGAGGTTGCTGGAGCTGAACAAGTTCAGTAAGGCAAAGAGGGGTGTAACAGTGGACCAGTTTGGGTACTAAACTCAGCGTGGCATACTGGAGTTTGGATTTTTACGTTTGCCAGTCCAGGGAGGAAAGGACATCGCAGTGGTGGTGACGGGCATTGACCCCTAAGACAAACCTTCCCACCCTATGATAGGCCTGTTTAAGGCAAGATAAGATGGTTGTGTTGGTTGCAAGTAGTAGCAGGGCACCATACGTAAGGAGGGGCAGGAGGGTGGCTGCCGCAATCTTGTGGCATGAAGCCGATGTGAGGAAGGGTCATATGCGGTAGAGCAGACCCAGCTTTTGGTTTAGAGCTTTAGTTAAGAGGGTGACATGAGTGTTCAGGGAAAGCGAGGAATCTAAGGTGATACCCAGATATTTAAAGGATGGGACAGATTCAAAGGCATCACCATTATGGGAGAGTATCACAAGAGGGGGGTGGGAAGAAGGGATTGGAGAACAGCATGCATTTTTTGGGGGGTTTTGAGGGCTACTTTGTGAATAATAAAGGACGATTTTGTTGAACACTATTTTGTGAAGAAAATGTTGTGACAAAGTTCATTAAACAGACACAAAAATAACAAGCTCTAACTTTAAACACAAAACTGAAAAGAACTGAATGCTATTGTTGTATAGACGTGAAATTTTGACTCCCGGTGGACGAGCGAGGAAAACTCTGAAGTGCACTCCACAGCAGGGAAAAAAGGAATGAGGTGGACTGGTGCTGAGGTATGCGTGTGCCCCTGTGCTTTATTTCGTGGTGCCATGCATGCACGTTGCTTACCTCGGTGCCAGCCCTCTGAGAAGTTCTGGCTCTCACAGGGTCCTAGCACCTCTGGCTCTGACCCACTAGGGGGAATCAATCATGAAGATAGATTTCTGGAAGATTCTGATTTCCTACAGAAAATACAGTTTATCCACGTATAGTTTTTTGCAATTTTTATAATCAGAACCACAGTACCCCCCCCACAAGGAAGTCAGGTGCTGGACTCTGGAGAATAAGGGCAAGGGCCTCCACAGCATTCACACAAACCCTCCCAACTGACCAGGAAGCAGCAATGATGGGTGGCAAGGCAGTTGCGTGTCCCTCCTCCTCCTGGCCAGAGGAAGGGTGCTGCTAGGGTGACTCTGTAGTCAGGGTGAAGGATGGGAAATTATTTAAAAAAAAAAAACCTTGATCAGGATTTTGTGTGTGTGGGGGGCAAAAGTAGGCTCAATGACTGTAGTCAGGGTGGAGGAAGGAAATTATGTTTGTGTTGGGGAAGTGATGGAAAATTATTTAAAAAAAAAAAACCTTGATCAGGATTTTGTGTATGTGTGGGGCGGGGGCAAAAAGCTAGCTCCAATGACTCTGTAGTCAGGGTGGAGGAAGGGAAATTGTGTGTGTGTTGGGGGGGAAGCATGCTCCAGTATCCTCTAGCGGAAGGGAAGCAAGAAAGAATAATCAATGTTGGAATTACAGAGGGACATGCTAGGATTCTACTCCATAGCATTGACGTGAACACCTGTCGCTTTTGCATCACTGCCATTGACCTAAAATGGAAGGGGGCACTTTTAAAGTCACGGAGTCCTATTTTCAAAAGACTTTTACATTAGGAACAGAATGGAAGAATTCCTTTACATTAGGAACAGAACGGTAGAATTTATTTACATTAGGAACAGAATGGGAGAATTCCTTTACATTAGGAATAGAACGGGAGAATTCCTTTACATTAGGTGCAGAATTCCTTTACATTAAGAACAGAATGGAGGAATTCCTTTACATTAGGAACAGAACAGCAGAATTCCTTTACATTAGGAACAGAATGGGAGAATTCCTTTACATTAGGAACAGAACAGGGGAATTCCTTTAAAAAAAAAAAAAAGACTGCAGGCACACCAGCACAGCAGTAGAGCTGCCGCTCACGACACCACTGCCCTGGGTTCAGGAACAAGTGTAGGCCATTGGTGGGCCAGCCTCCTTCATGGGGGGAGAGTGCCGCATCCTGCTGCTTTACCACCACCTGGATGCACATGGGTGGTGGTGCAGGGGATTGGCGTCTTGTGGGAGGGGTCCTGGAGCACAACTCAGCACTGGCTGCATTGAGATTCCCAGCATCCAGTCTCCTTATACGCTTCTGGTAGGGGTGGTGGGGTGAACAGAAAAAGGAAAATGGAGGCGCAGGATTGGAGGATGAAGCCTCCACCAGCCTACCACTTCCACTGCCGGGTCCATGCCACAATCCATCAGAGGATGCCACCAGCCTTCACTTGTGCCATGAGTGGCCAGATATCTGCAGGGGGAGACACTGGTGCTGAAGGAATACCCCAGCCCCTGGGGGACAAGCTGGGGGGGCGCAGCACAGCAGTGTGTGTCACGGGTGGACTGGGTGGTCCCAATGGCTGGTGGACCTTGGCAGGAAGGTATAAGGGCGCCGATGAGGTAAGTGGAAGGAAGACCCGACTGGGCCCAAAACTCAGAAGCATAAACAAACTAAAAAAAAGTCTGACTGACACCTAACCATTCACACCAGTGCACCAAGTAGCAGGGAACAACTCTGGCATGCAGGTGATGCAGCTCCAAGCCAGAGATGTCTGTAACAGGTGCTGACAGGGAGAACTTACTACACACTGCCAGAAGCCCTTCTGGACAACACAGAATGCACACAACAAGGAGGTGGGATGGGAGAATAGGTGTAAAGGGCCCTGTGATGCCCCAAATGATAGCCTTCAGGGCTATACAGGACACCAATGGAAAGGAACGTGTGCTCCGTGGCTGTTTAACTCCTATTTCCAAATAAAATGTCATACTTCTCCAATGCCTCAAGGCCCTCATGTACACCGGCTCCATTCCCCCGTCCTTAGCTGCTACCTCCCGACAAAGAAAAGCTCTATCTCCGTGACCCTGCCCAGGGAGCCCCCAGGCAGGATTACACTAGATTTACCAGTGTGCGTGGGGGGGGGAGTGCAAAGGACAACCCATGAAAGACTGGTGGCAAAAACTGGGCACGGGTTGGGGGTGAGTTAGGTGGGCAGCAAGAGCTGGCCTATATGAGGTCCGGAGTGGGTAGACATTAACTGAGTAGAAGTAATAAAGGGATGAAAGGAACAGGCACCAACACACTAGTGGGTGACTCTTCTAATCAGTCTTACCGATGCACCAGTGACTGACTCCTAATGAAACGTGCTTACCAGTTGTACTACTGGGCGAATCCTAATGAAACCTGCTTACCAGTTGCACTACTGGCCAACTCCTAAGCAAACATGCTTAACAGTGCACTACTAGCCAACTCCTAATCAAACACACTTACCAGTGCACTTTTGGGCAACTCCTAATCAAACACGCTTACCAGTGCACTACTGGGTGACTCCTAATCAAACACGCTTACCAGTGCACTATTGGGCAACTCCTAATCAAACATGCTTACCAGTGCACTACTGGCCAACTCCTAATCAAACACACTTACCGATACACTATTGGGTGACTCCTAATCAAACATGCTTGCCAGTGCACTATTGGGTGACTCCTAATCAAACGCACTTACCAGTGTATTATTGGGCAACTCCTAATCAAATGTGCTTAATAGTGCGCTATTGGCTGACTCATAATCAAACACGCTTACCAGTGCAGCTACAGTTTAACTGAAAGATCATCTTCAACAGTTTAATGTTTGTACCTGCTTTGTATAACTTGCCATTCTCTGCTGGTCTGCTGTACATGTTTGAATATTTATACTTTTGCACCATGTCACTTTATTATGTATCTGTAACATATTCCTGACTTGGGGCTAGATTCACAGAAATGCACAAAGTGCAGCGCAAAAGTCTGTGCTACGCATTGCAGTTGCGCAGGTTTGAAGTACGAAAATTACGTACCTACCATAATTCTTAGTCTTCTTGGACAAGTCTTCACCGTTTCTTCATACTTCTGGATTCAAGCCGGAGGCACTAGGACCCTGCAGGAGCTAAAAATCTTCAGGAGGGCCAGCGCCATGGTAGGACACACATGCGCGGCACCACAAGATTAGCTTGGGCCTGTGTAGGCTACCTCAGCATTGACCCTCCAACTGCCTCGGTACCATTTTTATTGAGGTGCAGCATAAATAAAACTAGACAAACACTTAACCTAGCAAAGGCATAAGATAGCCCTCTTTGACCCATACAAGAAGGGTCAATTTAAAACCATGTATTCACAGCCCAACCAACAAGGGATTGAAGACCAGGAACAGACTGAGTGAGCTCAGGGGGTGGTGGGTGGGTGTATGAATAAATGGTGAAGACTTGTCCAAGAAGATCAGGAATTACAGTAGGCACGTAATTTTCATATCTTCCTGGACTGAAAGTCTTCACTGCTTATTCATGCTTCTGGGTTAGAGTACCAAGCTAAACCTATCCCCCGAGCAGGGTGGCAGGAGACAGAGCAGACTCAGGACAGAATTCCATTAAGGACTGTCATGCCAAAGGAAGCATGCTGTCTGGCATGGACATCTGTTTGTTTATTTTATTTGTACATCAGAATGACCTTTAGCTATGTGCTCATTTGCAAAGGTTCCATGTCAAAATATGAAACAAACAGGAAGTATACAAGCATTAAAATGAGCATCGGATTACAATCATTGCTTTGTTACAGGCAACTCAGTGTGAGCATTTGTTAGGACAAAGAGACAACAATACAGTACAAGGTTGGCAACTCAGTAGAATCATTAGTAATAAATACATTATACAGCTTGGTTGGAGGAGTAGGGAGGTAGAGGGAGATGGGAGGAGGGTAAGGGTGGAAAGGGGCTAGGGAGGTTGGAGCACAGAAGGTCAAGCAGAGGTAAGGGCAGGTAAAGGGATGGGTTAGGACTGGTATTTGCACATGGATTCTTGTGTCAGTTCCTTCTTTAGGGCTCTCTTGAACTGTGACATTTTAGGTAGCTCAGTGATCGAGGTTGGGAGGCTGTTTAGCCATTGTGCAGCTTGAGTATCAAAAGCTCGTTGGCCCTGGTTAGAGCGTAGTGCTTCACAAAGGTGTGCACCGAGCTCCAAGTAGCTGCTTTGCAAATGTCAACAGTGGGAACAGAGCGTATTTCTGCCAGGGACGCAGTGACCGCTCTAGTCGAGTGGGCGCTTACCTGGCCTTCCAACTTGACCTGTGCCATAGAATAGCAATGGCAAAGGCATGCCTCTATCCAAGCAGAAATACATCTGATGCATACCAGCTGACCCAGCTGAGCCGTCCTGAAAGACATAAAGAGTTGCTTCACTTGACAGATGTCCCCAGTCCTATCGATGTAGAAACGTAAGGCTCTCTTAACACCCAGGGAGTGAAGGGTGTGTTCACCTTCATTTTGGAAATTAGAGAAATAAGTGGGGACAGCCAATGGCTGGTTGAGGTGTAGTTCCAAAACCACTTTGAGTAGGAATTTAGGGTGAGTACGGAGCATCACCTTTGTCTCTGTGAAAGACAGTATACAGAGGGTCCGTGGCCAATGCATGTATTTCAGAGACCCTGCAAGCGGAAGTGATGGCCACCAAAAAGGCGGTCTTCCAGGTCAGAACCTTCAGATCACATGTGGCTAGAGGCTCAAAGGGTTTGCGAGTGAGCATATCTAGCAGGAGATTAATATCCCAGGGGCAACTAGCTTCCTAACAGGGACCTTATGTGCAGAATGCCTTCGAGGAATCTCTTGAACAAAGGCACTGAGCCAGAGACATATTCTGGACTGGCTCATGATAGGCAGAAAGCGCGCAGACTGGGTGTACCTTTATCATCGAATACTGCAGTCCTGCATCTGAAAGGTCTAACAGGTACTCCAGCACTTTATTTGGTGGGCACTGGAATGGATTTAAAGAGATCTTAGCACACCATAGTGAGAAACACTTCCATTTAGCGATGTAAGTCTTTCTGGTGGAGGGCTTATGCGGTGCCAAAAGAGCCTTTGAGATTCTTTGAGAAACTCTGAACCTGCCCACTTCTGTCTCCTCAGGAGCCAGGTATGGAGATGAAGGGAGTGCAGGTTGGGATGGACCAGGGGGTCCCTGTGTCAGGAGGTCCATTTACAGAGGCAGCTGCCTCAGGGGACCCTCCAACAACTTGATCAATGGAAACCAGATCTGTCAAGGCCAGTATGGTGTAATTATAATCATCTTGCCCCTCCCCGTACCTCTAATCTGAGCAGCACCCTCCGAACTAGAGGTAGAGGAGGAAATGCGCACAGAAAGTGTCTTGTCCACCACAGTCTGAATGCATCCTGACAGAAAATGCCAAGTTCTAGATTTCTGGAGCAGAATAGAGGCAGTTTTGTGTTGAGTGGGGATGCAAAAAGGTCCGTGTCCAGACTGCCCCACTCGTCAAAGAGCAATTGCATGATGTCTGGTGCAAGCGACCATTCATGAGGGTCCGCTTCTGTCCTGCTGAGGTGATCCGCCAGATTGTTCTGAGTTCCTGAGAGGTAGACTGCCTGAATCAGAGCGTTGTGTTTGAGGCACCATTCCTATACCCTCATGGCTTCCCTGCACAATGGGCAGGAGTGTGCCCCACCCTGTTTGTTGATGTAGTACATCACAGCCTTGTTGTCTGTCTGAAGAAGAATTACTTTGTGACAGAGGACATCCTCTAGGGCTCGAACAGCATACAGGACCACTCTCATCTCCAGAACATTGATGTGTAGATGAGACTCCTCCTGGATCCACACTCCTCGGTGTGAAAATCTTGGCAGTGAGACCCCCAGCCTAGCAGAGATGCATCTATGATGATGATAATCTGAGACTCCAGTGGGGCAAAGGGGAGACCTTAAGGAAGGTTGTTCTCCTGAATCCACTATGCAAGTGACCTCCTCAGAGGCTCTGTCACCTTGATGGAGTAAGACTGTGGATGTGCTTTTGGTGACCACTGCATGCTGAGCATCCACTGGGTGGTTCTCATATGTAGCTGAGCTAGCGGTACTTTGAATACAGACGAGGCCATGAGGTCTAACATTTGTTGCATCAAATGAGCTTATACCAAATTGTTCTCACTGATGTAGCAAGCCATCTGGAGAATGTCATTCCTCCTGTCCTCTGGGAGAAACGCCCTTGCTTTGGAAGTGTCTAGGAGGGCCCCTATGAAGAGGAGCAGCTGAGATGCTTTAATCTGCGACTTTTCCAAGTTCAGCAAAACCGTGAGGAACTGAGATGATATAGAGACTGCCTCTCGTGTCTCCTGCCTTGATGGACTTGCCAGTAGCCAATTATCTAGGTATGGCAAGACTTGAATGCAGAGCTTTCTGAGGTGTACAGTAAGAACTGCGAAACACTTTGTAAAGACATGAGGCACCAAGGAGAGCCCAAAGGGCAGGACTCTGAATTGGTAATGCTGACCCAGTGCCACAAAGCAGAGGTACTTGCGGTGGCACGGATGTACATGCTGGTAGGTGTCCTGCATATCCAGGGATGCTAGCCAGTCATGCTGTTGGAGAAGTGGTAGGAGTGTTCCCAGGGAGACCATCTTGAACTTTTCCTGGAACAAAAACTTGCTCAATTTAGTGAGGTCAAGAATGGGGCACCTGCTGCCTGTCTTCTCTGGAACCAGAAAATAATGGGAGTAGAATCCCACGTTCTATTTCTCCCATGGAACTACCTCCACTGCCCTGTTTTGAAGGAGGCCCTAAATCTCTGAAGTGAGAAGGTCTGACTGTGCAGTGGAGAGACTGTGTTGCCGCTTGGGTGGACAATTGGGGGGGGACTCTCAGAAAGGTTGAGAGAGTACCCTTCCCAGATAATCTGGAGGACCCATGTGTCTGTTATGATAGACAGCCATTGGCTGTAGAACTGAGTTAGACGACCACCCACCACTGAGGAGAGGTCCACCTCGAACAGCTGAGGTGAGACCTGGGCCAACGTCAAACAGATAAGTACCATTGAAAGGTACATTCATGACCTGTTGTTGAGTATCAGAAGAGAATCCTGATGTTCTAAGCCAGGAATGCCATCTGATACAGATTCCAGCGGCAGCTGCCTTGGAGGCAATGTTGTAGGTATCTATAGAAGCTTTGAGCTGATGGCTGTTGGATTCTACGCTCCGGGTAATAGTTTGCAGAAGCTCTATTTTGGAGTCGGACTCTGGGAGATTCTCTACTACTGATTTGAGAGAGTTCCAAAAGACGTACTCATATTGGGAGAAATGCCCCATATAACTGGCGATTCGCATGCCCAGGGTTGCAGCTGCGAATGCCCGTTTTCCCAAGGTATCAATTTTACAAGATTCCTTATTGATAGGATGCGCTGAAGTCTCCTGAGGGAAAACAGCCTTGTCATTCTCTGCAAGGACAATCAAAGCATCTGCAATGGGTTGTGCTGCTAAGAAGGGTCTCTCCTTGGGAGGGACATACTTTCTGTTTGTGGATTTGGCCATGGAAGGAATGAGAGCAGGCCTCTCCCACACTGCTTGTGACAAAGTCTCAAAGGAAGGGGGAACGGGAGACTTAAGGCTTTCTGGAACATTAAGAATATGAAGGAACTCAAAGCGTAAAAGCCTTCCTGGGTCCACAGAAGAAGTTTGTAGAGCCAAGGCTGCTCCCAGGTTCCTAAGAAGAGACTGGAAGGAAAGATCTTCAACAAGAGGTTCAGCTGGGGCAAGGGTTTCTTGTCCAAACTGTGGAATGAGTCATTGTTGCCATTTTCAGAAATAATAAAATCAGGATTGGACTCGTCCTGTTCCACATCCACCTCGGATAAATCAGGAGTTGCCCATGCCAAGCTGCATCCCGGCCTAGGCAAGGGATAGACAGGCGACACCAGGACTGACATTGGACCCAGCATTGAAGACCCAGGCACCACAAGCAGCACCAAAGATCCCGACACCATACATGGCACTTAAAATCCTGATGCCATACGCTGCACCTAGGATTCCAGCAACAGCACTCAGGAAAGCCTGCCAGACCTGGAAAGAGAAGGGGAAGGGAATGGTACCTGTGCTGGCCTCTGTATGGAAACAGAGTTGGGGGGAGGCACATGGAACCAGTGTCAGCGGTACCAGTACTGGAGAGGGAAGAATTTCCATGCTGGTGCCAAATGTACATCCTGCCCCAAAGACCCCAGCCATGGCCCAGCAGCTCTGAGACCCGAGGGCCCCAGAACTGGGTCCGTTGGAAAGGGCAAATGAGACAGATGCTGTACCCAATGTCCCATAAGAGCATTCCAGTGATGAAACTGCCCACTGGAAACCCTGCAAGAGGACAAAGAGGTGCTCCGGTGCCGAGAGTCCAGGCCGTCAAGAGTGAAGGCCACTGGGGAGCCAGGAGGGGTCAGGATGGGCCTGCCACTCTCGACTACCAAAGACCCCCTAGCAGACATACCAGAGGGCGACCTTGAGTGGTATTGTTTCTTTTTCTTCTGCCGGGAAGAGGAAGAACTCGAGGCCGAGTGGCACCAGGTCCTCGACCTGGATCCGGAACGGGACCGCTTCTTTTTGTATTTTACTCACAGCAGGTGAGCGACATTGTCACTGAAGTGCACTCGACAGTGGGGAAGAAAGGAACTGAGGTGGTTGGAGGGTCAATGCTGAGGTAGCCTACACAGGAGCGAGCCAGTCTTGCGGTGCTGTGCATGTGCAGGCCTATCACGGTGCTGGCACTCCTGAAGATATTTGACTCCCGAAGGGTTTTAGCACCTCCTGCTTGAACCCAAAACTATAAATAAATGGTGAAAACTTTCAGTCCAGGAAAATCTTGCTATTCACAGTCGGATAGCGCACCATGCTATCTGACTGTGAATAGGGGCTGGAGGGCCAAAGCTAACCCAGAAAAACCCCCGCTAACCCCACTAGCGCTGCCTCGACAGTCAGTCAGGAGAATGGCCCTGCAATGAATAGCACAGCGCTGCAGTATTTCCCATTCACCAAAGCAGCCATGTAATGAGCCCATTTGTCTTGCAAGGTGCTAGGTGTCCATTTGCATGCCCATTATTGGCTCATTTACATGGACTGCGGGTGGCTTATTGTGCCCCCTCAGCCTCTGCCCAACAGAGCCGCAGTACCTTTTTTTTTTTCAATTGTTTAACCAGGTGAGACACACTAAGCTGAAAGCTTGTTTACAGGTGCAACCTGGGAGCACAGGGAAGTTAAGTGACTTGCTCAGGGTCACACAATATGCAAGTGGGGGCTGTGGGATTCAAACCCAGGTCTTCAGATTTGCAGCTCAGAGCCTTAAACCACTATGCTATACTGCCTGATGGTCTAGTGGTCCCTCCCCTGTCCTGATCGCCGATCACCATCCCGTAAGAAAAAAAGAAAATGTCCCTGGTGAACTAGTGGTCCTTCCCTTGTTCCAGTCGCTGACCCTGTAATAATAAAACTGTTTACTTCGTGGTCTAGTGGTTCCCTCCCCATCCCCAATCGCCAGTCCCAGTAGTGAAACCCAGTCTCTGTGGTGGTCCAGTGTCCATCCCCCCCGCCGATCAATTTCCCAATGTATGGAAAAATTCCCTGCTGGTCTAGTGGTCCAGTCCCTCGCTGATCGCCGTCTTGACCATGGTGACATATGCCAATAATGGTACTCTGGTGGCTAGTGGTCCTTCCCCGTACCCGATCACCCACCTGACAGTGATAAAATATTCCCGGTGTCCATCCCCCCCACATCCTGATGCTTCTAGAAAAGAACAGTTACGGAAGAACTTACCATAACAGTAGATCTTCAAGAGAAGCTGTTGCAGCAGGTCATACCAGTAGGACTAAGCCACCACACAGAAAATTTCTAGCTAGCAGTCAATCACAAGGGACCGCCCACCACCGACGTCAGTCAGGTGACATCAACCTAGCCTATATAGGTGGGTGGTCCCCCACACCTACCTCAGTTCTCCCACTGAAGACCCCATACGGGCAGCTAAAGGAGAACTGAGGAGGTTTCCCAAGAGCAAAAAGAAAGGCAGAAGTAGTACAAGACAAAGAGAGTCGCAGGGGAAATGAGGGAGGGAAAGCAGGGCCTGCTGCAAGAGCTTCTCTCAAAGATCTACTGTTATGGTAAGTTCTTACGTAACTGTACTATCTTACTTCGAGGAAGGCTCTTGCAGAAGGCCACACCAGTAGGACTGAGTCCCAAGCAGTACCAGGTATCACTAGGATAACACCACCAGGATGAGGACAGATCAGCAGCCAAGAGCTCAGGAGAGAAGGCCCTGAAGAACTGCTAGGCCAAAACTGGCCCTGCACTTAGAGGCAATGTCCAGACTGTAATGCTTAGAGAAAGTGTGGACAGAACTCCAGGTGGCAGCTGCACAGATGTCAGTCATGGACACATCTCTAAAGCAAGTTGTGGAGTCAGCCATACCCCTGGTGGAATGGCCCTTGACCACCCCCCGGAAGGGGTTTGTTGTACTTGTGGTAGCAATAAACAATGCAATTTGTTAACCACTTAGACAAAACACTGTTTGGAAATGGTGTCCTCTCTCTTAGGGGCGAACGAAAATGGAAATTAGTAGTAGCAGTAAAAACTTTATTTTTATACAGGAAGACGTCATTTAGGTTATGCAACCCAGTTTTCAAGACAGCCCTGTTTGTAGCTAAGTTACCTGCACATGTACTTATGCTATACAAATAGAGTAGAAATACACTACATACATACAAGACATAAACTACTAAAAACAAACTACTAAAACTTTTTTTTAAGACAAATTGTATCATCCTAAAACAGAACAGAGTTACAACTGATGTCCAAGTATTACATTGCAGCTTTCTAGTTACATAAATAACCAGAAATTCATCTAGAGTTGTTATTTGATCCTAAAATATATAAAGGATTACCATTTGTGCCCAAGCTGTGCAAAATTGAAGTACCACATACTAATTGCAAGAGCAATTAAATTGGTTCAAACCATTTATCTCCTGAACAAATAAATCAAATGATGGAGATGTTCGGTCGGAATAAGGCAGAATATTCCGGTATCTAGCTGCTTGAAATCGCAGTGTTCTGTCTCCATGTTTGTTTCTGATTATAGGAAAGGAGATTTTATTTATGTGAACCGTTCTTTTGGTGTCCTCAGAAGTCAAGCTGTCCCTATCAAACAATATTTCATTAATATAATGATTTGGGAAGAGAACATGATATCTGTAAATTATTTTTTGCCAAGATCTTGCATGGTTAATATCTAGGGACTGCCATTGTAATGAGGACAACAAAGTACAATGATGGGTTCGTATGTTACATTGTAGTACGTACCTAGCTATTTTGTAATACACCCTAACTTGTTTATTAATTGTTTATTTGTGGTCTGCTATAAAAGTTTTTTACATACCTACCGTAATTCTTGATCTTCTTAGACAAAGTCTTCACCATTCATTCACACTATTAGGACTACGCCAGAGGCGCTAGGATCTGATGGGAGCCAAAAATCTTCAGGAAGGCCGGCGCCGATATAGGACCATGCATGCGTGACACCATGAGACTGGCTCGTGCTCGTATAGGCTGTCCCAGCGTCGACCCTCTAACCGCTTCGGTACCTTTTTGACTAAGGAGGTGCAGCGTAACTAAACCTAGGAAAACCTAACTTAATCTGGACATAAAATAACTTGGATGACCCATGAAAGAAGGGTCAACGTAACTGTGTCTTCACGGCCCAGACCAATGAGGGAGTGAAGACCAGAAACAGGATGAGTGAGCTTGGGGGATGGTGGGTGAATGTGTGAATGAATGGTGAAGACTTCCTCCAAGAAGATCAAGAATTACAGTACGTATGTAATTTCTATATCTTCCTGGACTAAAGTCTTCACCATTCATTCACACTATTGGGAGAGTACCAAGCTAAGAACCAATCCCCTGAGCAGGGCGACAGGAGACAAAGCTCACTCAGGACAGCAGTCTGTTAAGGACTGTCCTGGGCTGGATCGGTGGCATAGAGGGCTGAGGTGGGCACTGGTGCCTTACCTTGGCCCACGCCGGTGACCCGGGTTCGGGTACAGACTCGGGACGCCAGAGGCTTGCAGGGGAAGGAGAGGATCAAGCGTATGTAGGACTACTCTCCTCTCCTGGGGTGGGTAGTGGGTTGACGTCACGCTGTGGTGGCCCGTGGTGGAGACCATGAGCACAACAGACGCACGTCAGGGGATGCACTAGAAAAAGTGGAAATACCACCCCACTCTAAGCCAGATGACAGCTGCCCGGATGTCTGATGCCATTCATGTCCCTGCCAAGTCCTCTGTCCCAGCAGCCCCCCAGGGCCAAGTGTAGCGCTGGCTTGCCCTAGCTGGCGCATTCCCCCTCCGGAGGGCCCATCAGAAGGAGCGTACCTGGTTATCCTGGGGGTCGGCTATATGGGACCGGAGGATCAGAGAACAGATGGACCAGAGCAAGCATTGGCAAGCATGAAGAAGAGGCTGGAGTGGAGCACGTAGGGAGGAGGTAAAAAAGATAATACAAAAAAAAAGGATTGTCCTGCCAAAGGAAGTATGCTGTCTGGTGTGGACATCCAGAGCGTAGTGCTTCACAAATGTATGCACCGAGCTCCAAGTATCCACTTATAAATATCTGCCATGGGCATGTTACAAAGTTCTGCCAGGGATGCTGTGACCGCCCTGGTAGAGTGGACATAAACCTGACATTCCAACTTGACCTGCGCCATCGAGTAGCAATGGTGAAGGCATGCCACTAACCACACTGAAATGCATCTAATAGCAACAGGCTGACACAGCAGGGTCATGCTGAATGATACAAAGAGTTGCTTGGCTTTGCGAATCTCTTTCATTCTGTCGATGTAGAATCACAAAGCCCTCTTGACATTCAAGGAGTGAAGGGTGCGTTCCCTTTCATTCTGGAAGTTGCCAAAATAAGTAGGAAGAACCAAGGGTTGACTGAGGTGAATGTCCGAAACCACTTTGGGTAGGAATTTAGGGTGAGTACGAAGTACCACCTTGTCCTTGTGAAAGACAGTATATGGAGGGTCTATGACCAAGGCATGGATTTCAGAAACCCTGCGAGCAGAAGTAATGGCCACCAAGAAGGCAGTCTTCCAGGTCTGAAACTTCAAGTCACAGGTGGCTAGGGGTCTTTATGGGTGAACATATCTGGCATGAGGATAATATCCCATGCGGCCACTGGCTTCCTGACTGGAGGTCTAGTGTGCAGGAAGGAATCTCTTGACTAGCAGTAACTGAGCCAGCATCATGTTCTGTAGGCAGAAATTGCACAGAGATGTACTTTTACTGTTGAGTATTGCAGTCCTGCATTTGGTAGGTCTAAGAGGTACTCCAACACCTTACTTGGTGGGCAACAAAAGACGTCCAGAAGGGACTTCATACACCAAATCGAGAAGCATTTCCATTTAGCAGTGGAAGTCTTCCTAGTGGAGGGCTTACGTGCTGCCAACTGGATTTCCAAGATTCTCTGAGAAACCTGAAATGTACCCACTTCTATCTCCTCAGGAGCCAGGCATAGAGATGAAGGGAGCGCAGGTTAGGATGGACCAGAGGTCCCTGTATCAGGAGGTCCTTTCGCAGAGGGAGTTGCCTTGGGGGAACATCTGACAACTTGTTGATCAATAGGAACCATAACTGTCGAGGCCGGTATGGGGCAATTAAAATCATCTTGCCCCCTTGTGCATCCAATTTGAGCATCGCCCTCTGAACCAGCAGAAGAGGAGGAAATGCGTACAGAAAGCATCTTGTCCACCGCAGTCTGAATGCATCATGACAGAAAACGCCAGGTTCTGTATTTCTTGATTAGAATGGCATCAATTTTGTGTTGCGTGGGGACGCAAAAAGGGCCAGGTCTGGACTGCCCCATTCGTCGAATAGTGATTGCACGATGTCTGGTGTGAGCGACCATTTGTGGGGATCCGCCTCCGTCCTGCTGCTGCGATCCACCACGTCATTCTGAGTTCCCAGTAGGTAGACTGCCTGAATCAAAGCATTGTGCTTGAGACACCACTCCCACACCCTCATGGCCTCCCTGCACAGTGGGCAGAAGTGTGCTCCACCCTGTTTGTTGATGTAGTACATTACAGTCTTGTCCGTCTGAAGAAGAATTACCTTGTGACAAAGGACATCCTTCAGGGCTCAAGCAGCGTACAGGACAGCTCTCATCTCTAGAACGTTTATGTGCAACTAGGACTCCTCCTGACTCCATGATATCCCGTGATATAGGTGAAGCAAATTGAGCGACTCAAATTGCGTGACTCAGTTTGCGCGCCCGCAGGAATAGCGATTGTTACAGCATAGCAAGAGGGCATGAATAGCTACTGTGGAGTGACAGAATAGCCAAGGGTTAGGAGTAAGTATCTCTACAGGTAGTAGGCTAAGTAGAAGAAATGAGCAAGCAACTGCCGAGGTGGCCACCTGGTGTGGTGGTTACGGTCACCACCTGCGAAGCATACAGTCCCGGGTTCGGGACTGCATGTAGGCTATTTTCTGTATCTTGCATGTTGCTTTTTTTTTTTTTGCTGGTATGACCTCCCATTCCCCAGTGTGTTCCCCCACCCACAGATTGCCCCTCCCTATGTTTACCTGCCTACCCCAGTGTTCACCCCCCATGGAGATCTTGGCAGTGAGCTTCCCAACCAGTCAGAGATGCATCCGTGGTGATGGTGATCTGAGATTCTGGTGGGAGAGGCAAAGGTCAGAGCTTGGAGAAGCTTGTCTCCCTGACTCCACCATGCAAGTGACCTCATCAGAGGCTCTGTCACTTGTATGTGGAAGGACTGTGGGTGCATGGTCGGTGACCATTGAGTGCTGAGCATCCACTGTGTAGTCCTCAGGTGTAGGCATGCTGGAGGCACCGTGAACAAGGATGATGCCATGAGGCCCAACATTCATTGCATTGAAAGAGCTTGAACACAGTTGTTCTCTCTGATGTAGCATGCCATCTGAAGAATGCCATTCCTCCTATCCTCTGGAAGGAAAGCCCTGGTCCTGGAGGTGTGCAGGAGGGCTCCTATGAAGAATAGCTGCTGGGAGGGTTGAAGCTGGGATTTTTTCAGATTCAACAGAATCCCCATGGAAGTGAGGAACTGTGAAGCAGTGGCAACTGCTTCCTGCATCTCCTGCCTGAATGTGCTTGCCAGAAGCCAGTAATCCAGGTAAGGAGAGACGTGAACATCCGGTTTTCTGAGATGCGCCACAAGAACTACGAAGCACTTTGTGAAGACTCGAGGTACCAAGGAGAGCCCAAAAGGCAGGACTCTGAACTGCTGGTGTTGACCCAGGGCCACAAAGCGGAGATACTTGTGGTGACTTGGGTGCACCGGAACATGTTGGTAAGCATCCTGCATATCCAAGGATGTTAGCCAGTCATACTGACGAATCAGTGTTAGTAGTGTTCCCAGGGAGATCATCTTGAATGTATTCCTGAACAGGTACTTGTTTAACTTCCTTAAATCGAGAATTGGGCACATGATGCCTTTTTTCTTTAGAACCAGAAAGTAATGGGAGTAGAAACCTGTGTTCCGTTCTGCCTGCGGAACAACTTCTGCTGCCCTGTTCTTTAGGAGGCCCTGTATCTCAGAAGTAAGAAGGTCTGACTGAGCAGTGGACAGGCTGTGCTGTTACTTGGATGGAAAATCTGGGTAATCTCTATGAAACTGAGAGTACCCCTCTCGGACAATCCTGAGGACCCATTTGTCCATTGTAATGGGCTTCCAACAGTTGTAAAACTGAGCCAGATGCCTCACTACTGCTGTAGAGGTGTCCACCTCTGGCCACTGAGGTGGAATCTGAGCCAAACCTTCAGAGGTTGGTGCTGGGCCCTTTTGGGCCCTGTGCCTTTTGCGGCATTTTCTTTTGCAGCTGAGGAGTTTGATTTCTATTAAAGGTTCCTCAGCCTTTACCCCGAAAGGACTGCCTGTTACAAAATTGTCAATGGTTAATGCCCCTTTGAGGGGCCACAGGAGCTGGCCTGGCTGTCTTAATGGCAATCCTAGTTTTTTGAGCGGCCTCTAGTGCTTGTTCAACTTGAGGGTCGAACAGAAAAGTACAATCAAAGGCGACATTCATCACCTGTCTCTGAGCCTTGGGTGAGAAGCCTGATGTTCTGAGCCAGGAGTGCCACCTGACACAGATCCAGCGGCAGCCACCCTAGAGGCAGTGTCATAGGTGTCCACAGAAGATTTTAGCTGATGATTATTGGACTCTGTGCCCCTGGTAATATTCTGAAGAAGCTCCATGTTAACATCAGACTCTGGGAGATTCTTGACCATTGATATGAGTGTTCCACAGGGTGTACTCGTACTGAGAGTAATGGCCCTGATAACTGGCAATACACATCCCTAGGGTTGCGGCTGCAAAAACACGTTTCCCTAAGGTATCAACCTTATGAGACTTCTTATTGATATGTCGTGCCATGGTCTCTTGGGGGAGGACAACCTTATCATTCTCCGCAAGCACCACTAAAGAATCTGCAAAGGGCTGTGATGCCAGGAAGGGTCTTTCCTTAGGAGGGGCGTACTTCCTATCTGCAGCCTTGGCTACAGAAGGGATAAGCGCTGGCCTGGTCCACACTGCTTCTGATAAGGTCTCAAAGGGGGGAGCACAGGGGGCGTAAAGTTCATAGCAATGTTAGGAACATGAAGGAGCTTGAAGCACAAGAGCTGCTAAAAGTGACTTTAAAAGCATTTTCATCTGCTTGAAGGGTGCAAAAGGGTGAGAGACTATTGCAGAACCCAAGTTTAAAAAGCATTGGAAGCAGCTGTATCACGGAGGAAGGCTGGGGAGTGTGCTGTGAGGTCAGAGGAGGAGGAGGGGCTAAAGCACTTTAAAAAAGACGCGCTGCTCGCAAATGGTAATTGTACCCTTTCTTACACGCTGCCTGAGTGTTTTCTACTAGATCGTCTGTGAACTCATTTGAGAGACTGCTGCTAAAAGTGACTTTAAAAGCGTTTTCATCTGGCTTGAAGGGCAAAAGGGTGAGAGACTATTGCAGAACCCAAGTTTAAAAAGCATTGGAAGCAGCTGTATCACGGAGGAAGGCTGGGGTGTGCTGTGAGGTCAGAGGAGGAGGAGGGCTGAAGCACTTTAAAAAAGATGCGCTGCTCGCAAATGGTAATTGTACCCTTTCTTACACGCTGCCTGAGTGTTTTCTACTAGATCGTCTGTGAACTCATTTGAGAGACTGCTGCTAAAAGTGACTTTAAAAGCGTTTTCATCTGCTTGAAGGGTGCAAAAGGGTGAGAAACTATTGCAGAACCCAAGTTTAAAAAGCATTGGAAGCAGCTGTATCACGGAGGAAGGCTGGGGAGTGTGCTGTGAGGTCAGAGGAGGAGGAGGGGCTAAAGCACTTTAAAAAAGACGCGCTGCTCGCAAATGGTAATTGTACCCTTTCTTACACGCTGCCTGAGTGTTTTCTACTAGATCGTCTGTGAACTCATTTGAGAGCTGCTGTAAAAGTGACTTTAAAAGCGTTTTCATCTGCTTGAAGGGTGCAAAGGGTGAGAGACTATTGCAGAACCCAAGTTTAAAAAGCATTGGAAACAGCTGTATCACAGAGGAAGGCTGGGGAGTGTGCTGTGAGGTCAGAGGAGGAGGAGGAGGAGGGGCTAAAGTACTTTAAAAAAGACGCGCTGCTCGCAAGCGCAAGCGTTGTGAGTGGCGCGAGCGCCACTCGATATAAGGAAATTTATTTAGTGGATATAGGAGTACAGTTATTTAGTAATATTGAATCTTGCTTGGAAAGGAGATGGGGAAATTATTGATATTTATTTGTTATATTTTTCAACAAATGTTAATTAATGATGTATTTAATGCTGACAATAGTGATGACACTTTATTGAATAGGATTTTGGTCACACATGATGTTACTAATGATGGGCAATTATGTCCTGAATTTAATTTGTATCCTATACATTACAGTAAAGTGTGTTCTGTATTAGGTAGTCATTATATGGTTAAGAAGTTGATTCATTTGTGTTATCAACAGACTTGTTATTATGTGGGGAAAAAGTGTATAGTCAATAGTGGTATTAAATATGTTTCTCTGCTTTTAAGGACTGGGAATAAAAGGTTGGGGGTTAAATGGTTAATATTGATGTTGTTAATGTTATCAGGTACTGTCCATCCAAACCCTGGGCCAATTAACAAATCAGATAAGGATAAGAATATTTTTTAAAATAGGACATTTAAATATTCAGAGTTTAATGCCTAAAAAAGATTTATTGGAGGGGTGGTTAGTTGAAAATCATTTTGATATTCTTGCATTGACAGAGACTTGGTTAACTGATAAAATAACTGATGATGAAGTGAGGATTGAAGGGTATACTACTTTTAGGAAGGATAGAGAATGTAAAAGGGGAGAGGTTGTTTATTTTATATTAAGAGCTATCTTTCTGCTAATATTCATCAAGGCTGTCAGGGTAATGGTTATTATGAGTCCTTGGTAATTGATTTGGTTTTGGGAGGGAGTAAATTGTTAACCTTAATTGGGGTATATGTGCCACCTCGGAATGTTAATCTGGGAATTGAAGCCTTTTTTCAGGAATTGACTGTTCCTTCTTCGAGGGAATTGTTAATTTTAGGGGATTTTAATTTAGATTGGTTATCTAAACAAGCATTAGATGTTAGGAATTTAGTATCAGGGATGGGAATGACCCAATTGGTGACTGATACTACTAGATATAATTATCGTACTGGATATGAGTCTTTGATTGATTGGATTATTACAAATTATCCTGGGCATGTTACTACATGGGGAGTTAACTCTGATTGCATAAGTGATCATTGTGCTGTTTATTGTGGATGGACAGCTAAAAATGTAAATGAACCAAAAAGGATTATACATTACGGAAAATTTCTGACTTTCATTATCAGTCTTTTTTAAAAGAAGTCCAGTCAATTGATTGGTCTTTCTAGATATTATCTCAAATATTGATGAAGTATTTCACAAATTTTGTTGTTACTTCATTGGTATTGCGATAAGTTATTACCTATTAAAACTGTTAAAATAAAAGCAGAGGATAAAATCTGGTTTAAACCTGAAATGAGGAAGTTGTTGATGATAGAAATAAGGCTTGGTGTAGATTTAGGAAATATAAGACAGTAGGTTTTCAAATGGAATATAAGAGATTGCGTAATTTATGTAAAGTTGAAGTCAGGAAAGCGAAAATAGTTTATTTGGAAAATAAATTGGGTAATGAATTATGTGATACTAGGGCCCTTTGGAAAGTTTTGAATGAGATAATGGGAAGAGTAAGAAATTGGATAATATCACTTTGCAATTAGATGGGCAATTGATTAATGACCCAGTTAAAGTTGCTAATGGATTCAATTCTCATTTTTTAGATTTAGAGAGGTTTAATAAACAAGGATGTGTGGTTAGTCCAGATTTAAAGGAATTGTTAGTCGAAGATACTAAGGTACAGAGTGGACTGACTAAATTTTATTTTCAGGTACTTACTGAGAAAGATGTATTGATGTATATACAGAAGACGGATCCTAGGCCTTATTTGGGGGTTGATGGTATTGATTATAGGATTTTTAAAAAAGCAGGGTCATTGATTGTTCCAATGTTGACTAAAATTTTTAATTTTTCCCTTGATAATAACGTATTTCCTACAAAATGGAAATGTGGTATAGTAAGACCCATACATAAAACAGGTAGTAAGACTTGTGTCAATAATTATAGACCTATTACACTTTTAGCTCCTCTATCCAAATTGTTAGAGAGAATAGTCTCTGATCAGATTAAAAGTTATTTGAATGAATATTCATTATGGTCCCCTTTTCAACATGGTTTTCGGCAGGGACACAATACTGAGACTGCTTTGGTGAGGTTCACAGGCCAGGTATATAAAGCTTTAGATGAGGGAAAAGTGGTGGCTGCTGGTTTTGTGGACCTCACCAAGGCATTCGATTTGGTAGATCATAGAAAGTTGTTATTGAGTTTATTAGAGGTAAACTTTTCTAATGAAGTTATACTATGGATTAATGATTATTTAACTGGTAGGGTGCAGAATACTACTTTGAATGGTGTAACCTCAGATAAGGAAAATTGATTTGTGGTGTTCCACAGGGTCAGTTTTAGGTCCGTTGCTTTTTCTTTTTATTTTAAATTCTTTATCTAAAATATGTAGGGCTACAGAACTTATTTTATTTGCAGATGATGCAGTTTTATTGTGCATTGGTGATACGGAACAAACTGTGCAACAACAGTTACAGATGGAATTTAGTTCATTGCATAGCTGGTTTATTAGGCATAATTTGGTCTTAAATCATGTTAAAACTAAATGCATGGTTTTTAGTAATGTTAGATCTAATGTGAATTTTGATTTGATTTTAAAAGATAATTATGGAAATAATATTGAAATGGTTTCTGAAATTAATTACCTAGGCTTGGTCATTGATTGTAATTTATCATTTGATACACACATTCAGAAATTGATTGGAAATTGCATCAAAGATTAGGAATGTTATACGGTTAAAAAGTATTTAACATATGAAGTTAGGGTAATTTTGGTTAATAGTTTGCTGTTTTCAGTTATTGATTATGGTTTAGTAATATATTTTTTTACATCAGAAAGAATGCGTTATAAGCTTACAATAACTTATCATAATATTATTCGGTTTGTAACAGGTCAGAATAGGAGAACTCATCATTGTTTACTTTATAGTTCTCTAGGGTGTTATTCATTAATTGATAGATTCAGATTACGTATATTAGTTTTTTTACAAAAAATTAATTTAAGAATTTTGCCGAGTATTATTTGTGAAATGTTTCCAAAGATGGTAAATGAAATTAGGACAAGGTCACAGGATAATTTTAAGTATAGGATTCCTTTATGTAAAAGTACATTTGCTCAGAATTCTTTAACATATTATGCAGTAAAACTATATAATGATTTACCTAGTCATATTGTACAATGTATTACAATTCCGGTATTTAAGAGGGTTTTAAAAAAATTTTTGTTAGATGAATCAAAGTGTTGTTGTTAAATGATATTGTATTATTGTATGTTTGTAAATGTAATTGTTATATGTTTGTTGTTGTGACTGGGCGCCAGTGAAAATGGGCAGATTGTTGCTCACTGGTTATACAGAATAAAAATGATTAAAACAAAAACAAAACAAAACAAGAGCCTTCTTTGGAGAGCCAGGGTCGATCCTATATTCCTAAGAAGGGTCTGGAAAGAAAGGTCTTAAACTAAGGATTCCACTGAGACAGAAGGCTTGCTTTCCAGGTCAAAAACTGAGTCATCTTCGACGCCATAAGACAAAATTAGGTCAGGATCAGACTCATCATGTTCTACCTCCACTCCCGAGAAATCAGGGACTAATCCTGTTAAACCAAAGTCTGGTTCAGATGAAAGGTACACAGGAGACACCGGAATGCTCATTAATGTTGAAGGACTTGTCACAGCGCACGGCACCAAAATGGTCGATTTCGTACATGGCACTGAGGTTGATGCCGCACGCAGCACTGAAGCGCCCAATGCTGTGCATGGCACCAAACCTGGTGCCAGCTGTGTCACTGATGAAACTGGACCCCTGTCAGGAAAAGGGGGAGGAAAATGATACCTTTGCCGGCCCCTGCATGGAAACTTGTTGCAGGGGGAAGGCACATGGAACTGGCGTTGGAGACATCGGTACCGGAGAGGGAGAAAACTCTGTCACCGGCACCGAACGTGCATCCTACCCCAACCACAACAGCCCTGGCCCAGTGGCCCAAGAACCGGGTCAACAGGCAAGGGCAGACAAGACAGATGCTGTACCCACTGCTCCACAAGAGTGGCCCAGTGGTGAAACTGCCCACCGCAAACCCGTCAGAGGACAGAGAGAGGCTCCGATGTCGGGAATCCCGGCCACTGCCATTAAGAACATAAATCCCCGGGGACCCAGGAGGGGTCGGGGTAGGACTACCATTCTCCACTACCGAAGACCCCTTGGCAGACCTACCAGAGGGCGACCTCTAGTGGTACCGTCTCCTCTTCTTCTAACAGGAAGGAGAAGAGCTCGAGACCAAACAGTGCTGGGTCACTGACCAAGGGTGGGAATGTGCCTGCTTCTTTTTGTGCTTCCAGGAGTACTGTTCTCCCTCCCATGCACCAGACTACCCGTGGTCGGATACCCCCTCTGTAAAGGGTGGCGGACCGGACACAGCCACACTGCCAGAACAACTTTCTAGTGAAGTCTCTGTACCGTCACCAATACCGTCTATGGTTGACTCCATCGATGGCAGGCTGAGAGCTTGTCTTCTTCAGAAAATAACTTTTTTTTAATAATAAATAATAAAATAAATAATACTAAACAAAAACTAAGTGAAACTGAATGCTGCTGTCACACAGACGTGAAGTTTTGACTCCTGACAGGCGCGTGACGTCATTCATTGAAGCACACTTGGTGGGGAAAAGGGAACAGAGGTGGTTGGAGGGTCAACACCCACATAGCCGATATGGGCATTAGCCAGTCTTGCGGTGTCACCTCGGCACTGGCCCGCCTGAAGATTTTTGGCTCCCGCTGGGTCCTAGTGCCTCCGACTTAGTCCCAATAGTGTGAATAAATGGTGAAGACTTTAGTCCAGGAAGATCAAACAACTGTTCAGATTGTCTGAAAGGTTTTGTGCGGTTCATGTAGTACCGCAACATCCTATGTACATCCAATGTATGGAGCAACACCTCGCCTCCCCCTGATTGGAAAACTCAGGAAAATAAACTGGCAGGTGGATGGACTGACTTAAAGTAAACTCTGACACCATCTTAGATAAAAACTTATGATTATAAGTCGGCCCGGTGGTGCTGAGGGTTGAGACACTGGATGCCACACCTCATGCCATGGCAGCGACCCGGGTTTGGGAACGAGCCAGGGCCATCGGGGGTCCAAAGGGAAGGAGAAGATTGAGTGTCCAGAGGACTGCTCTCTTCTCCTGGGGTGGGTTCCAGGGGTGTCTTGGGTTCAGTAGCAGCTCCCAGCGGTGGCTGGGCACATTTCGTTCTGTAGCCAGGCTGTAGAGGGGACTGGCACTGGCAGGATGCCTGTGAGTGGTCCCGTGCTGGCATCCATCGCATGCCAAGCCAGTGGGGGGAAAAGCAAGTAAAAATACCTGCCTCCTGATAGGCAAAGGATGGGCCAGGGGCTGGCCACCATGCCCAGTGTCGGGTCTCTCCACTCGCTCCTCTGTTTCTCCTCCCTGCCAGGCTGCTCATCTAGATTGTAAGATAGAGCACCAGACAGCAGTAACGGTGATCCCACCTCAGGGGACTCAGAGCCAGGGGGTTGGGTGGCCGGGCTAGCAGCTGGAGAAAGACCTCCGGAGGAGTCGAGTAAGGAGGACTTTCAGACGGGTGGGATCTGGCATCAAGCCATGTGTCCATCTGGAGAGAGTTCAGGGTAAGGCAGAGCCATAAACAGGGATAAAAAAAAAAAAACTTATGATTAGTACGCAAAGGCACCCTGTCTTTGTTAAAAAACAAATAAGGCTCCTTACACATAAGAGCCTGTAGCTCAGAAATCCTTTGAACAGAAGTAACAGCAACTAAAAAGAGCGTTTTCAACAGCGCAGCTTGTAACTCGTGCCTGCTTCAAAGGGAGGTAAAGTGAGTTTCTCCAACATAAACTTGAGGTCCCATGGAGGGACCAGGTCCTGAATGGGAGGTTTCAAATGCAAAATGCCCCATGTGGGACACCTCAAGCTGGGCGACAGCTTTGCACTCAACAGGTACATGGTACGCAGAGATGGCAGAAAGGTGCACTTGAGGAGTACCCCCGGCCTGAATCCAAAAGGGAAAGTAGGTACTCCAACACCTGAGTCACCGGGCAGGTGAAAGGATCCAAATGGCTAGCAGCAGCCCAAATGGAGAAGTGCTTCCCTTTCGTAGCATAAGTGGCCCTGGTGGAGGGCTTCCTGGCAGCCACCAGAACATCTGCAGCCCTAGAGGATACCCCAAGGTGGGCAACATCTAGGTCAGCAGGAACCACACATGGAGATGCAGGAACTTCAGGTCCAGATGGACCAGGGTGCCCTGGTCCTGGGATAGTAAGCTGGTGCACAGGGGCAAGGGCACCGGAGGTTGGGAACCAAATCTGGCATGGCTAGGAGGAAGCTATGATGATCATCTCTGCCCCTTCCAACTGGAGTTTGCACAGAACCCTCTGCAGGAGTGGGAAAGGAGGAAAGGCATACAGAAACCTCCCCTTCCAGGAGAGGGACAGTGTGTCTTGCCCGAAAACTCCAGGTCCAGGATCGAGCAAGCAAAAAAGCAGTTTTGCGCTTCAGTGGGGACACACAGAGGTCCAACTCTGGACGGCCCTACCGGTCGCAGAGATTTTCGACCACCAAGGTTACAAGCTCCTATTCATGACACCTTGAGCTAGAGTGGCTGAGACTGTCAGCCAAAACATTTTGAATGCCTGGAACATGTACGACCAAGAACTCCAACCTGTCCTTTTTTTTTTTTAACTTTCTTTTATTCATTTTTGAATGAGCTTGCAAGGTTACATTAGCTCTGAACTTTGGTGCAGATCATACATGTTAGCTTCAGTATTTTTTATCCACTGTTTGTTAAGACATCATGTGGGGTACCATCCTATAGAAGCACGTCCTTTAACATCATAATGTAGTTAGGATAGCTAACCACATTACACCTGTGGGGTTTAGACGTAAATATTGTACTTAATGTAATTAAGGTATTTATTTCCATGGTCCTGTTAGCCACTGTCCCCGCTTAATTAAACATCCAAGTAAAAGGGATTTTACTTCACCTTGCAGCTATTGATAGCTTCGCCGCCCAAACCTTCATCGAGCTAAGCCTTTGACTTATTCATTATGAAAACAGCATTTCACCCAGAGTCCTATAAGCAATTTTTTTATTAACGTACTCCTCTAACTTAGACTAAACTATGTGTTTTTAATTTGTTCTACTGTGGTAAATATTCAAAAGACATTGCACAACATTTAACCTGTCTATAATATAAACATAAACATTTGCCCACATTTAATCCCCCCTCCCAAGGGCTTTAACACAGTTAGGTACCTTGTGGTCGATGCTGCTCCTTGGGCCTTCCTCATTGCTGTTCAGTTATTGTTTTTGAGGAGCTCAAAGTCAGTATGAAATGAGTAACCCTCAAGACCGCTAGGATATTCTACCCAAGCCTTGGGCAGAGATGTGGTCCATACAGAAAAGCATTGAACAAATTGGCTCAGGGTTCTCAATTTCATATCTGGCTGACCTTCTGGTCAGTTAGGAGAAGGTGAGAATAAAAAGAGAAAAAACAGCATACTCTTATGAGCTAGTCCTCTTCATCTTCGTCAGACTCTCCTGGTAGCCCTTGGGCTGCTGGAGGATTATTCTGAAATTCTGACACGATCGTTTGAACCCTTTTCTTGGCTTCCTCTGGCTCATTGAGTTGTCAAGTCTTGCTGCCACATGTAATGTAGAGACAGGCTAGTGACAGCAAGGAGTGCTACACCCCCAGGCCCCGTAGTTGTTTCCTCAAAGGGTCGAACAGCTTGCTTCTGGTCCTCGTGGCGAAGGACCAGTCAGGAAATATTTTAATTTCATGTCCCTCCATGGTGGCTGGGTATCTGTCTCGCACCCATTGTAGGACCAGGTTCAGTACTCCTGATCCTGTAGTCACCAACATAATGGTGCGTGGTGCATCTCAGTGGCCTGTGCTCTTCGGGGGTTAATCCTAAAGGCTAGAGTAACAGCCTCTCCCTACAAAACAGGGTACTAAATGAGAAAAAGACCGAGGTAGAAAGGTCAGCGGGGGATGCTGCAACAGAAGGTAAAGCCATCAAAAAATGGAGAGCAATGAGTACCAATGCCCGTAGTCTGAGTAACAAGCTTCCTGAATTAGTGGCCTTGATGGAGGAGGAACATCTGGATATTGTGGCAGTCACAGAAACATGGTACACACAAAACCATGACTGGGACGTAAACATACCAGGATACACTATCTACAGGAGGGACAGGGAGGGTAAAAGAGGAGGAGGAGGAGGAGTAGCTCTTTACATAAGGGAAGGAATCAAAGCAACAGAACAAAAGGGTAAACAGGGAGGAAGAAGCACTGTGGGTAAAATTTGAGACCGCAATGGCACCACAATCCGCACAGGGTTAGTATACAGACTTCTCTCAGGGGAGGAAATGGACTAGGAAATGATAGAAAGTATACTTAGAATGGCAGAAAAAGGGGAGATATTGCTGATGGGTGATCTGAATATGCCAGATGTTAACTGGAGTGCAGTTGCAGCAGCCACTTCAAATAGTGGGGGTTATTCTAGATGCCCTACAGGGGGCATGCTTTAGACAACTAGTATTGGAGCCCACTCGAGAGGGAGCAATCTTAGACCTGGTTCTCTCAAATGGAGATGAAGAGAGGATCACAGATGCAGAAGTTGGTAGCCATCTGGGAACTAGCGACCGTCGAACAGTATGGTTCACAATAAACACAGCAATAGAGTCAAGCCATACAAAGGTAAAAGTACTGGACTTTAGGAGGGCTGACTTTGCCAAAATGGGTGAGTGCCCAAGGAATGCACTAGCAAATGGGCAGGAAGGAGGGGTGGAAGAACAATGGGGAATAATAAAAAACTGCCATCACAGAGGTAACAGGCCTTTGTGTGAAGCAAATAAACAAAACGAAACAAGGTAAGAAACCACTATGGTTCTCAAAGGAAGTGGCAGTGAAGGTTCAAGAGAAAAAGAAAGCATTCAGGAAGTACAAGGAATCACAGAAGGAGCAGGACAGAGAACTGTATCAGTTAAAGCAAAAGGAAGCTGAGAAGGCAGTCAGAACAGCAAAGGCCCAAACCAAGGAAAAGATAGCCAACTCAGTTAAGAAGGGGGATAAAACCTTTTATAGGTACATCAGGGAGTGAAGGAAGACCAAGGGAGGGATAGTGAGGCTTAATAAAGGGGGGAGGGTGGGCAGAGGGTGACTGTGAAAAGGCAGAGATACTAAACTAATATTTTTGCTCAGTATTTACAAAGGAAGAGGGGGAGGTACCTAAAACAAACAGTAGAAACACTCTGGATACAGAAGTTGATACCAGCCCATTTACAGAAGAAATGGTTCTGAAAGAACTCTTAAAACTGAAGGTGGACAAAGTAATGGGGCCTGATGGGATTCATCCCAGAATTCTAAAAGAACTAAGGGTAGAACTAGTGACACCACTGACTACTCTCTTTAACAAATCATGGGAGGATGGGGTGGTACCCGAGGACTGGAGGAGGGCAGATGTGATTCCCCTTCACAAAAGTGGGAGCAAGGCAGAAGCGGGAAACTACAGACCTGTTAGTTTAACCTCAGTGGTAGGGAAAATGATGGAATCACTTCTGAAGGAAAGAATTGTCGAGTATCTAGAGGCCTGAGGGGCACAGCACTCAAGGCAGCATGGATTCACAGCGGGAAGGTCATGCCAGACAAATCTGATAGATTTCTTTGACTGGGTGACCAAAGTAGTTGATCAGGGAGGGGCTGTGGACATGGCCTACCTAGAATTTAGCAAGGCATTTGACTCAGTCCCACACAAAAGATTAATATACAAGTTAGCCAGCCTGGGAGTGGGTCCCAAGATGACAGCCTGGGTAAAGAATTGGCTGGAGAATAGGACACAGAGAGTAATAGTAAATGGAGTCCACTCAGAAAAAGGGGGTTACTAGTGGGGTACACGAGGTTCAGTATTAGACGGTCCTCTTCAATGTCTTTATAAGCGTACATTGCAGAGGGACTGGAAGGAAAAGTATGTCTCTTTGCAGATGACACAAAGATCTGCAACAGAGTTGATGCACAAGGTGGGGTGGAAAGGATGAGAAGGGACTTGGCAAGGTTAGAGGAATGGTCAAATGTATCGCAGCTTAGATCCAATGCTAAGAAGTGCAAGGTAATGCACCTGGGAAACAAAAACCCAGGGGAAGAGTACACAATGGGGGTGAGATACTAACAACAACAAAAATGGAAAGAGACCTGGGGGTAGTCATATCAGATGACCTAAAGGTGGGCAAGCAATGTGAGAGGGCAGCAAGGAGGGCTGGGGGATACTGGGATGCATAGGAGAGGCATCACCAGTAGAAAACAGAAGTTATTATCCTCTGTACAGACAGCTGGTGAGACCCCATCTGAGTACTGCGTGCAGTTCTGGAGACCCAATCTCCACAAAGACATAGACAGACGGAAGCTGTCCAAAGGAGGGCAACTAAAATGGTGCAGGGTCTGCACCAGAAGACATATGAAGAGAGACTTCAGGAGCTTAATATGTATAGCCTCGAGGAAAGGGCGGGGGACATGATAGAAACTTTCAAGTACCTCAAGGGAATCAACAAAGTCCAAGAGGGTAGCATCTTTCAAAAAAAGAGGTGTGCAAGAACAAGGGGCACAATTTGAAGATGGGGGGGCGGCTCAGAGGTTATTTAAGGAAGTATTTTTTCACAGAGTGGGTTGTGGATGTATGAAACAGCCTTCCGGAGGAGGTTGTGGAGTCAAAAACAGTGGTGGAATTCAAGCATGCATGGGACAGTCATAAGGCAATTCTAGGGGGTGGAGGTAGGAAGAAGTAGGCTGCTGGTTAACTAGGATCTGCAGCTTATCCATCAGGTAGGAAAATGGGCAGACTGGGTGGGCCAAGCGGTCCTTATCTGCTGTCAAATTCTATGTTTCTATCTATCTCTACCTGATATTCCTGAGGAATAGAGTCCAAAATCCACCTTTTCATGTATTGCAACAAGTTCTCCCTCTCAGTGCCCTCTAAGACCCATACCAGCCGCAAGTTCGTGAATTGGGCTGCGTTCTCCATTGACTCCATTCAGGCCCTGAGGTGGTTCAGCTCCAGCGTTGATTTGGAGAAGACCGCCTGGGTCCTTTGAGATCAGTCATCTGCCTCTTTTGCTGTTTTTGTGGCTGCCTCAATTTTGGCATCCTGGACCCCTAACTAATCCAGTATGTTCTTCATCTTCCAGTCCATCTCCCATATGACACACAGGACCGTCTCCTATGGTGGTGCGTCCTGCTTGCCGCGTGGGCCTGCGATCTGTTCTGTGCACACATGTGAGGTCTATAGGCTGCTGGTGTGATTTTTGACTGGGCCCTCTGGTCACTCCCTTTGGTCTACCCATACTGATTAGTATTGTTGTATTCCTTATCCGTTCAGCTTTCAGAAAATACCTTATATCAGCACAACAGTTTGTGAAGTAATAATGTTTTCCTTTGGTTTTACTAACATGAGCTGCAGAGCTGCAGGAAAAAAACTTCCAGCTCAAAACGTGACTCTGTCCTCCAACCTGTGCTTCATGGCCCAATACCAGACTCTCATCGCCTCCTGACACGGGGGTAAGAATGGGCCCCCCCCCCGCTTATTGATGTAATACACCACACACATGTTGTCTGTCTGCACCAGCAGTGGACCGGGGAGGAGATGAGTCTGAAAGGCCTGCAGGACCACCCGCATCTCCAGGACATTGATATGAAGACCCTGTTCCATGTCCGTCCATGTGCCCTGGGTCTGGTGATCAGCCAAATGTGCACCCTATCCCAGGCCAGATGAGTCTGTCATGAGAATCTGCCAGGGGGGGCGAGAGCTGAAAAGAGACCCCCCCAAAGGAGGTTGGCCAGATCCAGCCACCACAACAGAACCCTGCAGACTGGGTCAGAGACCAGGACCAACTCCAGGTCATCCGTGCGCTGGTCTCACTGGACCCTCAAGATCCACTGAGGAATCCACATATGCAGACAGGCCAAGGGAACTGTGGCAGTTGCTGCCATCATGTGGCCCAGAAGGCGCAGGAAAAACCTGGCGGGGGCCTGCTGGCTGGAGGAAACCAGGCAGACCTGTTCCATCAGAAGCTCCACTCTGTCCTCGGGCAAATAAAACCTTGCCCTGACTGGTGTCCAGGATTGCCCCTATGTATTGGAGGCACTGGCAAGGAGAGAGGCAGGACTTCAGCAGCTTTACAGTGATCCCCAAGGCCTGGAAGAGACAGAAGGTGTATTCCAGGGTCTGAACTAAGTGGTCCCTGAAGAGGGTTGCTAGCAGCCAATCGTCCAAGTAGGGGGAACACATAGAAGCCCAGGCCAGTGACGCAATGGATAACATGTCTGACTACGGATCAGAAGATTGTAGGTTCGACTCCTACCTGGCTCGCTTGTTCCCATTAAAAACATGTATTGTTCTTCATGTGTCATGATCCTCCTGCCTATAATTTTGTAATTTTGTCTTAATTGTTGGTTTATTGTAACTGAGTCCTTCCAGGACAGCCTAAATGAGTTGTCTCAATGGTGCTTTCCTGGTTAAATAAAAATTGATTGATTGATTGAAGCCCTGCCTCCTCAATGCAGCTGCCACCAGTGCCAGGCATTTGGTAAATACCCAGGCGCCCAAAAAAAGACCAAAAGGGAGGGCCTTGAATTGGAAATGGGCCCCTGAAAGTGGAAGCGGAGGGAGCAACAATGGGCAGGAAAGACTTGGATGTGCAGGTAAGCATCACGCATGTCTAGAGAGCAGAGCCAGTCCCCCTAGTGCAAAAGGGGTAACAGTCCCTGGAGGGACCATCCTGAAGTGTTGGTTCTCTATGTACAGATTCAGATGGCTCAGTTCCAGGATGGGCCAAAGATCCCCGGTCTTTTTGGGAATGAGAAAAAAGTGGGAGTAAAACCCCCTTCCCCACTGAGCCTGAGGGACAGGCTGTATGGCTCTTTTTTGAAGAAGAGTCTGAATTTCCTCCCAAACCAAAGACAGGTGTATGGGATGGGGGTGGGGGGTAGGTGGAGAGAACAGTGAACAGGAGGGTTTTCTAGTGGCAGCTCTAGGAACTCCAGAGTGTAATCACGTTCTATGATCTGGAGCACCCAGTTGTCTGTGGTCACCCCCTGCCACCCGTCTAGGTGGAGGGAGAGCTGACCCCCAACTGCCTCCCTTGGATCTTCGGATAGGGGGTTGGCTGAGGAGTCTGGAGGTAGGGGTAGGCACAGGCAGGTGGGGCTGCAGGGGGCTCTGGCAGCAGTAGCAGTAGGGCCACTGGGGCCTTATGCTCATGCTGACCTTTGGCAGGCTGGTTCTGAAACTGCTTGTGGGAGAACCTGCAAAAGTACTAATGCTGGCCTGCTCTAGGTTGGGTGTGATAGAGCAAATGGACCCACCCTGACTCCAGCAGGGTAGAAATGATGTCCTGGACATCCCCCCAAAAAGGACTGATCCCCAGAAGGGGGCATCCAAAATGCTGGCTTGCTCATCGAGGCAAAGCCGGATACCCAGAGTCAAAAATGGTGCCAGAGACAGACCCCGGCAGCTGCCCCATGCCCAGAGGTGTCTACATCATCATAAGCTGCCCAGAGGACATGATTGCCAATGTCCGAGCCCGACTTCATAAGTTGGGCAAGCTGCGTCTTAGTGGGGTCCTCTGGTAAAGTCTGTACCAAGTCCCTGGCTTGGTCCCAAAGCACATTCTGGTATAGGACCATGTGGGCCAGATTACTGATGGCTCGGATAGCCAGAGTGGTAGAGGCAAAAACATTGCCAAGGTGATCCAGCTGCCTGAACTCTCGGTCTGGGGGAAGGGTACTAAGGTGCTTGGGCTTCCTAGTACTGTCATGTGCTGCATTAACTACTACTTTTTTTTTCCATAATAGATTTTTTATATTCTTTTATATTAAAACAAATCACCTAAAATCAAACAAGGACAGCAAGAATATAACATTGAGAAGAAATAATCAGCGTAAAGGAAATCTAAAAAACAGTCGCACACATTTTACATACTGCCTAGTCAAAATTAATTGCATAAATATATATCGTATAAGAACAAAAAGGAATTGCAGTTCTACAATACAATACCACATTCCACTAATTACTACTGAATCCACCTTAGGGTGGCTCCCCAGAAAGGGCTTGCCTTGCTAGCCGGGATGTGGTAAAGGCGGTCCGCCTTCTTAGGCAAAGGAGGGGCAGTAGAAGGGTGATTCCAGGCCATCTGAGTGACATCCTCATAGGAGTTGATCAAAGGGGGCACCACCATGAGGAGGACATCTCACTGCCAGAGATAGATGGCCAAACGGCATCTCTCCGGGTCTTGCTTCTCTGTCTCCCAGCCCATAATGGACTGGATGTAGCGCATGACATCCATGAAGGACGGATCATCGGGGGGCACTTTGGCACCTCCTTAGCCTGGTCATCCCCCTCCGAAGACTCTCCAGGAGAGGAGGAAGACCCCGAAGAATTGGAGTCATCCTCACTAGTATCACTACCCGGGACCAATGCCAGGGACTGGCAGTCATCCCTCCTAGAACCTGAACCAATGTCAGGTTGAGTCCCTGAGGACCCGGACGTGTAGAGTTCCCCACTTGTAACAATAAATGCCCCATTCCTATAATATTACTAACATACTAACATACTATTTGCCAGCAGATTAGGCCTTACGGTCAATGAGTCTGCTCGAACATATTTAAACAATATATTAAACAATATCTTTATCAAAATTATGTACCATCCTGAGAAAATGTTTACATTTGTAAATATCAAAAGATCAATAAAAATAAACAAACTGTTCTTAACTATTGTTAACCTGGGGTTAAATAAGACACCCCTATATATTTTTAAACAAATTAAGGACGCCAATTGGGTGTAAAGTATATAGTCAGCCAGGAGATCTACCTCCTGAGTTTGTATTTTAATTTCACAATTATTCCACGAGTTAAATAAAAATAGCTGCAAAAGGTAAAATGAGAGAAAAAATACACTATTGCAGCTAAGCCTATAGCCATAGGACTGAATGAAAACTGGTTATCTATACGTAATAAATCTACTTCCATGGTAACAGGGATTAACATCCATCCCTCTGTTATCCCGCTGACTACAAAATTTGCAGTCCTGGGAAAGGAGGAAAAGCCAGGAGAATGAACATCCTGGGCCTCCCAATAATAATGAACTGGAAAAAGTAAATGAAATAAAAATAGGCATTGGGAAGGCTGGGAGCAAAAATCATCATCAGTCCCCTTAGTGTCACCTGGGTCCTAGCCCAGTTTATAAAAATTAGGTAACTGTATTATTGGGACCGTGGTCACTAACATAATTTTACATGTAGCTAGCACTAGAGACCCCCATCCCACAACATAGTAGGACCGAGACAGGCAGAAGAACACTCCAAGGAATTCTTGTGTTGTAGGTTTAAAACTCCTTTATGCATACACAAACAGCTAAGAAATGCATTAGTATGAGATCTAAGGTAATAAACACCCCCAACTGCATGCACGACCCCATCCTCTTGGCCTTATCAACTAAAAATGTCAGCACTTGAACCTATACCTAAACTTTAGCAACACATATGTTAAAACCATAAGTTTTGTTCAGCTTTATGTTTATCAGAAAAGTGGAGCAGGCCAGCCCAGTGGCGCTGAGGGTTGAGGTGCTGGATACCACACCTGGCACTGCACCAGTGACCCGGGTTCGGGAACAGACTCAGGTTGGCGGGGGTCGGCTGGGGGAGGGAGGATGGAGCGTCCCCACGGATACTCTCCTCCCTCAGGGTGGGATGCCAGGGTGCTGTTTAGTGCCCAACATCCTAAAGGGAGCCGGTGGATGCACCAACTCTTGAGGGCACGGCGGCTTCATATCTCAGAGCTGGGGTGGGGGGATGCCATTAGGCGCTTGAGAAGGAGCGTGCGTCAGCATGTTGACTCTCCGCGCTGGTGTCTCAGGGGGTTGGGCTACAGGGAACAATCACAAGCTTGGAGGAAAATGCCCTCCAGCTCCCAAGATGAAGTTCTCTGGAGCCAATCTCAACATCGGCCAACCAAGGGCAGATCCCGCTGTGCAAGCTCGCTGCAGAGGACAAGAGAAGAGGTAAGGGGGAGAACTCTCCTCGCTCCGCCCAGGGGGTAATCTGAGACATCTAATAGGTCCCGATAGCAGCGAGGCACTCTATGGGCAGACCCAGGTGGCCAGGATGGATGTGGAGGGTGTCACTCCTTGAGCATGGAAGGAGAGGGGGCTGAGGGGACGTAAGGCATGGAAAAATAATAAGTAGAAAAAAAAAAAGAAAAGTGGAGCAGGTTAAAGAATACCTTCAGAAGGGAAGTTATGCCTATCTGAGTTTAATACAGTATAAACCCAACACAGATAGGCCCTCCACCACCTGATTTTACTTATAAAGTACAGTATTGTGACAGCCCCTGACAGCTATTCCAACTTAGAAGCAATAGGGGTGGTCCAGAAACTTCCCATTGAATTATAACATTCATCACATGCAGCGACTGCATGGGAAATGAAGAGTTAAATTAACATGCACAGTTATGTGGGCCACCACTCAACAGGGACACTCCATGTCATAATCAATTAGGTCTCTCCACGTCTCTACAAGGATTCTCAGTACTTGCCCATCTTTCCATGGAGACTGTTTTCAAGTTGCATTCAGTTCTTGCTTTCGAAATGTGGACAGCCTTGATATCACATCTCCAGTATTTTTACTAGAGGATTTATTGTTCTGTCCCTTAGACTTCTGCCACCTAGGCGGATGCCACTGGGAGCAAGGCTGTCCTGTAGGTTGTAATTCCAGAAACTGAATCCCCTGCTTAGCTAGATCTTCTTTGGCTTCCTCAGCTGTGTGATATTCTTCCTTGCCATCTAATAATTGAACCATGAGATGGGATGGATATGGAGTGGTGAAGCAGATGCCTTTGGCCTGGAGAGCCGCAAATAAAGGTTGGTGCGCTCTACGATCTCTCATAGTGCAAGGGACATAGTCATTATCAAAGTAAATCCTCATCTGGCCATAGAAAGTTTTCTCTTGGCGGCAAGCAGTAGTAAGAAAATGATCTTTGATGGCATAGTTGAGGAATTGCAGTATTACCGAACATGGACAGGTACCAGCAGTGGTCGGCTTGGGGCCCAAGGCCCAATGCACACATTCTAGTTCCAATGGTAGACCATCTGGTAGTTCCAGGGCAGTTTGCAGTAACATAATTATGAACTCCTTAAGACTGGAACCCTCCGAGTCCTCAGGAATCCTATAGATGCGGAGATTCTTGCGTCTAGATCTGTTCTCCACAGCCTCCTGTCTTGCTATAATTGCTGCCTGTTTGTCTTGCAGATCCTGGACTATCACCTCCAAATCATCATGTGGTTGTTCACTGCAGTAAGCTGGCACTCAGTACAATCAGCTTTCTGCTCCAATGTTTCCATGTCTCTCCTAATTTCAGTGTAGAGCTGTTTCATCTCAAACCGAAAACAGACTAACTCTGTGTGGATTGTCTCCAGTTTTACTCTTTTTTTCTTTTTTTTTTAAATGATATTTTATTGGTTTTAGCAACTTATTATAATACCAAGTGCAATACATAGGTATATTCAGAGGTAGTACAATGAATAATGAGCAGACACAGTTTAATATATTCAGGAATCTCCAAATCTGTAAAATCTCAAGCAAAATGTGTCTGTCTGTTGTGGGCCCAGGCATATTATTTATATTAATGGATATTGTATAAATAATGATAGTAAAGGGGAAAATAATATCTTTCCTGTCAAGTTCTAGTTTACATAGTCTCCAAACCCCCTCCTCCATCCCCGATAACATTAAATACTCCACATTGCCTTAAGTATACTAATGTGTATTTAAGGAACGAAGTCCCTATAATGCCTTAATTGGTAAAGCATCCAGTATCTCCAGCAGTTAACAAAGGCAGACATCCTATTGTTTATTCTAACTGAAATCCTTTCTAAGTTATACATTTCCTATGTTAGTATTCTCCAAGACTCCTTGGTCGGGGTCTGAGTGGAAAGCCAGAGACTTTTTGCTGCCAGAATTAATAGAGATAAAATTTTGAAAAGTGTCCCTTGTACCTTGATCCCCACAGGGGGCACTGCTGTCAATACAACGGTCGAGGTGAGTAGCTCTGACCTCCCATATATAGCATTTAACTCATCTATTATTTCTCACCAGTATCCCAGTATATATGAACACGACCACATAATATGCTCCATCCCCGCCTACCTCTGTCCACATCCCCTCCAACATCCCCCATATCCATGTCCCTTAAACTTAGCCATGATTTCAGGGGTTCTAAAATATCTTACTCTGGCCTTCCATGCATATTCCTGCAAATAAACATTGGAGAAGATTCTGGAGTATAGTGTAGTTGAAATTTGTCATTGCTCCACATCCAATTCTGTGTTCATATCTTTTGACCACGTAATTCTAATATAGTCTAGAGATATGTTATCATATACCCTCAGTGCTGAATATAGAGTCCCAATAATATGTTCTTGGGTCTGTCCTCTTAAGTGAAATATCACCATCTGGAGTAGGAAAGAAGAGGATCTGGCTACTTCTATTGTATTCTCTTCAAATGGTAACAGTGCATCTCTCAGAATCTCATAAAATTTATATTGATTGTTAGGGAGCTTACACTCTGTTTGCAAATGGGAGAAAGAGTGACTGCCCATGGGGCCTACTACTTGAAAGGTGTAGCGGAGATCAAAATTCTCCCAATGAGGAATTGGGATCATACAGAGATATCTTCTCTCTGGTGGAGATAAAAGGGTTCTCCACATTTGTATCCAACTTCTCAGGAATTCTGAAGTGAAGCTCATAAATTTAGAGAGTGGGAGGCAACTCGGGGATCCCCTACTATGTAGGACGGAAAATTCTCCAGTTCATTTAGGGCTACTTCAATATCTTTCCAATACGTCATATAACCTGTAGCTGCATGTAGTAAGGAAATACGGATGTGAGCTGCTTGGGCATATGTTTTCATGTTTGGGAGATTTAGTCCCCCTTGCACCCTGGATAGCTGGAGTGTGGAATATTTCACTCGAGGTGCTTTACCTCCCCAGATATACCAAGAAATTAACTTGTCCCATGTTTGAAATAAGTGTTAGTGGGGAGTGTCTGGAGGGTCTGTAAAAAGAAAAGCAAACGATGTAGCACATTCTGCTGTATTGATTCGACTCATGGGAGGATCCCCATAGGAAGCAGAGCCCATTTAGATAGATCCGAGGTAATTTGTTGAGTGATGGGTTCATAGTTCATCAGACCTAAATGTAACATTTTATATGGTATTTTAATATCCAAATATCTCATCTCAACCCTATTCCAATGAAATGGGAATTTTGCTTTTAGGGCTTGGGATGGTTTAAAGAAATAAGTCAAGATCTCTGTCTTGGTACCGTTAATCTTATAACCTGCTAACCCACTAAATATATCCAATTGTGTTCAGACTGCCAGGACTGATGTCTCCGGGGAAGTGAGTGTCAGCAAAATGTCATCCGCAAGAGTGTCAATTTATGGGATCTTCCCCTCACCGGGATCCCCTCCAAATGAGCATGAGCCCTAATATTGGCGGCTAAAGGCTCTAAATAAAGTGTAAATAGCAGTAGGGATAGTTGGCAACCTTGCCTTGTGCCTCTAGATAAGGGAAATGGTAGAGAGAGTGATCCATTTAACTTAAGGTATGGTAAGGGCATATGATACATAGCTTGGATTTGGGAAATCAGTTTATTGGGAAATGCAGATCGTTTTAGGGTTGCCCAGAGGTAGGGCCACAACACCCTATCAAACGCCTTCTCGGCGTCAAGGCCAAGAAGGACAGTTGGCATTTGTCGAGAAGATGCATGTTCTGTGAGCAATAATACTCGCCGAATGGCATCATGAGCTTGGCGCTTCATGACGAAGCCTACTTGGTCTCCGTCTATTAGAGTAGGCAACAACATTTGCTAGTATTGACATAAATAGCTTGTAATCACAGTTAAGTTTCGATATAGGTTGACATGAAGCCAGTAGAGATAGGTCCTTTCTGGGTTTAGAGATAGCTACCATTTCTGTATATCTCCATGAGGGTGGGGGTGGGGGTTGTCCTTCTTGAATGTCTATATAAGTTGCTAGTAATGGTGGGGTCAATAGTCTATGAAACGTTCAATAGAACTCCGCTGGGAATCCATCAGGTTCCGGGGCTTTCTGATATTTAGTACTTTGAGGGTATCCCATATTTCTATAGTTGTAATAGGGCGTAGTAATCCTTCCGCTTGAACCTGTGATAGTCGGGGCACTGGGGAGTTTTCTAGGTAGGTAACCAGTTGTTGAGGGGTGGGATGGGTCTCTTCTGTATAAAGTTTCCAGTAGAAATTTGCCATCACCTGACTAATCTCACCTGTGTGTAGTAGTAAGCAGCCGGAGACAGGGTCTCTTAGTTTTACGACCATGGCCTGTGCTTTTGCACCTCATCGGCGCCTAGCCAAATTTCTGGCTCCTCGGGGTCCTCCTTCTTGATGCCTTAATTTTAAATAAAGCAATTGCTGCTCTATTTGCTGATCAGCCAACTTCTGTATATTTTGCTTTGCTTTAACTAATTGCTCTTTGACCGTACGGTCGCCTTGAAATTGTTTGGTCTGCAAATGCAACAACTGTGTCTGCAATTCCCTATATAATTTCTCCCTTGTTTTCTTTTTATGAGTGGAATATCTAATGATTTCCCCTCTTAGTACTGTTTTGAGAGTGTCCCATTTTATATTATGAGAAATTTCTGAGGAGTTATCATCTATTAAAATTTGTGGTATAGCTGCCTGAGCCATTTTAATAAATTCTGGATCTTGTAGATGCATAAGATTTAAGCACCAAAAGGAGGCAGCCCTCGGTGGTATAACATCTATTTTTAAATATAGAGGAGAGTGATCTGACAAAACTGAGGCTCCCACTACTATATCCTGGATTAAATCCAGGTGCTTGGTGGAGGCAAAAAAATAATCCAGTCTGGAAGATATGTGGGTTTTGGGGGAGTAATAGGTATAAGATCTTGTGGCGGGGAAAAAATGGCGCCAAATGTCTACCATACCCAGCCTAGGGAGGGTCCCTTTAAGGTATTTCTGTAGTGGTGTGGCCCGATGCCGAGAAAGAAAAGTTGCATCTAACTTGGTGTTTAGAGTAACATTCAGGTCACCACCTATAATACACATGCCTTATGTGTGCATCAAGAGGTCATCCAGAAACTTACTCATTACATGGACTGTGGAACCCTGTGGGAGGTTATGAGAAGCTAGGGTGATTGTTGTGGTATAAAGTTTGCCTACCACAATGGCATAACATCTTTCCCCATCTATATTCTCCTTTTGGAGCTGAAAAGGGACCCCCTAGGCACCAGGACTGCGGCTCCTCTCCTTCTACCCGAGACATGCGAGGAAGCTACTACCACCTGGAACCCCCAGGCCCTTAGTTTAGAGTGTTCAATTTGAGCGAGATGAGTTACTTGTAAAAGAATGGTATCCAGTTTCTCTTTCTTAAACAGGTTTAGTAACCTTCTTCTCTTAACTGGGTTATGAATACCATTCACATTACATGAAAGTATTAACGCTGATTTAACCATTGTATTAAAGTAACTCCCTGTAGCTACCCATAAAGTCTTATAAAGAATATCCAAAATCTCCCCCTGTCCATCACATATAAACCAGTTTGCCTGTCGAGCGTCGTCCTAAGCTTAATAAGTTGTCCCTTAAAAGATGTCTGTAGGATTCTCCATTTCTTTATATTAAACATATTGCCCTTAATTTTATTTTGTCTGATAACCAATATCAAACAAAATCATAACCTGTTCCCAACTGGGCAAGCCTAATGTCTGTAACAGTCAGTGTGTTTATAGTAAACCAACTATTTACATTAAATAAGTGCTGATATTCGAGCTGAACTTCCAAGGTAGGGGAAATATCTATTAATTTCCCTGTTATTTCTGGGAATACACAGATGTACATGTGCCTCATACCAGAAAAGGGGGTAAATCCGTTGCTCACCTGGCCTTGGGCCCCCTGTGGATTGATAGGATTCAAACCAAATAAAAAAAAAAAGAGAAACATATGAAGGGAGGCTGGGAAAGAAAAATCCAGAGAATTATCCCTGGAATCACATCTGTTGACTTAATCATGCGTCTTCACCGCCTGTCCACCCCCAAAAAGAAAAAACATTGCCTTTATAAGTAGAGCCCCCAGGTTCAAACAAAAGGGAAGAAAGAGAAAAAAAAAGAGAGAAACCCCCATAGAGACTTTTATATATTTTGAATGTCTCGCATTGTAGAATCTCTCATAGTTCTGATATTTCCATGGTATAACAGGCGCAAATAAAAAAACAAAACATTGTTCTCAGTCTCCTTAATTAAATTATAGCAGTAGCATGCGAGTTCTCTCCATGAATCAAGTTACCATCGTCTTTCAGGCCTAGCCCGCGATGCTCGGTTCATAGTGCATGAGTGGATTTAGAATCCTTCCACCCCTCATTAATAACTTTAGTTTTAAACCCAAGCCACCTCCTCAGGACTTGGGAAGGGGAGTGCATAAAGAGGACTTAGAGGGGGGTATGACCCATAGCTGGTGCCAACCATGACAAATGGCCCAAAAATTACCCAGATAGGTAGAGGGTAAACAAATATATGTTTACGGCCTAGAGTCAGGTCCTCCATCTGGGCCCAGGCAGAAGAAACTCCTACCTAACCACCTCTGCCCTCTTTACTCCCAACCCCCCAAGGGTACCTCAAGTATACAGTTATGCAGAAGAGTCCAATCCTTTTTCAGGTATTCTGTATATTGTTCTCCATTCTCTGGAATTCGGCCAAGCGCTGTTTCGGATCCTGACCACTGCCTTTGCCCTCTTCCCTTCTGCATTGTTTCCCCTCCTGTGTCTGCCATCTCAGAGGCTGGGGCTTCTGAGTTGTTGATGGAGTCGGGCGCTCCGGAAACACCAGGTCCTCTTTAAGAAGAGTCTCACAGGCCTCCTCAGCTGTTGTGAATTCGTGTTTCCCAGATGATAAATGCACAATCAATTTAGCAGGGTACAGTGTAGTGAATTTCAGCCCCTGGGCCTTAAGAACTGGCAAAAGTGGAAGGTAGGCTCTCCAGAGTTTCATAGTTTTGGGGGTGTAATCATGCTCTAGATAGTAGTGGCGTTGACCATGAAAAGTCTGTTTCTTATGCCATGGCATTAAGAGAATCTGCTCCTTGACTGCACAACTGCCAAATTGGGCTATAATGGATCTAGGACTGGCCGTGGGGGAGGTGGGCTTGGGAGCCAAGGCTCGGTGAACCTTCTCAAAATCAAGCACCATATCAGCGGGAAGGCCTAGTGAGGTTTGTAGTAATGTAATAACAAATTATTTTATATTTGCTCCCTCTTCTCCCTCGGCGATACAGTAAATGCAGATATTCTTGCTGTGAGCCCGGTTCTCAGCATCTTCTTACTGGACCGTCAATAACTCTTGTTGCTCCTGAATTTGCTGAACTAAATTCTCTATGTCATCTACACGGTTTTCATTTGCTGTCACCTGCCACTCCGTATCATCTACTCGTTGTTCGAGCTGAGTAATGTCTCTACACATCTCCCCTTACAGCTGTTTAATATCGGCCCGAAAAGCACACAGCTCATTATAGATTGTATCTAATTTAATTTGTTTCTTTGCCTTCGGGGTTTTTGGGGTGATGCTGGCTGATTTAAGGTAGGTCACGGCAGGCCTAGGGAGCATACCATCCGTGTCTGTGGCGTCCGAGTCAGATCATTCTTCATCTGCAAGGGGTTCCTCAGGTCTTCATGCTCTCGGGGGCTCACTCCCTTTGTTTCACCTCCTGTTCATGGTTGAATATTTTGTCTGTATTTAGTAAGTAGTGGTTGATGGAGGTAAAAGTGCTGGGGGTTTAAGCAGAGCCAATCATCTACGGAACCATTAAGCTTGGAGGCTGAACCGGAAGTCCTCCGTTTTACTTTTTTTTCTGGCTGGAGTGTCCAGGAGTAGCTGCATTAATCGAGGGCCTGGTTTTTCTTGAGGCCTGTGAAAGCTCAGAATTGGAGGCTTCAAGACACAATTGGGTGTCATCCTTCACTGCCTGTCACGTATATTCTTTCATTTTCAGTCCCTGAGTGTTAGACCCCTTCATATCGTCTGAATATTTGTGAAATTTGCTTTAAAAGGTGCTGCAGGAAGGGTATTTTTGCTAGGCTGGGCTAGGAGCAGAGGGATCAGGCAGCCATAGAGGTGATGACATCATCAGAAGTCTTGGGCAAATATTTCAGGGCCCCCATCCTTGATCTCCCACAACATCAATGAAGTAACACTTCCTGGTGGTCTAGTGTCCCCCCCAACCCCCTACCCCAGTGGCAGTGCCCCACCACCCCTCTTCCTCCATCTCAAACCTGGAACTGGCAACTGGCACAGCCCTTCTGTCACCACCATGGCTGGCCACCATCTTAGCTGTCAGTGGAGCACGTACAGCTATACAGTATGTGCTCCACTGACAGCAGTGGTGACTGCCGGTGGTGAGAGGAAGGCTGTGCTGGTCACTGGTTCCAGGTTCGGATGGGGAGCAGGGGAGGGAAACACTAGACTACCAGGGAGTGTTACTTTGGTGATGTTGCAGGAGATCGGGATGGGGCCGCTTAGTCCACAAGGGATGATATTTGATTTTTTCTATGGGGGACACTGGGGAGTGCTTTAGACCACCAGGGAAAGTTTCTTTACCTATACAGGGCACCAAGATGTGGGGGGGGGGGGAGTGGACACCAGGAATATCTTGTTGCTGTCAGGTGGGTGGTCGAGTGGGGGCAGGGACCACTAGCCACCAGAGTACCATTACTGGCATATGTCATTGTGATTGGGATGGCAGTCAGTGAGGGACGGGACCACTAGACCACCAGGGCATATGTTTCCACACATCAGGGCAGTGATGTCAGGAGGCAGGACCACTGGACCACCATGCTGACTAGGTTTCAGTACTGGGAGCAATTGGGGGTGGGGAGGGACCACTAGACCGCCAAGGAAACAGTAGTTTCATTATTACAGGGTTGGCGATCGGGACAGGCAAGGGACCACTAGATCACATGGGACATTTTGTTTATTCTGGGATGACATCTGCAATCGTGACAGGGAGGGACCTCTAGACCACCAAGGAAACAGTTTTTTTTTTTTTTTTACTATTATGAGGTCAGCGATTGGCAGTACCAGCGGCAGCCATACGGGTTGCGTGGACTACTGCCAGGTCTTGTATGGCAGTATTTTCTCCATGCAAGGGAACACTGCAAAAAAACATTGCATGGAGAAAAATCCTTGGTGAATGGGACCCCGTAGATATGCAGGTCCCCTCCTCCTCATTTGCAATGCAGCCCCCCAAAAAAACTTTGCCCTGTCACAAACCTAGTTTGCAGGGGGTGCAAACTGGGCTTTCGTGAATACCACATGGGGCATAACCCAGTTTGCCTGGTGCAAACTGGGTCTGCGATGGGGCAAAGTTTTGTGAATCTAGCCCTTGGACTCTTCAGTACCAAGGTCATGCCCAAAAAAGGCACCTTGCCACCAGTGCAGCTGCCCGGTTATGAAAATAAATAAAATAAATGCATTATTGATGATTCTTAAACATGCTTACCAACACACTACTGGCTGACTCCAAATCAAATGTGCTGGTGCTCACCAACACGCTATCGGTGGACTGCTAATCCAACATGCTTACCAATGCACTACTGGGTGACTTCTAATCAAATGTGCTTACCAACACACCACTAGTTGCGTCCTAATCAAATGTGCTTACCAGTGCACTATTAGTTGAGTCCTAATCAAATTGTACTTACCAAAACACTACCGGTTAATTCCTAATCAAATCTGCTTACCAGTACACTAATCAAATGTGCTTACCAGCGCATTACTGGGTGACTTCTAATCAAATGTGCTTACCAACATACCACTGGTTGAGTCCTAATCAAATGTGCTTACCAAAACACTACTGGGCTACTCATAATCAGGCATGCTTACCAGCACACTACTGGGAGTCTACTAAGTGAGTTTTTATTCTGCTTTACTACTGAGTCACATAAACGTGTAAGCCATAGGTGGCGCTATCCCAAGGGCTACTACCCCTGCCTGCTTGGCTAGTAGCAGGTTAAGGGGCCTGGGTAATGAAACTGGTGCCTCCACCCAGAGGTCAGGGTTGCTAGTGGTCAAGCTAACCTGGGCACAACCCTCCAGGACAATGTAACCCCCCCTTTCCCTTCTAGTGGCTTGAACAATAAACAATAATTACTTTCACAATGACCCTTATTCACCAGGCAATTACCCACACTGTTTGCACTTACCACCAGGGCTGGTTCCTCTAGCTTGACCCTGGGAACCCCCTGTAAAACAAGGTTAAGCACAGCAAATAGCAACAGTACAATACTTTTGGCACAAACTGGAACCACAGTCAGATTAAATGTAAACAAAGTTAAATCTGATTTATTCAGGGGACTTGAACAAGGGAGGGATGTAATCAGGTTAATTTGCTTAAAAGCTATATTAATCAGACAGTTATGCATGCAGTTCAGAGTCCCTACATAGCCACACACTCTGGGTACCCAGGTAGGAAAATGGTGGGCTAGCCAGGAACGTTGCAGCTGGTTGAGGCCCTGTGATGGAAGAAAGCAACATGCACAACACATACTATTTGTAATCCTGAGCCGGAGGGCTCAGTTCGTGAAAGAAAAGGCAACAAGACAATCAGATGACAACACTTTTAGATTTAGCTGTTGTTGCAGGGAGCTACCCTGATGTTTACTCACGATACCCAATACTGGACACAGCCAGGACGAAATCGAGACTGCAGGCTGTTGAGCTGGAGTGCCCAGAGAAGAAGGGCCCACACGAATCACCATGGTGTCATTCCTGTTCAAGGCATTGAGCAGGGGGTTGATCCCCAAGCTGGTCTCTCGTCGATGACTTTCTCTGCGATGCAAGTATTCTGGCTGGGCCAGTGTAGCAGGGCCCAGGCAAATGGAAATGGATACGGATTCAGTCCATGGAGCTGGATACAGCCTCCAGCAAGCAAAACACAGTTCAGACACACAGTGGGGAACCAAATCACGACCCACTATAAGTACACAGCACATTCACATGTAAGTAAATTCCACTGTACCAGGCAAATGGCTCTCCAGTCACAATTACACAGTCTCTGCACAATCTGGAAGTTCAGCGGTAGCTGGAAGTCCTGACAGGCCGATCACATTCAGCAAATATTCGGTCTTCTTCAGGTTAAAGCCTGGTCACAATTCAGTGGCTTACTTCGCTCTCCAAATTCGGATTCAGTCTGGAAAAAAACCCACAAGTTGTCTCTCAGGAACAGCAGGCAGGCATGCAGGCCAAACTCAGGCCTTTCCACAGTTATCCCGCGTGAATCCACTATGGAGTGCTGCTTGAACTATCTCGAGCTGTTACTTCTTCACTTTCCAACTCAGATCTAACTGAAACTGCAAGCAAAGATCCAAAAAGTTCGGTTGGCTGATCTATGAGTCACAACAAGGGCTCCCCTTACAGGTTATTTTAGGCACCAAAAGCCCAAAACTACAATTCCTACAAGTTTTGGCCCAACCAAGCCCCTGTAGGCAGGCTCCATCTTAGAGTCCCAAATGTACTGATTGGCCCATTCTGCAGTCCAGGACCAAGATGATGGAAAAGACAGAACAGTCCTTGCTGCAAAGAAAACAGGTTAGAACAAACTGCAATATTATTATGACTCTAATAGATAATCAGCAAATAAGCACATCTTATAACACAGCTCCCTCTGCGCAAATAGTGATGGCAGAATGGAGCAATTGTCTGGTAGCCCGGGTGGGACACGAGCATAGAAACACTCAGCCTCCCCTAGATTAATTATAACTGCAATCCAGGCAGCTCTTAAGGAGACAGTACACAGAGGCAATACCGGCACTCTCTGGCAATCACATTTAAACTGCTAAAACGCAGGACGCCAGCCTGGCAGTGAGCATTTAAGCAAGCTCAAGGAAGACTTTTTGGGAAATCTCATTTGTTTGTTTGTTTATTTATTTAAGGTAAAAACCATTGAGTAAAAACTAATTCTCAATGGTAACCTTTACAGAAAATACAAAACATTCAACACTCAACACAATAAATACAATCAAAGATCAATCATCACTACAGAAGCATAAAAGAAAAAAGACATCAATAACAATTACAAAGTTCTGTATGGATATCGAGTATTTTCTTAGATGGGATAATGATAAGGGCTTACCAGTCTTTTGTTTATATTCATGAGGAAGGCTATTCCAACATATTGGAATATAATTACTAAATAAATATTAGGAGTGTTTTGATTTTACAAGGGGGACAACCATATCCGTAACAGCTGAATTTCTCAAAGTTAATTCAACACTTCTAAAGGAAAATCTATTCTTTAAATATATAGGGCCAGAACCCAACCCACATTTATAGGCAAATAACTGTTTCTGTATCATTCTTCTCCTACTTAATGATAACCACCCTAATCTCTCGTATAATTCACAGTGATGTACAAGTTTGGGACAATTAAGAATCAGTCTGGCAAGATGATTGACTAAAACATCTAACTTTGATAATCAGTCCCGAGTGGCTCCATCATATAAAATGTCTCCATAATCGATTAAAGGGAAAATCTGCATCTTTACTATCAGATCCAATGTCACAGAATCTAAAGTTTTTATTCCTAAAAAGGAATCCCACCCGCTTGTTAACCTGGGAGATCAAATTGTCTACATGCAAGTTACCTGACCCATAGTTGTCTAACCAAAATCCCAAGTATTTATATTGATTAACTAACTCTAACCCATCCCCTCTACTATCCACAATTTCCAAAATCAGGTCATCTTTCCATTTTGTAGATGACCCAAACAGCATACATTTAGTTTTTGAGGAATTAAGTTTTAACTTTGAGTTGACAAAGTACATTTCCATATTGTCAAAACTTTTCTGCAGTGTGCGTTGCATTGCTGAAACGGAATCATCCGAACAGTATAAAATGGTGTCGGCATACAGGTGGTAGCGAGAGGCCCCCACATGGTGCCTGACATCTTTTAGGTATACTAAAAATAAAAGAGGACCCATGACAGATCCTTGGGGAACACCTCTCTGCACCACCTGCATAGCCGACACAACTCCATTTACAACTGTTACCTGCCGTCTATCAGAAAGATAGGAGATAAACCAGTCCAAGACTGAACGACTCATCCCTACCTCGGACAATCTCATGAGCAACTGCTGATGATCAACTGTGTCAAAAGCCCTGGAGAGATCAACCATTATTGCACCAGTATAACATTGTGCATCAATTGACTTGCCAATCTCATCCAGGACTTCTGATACAGCCATCACAGTGCCATGAGACCTCTGAAATCCTGACTGATACGAATCCATTTGTTTCTCTCTTTCCAGGTACTCCATCGACACTGTCTCGCCAACAGTTTCTCCAACATTTTACTAATCAAAGGTAATATAGATATAGGTCTATAGTTGGACAGTCAGTTCGGATCGCCCCCCCTTAAAGATGGGGACAATCCTGGGTGACTTCCAACCTTCTAGAATACATCCCTCTTCTATCGAACGGTTGAACAGGTAAGTTAATGGATCCAAAATATGAGTTGCTGCATATTTCAGCATCCTTGGTGACAAACCATTAGGACCACTACTCCCAGAAACATTTAATTGCAACAAAATTCTAACACCTCACCACTAGATACAGCATCAAAGACAAATTTGGAATCCCCTACAATACAATTCATGGGGGTTAAAAAGGGGTTCACTAGGGCTATCAAAGAAGTTACCCGACTCTACAAAATAATCATTGAACCTATCAGCAAGCAGCAACTCTCTCCTGAAGGGTTCCTCCCCAGACAAATTGATAGGTGTCTTCCCCCAGACTGTCTCTTTAATTCCCCTATAAGTCCCCAGATTTCCCAGGTTTCCCAATAGATTCCTGGGTTTTGGCCTTAAAGAACTTATTTTTAGTATCCCTTAATGTGGCCACATACAGGTTTCTTGACTTCCTGTATTGTTGCCAATCATAAACCTTTCCAGAAGCTTGTGCCTTTGTAGGGGGGGGGGTTACACCCTTCCCTGCCTGGAGAAAACTTGGTGTCCACATCAAGCCTGTACCATCATGCATCAGTTAACATAAACTTATTACTTTACTATACATATTCACTACACTTCATGGTACTATATCCACAAGGACAATACGTATGCATGTTTCATACAGGTAATACTGATTCCACTAATGATTAACATACTTGTGACATCGCAATACTGATTCATGTTATAACTTCCTGTACATTAAACAATGTAGGAGGGGGCCCTTCCCTATCAGCTAACTTGGGGCTAGATGGGGCAGGGGCACCATACTGAGAAGGAAGAACATCAACCTGGAATTGGCCATAAAGCTCAATTTGGGCAGTGAGCTTGGTGAGATGTCAACCCCTTTGTGAACCACATTGACAGGCAAATCCACTGGCATCCCAGGGGAATCATAACTAAAGCACAGTACTGGCTTGGCAGCTCGGCCAGTCTTTCTGGGGGGAGCAGCCACAGTCTCTGTGCTTTCAGCACTAACTTTGGAGGTTTCATCATTCATGAGGGGTGCCTCTGCACAGATGGGAATGTCCAAACTGGGAGCACTGTCAGCTCCTTGCTCTGTAGGCTCTGTTTCCACAAAACTTGGCTCATTTAGAGAAGGTTCTGGCACAATTAGGCTTTGTGGAACTGAAGGGAGGCTGTCAGCACTCTCATACTGTTGTTCAAGTTCTGGTGTGTCACCAGGGAGGCTCAGACCATCAGCCCCTTCTTCGGGCAATTCACACAGTTCCACAAAACACAGAGTCCACAACCTGAAATGTAATGCTTTGCACCTCACTTTCAGGGAGCATTGGCTGCAAGGATGAAGCAGGGGGGGTTAGGCATTCCAAAAGGCCCAGCTTCATCCCCACAATTAGTCATAGGGTTACCTCAAAACAGATGACTCAATTCATAGGAGGGGTAATAGGCATTGTCACACTCACTATCGTCAGAGGTGGATTGACAGTCACTATCATTCTGGGACTGTTGCGGGGGAAACCTTAACTCTGTAACTACTGGGGTAGGTTGACTTTGTCTCTTTTTTGCAGCAGCATGAGTCACCGGCCCAGGGGAGGCAATGTCTGCTGGCTCAACTTCAACAATAACTTGGCCGATAGGCAGCAAGAGGTTACAGTGCATGGTCTTGAGAGCTTTGGACTTATTCCATGGTGTACCTTGTATACTGGTAGATCTTCTAACTTTCCAACTACTACATGAGGACATACCTCTCAACTGTAACACATTATGAGGAACGTTCCTCATTTTACTTCACAAAAGCTCCCTGTTCCACATTGTGAGGACTTGTTCCACATTCAGTATTAACATTTTAAAGCAAAAATCTACAGTAAATGATGCAAAAAATACATTATTCAATTAATAACAGACTTTCTGAACATAAATGCAAACGTTTTAACAGTGTTCTGAGCCTCCTAGGTAAAGATTTGATTACGTGTTCCACATTTTGCTCATTTGTTCCACATTCTGAGAGGCAACGTTCCACATTTGGGGGACAAAAGGTTGAGAGGTATGCATGAGGAAGATGGTGCGACCTATCAGCAATTTGTGCTTTCCATGTAGTCCCAAATTGTGTAACAACACGCAGTCTCCAGGCCATAGCTCTTGAGCCTTTACTTTCTTGTCGTGCCTCTCTTTGTTGGCACGATTTCTTTTAGCGGCCATTGTCTGGGCCAGTTGATATGCATGGTTCAATTGAGCTTTCAGTTTCAGTACATACTGCAGGTAGTTTTCAGCTCGGACCCCATCTGGAGAGACCCCAAAACAGACATCAACCTGCAGGTGGGCCTCCCTCCCAAACATGAGGTGGTAGGGGGAGAACCAAGTAACATCATTTTTGGTGCAATTGTACGTGTGTACCAAGGTGCTAATCTGCTGGCTCCACTTACACTTGTCTTTTGGGTGGAGGGTGCCCAGCATGTCTAGAAAGGTGTGGTTAAAACGTTCTGGTTGAGGGCCCCCCTGCAGGTGATAGGGGGTGGTTCTTGACTTCCGCACCCCCCACATAGACAGCATTTCTTTGATTAGTCAACTTTCAAAGTTTCTGCCTTGGTCAGAGTGGATCCGCTGGGAGGCACCACAGTGGACAAAGAAATTTTCCACTAGCACCTTGGCCACGGTAGAGGCCTTTTGATCTTAAGTTGGAAAAGCTTGTGCATACCATATGACATGATCTGTAACCAGTAACACATTGCCAATATTCCACTGATCAGGTTCTAAATGCAAAATGTCTATGCAGACCAATTCCATGGGGGTGCTGGTAATAATATTGACAAGAGGGGCAGCCCTCTGAAGCAACGCTTTCCTTTGCAGGCAACGACTGCAGGTCTTTACATGGTGCTCAACATCGGCCCCCATCTTGGGCCAGTAGAATCGAGATCGTACCAGGTCGAGAGTTCTGTCAATACTGAGGTGTGCCATGTGATTTTGGAGGGACTTCAGTACCAAATCTTTAAAGGCTGTGGGCAGGACCAATTGCTGCTTGTTTACTCGACTACTGTGATCCACTGTCTCTCTGTATAACAACTGATTGTGTAACTTCAACCTGGGGCCTTCCTTAAACAATAGGGCAGTTCACAAGTCAGGGGAACACAACTGGGACACAACTTTCCCCGCATGCAGGGCATCAGATGCTGACTGAATCATAGGATCTTGGGACTGAGCCCACTGGATGCTATCATTATCAAATTGAGGCAGTGCACTAATATCTAGAGCAGAGAAATGGCAAGAGACAGCCGGTATGCAGCTACCAGGAGGGCCCAAGCAATCTACTAAACAGTCCACTGTGTCCGTAGACATCTGTTCATTTCTGTCAAACTTTTGGCACAGTGCTCAGACGTCAGGTTCAGACAACCTGACCCAATCACTCTTGGAGACTGGCCTTCGTGACAGGGCGTCAGCATCAATATGGTTCAGTCCTGGCCTGTATTCGACAGCATAATTATAGGTTGATATAGCAGAGAGCCACCGGTGGCCAGTGGCGTCCAACTTAGCTGAAGTCTGTACATAGGTTATCAGGTTATTGTCGGTCTTCACCAATATCTTTGCCCCATAGAGGTACTCATGAAACTGGTCAACAATGGCCCATTTTAAGGCAAGGAACTCCAGCTTGTGCACAGGACAGTTTCGTTCTGAGTTGGTCAAGCTCCTGCTAGCAAAAGCCACTGGTCTCAAACCATCCTCATGGTCATGATACAGCACAGCTCCTAGACCCTGCAGACTAGCATCCGTATGCAGTACATAGGGCTTGGTAGAGTCAGCATAGGTGAGGATAGGGTGTGAGTGAGCCAGTATATGACTTCGCAGAAGGCTGCTTCACATTCGGGTGTCCAGCAGGGCCCAAAAGGTTCACCTGTGCGGAAGTATACTTTCTTGGGTTCTTTGGCAGCCCCTTTCTTGTATTTACGCTTGGTAGGGGGATAGTCCTGGGTGAGATTCAGGAGCGGACAAATCACCTTAGAATAGTCTTTTATGAACCTGCGGTAGTAGACACAGAACCCCAGGAAATGTTGTAGTTCTTTCAAGTTATGGGGCTGGGGCCAAGTAGTCAGTGACTCAACCTTACTGTGATTGGTGTCTATCCCTTCTGCAGATACTATGTGCCCCACATACTTCACGAAGGTTTGAAAAAACTGGCACCTGTCAATGGACAGCTTACGGCTGAAGTCTTCCAATTAGTTTAGGACTTTAAACAGTCGGGTCTCATGCTCCTCTAATGTGCGTCTGAACACAATGACATCATCTAGGTACACTAGGCATTCCAGCAAGTTCATATCTCCCACCACATGTTCCATCAGTCACTGATAGGTGGCCAGGATACCCAAAATCCCCTGTGGCATTCTCAGGAATTCTTAGAACCCCAAAGGACATATGAAGGTGGTTTTTTCACGGTCCTCTGTGGCCATCGGAATCTGGTAATATCCGCTGTGAAGATCCAATACTGAGAACCATTTGCTCCCATTCAAGCAATCCAGGGCATTTTGTATACGGGGCATGATGTATTGATCTGGGAAGGTCTGCCGGTTCAGGGTTCGATAATCAACACACATCCCCATCTACCCATTCTTCTTATGCACAACCACAATGGGAGCGGCATATAGAAACATAGAATTTGATGGCAGATAAGGACCGCTTGGCCCACCCAGTCTGCCCATTTCCCTACCTAATGGATAATCTGCAGATCCTAGTTAACCAGCAGCCTACTTCTTTCTACCCCCACCCCCTAGAATTGCCTTATGGCTGTCCCATGCATGCTTGAATTCAATCACTGTTTTTGACTCCACAACCTCCCGAAGGCCGTTCCATGCATCCACAACCCTCTCTGTGAAAAAATACTTCCTTACATTACCTCTGAGCCGCCCCCCATCTTCAAATTGTGCCCCCTTGTTCTTGCACACACCTTTTTTTTGAAAGATGCTACCCTCTTGGACTTTGTTGATTCCCTTGAGGTACTTGAAAGTTTCTATCATGTCCCCCTCTCCCTCCTTTCCTCAAGGCTATACATATTAAGCTCCTTTAGTCTCTCTTCATATGTCTTCCGGTGCAGACCCTGCACCATTTTAGTTGCCCTCCTCTGGACAGCTTCCATCTTGTCTTTGTCCTTGTGAGATTGGGTCTCCAGAACTGCACACAGTACTCCAGATGGGGTCTCACCAGCTGCCTGTACAGAGGGATAACAACTTCCTGTTTTCTACTGGTGATGCCTCTCCCTATGCATCCCAGTATCCCCCCAGCCTTCCTTACTGCCCTCTCACATTGCTTGCCCACCTTTAAGTCATCTGATATGACTACCCCAGGTCCCTTTCCATTTTGTTGTTGTTAGTATCTCACCCCCCATTGTGTACTCTTCCCCTGGGTTTTTGTTTCCCAGGTGCATTACCTTGCACTTCTTAGCATTAAATCTAAGCTGCCATACATTTGACCATTCCTCTAACCTTGCCAAGTCCCTTCTCATCCTTTCCACCCCACCTTGTGCATCAACTCTGTTGCAGATCTTTGTGTCATCTGCAAAGAGACATACTTTTCCTTCCAGTCCGTCTGCAATGTCACTTACAAAGACATTGAAGAGGACCGCTCCTAATACTGAACCCTGCGGCACCCCACTAGTAACCCCCCTTTCTTCAGAGTGGACTCCATTTACTATTACCCTCTGTGTCCTATTCTCCAGCCAATTCTCTACCCAGGCTATCATCTTGGGACCCACTCCCAGGCTGGCTAACTTGTATATTAATCTTTTGTGTGGGACTGAGTCAAATGCCTTGCTAAAGTCTAGGTAGGCCATGTCCACAGCCCCTCCCTTATCTACTACTTTGGTCACCCAGTCAAAGAAATCTATTAGATTAATCTGGCATGACCTTCCTGCTGTGGGCTCTTTGATTCTTGTATCACACCAGCAGCGAGCATTTCCTGCAGGTGTCTTCTCACATCATCCATGTCTGCTGGGGTGAGGCATCAGGAACTCTCTCTAAATGGCTGGTCATCATGCAGGTGTATATGATGCTGTGCACTCTGTACACACCCCACACCCATTTTTTTAATGAAAACACTTGGTCTCTCTGGGCGCGTTTCTTCCTAATCCTAGCCTTCCATTCAGCTGGCAGCAGGGAATCACCAAAGTCAAATAAGTCCGGGGTCACTCTCCCCTTTTGGCCAGAGCACTTGTTATTGGGTAATACTGCAGTGTCTGTGCAGTGTACTGTAGCTAGAGTGCATCCTCTGTTCACCCAGACCTCCCGATCTGACACATTTCAAATCTGGACCATCACTCATCATGCATAGGCATGGGCACGGGCAGGCAAGATGTTGGGTTTAACCAATAATAGTTACGGCAACTTTCCATCACCTGGTGCATCCAACATCAACATTTTGTTCTTTACATTTCTCTTTAGGTGGACTTCTCCATGGATTGTGCACTGGGTGTTGGGGGCCAATACCAAGGAGTCAGGTTCCTTTTTCCACACTATCCTCACTGGCTCATCTCGGTCCTCTTCATTGGTTTCTGTTGTAAGTCATGTGCCCTTTTTACTAAGGCTGGAATTCTTAGGGCCTGTCCAGTCAGTTGCCCTTGTTTCTCATGGCAGAGTTGTGCTAGTTTCCCAAACATGTAGGCATTTGTTCCAATTAACAGGGGAACCCCATCATACAGTCCGGTGGGGGGGACACACTAGGGCCAGTGTCCCTACTTGCTCCTCTACACCAGTTACAGTTGCAGGAAAAGACAACCAGAGGCGGACATACCCTAGGTAGGGATAAGACTTGTCACTCAGCCCCCACACATGTAGGCCTTTCAGGCATTGTAATGGCACATCAGATAAGTGTTTGTCATACCAGTCCTGAAATACAATGGTCACTTACGACCCACTGTCAAGCACAGCCTGAGTAGGAATACCATTTACAGCGACAGTAGTCTTCATTGAAGGGCCCACTATTTTGGACCAGTCTGGAGGGACAACAGCAGGGGCCTGGACAGATGATTTAGCCATAGAGGGGTTTGAGTTAGGATGATCGAAGCCTTCACTGTGGTCATTTCATGCACCTCTTGACCACTGACTCATTTTCTGAAGCTCTCATTGAAGCTGGTTCACCACTTTCTCTAAGTCCTTCTGAGACCAGCATTCCCTCTTCATATGGCCATCCTTGCCGCAATTGTGGCAAATGACAGGCTCTCGGGGCATCCTTCGGGAAAACATAGCAAGGGATGCTGGAGCATCAACGGGAGATTGTGATCTGACTTCTGCTGGTAGTGTACCATGTCCCAAAAGTTCCTTTAGGGTGGCAGTCAATTCCTTGAGCTCAACCGAGAAGCCACCCTCAGTAGAGGATGCCTGAGGGTGCACCCCACTGCCATAACAGTCATGTCCTGACAGGGGCCAGGGACTCTGTCAGCAGGGGATACCTCAGTGAACGCACCCGGTTGTACTTTTCCGACTTCCTTCAGCAACTCTTCCCCCCACCATTTAGCCCACGGCGGGACACTCGTAGTGGTTTCCATTTCAGAAGGGCATTCTGGTGCCATGATCACTTGGACTGCATGCACTCACTCATAATTACAATCTCCCTCTTCGTCTTCTGCTTCCTGGAGTTCTTTTATCAAGTCATAATAGTCAGGTGGGTTATCTCTCCTATCCTGGAGCCTTAAGTGGATGATCTGCAGTTTAGAATGCTTGGTATGTTGCAGTATGTTCCCCAATCTCACACGGTTCAAATCACTGGTGGCTACCCCACCTTTCCGGTAAGCTTTCTGCACAGCTCTTTCTAGGCAAGTAACATACACAGAGAAACTTTCCCCCTTCCATTGTTTGGTACCTTAGAATTTCCACATCAAAGTCTCCCCTGACTCAGTGCTCCCAAAATTGCCTTTAAGTACAGATACGTACTTATGAGCAGATGCATCAAGGTTCATGGACCACAAAAATTTAATGGCTTCAAGGGCGGGTCCCCTCAAACTTTCTATGATTCTTTTCTGTTTCTCAGCCTCTGCACACTGCCACTCGGGTACCAAGGGGGCAACATAGTCGATTTGGGTCTCCCAGTCATCCTCCCTTGGGGGGGTGGGGAGAGTGCCCGAGAAGATGCTCAGTCTTCGGTAGGAGTCATGACTAATGGCAGGTACAGATATAGGGGCCAGCACTGACGTGGGCACAGAAGGTGGGGCAGTAACAAGTGCTGGAGTGGGAGGGGTTGTTGGGTAAGGAACACCCCCAGGTGGCAGGAATAGTTTTTTTTTTTCCACTTTTTTTTTTGAACTTTCCATCTTTATTGTTTTACATAGAATACAGAAATTAAAAAAGAAAATACAGTTCTTTAAGAACATGTAGAAGGATGTAAATAAAAATAAAAAGAATACGTGCAATAGTACATATTTCTTGATTTCATTTAGTAGCGTCGTGAGTGGGGTCTTGAATTAATAATGTTAGAGAATCAAGGAACAAAGTCCTTGCGTTGGGGTGTGATATACATCACCCATCTTCTCCATCTATTCTCAAACTTAGCTTGTGATTTATTAAGAATGGCTGTTAGTTTCTCCATTTTATACAGCTGAATCATTATTAAAGACCATTGGTCCATCGTTGGAGGCAGTGAGGAGAGCCAGTTTTTGGTTATGGCTTTCTTAGCAGCAAGGGTAGCCAAATTCAAAAAGTCCCTCGTTGGGATATCTTTACACGTCTGTTGGTATTCTCCAAAAAGGAAAAAGAGGGGGTCCACTATTATATCTGGAGAGATTATTTGTTGCAAGGCCTCCTGGAATTTAACAAAAAAAGTGTGCAGAGAACTACATGCCCAGAATATATGGCCCAGCGTAGCTGGGGTATGTCCGCACTGCCTCCAACAGGCCCCCATGATGGGGTTATATTTCTGGCTAATAGCTGGAGCTCGAAAGTATCTTACAGTTTCCACGCAAACTCCTTCCAATGCCCTGAATTAATACCCTTCCCCATTATCTGTAAATGTTTTTCCCATTGCATGGGGGAAACCTCGATTCCTAAGTCTTTCTGCCAGGTTAATCTAATTTTTTCCGTCGAGTCAACTTCTAAAGAGCCTAGGGCTCTGTAGAGAATAGAGATTAGGTGGGAGGGGATTGGGTGTTTGTCTATAACTTTAATAAAGATCTGTAGAAGATCAGGGAGTGGGGAATCTCCCCATTTAACCGTTCCAAATTTCCGAAGATAGTCCCTCACCTGAAAATATCTAAACCTGTCTGCATAAGAAATCCCATACTTCAGGTTTAACTCTGTTAAAGATAGAATCATTCCCTGAGGCATAAAGTGATATACCAAGTGGAGACCCTTCTCCTGCCACTGTCGGAACCCCAGATCTAGTTTAGCCGGGGTGAAGGAGCCCATATATGGTAGAGAACATAATGCAGATCTCCAGTCAGAAATCCCACCATGCATCAGCACACTCTGCCAATATTTTAAGGTTGAATGAGTGTATGGATTATCCACCTTATTAGGTTTTATAGCTGGGGGAAAGGATAACAAGGTCTGGTACATGTTTTTAAGTTCCTCCTCCTGATTCTCTATTGACTTCCACCTAGCCACATAGCTTTCATCCAACCAATAAAGAGGTACTCTGAGCTGAGCAGCTATGTAGTACAATCTAAAATTCGGTAATGACAACCCTCCCTGTTTCCTGGATAACTGCATTATGGATGGCCTTATCCTGGGTCTCTGGTATGCCCAAATAAATGGGCTTAATTTTCTTTGCAGAGTTCTGTAAAAAGTCTCTGGTAGTAGGATGGGGAGAGTCTGAGCTAAATATAAAAAGCGAGGCAGCACTACCATTCTGATAATTTCAATTCTATGGTGCAAAGATAAGGGCAGCACTCTCCACCTCTCTAAATCAGCAGACAGTATGTCCAAAAAGGGGACATAGTTTAAGGAGAAGAGGTCTGTATGTGATCTCCCTATTTGTACACCTAAGTATTTGATACACTTCAAGTCCCAACAGAAAGGAAATTTAGTTTTCAGCTGCGTGGAAGGGACATAATTCAAGGCCATTACCTCTGTCTTAGAGGGATTAATTTTATACCCAGCTAAATTTCCAAATCTGGTCAGTAGTTCCCAGAGACAAGGAAGAGAATTCTCAGGATCTGCCATGTATATTAATAAATCATCAGCATATAATGCTAGTTTATGAGTTTCTGTGTCCTCTTCTACTCCCATCAGGCCCTTTTCTTTCTTCAATGCCTGAGCCAAGGGTTCCAAGTATATAGCGAAAAGGAGGGGCAATAGAGGACACCCCTGCCGAGTACCACGGGATAGTGAGATGGGGGGGAGAAGGAACCATTTACTCTGATGTAGGCTTTGGGGTCAGAGTACATTCGTTTTATTGATGTGATGACCTGTTGGGGTATACCTATTGTCCCCATTACTGCCCACAGAAAGGGCCATTCGACCCTGTCGAACGCCTTCTCCGTGTCCAACGAGAGGAGCAGAAAAGGCGTTTGTTTCCTCCCCACTCTATGAATCAGGTGCAGGGTTCTTTTAATGTTGTCCTGCGTTTGCCGGCCAGGAACAAAGCCTGTCTGATCCAGATGTACCAACTAGGGTAGGAATTTTTTGAATCTATCTGCAAGAATAGATGCAAATATTTTATAATGTATATTAAGTACTGAAATTGGTCTGTATGAGGAGCAGGATGCAGTGTCTTTACCAGGTTTTGGGATACTAGCTATGTAGGCATACCGCCACGAGTCTGGAGTTGCCTTTCCTTGCTGCACCCCCCTGTATGTCTCCAGAAGGGTCGGGGCTAATTCTTGTCGAAATGCTTTATAAAATTCACTTGAGTAACCGTCAGGGCCTGGACTTTACCTGTTTTAAGGCTTTGAGTACTTGGTTCACTTCCTCAGCAGAGATTGGTTTTAATAAGGCCTGCTTTTGCTCATCTGTTGATATTGGGAGGTCGAGACCTTGCAAAAGGCCTCAGTTCCTGGGATCGCTGTTTTCTCAGAATGGTAGAGAGAACTGTAGAAGGTTTGAAATGCTTGCTCTATCTGTTTGGGAAGTGAAACCATATTATTTGTAACTGGGTCTCTAATTTGAGTTATATTAGAGTGCATCCTATGCTGCCTGAGCCTATGTGCAAGTAGACGTGTGGCTCTAGGGCCCTCTTCATAATATCTTTGTCTAATAAGTTGCAGGGCTTGTTCCGTGCGGATGTCAAGAATCCTCTGTATTTGCTCCTTGGTGGCATGGAGCAAAGGAAGAATTCCTGCATCTCCTGCTGCATGTTGGGCCTGAAGTACACAGTACTGATGTTGGAGCTTATCTAAGTGCTTCTGCTGCTGCCTTTTATGGTGAGACTCAAACTTTATTATGCCCCCCCTTAAAACAGCTTTCAGAGTGTCCCATAGGGTATTCATCGCGACTCCCTGACTGCTATTCTCAGAAAGAATCTGTTTGATTCTCCTCTGAATCATATCCCTAAAATCCTTCCTGTTTAAAAGGAAACTATTAAATTTCCACACGGTATTAGCTCTTTTTTGTTCCCAACACATTTTCAGAATGATCAGAAAGCACCGATGGGGATTGTACACAGTCTTGTATTTTATACAAATGCTCCCTAGGGACATGTATGTAATCTATACGAGTGTATACCCCATGGGGGGAGGAAAAATGCGTGTATTCCCTTTTATTAGGATGTAGGTGTCTCCACACATCCACCCACTGGGCTTCTGAGAGGAAAACCTGAGTTGCCCTTTGAGCAGGGTTCTTTTTGAAAATTCTCATATTTGTGGTGTCCAAGGAGGATACAGTCTGATTATGGTCTCCTCCCAGCACCAGCGTTCCTCTATGTACCTCCATGACCTTTTGGAGCAGTGATATTCTTATTTCACTCCCGGAGCCGGGGGGAACATAAAGGGAGGCAAGGGTGATATCCTGGCCCTCCAACTGTCCCACAGCAACTGCCAGCCTGCCCTCTGGGTCTACATATGCGTTTGTTAAATGGAAAGAAACATTTTTGGGTACCAGAACTGCAACCCCCCTTCTCTTGCCTTTCCGGAAAGCTGACGCTACAATAGTAGTGAACCCAAATTTAGAAAGCTTTTGATGTTCTCTCTTACTCAGATGAGTTTCCTGCAATAATAGAAAAGCTGGTTTCATTTTTTTAAGGGAACTGATTACTCTGTATCTTTTAATAGGATTGTTAAGCCCATTAACATTATGGGAACATATTAAAATCATGGAATGGTTACCCATGTGTCCAGGGATTATTAATTAGAGCTGCCTGTGGAAAAATAGATTGGACACTACCGAATACGATTATACCTTTCCCTGATGCCAGTGGAATAAGGCGATCATCCCTTTCCTCTCTCTTCCCAGACCCTCTTCTCACAGCCACCCATGATTTCTTTAATAAACTATTGCAAAGAAAATTAACCTTTAAAGTAGGTACAACAAACATGTCTGGAAGAGGAACTTTCAGACTTATAACAGTTACCAAACTAAGCAACTTATTTACAGTTGTACTTCCAAAAAAGAGGGTGATAGTCTCAACCCTCCAGAGCAGGGGACTAAAGTCCCCAAGGGAGGAAAAATGGCCAAAAAGTCTTAGCCGGGCCTCCCCAACCCCTCTTGCTATTGGAGCCGAGTGCAAGGTGCACCACCCGAGCAAGAATAGACCACTCGCCAGCCCAGCAAGGCCCGAATCATTTTAAAATCCAATCGGGCGCTGAGGGAGAGAGAGAGAGAGAGAGAGAAAAAAAAGGGGGGAGGGGAGGAAGGGAAAGGGGGGGAGGAGCAATAGGAATAACGGGGGAAAGCAGTGTTAAAACAGGGTTTATGTGGACCATATTAACATTGAAAAAATATGAAGAGCAGTCCAGATAGTGCCTCTGTCCAAACGCGATGTGAGACCCCTATGTATCTAGGGGCTTCTGTATCTGAAACATGTAAGGGAGGGTATAGTAAGCAATCTCTCCCTAATAGAACAATACAAAAATTATTCAGGAGAAAGGAGCAATCAATCCTAAGAGTCTCCATGGCCACAGAGTGGGGAAGGCACAAACAGTGTAAAACTTAGCTTAGTCCACAGTCTCGTTCAGGTGTTCTCGTCTTCAGCTATCATTTTTTTGGCAGGGTTCTGTACTCTCCGCAAACTCTCTTTGATTTCCAGTAAAGAGCTGTGAATGTCCCATTGCTTGTTGAGACCTCCTCTCTTTCTCGCACTCCTCTGCCAGCTCGACCGTGGGGGACGCTTTTCCTGTAACCCCGGACCCGACGTCTGGAAACTCCAACCCTTACTTTTTAGTTCTGGATATATTTCTTCGAGAGATGCATAGTTTTTGCTGCCAAAGTCCCAAAATACTCGCAGGCTCGCCGGATAAGGTGTCTAGAAGCGCACCCCATGTTCTTTCAGAGCTCTCAATATGGGTGCAAAAGCTGCTCTCTTCTTCATTATCTCAGTAGGATAGTCGTTATCAAACAGGAGTTTAGCCGAATTGTAAGTAACAATTTTCTTGGTCCAAGCAGCCTTCAAAATAATTTCTTTGTCTCTGCAGCTTGAAAATTTTAGGACTACGAATCTGGGTCTGGCAGTTTTGTTTGTAAGCTTTTGTGTCAGAGCTCTATGGGCTCTTTCAATTCGAAACTGGAACGTGGGCGGAAGGTCCAGTACATCCCTGAGCATATCTGATAGAAAATCCATTTTTCCAGTTTCCAAATCTTCGGGGAGACCGTATATACGGAGGTTATCTCTTCATGATCTAGCTTCCAAATCTAGTAGTTTCTCATGGAACATCTCCTGTTGGTCTATCAAAAAGTCCATGGCACGATGCAAACTCTGGGTCTCCTCAGCCATCTCACCAGTTGTTGCTTCTGACCGATCTAACCTTTCCTCCACTTCTGATAATCGAGTCAGCAGCAGGGTAAATTCTTTTTTGTTTTCTGCCCGAAATGCTCTAATTTCCGACAGGAGCATCTCAAAGCGTGAGCGGGATAGTTTCTCTCCTTCTCTATCTGTATCCGGGTCTCCCGTTACACTGCTTGCAGGCGAGACACTACAGCTGGGGTTAGGCCTTCTTTGTGATCCAATTACATCTGATCGCCCTTTATGTCTCCCTGAGCACGATTTAGCTGAATCTTTACCTCCAAACATTTTCTGGCTTATATAACCCTGGTTTGTAGCCCTTCAAAGTTGTTTTAGAGGCTTTATTTGTTGGACCCTGCTAGAGCTCTTCTTTCAAGCGGCCATTCCGGGAATGGCGTCACCGGAAGTCCGGCAGGAATAGTTTCTTAAAGTCCTCTACGGTTTTCCCTTCCTCAGCAACAACTTAGCAAATTTCTCCTCAAAAGTCTCAGATAATGGTGGGAACTCATCCTCCCCAGGGTCTTTACTGTCTTTTGTTATCACTCTCCAGGTGGCGAGCACCTCTTCTGAGGCAATAGTCTGTGGCACTTTAGAGCTGTCCACGAGGTCACTACACTCTACCAAGGCTATGAAAGTTTGGGCGATCATATCAGCCTGTCAACCCACCACCACCACAGGGTTTTTTAAACATTCAACTTTGGAGAGTGCTCCCTCTACAGTGTCCTTACTGGTACCCAGGGGAATATCCAGTATAAGCAGAGCATTTTGGGAGTCTATCTCCTGCCAAGTACATCACCCCACCAACTGGTTTACAGGCATTTCTACTGGGGTAGCCATTAATCTTTAACAATAATTCATAATTTTTGGCCACTAGCAGGCACAAAATCCCAGCAGTGAGCCTCCAAGATGTAACCCCTAGGTGGCGCTATCCCAAGGGCTACTACCCCTGCCTGCGTGGCTAGTAGCAGGTTAAGGGGCCTGGGTAATGAAACAGGTGCCTCCACCCGGAGGTCATGGTTGCTAGTGGTCAAGCTAACCTGGGCACAGCCCTCCGGGACACTGTAACCCCCCTCTTTCCTTTCTAGTGGCCTGAACAATATACAATAATTACTTTCACAATGACCCTTATTCACCAGGCAATTACCCACACTGTTTGCACTTACCATCAGGGCTGGTTCCTCTAGCTTGACACTGGGGACCCTCTGTAAAACAAGTGTAACCCCCTGTTACCCGGGGTTACTAGAATCCCAGTAAGACCTAGTGGTAGGCTGGGAAGGCAGCTTATGAAACTCCAGTTAAATGGATTTCACACTGTCTCACTCTGTTCTCATTCTGTCTCAGCTGAGACTGAGGGATGACATAATTTAGAACTGTTGCAGCTGCATAAGCCACACTGGAATGTTGCAGTTTGAGGTTAGAGTAGAACGTTGGGGAATTTGAAGTCAGTCTGTAGAGTTCAGTAGAGTGTGTGCAGTCTGAAAGAGGTGCTCTGCTGTAAGCAGGCCCTCAGAGCTCTAAGCTGTGACAAAGAGCTATTATTTTGGTATAGGTGTGTGTTCTTACCTGAAGAGGAACACAATAAGAGCATATTGAAGTGGTGGAGACCGCTTTCAATGGTTCAGGGCCACATCCCTGTGGGGATGGGGGAAGGAATCAGCCTGCTTCCAGGGGCAAACCCCCTTGGTCCGGCTAGGGAAAAGAAGCTACCTTGTTTAAGTTTGTGCTGAGGCACCAGAAGCTCTGGAAGAGAGTTCCTTGAGGAGGAAATGTCTGTGGAGCACCTGCAACCGAAGGGTGAGTTCACTCTGCTAAAGGGACATGTGTTTTCACCTGCATCAAGATGAAACTAAAGGGACTGTTACTGTGGGGTCAGGAAAAGACAGCTAAGTACAGTCTGGAAGATGTGAGGATTGGACTGTTTAACTCTGTGGGGGGTCTAGAGTAATGGACAAAGCCACTTATTAAGTATGTTCAAGTCCAGCACAAAAGGGATGTAAACACAGTAGACTGAATGTGAAATACATTTAAAAAGAATCTACACAGCAAAGTGTTTTAAAGGATGAGGTGTTACAGTCCAGAAAAATGGCTGGGTATGAATTATGGGAGCGAGAGGTGGGAGACCCCCCCCCCCCATCAGTAGTAACCAAATTCACCTCTACGGATTTGCTCTGGGACACCTGTTGCTTTCTCTCAGGTACTTGGCCGGTGCCTGGGAAAAGTACCTAGATGTGGGATTTATGAGAAAGATTCCCTTATGGAGCAGAAGTGCTCATAGGTGATTTAGGGAGCCACCAGTAAATGTTTCCATGCTATATGGAATGTGTCCAAGTGGCTGGCAAGGGAGCCGAGCCAGGGAAAACCCAGAGCAGCATACAAGTTTGGGCTATGTGCCCAGTGTGTTTCAGAGCCTGAGGGCTAAAGTGATGACGATGTGTTCTGATCTCCATAAATCTGCATTACCAGGAGTGTAGCCCCATGGGGGTCCATCTATGCTTTGTTTATTCTGTTGGATGTGAATAAAAGCCACACTTTAGAATCCCACTTCTGGTATTGGACATTACAGTTATTGCTTCCTTTGTCCGGAGTTACTTGGGTGCCCCTGTTGCAGAGTAGCCAAACCTAGCCAATGTGCCGAGTGACATATTCCTCCCCGAACCCAGCCCACCAGGTAGAGCTGTCAAGAAAGAAACGGCATTCCTGGGTGGGGGTTACACAAGGTTAAGCACAGCAAATAGCAACAGTACAATACTTTTGGCACAAACTGGAACCACAATCAGGTTAAATGCAAACAAAGTTAAATCTGATTTATTCACGGGACTTAAACAAGGGAGGGGCGTAATCAGATTGATTTTCTTAAAAGCTATATTAAACAGACAGTTATGCATGCAGTTCAGAGTCACTACACAGTCACACACTCTGGGTACCCAGGTAGGAAAATGGTGGGCTAGCCAGGACTGTTGCAGCAGGCTGGGGCCCTGTGATGGAACAAAGCAACATGCACAACACACACTATTTGTAATCCGGAGCCGGAGGGCTCAGTTCATGAAAGAAAAGGCAACAAGACAATCAGATGACAACACTTAGATTTAGCTGTTGTTGCAGGGAGCTACCCTGATGGTTACTCACAATACCCAATACTGGACACAGGCAGGACGAAATTGAGACTGCAGGCTGTTGAGCTGGAGTGCCCGGAGAATCAGGGCCCACATGAATCACTTAGGTGTCGTTCCTGTTCAAGACGTTGAGCAGGGGGCTGATCCCCAGGCTGGTCTCTCATAGATGACTTTCTCTGCGTAGCAGGTATTCTGGCTGGGCCAGTGTAGCAGGGCCCAGGCAAACAGAGATGGATACGGATTCAGTCCGTGGAGCTGGATACAGCCTCCAGCAAGCAAAACATAGTTCAGACACATAGTGGGGAACCAAATCATGACCCACTATAAGCACACAGCACATTCACATGTAAGGAAATTCCACTGTACTAGGCAAATGGCTCTCCGGTCGCAATTAGAGTCTCTGCACAATCCAGGAGTTCAGAGGTAGTTGGAAGTCGTGACAGGCCAATCGCATTCAGCAAATCTTCGGTCTTCTTCAGGTTAAAGCCTGGTCACAATTCAGTGTCTTAATTTGCTCTCCAAATTTGGTTTCAGTCCCCCCAAAAAAAACACAAGTTCCCTCTCAGGAACAGCAGGCAGACATGCAGGCCAAACTCAGGCCTGTCCACAGTTCTCCCACGCGAATCCACTATGGATTGCTGCTCAAACTATCGTGAGTTGTTACTTCTTCATTTCCCAGCTCAGATCTAACTGAAACTGCAAGCAGTGTGGGACTTTCCCCAAGATCCAAAAGGTTCAGTTTGCTGATCTGTCTGTCAAGTCACAACAAGGGCTCCCCCTCCAGGTTATTTTAGGCGCCAAACGCCCAAAACTACAATTCCTACAAGTTTTGGCCCCACCATGCCCGTGTAAACAGGCTCCATTTTAGAGTCCCAAATGTACTGATTGGCCCATTCTGCAGTCCAGGACCAAGATGCTGGAAAAGACAAAACAGTCCTTGCTGCAAAGAAAACAGGTTAGAACAAACTGCAATATTATTATCACTCCAATAGATAATCAGCAAATAAGCACATCTTATAACAGAGTTCCCGATGCGCAAATAGCAATGGCAGAACAGAGCAATTATCTGGCAGCCCGGGTGGGACTCAAGCATAGAAACACTCAGCTCCCCCTAGATTAATTATAGCTGCATTCCAGGCAGCTCTTAAAGAGACAGTACACAGAGGCTATACAGGCACACTCTGGCAATCACATTTAAACTGCTAAAACGCAGGACACCAGCACTTAGGCAAGCTCAAGGAAGACTTTTCGGGAACCCCCATTTGTAGGGGGGTTACAAAAGGACTGATTCAGTCACAATGCCCTTATTTTGGGGGTATGGAATAACTACAGGGAGGTAATGAAGATAACAATGTATTTGCCTTTTTGCATCACAAATTCTCACATAGCCTAAAAAGCAGATATCTTCGGTCGAGGGAATTAGTGGGTGCAGTGTATTTCAGTTATAAAAGGGTCTGCAGACTAGTTTTGCACAACTAGACTTACATGCAGTATGACTGGAATGTTAAGCAGATGCCAGCTTAGTCACAAGGATAATTTAATGTTGAGGCCCCCTTAAATAGCAGCAGGCATGCTGCAGACTCAACAGCTGCACTTCATCAATTGTTTTCTTCTTGTTTTTGACTGGAACTTGACCAGCTGCCAGTTAAATTGTTCTTCAGTAATTACTGACTGCGCTAGGGCTACAGCTAGTGTTTCTATAAATGCACTACATGTGAACTGAATGTGGAGAAGCCCTCAATCTCTGAAAACCCCTTTAGAATTTATAAGTCAAGCAGTTTTGCCAATGCTACTTGCCTTCTTTGCTGCTTTGAACTTTTCGTTAGCATATGTCTCAGTCTGCACAGGTGTCTTTGTTACATTGGTCTTATTACACTGATTTACATTTTATTGTAAGAATTGTTTTTCTTCTCTTTATAATCAACTTCCTGACTGGCCCCTTTCACTCTGACCCCTCCCAAACCCCAGCACCAGGCTTATTCCAGACTTGCCTACCCTTTCCCCCACTGTTTGGCCCCCTCCCCTGTGGCAAGGTGATAGGGAGCTGGCTTGACCTATCCATATAGTATCCAGATGGACAGCACCTGGATCACTGATGCAGGGCCTGGGTGTGGTCAGCTATCATCCTACTAGCTGGGGTGTTTTTCGCTGCTCTGTTCCCCTTTGTCCCTTAAGACATTGGCTGATGAGGGTGCATAACACCACGCCAGCACATACACTAGTGTACACTGCACAGCACCAATCAGCATTCTCCAAACCCTCGACTTTGCCCACAACAGACAAACTTTGATAAACAGAAACAAGGCTGCAATACTATATATATGAAAATTATGTTATCATAACTCTTGATCTTCCAGAATATCTTCACCATTCATCACTGGTGGGTCTATGCTGGAGGCATTAGGACCCGGTAGGAGTATATGCCTTTAAAGCTTTAGAGGTAGGGGACTGACGGAGACAGTGTCATCCACGAGGTGAATGTATGACATGGTGCTCATGGGCTGGCCAGTAACCAACACCAGCCCCCTTGCCTCTTCAGTTCTGTTTGACAAGGAGAGGAAAGAAAGGGTAAGAAAAAGGGGAGGGCTGGGGCAGGGGAGCCCAAGGGATAGACAAAAAGATATAGGATATGAAAAGAACAAATGAATAAAAACCGACCAAGAGAAGAAGATGGTTTTGGGAGGAGGGTCTTCAAAGTGGCCAGGGATGACCAGGGCAATTGGGCAGGAGAAAGAGAAGAGAGGGGGAGAGAGAGAGAGTGTGAGAGAGGATAGAGGGAGAGTGAACAGTGGGGACCATGAATTCCCAGCAGAAAAGCAAGGGTGTCATAAGTGTTGGCTTGCTCTCGGGACGCTGTTGGGCACACCTGCCAACTAGACGTGCAAAGGAAGAGCTCCTTAAAACCACAATTTAGGAGCCCCACACTTGGTTTTTATGCTTCTGAAGCTGGAATCTGCAACCCAGAACTCGATTCTCCACACAATGCGGAATCGACTGTTACCAAAATTGACATATGGGTCGCAGCAACAAAGTAGCAGGAACTGGAACAAAAAATCCACTGCCAACAGAAACAGCACCACTGGCAGACTCTGAAATACAGTCGGGGTCTGAGCCCCCGTGGAAGACCCTCCAGAAGTCTATGCAGGCCATATATAATAAAACAGAGCTTGCACGAACTTGCATGGCCGAACAAGATGCCAAAATTGAATTGACCACGAAACAGCAGGGATTGTCCCATCAATGGCGATGAAAGCACTGGCTTCCATTTCAAAAATGGCCCAAGAAAATTCACAGTTGAGATACTGCCTGGAAGCCCTGGAAAACTCGCAGAGGGTCAAGAATGTTCATATAGTGGGGCTCCTGGAGAACTCCGAGGGAGATAATCTGTTGGGCTTTTTGAGACTGGCTACCAGCTACCCTAAGTATCACATCTCCCTCCGACTAGCTTCTTGAGGGCTTACCGGATCTCTCCAAGAGCCGCTAGGAGTCAAGGAGAAGCACCCAGAACCATCCTGCTGATCACAATCGGAGCAAACATGACGGATTTTATTCTTCAAGCTGCCAGGGGATCGGGAGCTTTGACCTATTGAGGCCAGACTGTACATCTTTTCCCAGACCTCTCATTTGCCACCTGAGCTCATAGAAAGCATTTCAATGGCATCCGGGCAAAACTCGGGAGCCTGGGCATCATACATTCTTTACTGAAGCCAGCCCATCTCAGGATCTTCTACAGTGCACAGACATATCAATTCACTAATCCTGACGAGACAGGGAAGAAGGTCAAGAGTCTCAGCAGGAAGTATGCTCGAGCCGCTATCGAAGAGTTGGACTCAGACCAGGACACTTGAACTACTCCTTTATGGACTGTTCTTGTAAGTACTATGTGGCACTGTACTCACAATTTACTATTCTTAATTTAAATTTTTTTTTCATGCTGAGGGCGTACCTGTTGCCTTGAGGCCAAACAGTTAAAGGCTTTAGTTTATAAGATGAACAATGTATTGGTTATGAGTTCTAAGGGGGGGCCAATTTCTAATGGCTGCAAATGTGCTCTTATAATGACTTTAGAATAAATGTTTATTTGGTTGAGTAGCTGCATTAGGTTTAAAGTTAAGATGGTGCAGGGATAGGGATTATTCCTCCTTAGTTGTGCTGGCGGCTATCCCTAGGCCCTGAGGGCTTTGGTCCTCATTAGTGGGAGTAACATAGGAACTTGACGGCAGAAAAGGATTGCCAGGTCCACCCAGTCTGCACAGTTTGCCTAGGTGTCCACCTAGGTCTTGACTATAGTCCACCCCCTCTTCTCAATAACCCCATGTGTTTATCCCATGCCCTCTTAAATGTTCCTACTGGCTTCTCACCTACCACCCTCCTCGGCAATCCATTCCACTTTTCCACCACCCTCTTAGTGAAGAAGTACTTCCTATGGTTGTCTCTAAATTTTCCCCCCTTGATTTGTAATTCATATCCCCTCACCCTTGGCCATTTTTTCAGCTGGAACAGGCTCTCCACCGGCACTTTATTTAAGCCCTTCAAGTATTTGAATGTCTCAATCATGTCACCCCTCTCCCTCCTCTGTTCCAGTGAATACATGCCTAGGTCATTCAACCTCCCCTCGTATGGCAATTTATCGAGACCTCTGACCATCTTTGTCATGCTCCTCTGTACTCGTTCCAACCTCTCCACATATTTCTTGAAGTACAGCCTCCAGAACTAGACCCCATACTCCGGGTGCGTTCTGACCAGCTGGGTGTACAAGGGAACTATGACCTCTCACCTTCTGCTTGATATTTCTCTCCCTATGCAACTCAACATCCTGCTGGCTCTTGCCACTGCCCCACCACACTGCTTCCCCACCTTCAGGTCCTGTGAAATGATGATACCCAAGTCTCTTTCCTCTTCTGTAACCTGCAGGGATCTACCCGCCGCCATCCAGTATTCAGCCTTCCTGTTTTTTCTGCCTAAGTGCACAATCTTACATTTTGCTGCGTCGAATGCCAATTGACACTCCTTGGACCATTCCTCCAACCTCTTTAGATCTCTACGCATCGTCTCTATCCCTTCCTGTGTGTCCACTCTGTTGCAGACCTTTGCATCGTCTACAAACAGACTCATCCTCCCTTCCAGACCCTCTGCTATATCCCTATAAAGATATTAAACAAAAGAGGCCTCAGCACCGACCCTTGGGGGACCCCACTGATGACCGTAGATTCTTCTGAGTAAGGCTGTCAATCGGGTATAAAAATTATTATATGCTGAAAGTCAATTAAAAAAACGTATTTGTTTATTTTCTCCCATGGTGCTAAAAGGAATGGTTATTACATTTTTTTTTAAAGTGGGTCACATCAACATAGGAGGTTGAGTTTATATACTTGTTTAACACTGTGACTGGAATGACCACCCATAGTTCTGCAGGGTGTAGCATATCCTATATACATACTAACATACATACTGAAAGCCAGCAGAATAGGTCTGATGGTCTGTCGTGTCTGCTCGGTAGCCAGCCTCCTAATGGGTGCTTGCTTTTCCACCCCCCAGCCCCAGATATCTATTATGGACTTTAAACTGCATGGAATACCCCGGCATTCGTAAATCTGAATGTATGGACTAACAACCCTGGTTACATTGAATGTATCGATTGTGAAGTTGATGATTTCTTGCATGACACAATTATATGCAATTGTTTTATTATTAAAACAATAAAAAAAAGAGTTGGCTTGCTCTCAGCAGTAGAATAGCATGGCTAGTTGACCCACACACAAAAACATGGTCCATGAGAATGTTGAGGGACCAGCTTAGAGGAATAGATTGCAAGTAAAGGAGTATTTTCCTGAAGTCTCACAAACAGGAGAATAACTATGAGCCTGGGTGGGGGCCACACACCAGTATAGTTGTCCACCTGAGGATACGAAACTGTAATAGACTAGAGTTTAGGAACCTATATGACCAAAACATAATGTGGAGAAGGAATGCCTTCGATCTCAATGGTCTGAGAAAGCAGAGTCAGGGCTCAGACAGTGCATCAACAGGTCCAGATTCCAAGCCAAGTAGAGATGTATAGGAGCTCGGACAGAAAAATGCAACCCCCAGGTGGGGGAAAAATGACTTAGGGGGTCCCCGCCAAAGGAAAACTGATATTAATAGGAATCCACAAAAATAGGAAGGATATCCATCCTTCTGACTCTCTGTCTCTAGTAGAAACATCCCAAAAATAGAGGAGCAAGAGAAAGAGATGTAACAGGTTCTAAAACAAATGCAGGAGGCGAACTGCAAGGGAAAATAAATCTGAACTGGTAAGGGATCTGGGCTACAACTCACAGAAAGTGTCCAGTCTCTAGAGTGCCTGCTCCCCTGCATTGCCTTTTTCCCAGGACAGATGAGAAAAGTTTCTCCAACAGCAAATAAATGAAAATTATGTACTTACCATAATTCTTGATCTTCCTAGATATCTTTACCATTCATTACTGGTGGGTCTAGCCGGAGGCGCCAGAGCCCTGCAGAAAGCTTATAACTTTAAGCTTTTCATCTTTTTCCTCTGGAGGAGGGGCTGACGCCTAGGACAGTGCCGCTTTGAGGCTGACATATTACATGGCACTTGGCAGGGTTGGCTAGTAATCGACGCTGGCCCTCCACCCTCAGTTCTGCTCACCGAGAGAAAATCAGACATAGAGACAAAAGGGAGGGAGGGTGGGGCAAGGAAGCCCAAGGACAGAAAAGGAAAGGATATAAACTGAAAAAGGAATAAGGCTGGCCATAGGAGAAGGGGTAGGATTCTAAGGGTTCTGGGTAAGGAGACCCCGACCAGTGAGCAGGCCAAGGTGGAGGGTGAGAGGGAAGAGAGAAAAGGAAAGAGAGAGAGAGGCATATACAGAGAGGGAGAGAGAGAGAGAGAGAGAGAGAAATCGACCCCAACAGGGAGAACCCTAAGAAGGAGGATTCCCCTCTGAGGGCAAAGAGAGAGGTGATCAACTTTATTGCAGGGGTGGAGACCCCAGGTTAGTGGAGTACAGGAGGGGTTTCAGAGTCTAAGAAGCTCTACAGGCTCCTAGATCTAAGGAGTTAGCTCCCCAGAATGTGACTGGCAAAGGGACAGAAGATTACTATCCCTCCCAGTTAAGGGTCGCCACCCTCTTGGTCCACACAGAGAAAAGGGGTCCACCAGTATCTCCCCCCACCTCTCGTTGCATAGGGGTGGGAAAGGACTCACCCTGGGACAAGATCCCCCAGACAGGGGAGGGGAGGCTCATCTGGCTAGGCGAGCCCTGAATCCCTGAGTGGGATGTTGAACCCACTGAGCCTAACGCCACTGGTAAAGTGGTGGAAGGCAGAGACTTATCCCCTCAAGAGGAGAGCAGGAGGCCTGGAAAGTAGGAGGTCCAAGGGGACCTTGCCCCACAGACAACCCAGAAGTGGTCACCAATGACAAGAAAAAGGAGTGGCCTGAAGGCTTCAGAGAGGAAGAAGAGGGTCCCCAGAGCCCCTCTGACCAAGATGGGGACTCAAGAAGAGACAGGGGCAATCCAGTGCTCAAGGACACAAGGAGAGGCTTGGGAAACAGTAAGTCCAAGAAGGAAAAACAGGGAGGAACTCCTAGCCCATGCAGTTACCCCAAAGGAGTCCCAGCCAAGGCCATGAGGGGCCCCGGGGAGCCCCTGGAAAAAAAGAGAACCTCCCTGCCAGCCCTCTCCCAATGCTCCAGGAAACCTAGAGGTGCCAGTGAGATTAGACTTGCAATTGGCCTCAGGCAGGGAGAAAGCAAGCAGGTAGGTGGCACTGCCAGGAGACTGGGGCCCTAGAGGGGAAGGTGGGTGGGAAGCAGTAATGAATGGTGAAGATATCTAGGAAGATCAAGAATTACGGTAGGTAGGCTGGCCTGGTGGGGCTGAGGGTTGAGGCGCTGGATACCACACCTTGAGCCACGCTTGTGACCCGGGTTCGGACACGAGCCCAGGCCACCAGGGGCTGGCAGGGGAGGAATAGGATCGAGCATCTTTAGGACTGCTCTCCTATTCCCGGGAAGGGATCCAGGGAACCACCACTCTGTAGCGGCCCCTGGTGACAACCGGGGGACTACCAGAGCATTGGCAGCAAGGGAGGTGAAGTGCGGCAGATGTCAGCACGTAGTGCCAGACGTCATTGCATGGCTGCACTCCGCAAGGGGTGAAAATTAGGCGGAAAATGGCAGAGCGACGATCTGGTGGCTGATGGCCGTGCCCGGCACCCCCCAGTTCCTGAGTGGATCCTGCCACAGAGCTCTTGAGCAATAATGGCCGGTTCTGTAGGGGTGCCAGACTGGGCCTGGGGGTGTGTGTGTGCTGGCGGCCGGAGATCACGGAGATCCACTCCGCGAGGAGGACAAATAGAGACGTGATAAAAAAAAAGAAATAGGGTAGGTACGTAATTTTCATATCTTCCTGAGATCAATCTTCACCATTCATTACTGGTGGGTGAGCACTAAGCACAACAACTGTGGTGCCGGCACCTCCCTGAGGGCTGAATCTTCCCTCAGCCTCTTGTGGGGAAAAAACACAGAGAGGAAGGGGCCCCTCATGGGCCTGGTGAGGCCCAAGACTGGTTAGGGTGAGGCAGAGACTCCTAATGCCTGGGAGAAGGAAGGCACCTTGCTAACTCATGCCTCACCCTACAGGAAAAGAAGTGGGGCCCTTGGAAGGGAGAGGCAATCATCCTACACCGGGCCAGGGGTGATAACTTGGAAAGGCAAAGTCATGCCTTCTGCCTAATGCAGACTGCAGTTCCTGCCAGTCTGGGAGCAACCTCATTGGTGTCATAGGATGCCCTTGCTTGGTGCGTGCTAACTCCAAACTGCATGCAGAAAGGTAGATGGCCTGCCTGGTCGCCTCTGAGTCAGGCAAGGATGCCAGAAGTTGTCTCAGCATCATCCACAGGTGCCTAGCATAGGCAGCCTGGTGCACCAAGATGCACAGAAGAAGGAGTGCCACCAAGAAAACCCTTCTACCCCAGCGGTCAAACTCAGCAGAGTCAGACTTTTGGGGATGGTGGTGCCAGGAAGGGGTATCTAGAAGCTCCACTCCCAAAGAGGGGTGGGCATAACACCTTGATACCTCAGGGGTGCACAATACCTGCGCTGACAGTCCTGTGGGGCTGGAGAGAGGGCAGAGGGATGCTGTCAAACCCAATGTGATGCCTCCATAAAAGGACAAGGCCATGGAGGGATGATGACGTTTTCGGCGCCGAACTCCCCAAGGAAAGCACACGTTGCATGATCAGGATTGTGATTTGCAAAATGGGAGAGATGGAGCTCCTGTAGCACTGCTGATAGCTGGTGATATCAGCATCTGAAGACAGGGGGATCCTCTTCCTCAGGGGAGGAAGATGAGTAGGCTGAGGAACCCAGTTCAGAGTCAGGAGTGGCTGGAGGCTGAGGTCTAAAGATGACCATGTCCAGGGCTCTCAGATAGCAAGAGAAGGCAGCCGCCGATGCCTTGAACTGTTCCCAGGTCACTGGCTCCGAAGGGCCACAGAGGACTGGGAGTGTAGGAGGAGGCGGCAGAGAATCAGACAAAGGAGGAGAAGTCTGGTAAGCCAGAACAAGACCTCTGCTAGGGCTACGAGACCACACATGGGACCCCACTCTGGGGGGGGGGGCTGTGCAACTCACGCACAGTAGGATGTCCAACCAGTCAGGAGCAGCTAAAGTGGTGCCATGTGTGGCTAAAGTGGTGCTCATGTGAGAGGACCCCATGATGGGGCAATCAGAGCCAGTCTGTCCCTTACCGGCAGCCCCTGGCTCCACCTATTGCAGACCCTAACAGTTCAGGAGAGAAGAGAACAGTCGGCACTGCGACTCCTCCCAGAGCAACTAGCTGCTCTGGAAGATAGTCTGAAAGCCAGCCTCGACCTCCCCACCTCACCTCATCAGATAGGGACCTGCTCCTCGATTGGCCCCTAGTACTGGGGAAGAGGGGCTCTGAGACAACTGTGGCACCAAAAACAGTGCCAGAATCCATTTTGGAACCTGCCCCGGTGCCAGAATCCAACTCAGAACCAGGCCCAGCACTGGGGTCGGCACCAGAGGTGTCCCTGGCACCGCAAGCAGCACTGGAGACCACAGAAGAGACAGCTCCAAGGGCAGACCCAGAAAGAGCAACGGCTAACCCTGAAGTAATGGAGAACGGCTAGGTGTAGCAGAGTGATGGGACTCCTGGGAGCCAGGCAGCCAATCAGGGTCATCCTGCTCCTCCTCCAAAGAGGAAGAGATCAAGGAGACTGCCAAAGAGGCCATCCCCAAAGCCCTCCCTCTACTGGTACCACGGGCAGCACTGGAAGGGGACCCAACGTCGACTGTGACACCTTCTCACTCACTGGCACCAAGGGAGGTGTCAGGAGCTGAAGCAGCGCCAGCAGGCAGCACCAAGGGCTCATCTGGCTAGGGGGCAGGTGTGTATCTGTGACCATGACACCGGAGCGTCAATGCCTCTAAGGAGGAAATGGACCATGAGGGGTGTTCAGCCGACCCTCCCGGAGGAGGCCCAACTGTCCACTTGACCCCTCATGCAGGCCTCCTGTCTCAGCGAGACTAGAATCAGAGGAGGCATGCTCCCCCTCGGTATGTATAGTACCAGAGGGGAAACCCAGGGGAAGGGTCCAAAGTCCTGGCCTTGGTGTCCTGATACTGCCGCTGCCCTGCGAAGGTGGGAGGATCCTGACCCACCTTCAGTGTGTGCAACTCAAGGACCTGGCAGTCCATGGAGGAAGCAGCCGTCGCAGTTGTCCATGTCATGCAACAGACCCAGCCAGGTTGAGCAATGATTATGGCAGTCTGTCACTGTCATCAGCCTGCCACAGGGGCACTGAAGCATAGGGGCCTTTGATTTCGAAGAATACCCCGAACTGGACATAATCACACATGGAAAAATAAAACACAGGAGCAGACTCGATGCCGCAGTACTAGACAGGAAAGAATAAAATAAACAGTTTTACCAGTTTCCCGGTGTTAATTGAAGTCTACAGTGTCGAGTGAGTTGTGGCAGAAGAACTACGCAGTAGAAAATACAGATCAGCCTCAGCTCCCCACAGGTGATGCACCTCAATGATGGGAAAGGAACTGAAGTGGTGGAGGAGTCGGCGTCAGTTACTGGCCAACCCGCGAGCACTACGTAATGCGTCAGCCTTGAGGGCTGCACCATCCCTGATGTCGGCCCCTTCCCCAGAGGAAAGAACTGAAAAGCTTAAAGCTATAAGCTTCCTGCCGGAGTTTGGCACCTCCAGCTAGATCCACCAGTAATGAATGGTGAAGCTTGATCTCAGGAAGATTTACACTACAGCCCATCGCTACTAAAAAGCTTTTTTTTTTAGGTATAAGAAGAAACGGGAAAAACAAGAATTCAAAAATGAGTCCTTCCAGACTTTTTTTTTTATAAAATAAAACAACAAAGGGAAGGCTAGGGAAAGGGGTAGGGGTAAAAGTTGCCCACAGGAGCAAAGTCCCCTCCCCCTTTTTTTTTTTTGGAGGGTCACACTGGGGTGTGTGGAGGGAACAAGTCCCTGAACAGGTTTACCCCTAAAATGCCTCCTTTTTTTTTTTTTAAACAAGGAGGCAAGGCAGCAAGAAAAGGGAAGGCAAAAATACTGCCCAGAAGCCTGGCCATTGAAGGGGAAGGCGGGTGAGTTGCAGTGGAAGATATGAAAATTATATACTGACCATAATTCTTGATCTTCCAGGATTTCCTCACCATTCATTACTGGTGGATTTGGTGAGCTAGCCAACTTCTAATCATTGTTTGCAGATATATTTGTCATATTTTTTATGTGATTTTATGTATGTTAAATGCCACAAGAAAATGCCCAGTGTTACTGAAAGGTCACAGGAAGGGAGAAAAGGTCTTGCAAAATATGTGACATTCCAAGGTGACCCAGGAAAACAGCTACTAGCCAGAAGCTGAAAATTACATTTTCAAAGGGGATGGAAGTCCCTGGTTAGCTAATTGGTGTAATAAAGTCTCAGGATGAAAGAAGCTATCTCCCTGTCATAAACCTTTAAGATGAAATGGAGAAGTGGTTTTAGGTAGGAGGTGTCAGCAAGGTTACCAAATTTTGATTACATTTTTTTTAGTAGTGCCAGGAAGTGGTGATATGAGAACCCAAATAAGGAAATAAATAATTCATTAAAATCTGGAAAGAGCAAGAGAGTCACCTGCTGGCCTAGAGAGAAGGCCACCAGCTGTAAACCACACCAGGACTTTTTACAGACAGCCAGAGGGACTATAAATACTCCCTGTAAACAGAAGCTTACTGCAGTGACTTTGGACACTCTCCTGACAAGACACAGAACAACCTGCCAATGGCTGAAAAGGAAGAAAGGATTTTTCAGACTTCTTAATCTTCCAGACTACAATTTACTACGAACTTCAGGTAGAACTTTAGATTTTATAGTGCATTTTTCATGTGTATTTTACTTTTATTTATGTTATTCTGTGACCAAAATATTCTAAATCTTTCAGTTGTAACTGTATGATTAATTATTTTAGTAAAAACATTTGTTTTTAAGAAACCTGCCGGAGCGAGATTTTTTATATTGTGTGTGGTTGTGGGACATTTAACAATAATCTGTGACTAAACTGTAATTGCTAAGGGGTGTCACCATAAGCTACCAATTGAACAAGGGTCTGTACAGGGAAATCTGGGTAAAGACAGGGAGAATACGAAAGGCTCAAGGAAGGGTCTGTGGGGATCTGAACCAGGTTATTGCATGCCCATGGGAGAAGACAAAATCAGGGTTACAAGGCTATCCCAACGAGATTGTAATGCCTAGATCTTCCCCCTTTGTGTAACAACCAAGAAAAAGTTCTCATTTGGCTATAAGACTCGAGACTGGTATTGCACCCTTATCCAGAATAAAGAGAGAGCCCTGGGACCTCATGGCAGGTGTTCATTTGTGACCTCGTCGAGCATTCTAGAAGGACACAGGGAGGGTATCCCTGTTTTCCCCCCTCCCTGTCACAGATTGCACTTAGGGGTGGGCACTGTGAGCTCAGTGGACCTGACCCTCAGGAGTGGGTTTGTGACTGTGGGTACCAGCCAGAGGTACAGGACCCCATGGGAGCATGTAGCTTTACGATTTTAGAGGAGGGGAGCTGACGATGGCTCCGTACAGGCTGATGCGGCGTGGTGCTTGCGGATTGGCCAGTAAAACAGGTTACTCACCTGTAACAGAAGTTGTAGGAGTGGTATATGTTGTTCATCCACACTTGTTGGCATGTCCTTTCCCTTTAAGAATCTTGCCAGAAGGTCTTTAGGCTGGCTCCTCCCACCCACCCAGGTGGTCTATCTCTCAGCTCCACCCCTTGACGCCAGATTTTGCCCGCTGGAAGCAGAGGTTGTGCGGCAAAGCCAGAGAGGTCGGGTGGGTCCGTATGGATGAACAACATATACCACTCCAAGAAAATACAGTTATGTAAAATCTTACCGTAACAGTAGATCTTCAAGGAACGGTCTCTTGCAGTAGGTAATTACTTCTGGGAGTTTCCAGCAGAGGGCGCTGTAACACGGCAGCTCTTCTAGCAGTTTTGTACCAGGGACTGCCCACACATGACGTAATTTTCCTGCTTCCTATATAAGTGTGGGCGGGTCCCTGGTATCCTCAGTTCCCCCACCGGATTCAGCTCACAAAAGCGAGGACCGAGGGGAAGCCGAGGTACCAAGGAGTCCCAACCCAAAGTCATTGGACCAAAATTTGCTCTCCTAGAGAAGGAGGGGATGGAGGGTGGGATCAGAGCCCATTACAAGAGACATTCCTCAAGATCTACTGTTACGGTAAGATTTTACGGAACTGTACTATCTTCCACGGAATGGTCTCTTTCAGTAGGTAATTACTTCTGGGAGAATCCCCAGCAGTTATGTCCATATGGGAGGACAATTATGATAGGAGACCTTGTAGGACTGCATGGCCGAAGGCCATCCTATGTCGTGAGGCAATATCCAGATTGTAAAGCCTTGTGAAAGTATGGATTGTGGATCAGGTAGCTGCATTGCCAATCTCTGAAATTGAGGCTCCTTTAAAGTAAGCTGCAGCAGTGACCATAGCTCTAGTGGAATGGGCTTGGACAACTCCAGGTAAAGGCTTGTTGTAACAAAAAGTAATACAATTTGCCAACCAGGATGAAAGCGTACATTTAGCAACTGGGAGGCCATCGCAACCCGGGGTGAAAGAGAGAACAGTTGAGACGTCTTTCTAATCGATTGTGTCCGATTAGTATAGTAGAGTAGTATATGGTGGACATCGAAACTATGTAGGAGAGGTACACCCTGAATGGAGCAGTCTGGATAGTAGACCGGAAGCTCCAAGGACTGATTTAAAGTATGTTCAGAGACTACTTTAGGAAGGAAGGAAGGGTTGGTGCAAAGGACCACCGGGTCCTTGTGGAAAATCAAGTAAGTTTCTCTACACATGAGGGTATGGAGCTCAGAAATACGTTGAGCGGAAGTGATAGCCACTAGCAGTAGGGTTTCCATGAAAGAAAACGGAGGTCACAAGTGGCAGCCGGCTCAAAAGGCTCAAGGGTCAATTTTTATATCATAAAACTGATAGCTCACGGAGGACTGGGCCTTCTAATAGGTGGTTTAATAGGTAACATTCCTTTCAAAAACATCTTAGCTAGATGATGTTGGTACAGTAATGTGCCATCCAGAGGTTCATGGGAGCCTGAGATGGCGGCTGAGTGGACTTTGATGGAAGAATAACTTAAACCAGACTCAGATAGTGAGGTCAGAAAGTCCAGAACCTTTGTCAGTGGACAAGAGTAAGGGTCCAAAGATCGAGAGGCAGACCATATGGAAGAGCGTTTCCATTTGGAATGGTATATTGCTCTTGTTGCTGGCTTACGGGAGGCCAAGAGAAAATTGGTAACAGAAGAGGACGTTTGTAGACTAGTTATGAAAATGTCCCCAGGAGCCCAGCATGAAGGTATAGAGCCTTCAGGTAGGGATGTAACAGGGTTCTTTAATTTTAGTCAAGAGGTTGAAGATTGGAGCACCTCCTTGATTGTTGAGGTAGAACACCACTGCAGTGTCGTCTGATTGGATCAGCAATGGTCTAGAGTCAAAAGAGGTTGAAATGCCGGAAGGGCTAAGCGGAATGGCCTCAGCTCTAGGAGATTGATGTGAGGCCGAGGGACAGCAGTGGTCCACATGCCCTGCATTCGATAAGGACCCAGGTATGCACTGCATCCTGCCAGGGAAGCATCCGTGGTGAATGCCTGCATGGGAGAGAGGGACTGAAAAGACATTCCTTGTCATAAATTGGTTTCGATTGACCATGAAGTCAGAGCTGACGTCAGAGGGGGAGAATGACACTGAACTTGCCTTCACATTTTCTTGGTCTTTGAGACCACTGATTCTGGAGGATTCACTGAAGAGGTCTCATAGGAAGATGGGCGAGTGCTACCGTAGGGATGGCAGCGACCATGTGACACAGAGGGCATAGCAGTTGTCTAGCTGTGACTACTTTCTACGTCTGTATGCGTGATGCCAGGGACAAGGGTGTGGCCAGCTGGACAGTAAGTGCTGGCTGAGACTGTATCTAGGACAGTATTGGAGACTGTGTTGGACTTTGGCCAATTGACTGTGATCCCTAGAGTGTGCAGTTATTTGCAGGATAGCCTCTAGGCGAGAAAGCAAAGCTGTTCCACTTTGATTGGTCAGCTATCTAGATATGGGAAGATAAAGTGCCTTTTCCTTCTTAAAGCTGTTACAACTACCTTTAGGTATTTGATGAACACACTCAGGGCCGAGGAGAGGTCAAACTGGAATGCTTGAAACTGATAGTGTTAATCTAGCAGGTTGAAACAAAGAAAACTACGATGAGCAGGGTGGATTCAGTTAGGCACCCTTCACATCTAAGGCACAAAGCTAATCTTCCTGTTTCAGTATTGGCATGATGGAAGTCAAGGTTATCATGTGAAACAGTTTGTACTGGATAGAAAGGTTTAGTTTTCTGAGGTCCTGTATCAGACTGAGGTCTCCAGTTTGTTTGGGTACCAGAAAGAAGTGGGAGTAGAATCCCATGTGAGGGGGGTACTGGAGAAGTGACATGCGTCACCAGTAGAGCCCACAAATCCTCTGAAAGGATAGATATATGATCTGATGGCTATAATGAATATGGGGGGGCCTGGAGATAAATTCCAGAGTATGGCTCCTCTGTATAATCTGGAGTACCCGTTCATCTGAAGTGATCATGTGCCCGCCCTATAAATGGAGGGCAATAACGACCGCCCACCTCCCCTGAGGCTGGGTCGAGGAGGGGTGGGAAAGGAAAAACACTAGTGGGTCACTAGGTGTGGGGCTGCCCAGTGCCCCGCAGGAGGGTGGGGGCGGGATCCAGAGGTGGCGGAGGTGTCGCCTGTTGAGTACGACCCCCATAGCCGAATGCATTGGTATCTCTGTATTTTCCACCTCTTTCAAATAGGAAGGGGGTCGAGAACGATAGGTTGTATTAGAGTATGGTACATGCCATGAACCATACAGAGAGTTCTGCCTGATGCTTGTAAATTATCCAGTAAAGTTTGAGTACCTGGCCCGAATAAATTGGACTGGTGAAAAAGGGGCCTTAACTATTTTATGTTGCACATCGGGCATAAGTCCTGAAAAGCGGAGCCAGGTGTGGCATCGCAAAAAAATGCCAATAGCTGACAGTCGGGCTGAGGTGCCGATGGCATCATATCCTGACCTGGGTATGGAGAGAAATTAGCATTACTAGTTGATATAGTAGCCAATAATCACTTCCCGATCAGGTGAAGGAGGGAGGTGATTGATAAGCTCAATGGCAGATGTCCCAAGAGTATGGTGGTATTGAATCATATGACCCATATAATTTGGAATTCTGATATTCATGGAACTGGAGAAGAAAAAGAAAAAGCTAGTTTCTCCAGAAAGTCAAGCGTTCTGGATTCTTTATGAGGTGGCAAGGAGCTCATGTGATCATGAGTGGCAGAACAGGGTCCACTTCTGAGAAAGCTTGAAAGGAAGGGAGGAACCAGAGGAGCTGGATAAATATAATCCACCTTATGTGGAACAGCTGAGATAGCTGAAGGGTGATGCAAGGCAGTCAGCATGGCATTCTGGTAAGTTTGTAATTAATGGGGAAACTACCCAAATAGGCTCCTCTGGTAAAGCAAGGTAATCTGCCATATCCTTACTTTGTCATGTTTTTGTGATAGAGAATCCCATGACTTTATATATTTGTATCATCATTTCATAGAATGAAGGGTTATTGGGGGGTGGGGTGTTGCGAAGTCTAGGCAGGCCCACATCCAAAGAAGTTATTTCCGAAAAAGGGAGACTGAGGAAGAAATTCCAGCTCTTGGAAATCGTCGTGTTCAAGGTCACCGGTGAAGTTTAACAGGGAGGTCTTGTTCATGTGAAAAATAGTCTTCCACATAAGAAGGAAGTGACCAGGGTGGGAATGGAACCTGGTCATCATGAAGAGTCTTAGGCGGAAGAGGAAGAGATTGCGGAGGGTCGGCCTGACCCCTTGGATCGGAGGGCAGGGAGTGCCTTATGGCATGCAAGACGTGCCGTACTACAGTGGAGACATCTAGTTCCTTCTGAGAAGAGGGGGGAAGTGTGTGAAACACAAGGGGGGTGGCTGTGTAGCCTGAGCAGATCTTGTCATTGGGTGGTGAAAATCAGGGTCCTGATATCTGTCCACCTGACCCCTGTGATTGTTCACCTAAGAGGGTGGAGGGGTAGAAACACGGCATAAGCCACTGGCTTTTTATGAAGCCCCATTTACTAAGAATGAATATGAGGGCACACTGTCAACGGAGGGACACCTGGAGCAGTGGCTGTCGATGAGGCATAAAGTACAGAAGTTGAGGAGGATCTCTTCTGCTCTGTGACTTTAATAGAACCCATAAAGGGTTATTTATGTATTGCCTTTTTATAGTGCTGGAAGCATAATTGATGGAGTGCAAACATCCCGTAAATGAGTAGGCAGAATAATGAGGCACCGTTAACGGGGGACAGCTGTCGACGAGCAATAGGGATACATCGTTGATGGGGATGTACGGCAATGAGAATATGGACGCATTGTCGATGGGTATGACCGTCGAGAATATAGAGGCATCGTTTAGCGGTAGTGGTAGTCACTGATAACAGAGGTGCATCGTCGACGGAGGCAGCCGTTGATGAGAACATTGACGGTATAGTCATCAATGAGAATAGACAGATGCACTGTCGATGGTGGTAGCCGTCGATGAGGGAGTTGATGGGTATAGGCCGTCAATGAAATTCTAGATGCCTCGTCGACAGTGATTGATGTCGATGAGGATGTGGAAATGAAAGTATAGATGCATCGTTGATGGTGGAAGCCATCGACAAGAAAATAGATGCATTGTTGATGGTGGTAGCTGTCGATGAGAGCATAGATGCATCGTCGACGGTGGTAGCCGTCGATGAGAATATAGATGCATCGTTGACGGTGGTAACTGTTAATGAGAATACAGATGCATCATCGATGGTGGCAGACGTTGATGAGAATATAGATGCATCGTCGACGTTGGTAGCTGTCGATGAGGATGTTGACAGTTATAAGCTGTCAATATATAGATGCATCGTCGACGGTGTGGTGGCCGTTGATGAGTAAGAAAGACATCAAGGATGAGGAGAGGTACTCCTGCTCTGTGTGTACCCGGAAGTGTTGATCCGTTGGTGGGGGAGTTCTTGTTGGATGAGCCCAGGTTGTGTAGAATCTTTGATGTCGTTTCTCGTCGATGATTGCTGTTTTCAGAAGTTGTTCCAGCTGCTGTGTGAACTGAAGACGGCGGGAAAATGAACTGAGGATACCAGGGCCCCCCACAGTTATATAGGAAGCAGGAAGATCACGTCATGTGTGGGCAGTCCCTGGTACGAAACTGCTAGAAGAGCTGCAGTGTCACGGTGCCCTCTGCTGGAAACTCCCAGAAGTAATTACCTACTGCTAGAGACCATTTTGTGGAAGATCTACTGTTACAGGTGAGTAATCTGTTTTTCTAGGATCATGGATATGTTGTTCTATCCACACTTGTTGGCAGACTCCTAGCAGTTCTCCAGGAGGAGGGAGGCAAGGCGCACACACCCTACGTAGGGAATAGAGACTGGAGAACTGAGGCCCCAAAACCAGCATCCCAGTGTGACTCTAGGTCAATGTGGTAGTGGGTAATGAAGGTGTTTGCTGACTTTCAGGTAGCAGCCCTGCAGATTTCCTGGATAGGGATGTCCCTGGAAGCAGCCACTGATGCAGCGGTATGACTGGTGGAATAAGCCCTTAGCCCTACAGGAGGCTCTTGACCCGCCAACCTATAGCAGAGATCGATGAAGGATATAATCCATCTGCCAATCGTCCGCTTCATTGCTGGCCTGCCAGGAGTGGCTTCAGTGTAGGTGACAAAAAGCAGGTGAACCTCTCCCCAAACTTCAGCCGTCCCCTTCTTATAATAAGAGAGCACTCGTCTCCGGTCCAAAGTATGGAGCCTGTACTTGGCCTCTGAGGTGGTTAGGGTAGTACACCAGCAGAGTCAACACCTGGTTGAGGTGAAACTCCGACACCACCTTTGGAAGGAATTTTGGGTGGGGCGCAGGACAACCTTGTCCCTATGGAAGACCAGGTAAGGAGACTCGAGAGAGAGAGAGCGAGAGAGAGCGCCTGTAGCTCCCCAGTCCTTCTGGCTGATGTGATAGCCACCAGGAAAGTGGTCTTCCATGACAGTTGTGACATCTCATACCTGTGCACTGGTTTGAATGGCTTGCCAATGAGCTTTGCCAGTGCCAGATCCCACGGTGGTGGTGGTTCACGCACCGGAGGGGAAATGTGGTTGAGGCCTTTAAAGAAACACCAGACCACCTTCTCCTGGGCCACCGTCTGCTGACTGGCCTGCACCCGATAAGCAGAGATGGCAGCCAGGTGCACCTTAAGGGTCGTAGACCAAAAACCTCCTTTGGAGAGTGACCAAAGGTAGTCGAGGATGCTAGCCACCGGACAGGACAAAGGATCCAGGCCCTTGCCCTGACACCAAATGGAGAATATCTTCCATTTAAAGGCATAGCACCTCCTGGTCGACTCCTTCCTAGATGCCTCCACTATGGTGAGTACATCTTCGGAGAGACCCAAAGCCTGGAACTCTAGCCACTCAGGAACCAGGCTGTCAGGTGCAGGGATTGAAGGTCTGGATGGAATACCTTCCCCTGATTGATCGAGAGCAGGTCCGGGTGTGCTAGGAGACACCTCAGGAGCCTGGTGCTGAGGCTGAGGAGATCTGGAGCCTGGTGCTGAGGCCGAGGAGGTCTGGATACCAGAACTGGCAGGGCCAGTCTGGGGTGACCAGGATCACCTGTGCCTTGTCCCTCCTGACCTTGAGGAGCACCTTGTGGACCAAGGGAAGTGGAGGGAAGGCATAGAAGAGGCCTGGGGTCCACAGCCTCGAGAAGGCATCCCCTTGCAGCGAACCCTGCTGAGGGGGACTGGTATGAAACAGCCTCAGCTTGGTGTTCTCCCTGGAGGTAAACGGGTCCACCTGAGGTTTTCCCCAATGGAAGAACAGACTGTGAACTACCTCCTGATGGAGAGACCACTTGTGGGACACCTCATCCACACAGCTGAGGGCATCTGCCAATTGATTTGAGGCTGCTGCCACATGGATGGCTAGGAGGTTTCCCTCTAGTCAGCTCACGAGGGTCTAGATACAGAGTGCTTCCCTGCACAGAGGCTGGGAGTGCATGCCGCCCTGCTTGTTGAGATAGTACATGGTCGTGGTATTGTCTGTCTGGACCTGCAACACTTGACCCCGAAGAAACGGAGCAAATGCAGTCAGTGCCAGCCAAACTGCTTGGAGCTCCAGCAAGTTGATTTGACATCAGGATTCCTCGGGGGTCCAGAGCCCGTGGACTCGGTGATTCCCCATGTGGGCACCCCAGCCGTGAGAGAGGCATCCGTCATCAGAACGACAGTCGGCTCTGGACAAACGGGATTCTTTCCTGCAGATGTTGTAGGACAGTCCACCATTGGAGAGCATCCCACATCTTCTGGGTCACAGTGACCAGCTGGTCAAAGTGACCAAGAAGCTGAGTCCACTGGCTGGCCAGCTCCCACTGAAGAGGGTGTATAGGCCACCAGGCCCATCGGACCATGACAGTGCAGGCTGCCATGTACCCCAGAAGGCACAGGAAGTCCTGGGCAGGGTGCAAGTGCCCAACCAGAAATGATCAGGCAAGGAAGGAGAGAACCGCTGCCCTGTCCATCGGGAGCCTGACTCTGGCTCAGCAGGAGTCGAGCTCTGCCCCGATGAAGCAGATCACTTTCGAAGGTATAAGTTCTGACTTGGTCTCATTGACCAGGAGACCAAGTTCAATGCAGGTTTGGAGAGCCAGATCCCTGGATTTCTCCACCTCCTGTATGGAGGGACCCGCTATGAGCCAGTCGTCGAGATAGGGGTACACTCTGACCACCTCAATGCTGAAGGTGGGCCGCCACCATTGCAATGTATTTGGTGAAGACTTGGGGGGCCGATGACAGGCGGAACAGCATGGCTTGGAACTTGAAGAGGGCTCCCTCTGCTCAGAAGTGGAGGAACCTTAAGTGCGATGGATGGATCGGGGTGTGAAAAAATGTGTCCTGAAGATCCAGTGAGCAGAAAATGAAAATTACGTAACTACTGTAATTCTTGATCTTCTTGGATGAAGTCTCCACCACTCATTCACACTAATGGGACTATGTAGGAGGTGTTAGGACCCAGCAGGAGCCAAAAATCTTCAGGAGGGCTGGCGCCGAGGTAGGGCCACAAGGAGGCGGCACCACAAGCTGGGTTTGCGCCGTATAGGCTACCTCAATGTCAACCATCCAACTGCCTCAGTACCTTTTTTACCATGGAGGTGCAGCGTAAACTAACCTAGTGAAACTAACCTATGTCAGACATAAGATAGTCCAAATGACCCTTGAAAGAAGGGTTAACACAACAAAGTCTTCACAGCCCAGCCATCCAGGGATAGAAGACCAAAAACAGATAAGTGAGCTCGGGGGATGGAGGGTGGGTGTGTGAATGACTGGTGGAGACATCGTCCAAGAAGATCAAGAATTACAGTAGGTATGTAATTTTCATATCTTCCTGGACATAAAGTCTCTACCACTCATTCTCACTAATGGGAGCGTACCAAGCTGAAATAATCCCCTGAGAAGGGTGGCAGGAGAAAATAGCTCAGTTAGGACAGAAGTCCATTAAAGATTGTCCTGCCAAAGGACTGTTGCTGTCTGGCATGGACATCCAAAGTGTAGTGCTTTACAAACGTGTGCACAGAGCTCCAAGTAGCTGCACTGCAGATGTTTGCAATGGGCATGTTTCATATTTCTGCCAGAGATGCCACGACTGCCCTGGTAGAATGAGCATATACTCTACCTTCCAGCTTAACCTGTGCCATGGAGTAGCATTGGCGAAGACATGCCACTAGCCACAACGAAATACATCTCATAACAACAGGCTGACCCAGCCAGGCTATGCTGAAAGAGAAAAACAGCTGTTTTGATGTGCTGATTTCTTTAGTTCTGTCTAAATAAAACCGCAAAACTCTCTTAACATCCAGAGAATGTAAGGTATACTTCACCTCATTCTGGAAGTTTGCGAAGTAGGTCGGAAGGACCAAGGGCTGATTCAGATAGAATTCTGAGACCACTTTAGGGAGAAACTTAGGGTGAGTTCACAGAACCACCTTGTGTTTGTGAAATACAGTATATGGGGTGTCTATGACCAAAGCATGTATTTCAGACACTCTGCGAGTGGAGGTAATGGCTACAAGGAAAGCGGTCTTCCAGGTCAGAAACTTCAGCTCACAGGTTGCTTGAAGCACAAAAGCTTTGCAGGTGAGCATGTCTAGCACAAGATTAATGTTCTAGGCAGCTACCGGTCATCTGACTGGTGGCCTAGTGTGCAGTATGCCCTTAAGGAACCTCTTGACCAAAGGTGACTGAACCAGAGACATAGAGTGTATGGGTTCGTGGTACACGGAGATCGCGCAGAGGTGAATCTTTACAGTTGAGTATTGCAGACCTGTATTTGACAGGTCCAGAAGATACTCCAAGACTTTGTTTGGTGGGCAGGAAAAAGGGTCCCAAGAGGACTTTGCGCACCAGATGGAGAACCGCTTCAATTTAGCCGTGTAAGTTTTTCTAGTAGCTGGGTTGTGTGCCACTAACAGAATATCTGAGACCCTAAGTGAAACGTCAAACCTACTCACTTCTATCTCCTCAGGAGCAAGGTGTGGAGGTGAAGGGATCTCAGGTTGGGATGCACCACTGGGCCCTGGGTCAGCAGGTTCATTTGAAGTGAAAGCTGCCTCGGAGAAGTTTCCGATAATCTGTTGATTAATGGAACCCAGATCTGACGAGGTCAGAATGGGGCAATGAGGATCATTCTGCCCCTTTGCACCTCTAGTTTGAAATGCAGAAACAAAGTAAAAAGCACCCGTGGTCACAGACACATAGAGGACTGCTATTCAAAAAAGTAGAAAGTCCTTTAATTTATCCTTAGTTGTACCGGAGAGGGAGCTCCCCATCCGAGTAGGGATGCATCCGTGGTGATGGAGATCTGGGATTCCAGAGGGACAAAGGGAAACCCTGTGAGAAGATTTTTAAGTCTTCTGGCTGTGGCAGAGGGAGGTAGCAGTTGAAGTTTGAAATTGTGGTGAGGTTCTGGAAAGCTAACTTTGTCATAAGTTTCTGTAAGTTTTTATTGTTTGTAAGTTGTGTTTTAAAATTGGCCTAACTCCTTAAGAACTCTCTCGAACAGAGGGACACAAATCCTTAAATCTCTCTGTGCTAGCTGTAGACTGTTCTTGTGGGGGAGGGTCTTTGGCCAATAACACAGCCAGCCAGTCAAGGTTGTTTGCATTTCAGTTGATCTCTGTTTAAAATTCTCACGGAGGCATTTTAAGTCTTCTGGCTGTGGCAGAGGGAGGTAGCAGTTGAAGTTTGACATTGTGGTGAGGTTCTGGAAAGCTAACTTTGTCATAAGTTTCTGTAAGTTTTTTTATTGTTTGTAAGTTGTGTTTTAAAATTGGCCTAACTCCTTAAGAAGTCTCTGGAAAGCCCTCTCACCCACCCCTTGTATTTGCCTTTCTTAAATACAGAAGAGTCACTGTGGGCTGAGCTTAAAGGCTGGGAGGGAGGAGCTTAGGGAGTTGCAAACTTCCCCTGTCAGCAAACTCTTAAGGCTAATAGTCAGGTGGGGAAAAGTTCAGCCACTCAAGTGTTGAAAGTTAAAAAGTCTTGGACTAGTGGGGAACTTGGTGGCTCACCCAAGGAAACCTACTTGGAGGGGGATGGGACCACATGTCATTAGGGCCGGCATCTTTGGGAGGGTGGTGGGGTGCACAGGGTGTGGTGCAGCCAAGATACTGGACTAGGCTTGGAAGTTCGGTGCTTGCCCAGTGTGCTACCAGCTGGCACAGCTAAGGGAGGAGGTTGAGGGGCTTAGGAGACAGTTGGGGGAAGGGGGAGGTATGGTTGGGGAATAGGGCAGGGCTCTCCCACGGGGTTGCACCAAACACTAGGGGTGAGGGCATAGGGAAAGGAGTGCAGGAGAGTACTCTGGGGTCGCATAGGGACCCTGGCAAATGGGGCCCAAAAGGAGGATACTACGAAGGAAGCTGGCAGGTCACTGGGGACCCTCACAGATGGGGGCCAAAGGGAGGACATTCTCAGGGAAGTAGGCAGATGGCTGGGGCTGGACAGAAGGAAGAAATGGGGGAGGTGGATCGGACCTTAAGCTCAGTAACCACTTCAATTCTCTTCTTCTGCTTGAGGATGAAGGGGGTGATGTAGCCATGACAGGGGTGGTTAGAGATGGAAAGGGAGTAGGGGGCAGGAGGTGGGGCTGGATGGCGGGAGGAACGGGGAACTTGGAATGGGAAAATGGGGGGAGCAGGGGATCAGAGCAGGAGGATGAGGGGGTAGAGGGAGGAAAGCACAAGGAAAAGGACCAGTTGGGAGAAAAGGGCAAGGAGAAGGACCAGAAGTACAAGGAGGATACAGTAAAGGGAGCTGAGGGTTTAGGCCAGTGGAGCACGACAAGCAAGGAGGGGCTGAACAGAGACGGGAAGGAAGGGAGGACGAGCCAGGCTAGTTTAGCAGATTGGGGGGAAGGAGCAGTCGTGAGCAGTAACGGTGGGGGTAGCAGAAGGATACTCAGGAGGACAAGGGGCATAGGATCGGAGAGGAGGGGGTGGCCAGGTTAAATAAGGAGGGCATGGCAGGTGGCACCCAGATAGGGGGAGGAGCAAGGAGCCGGCTGGGGAAGGGGCCAGTAGAAAGGATGAGGGACATGGAAGGGGGGGAAATGGAGGAAGAGGGCCGGCCAGAGTGCTCCTGTTGGGTGATTCCATGATCGGAGGATCAAATGGGATAGGGAGGGAGAAGCCTGCCTGGTTAGAACAAAATGCTTCCCTGGATTAATGGTGCACAGGGCCAAGCATTAGGTATATCAGCTGGCAAAGGATTGTGGAGGTTCCCCGGACATACTGGTCTACCTGGGTGCCAATGACATTGAGGGAAATTGTGAGCTAGAGATACAGGCTAGGTTCAGGGAGCTTGCCAGGGTCTGTCATGATATAGGATGTGCAGTTTCCTTCTCGGAAATCCTGCCAGTGCCAAGGGTTAGTGGGGAACACAAGAGAAAGATTAGGGTGATAAATCAGTGGCTCAGGGAGTGGTGTGGGGCCAAAGGGTATGGGTTGATGGGGGATTGGAGGGAGACCTGGGAGGATAAGGGGCTGTATGCTAGAGATAGGCTCCATCTCAATTCGGAGGGGAAGGAAATCCTTAAATTGAAAATAGAGGGGTTCATTGGTGAAAGGTTGGGTTTAAACTTGTGAAGGGGGGGGGATGGGAGAAAAGGCTGTCGGGGGGGCAATAAAGGAGGGACTCTGTCTCCACCCTCCTGGGGAGCTGGAGGAATGCAGGAAAAGGCCGACTGGTAAGGTGCGGACCAGGGGAAGACAGAACCCCACAGGAACATGAGCAGGGGAAATGGAAGTATAGGGAAAGGGTGGAAGGTAGTCCTGCTAACTGCCAGGAGCTTGGGCAATAAAATGCCTGAGCTCCAGGCGATGCTAACTGAGGGAGAGGTGGATGTGGCAGCAGTCACTGAGACCCGGGCCACCACAGGGCACGACTGGGACCTGAATCTGGAGGGTTACACCATGTTCAGGAAGGAAAGGGGGGAAGGAAGGGGAGGAGGGGTAGCAATAATAGTCAAAAACTGCATTGCCATAGGAGGAGTGGAGGAGGTGGAGGAAATTGTGGAGGCGATTTGGGTCACCTTGATAACAAGGGGGGGGGGGCAAGAGAGTAAAAATGTGAGTGGTGTATAGACCCCCTGCACTGGCGGAGGAGCTGGAGGAGAGTCTGGTGGCAGAGGTTGGGAGACACTGCAGATTGGGAAGAGGAAGGGTGGTGGTGTTGGGGGACTTAAACATGCCAGGAACAGACTGGGAGACTATGACATCCTCGGTGGCCAGGGAACAGAGGTTGTTGGATGTCTTTCAGGACGCGTTCCTAACTCAGCAGGTGGGGGAACTGACCAGGGAGGAGCAGATACTGGATGTGGTCCTGGCAGACAGTGACCAGATTGGGGGCCTGGAGGTAAGGGACCCGTTGGCAGGGAGCGACCATGCCACGGTCTGGTTCTGCCTGAACCTAGGAGGGGTAGAAGGCTGCACAAAGACGAAGATAACTGACTTTAGTGGGGCGGATTTCAAGGAAATGGGAAGGATCCTTAAGGAGCACTTGGATGGGATTGGGCCAGACATGGACGCTGACAGTAGGTGGGAAATCATCGGGGGGGGTGCAGGATGCTACCAGCACCTGCGCAAGAGTAAGACAAAACTGTGGTAGGGCCCGAAAACCCTGCTGGTGGACCAGGGAGGTTCAGGAGGTGGTGAGGGGAAAGAAGGTGACCTATAGGCAATTCAAGTGCTCAAGGAGTGAAAGGAACCAAGGGGAGTATGAGCTGATGGCCAGAAGGGCCACTAGGGTGGTGAGGACGGCTTAGGCAAGGAAGGAGCAGAACCTGACCAGGGAAATTAGGAGAGGGAACAAGGGGTTCTTTAGATACATTGGGGAAAAACGAGGGGTGAAGGGGCAGATTAGCAGGATTAAAACAGGGGAGGGATGGGCACAGGACCCGGGGGAGCAGGCTGAGGTACTAAATGAGTACTTTGCCTCAGTTTTCACCAAGGAAAATGGGGGCTGCATCATACATGGGAGGAGATGGTGAAACTGAGGAGGGGGGACCTTTACTGATTGGTGGGTCTGGGGAGGGGTGGGCATCACTGGCAGGTGGGGGGAAGGCAAAGCAGGAGGACGAGGTAGAGGAGGTGGAAATCATGGCAGAGAGTGTGAGGGAAGTCCTCAGGTCCCTTAAGATGGAGAAAGCACCAGAGCCAGATAAATTACATCCCAGAGTGCTGAAAGAACTGGTGGATGTCCTGGCGAAACCCCTGGCGGAGCTCTACAGCATCTCTCTGAGGACAGGGTGGGTGCCCCAGGACTGGAAGGTGGTGCATATTGTGCCTATCCACAAGGGGGGGATCAAGGGAAGTGGCAGGGAACTACAGGCCCGTCAGCCTGACATCGGTGGTGGGCAAGTTGATGGAGGGCATTGTCAAGGAGAGACTGGGGGGACCTGGAAATGTTGGGGTGCCTGGACGATAGACAGCATGGATTCATCCCGGGGAAATTGTGTCAGACAAACCTTGTGGAGTTCTATGACTGGGTGACGAGTGCCTTGGACCTGGCTAGACCAGTGGACGTCCTCTTTCTTGACTTCAGCAAGGTGTTTGACTCTGTTCCTCACGGGGTCCTGTTGGATAATCTGGGAAAAATGGGGGTGGGGAACCAGATGATCAGATGGATAGGAAATTGGCTCCAGAACCGGACCCAGATGTTCGTGGTTGGAGGGATAGTCTCATCCCCAAGGAGGGTCATTAGTGGAGTCCCTCAGGGATCGGTCCTTGGGTCCCTCCTGTTCAACGCCTACATTTCTGACATAAGGAAGGGTATCAGGAGTGAGATGAATCTCTTTTCGGATGACTCAAAACTGGGGGCGGTGGTGGATGGGGAAGAGGGGAGGGTGGCCCTACAGGGGGACCTGGATGCTCTGGAAAGGTGGTCTAGAAAGTGGAAGCTGAGGTTCAATGCAGGAAAATGCAAGGTACTGTACCTGGGAGCCAGAAACCCGGGCCAAGTGTACACCCTGGGGGGGGGGAATGCTACAAGTCTTGATGGCTGAGAGGGACCTGGGGGTGGTGGTGGATGTCAAGATGAACAACTCGGAGACTTGTAGAAGGGCAGCGGCAAAGGCGAACAGGATGCTGGGATGCATCGCTAGGGGGCTCACCTCCAGAAGGAGGGAAGTGATACTCCCACTGTATAACTGCTTGGTGAGGCCGCAGCTCGAGTACTGCGTGCAGTTTTGGAGGCCACACTTAAAGAGGGACATTGAACTCCTGGAGAGGGTCCAGAGGAGGGCAACCAAAATAATTTGGGGCTTGGAGGATAGGACCTGTGGGGAGAGGCTCGAAAAACTAAATATGTACACATTGGAAGAGAGAGGGGACCGGGGGGACATGATAGAGGTCTTCAGCTACATGAAGGGGGTAAACAGGGAGGAGCAGTCAGGGTGCTCCGAAGGAAGGGGGGGCAACTAGAGGGCATGGGTGGAAGCTGGAGGGGGGAAATTCAGGGGAGAAAGGAGGAGGTGCTACTTCACTGAGAGGGTGGTGGAGCCATGGAATGCACTGCCCAGGGGGCTGGTGGAGGCAGAAATGGTGGAGGGGTTCAAGAGGGGCTGGGACAAGTACAGAGGAAGGGTTCTGGAGGCAAAAACCAGTGCAGCGAGAATATCTGTGACTGGGAAGGCAGAAGCCAGAGAGAGACGGGGGCAGCAAGGTCAGCTCCCAGGGTAGGGGCTGATCAAACGAGCAGACACGAAAGACCATTAGGCCTATTCTGCTGGCATTTATTTTTTTTTTTTTGCATATTTTTATTGCTTTTGTAAGTCATATCACTCACATTACAACATAAAAGAGGGAGGAGTAACATCCAAAATATATGCAGTTCAAACCACATGTGTTTAACAGGTAATAATAATACCCATCCACATTTGTTACATCAAGGGGGAATGTTTCATCATTAATAACCAAAATTTCGATCCCTCAACATACAGCCTAATCGGAAACTTAAAAAGGGCACCATTCTGTTAGATCGGGCATAAGATCCAACAGTGCTCATAAATCAATATCATTCAAAATATATACATATATATATATATATATATATATATAGCAGAGTCCTTCCACCTCCCAAATGCAGTATAGCCCCTAGACATTATAGAGAAAATTATAAACATCATACCATTCCCTACAAACACTGCTCCTCCAAGAATCCCCAATGGGAATATAATATACATAAGGAGGGGTCCCTATTATACAATGCTCATCTTAAAATATATGCATTCAGTTTTAATTAGAAACCAAACATTTGAGCAACTCAGGTATATGGCCCCATAACAAAGAGAAAGTTGAGGTTCACTTGCCAATCCAGACAAAAAGGAAGGGAAGTCCATAATGTCCCCGTGAAGCCATTTCAGTTCAGGAGCAAACCCAAAACCCAAAATTAATAAGGTCCATAAAACTAAGTCAGCAGCCCTCATAGGATTTTAAGTGCTCACTGCCTCGAACTCCACAATAAAGAAATATCCATTAATCCTCAGTCCTCCTCCGATGAGGGTTCTCCGTTTTCAGCAGACTCTTCCGTGCTCTTTTCTATCAAATGCAGGATTTTTCCCACATCCTGCGAATCGTTAAATGAATACGACTGTCCCTTCCAGGATAAGCGCAGCCACGCCGGGAAGATCAACTGATGATCCACTTTCGAAAGTCTCAATTTACTCCGAACCCCATCAAACGCTTTGCGCCTCTGTCTTGTACTATATGCCAGGTCCGGATAGATACTTATTTTAACTTGCTCATAACGGAGCACTCTCCTTCTGCGAATGACCTGCAAAACTCTATCCCGGTCTCCAATACCACGACAGACTACTAAAATTGCTCTCGGGTATTAGCATCCACTGGTGGCCTTCTGGGGTTGATACAATAGGCTTTTTCAAATGCAAGGGGGGGGGGTTCCTCCTCATCAGTCCCCAAAATCATAGGCAAAAACGATTGAATGAAACCCAGGCAATCCTCCCCTTCCACTTTCTCCGGTAAACCCAGAAGGCGCAGATTTCTTTCTCTTGCCTGATTTTTGAGCAGTTCCATCCGCCGGCGCAGCAGCCCATTCTCCCTCAGTAACTGGGCAGTTGTATCACAGGCCTTTAATACAGCACCCTCGCTCCGCTGCACCGTGTCCTCACAAGCATCCATTCTGGTTTCCAATGCTGAGACCCGAGGGGTAAGCACGTCAAGCTTTTTATCAATGTCCTGTACAGTTTTAACCAGTTGGTTCAACGTAGCTTGGATTGTAGTCAGCGAGGCCCCCTCTATCGAGGTAGCACCTGAGGGCACAGCTTCATCAATCTCAATAGGCCCTTCATCACGAGGAGGTTGCGATCTTTTAGGAGCAAAAAAATTAGTTGCAGCAGCAGCAGCATTTCCTCGATTTTTGCCCATATTCAGATTCTAGTACCCTTTAGGGATCCCTCAAAGTATTTAGAGAGTAAGATCCCCCATATGATTGCAAAATTAGGCTTTAGTGAAATAAAATCTCACAGAACTCTGCAGTTTAGCTGTTTCCTGCAAGCTGCTCAGCAGTGCCCCCTTCTGCTGGCATTTTAGTATGTTAGTAAGGTTGTCCTCGAGTCCACCAGGTGAGTGACCATTTTAGAGGTTCCATCACCCTGATGTGAAAGGACTGGGGATGTGTGGTCGGGAACCACTGAGTGCTGAGCATCCACTGAGTGGTCCACATGTGAAGATGAGCTAGAGGCACAGTGAACACTGAGGATGCCATGAGACCCAGCAGCCGCTGCATCAAGAGAACTCAGACTGAGTTGTCCTCTCTGACGAAGTCATCCATCTGAAGGATGTCGTTCTTTCTGTCCTCTGGAAAAAAGGTTTTACGTGGGAGGTATCCAAAAGGGCTCCTATGAAGAGGAGCCATTGGGAGGGCTGTAGCTGCAATTTTCCCAAATTTAACAGAACTCCCATGGACATGAGGAATTTGGAAGCCATAGCCATGGTTTCCTGAGTCTCCTGACTGGAGGGGCTTGCTAGAAGCCAGTCATCTGCAAAAACTGCAAAGCACTTTGTAAAGACTCAAGGCACCAAGGAGCCCAAAGGGCAGGACTCTGAACTGGTATTGTTGACCCAATGTCGCAATCTGAGGTATTTATTGTGGTTTGGGTGTACGAGAACATGCTGGTAGGTGTCCTGCATATCTAGGGAGGCCAGTCAGTATTCTGAAGAATCAGAGGTAACAGGGAGCTGAGAGATATCATCTTGAACTTCTCCTTGCAAAGGAATTTGTTTAACTTCCTTAGGGCGAGGATAGGGCACATGCTGTCTGTTTTCTTTGGAACTAGGAAGTAGTGGGAGTAGAAACCTGTGTTTCGTTGATCCAGCGGAGCTATTTCTACTGCCCTGTTGTTCAAAGGCCTTGAATCTCGGAAGCAAGAAGGTCTGACTGAGAGACAGACAGCTTGGGCTGTCATTTGGGTGGATGATCTGGAGAGGGTTCTGAAAGGTTTAGAGAGTATCCCTCGCAGATTATCCTGAGTACCCATTTGTCTGAGGTGACTGATTTCCATTGTTTGTAAAACTGAGTCAGACGCCCTCTTACTGCCGAGGAAGAGTCCCCCTTGGACAGCTGAGACGAACGTGGGACGGAATCTCAGAGTGTGGCACTAGGCGCTTTGGGGCCCTTTGCCTTCTGCTGTTTTCTTTTGCGGTTGGGGGGCTTGATTTCTGTTGAAGCCCCTTTTGCCTTTACTATGAAAGGACTCACAGTTATGAAACTGTCACAGGTTGCCATCCTGTTGTGGGGCAGCAGATGGCGGCCTGGCAATTTTGATAGCCATTCTGGTTTTCTGTATGGCCTCTAGTGCCTTCTCGACCTGAGGACCGAACAGATACGTACCATCAAAAGGTAAACTCATAACTCTCTGCTGGGCATCATTTGTGAATCCCGACATGCATAACCAAGAGTGGCGTCAGCTGCTGCTGCTCTGGAAGCAGTGTCAAAGGCATCTATAGCGGCTTTAAGCTGCTGATTATTGGATTCAATGCCTCTAGTAATGGTCTGAAGAAGCTCTGCACTAACGTTTGAATCTGGAAGCGCTTCTACAGTGACCTTGAGCGAATGCCAGAGGGTATACTCGTACTGAGAGAAATAACCCTGGTAGGTTGCAATGCGCATGCCCAGGGTGGAGGCAGCAAAGACTCGTCTTCCCCAAAGTGTCAATTTTGCATGACTCCTTGTTTACTAGGCATGCCAGAGAGAAATCGTAATCAAAGTCATCCCCCAATTGAAGATCAGGATCAGGCTCAATATCATCTCCTACTATTAGTCTTGGAGGGACAGAGTAAATAGGAAAGGGAGGAAAGAGAGGAGGAGCAGCTCTGCGAATTAGAGTCGAGAATCCCGGTGCCCTAAGCGGCACCACAGGCACCCCCAGCGCCAGCACAGGGTGCGACGCCAAGAACACAGGCAGTGCCGGCACAGGGTGTGGCCCCGGTCACGTTGCCAGCACCAGAGTGGCCGGCGCCATACCTGGCGCTGCATGACCAGATCCCAACAACCCACCTGGGGAGGAAGAATGAAGAAAGTCAGGAGAAAGTAGTACCTGTGGTGGTCCCTGTGCCACCTCCATAGGAGGGGAAAAAGCAACAGAGCGTGGCACTGACAGCACCGAAGAAGGCGCAGCGCAACTAGGAAGCCCCAACCTCCCTGCCCGCAGGTCTGAAGCCGGAAGATTCGAAGGCCTTGGAGATGGACTCGCTGGCTCAGGCAGACAGGACAACCGCTGAACCCACTGCTCCATAAAAGTGGTCCAATGATGAAACTGCTCACCGGAAGATCCCCCAGGAGACGGGGAGGGACTCCGGAGTCAAGGATGCTGGTCTCCAGGAACAGAGGACGTAGGAGACCCCGGAGGAGTCTGAGTCGAACCCGTCCCCAGCCACCAACGATCGACGTGCAGATGTACCAGAGGGCGACGTCGAGCGGTACCGTTTCTTCTTCAACTGGGAGGCTGAAGAATAACTTGAAGCCAAGAGGTGCTGAGTCCTCAACGAAGATCGAGAATGGGACCGCTTCTTTTTGTGCTTTCAGTAAGGCCGCCCATCTCCCCAAGCACCAGACTGCCCGTAGTCAGATCCCCCCCTCCGTAGAGGGCAGTGGACCAGACCCAGCCCTGCTGAAAACACAGCTTTCATGCGAGGTCTCCCTACTGTCACCTGCCCCGCTCATGGTCGACTCCGTCGAAGGAGGGCTGAAAACTTCTTTTCAAAAATGACTGTATTTATTTAAGAACTACTAAAATAAATAAAACCTAATGAACACTAAAAATAATTAGAGCTGCTGTTGTATAGACTGAAGATTTGCCTCCGGCGACGTCATCACTAAAGAGCACTCGACAGCAGGAAAAAAAGGAATTGAGGCGGTTGGAGGGTCGACACTGAGGTAGCCTATGGGATGTGAGCCGGGCTTGCAGTGCTGCTTCCTCGTGGCCCTACCTCGACGCTGGCCCTCCTGAAGATTTTTGGCTCCCGCTGGGTCCTAGCGCCTCTGGTGTAGTCCCATTAGTGTGAGTGAGTGGTGCAGACTATGTCCAGGAAGACTGAAAATTATGTACTTACTGTAATATTTGATCTTTCTGTATATCTTCACCATTCATCACTGGTGGGTTCTGGCCGGAGGATCAGGACCCCATGGGAGCTTTTTGTTTTGTAAAGGGGAGGAGCCAATGCTGAGACGGCGCCACCCCCGAGGCCGATGCATTGCATGGTGCTCGCGGGTTTGCCAGTAACTGACGCCAACTCCTCCTCAGTCTCAGTTCTGCACACCAGAGAATAGTTAGGAAAGAAAAGAGAGGGTGGAGCAAGGGAGCCCGAGGGATAGGAAAAGGAAAGGATATAAAAACCAAGGAAGAAAGAATGCCAGGTACGAGGACAGAAAGAAGAAGCTTAGGGGTCTGGGACAGGGGGCCCCAACCTCTGGGCAGGCAAGGGAGGGAGAAAGAAAGAACAGAGAGAGAAGAGACACTGCACCTCGCTCGCAGGGGTCCAGAGGACAGCCCGAGGGCTGAAGAATGACACCACTGCTTTTAAGCCATATTCTTCTCTCCAAGAAGGGAGCAGAGAAGAAACCCTCTAACTTGAGATTATCCAGAGGGAATGGCTGGCTTGAAGCCCAGGAGAGGTAAGGCAGGGCACCAATTCTGAGGAGTCCTCACTGGAGTCCAAAAAGAGTAGCAGGCTAATGTCTCCTTCTCTTGTCTTCAGAATATCCTGGAGTGGCGACAGGACCCACCCCGAAGCAGGGTCCTCCTGACAAAAATAAGCCTCCCAAGAGGTTTTAGAGGAGTGTCACCTCTGAAGGAGGAGAGACGATGCTGGGGAGGATTATTTTTAAAAGGCATGAATGTGATTCCCCAAAGGGGAATCCTGCAAGGGGAGACCGCTTAAAGCAGAGGTTAGAAAAGGAAGGAAGGGATCACCAGGGCCCTACCAACACTGCCTTAAAGGGGGACCCTTAGGGTTTTAGATTAAAGCAGCGTGGATCCAAGGACAGTTCCGACCAATGGAGGAAGATCCCATCAGGATGGCAAGGAGAGACCCCTGTGACCTCTAACAAAGAGGGTTTCCTCCCTGCTTGTCTTCCTCAAGACACCCCTGACACCCTCAGAAGAGAAGTAGAGCCAAGAGGTAACAGAAGAAGGACCACAAGGGTCACAATTTGCAGAAAACAAACAGGGAGGAGGCATCGCCCAGAGACTGAGGCCCAAGAGAGTGGGAAGCAGTGATGAATAGTGAAGATACACAGAAAGATCAAGAATTACGGTAAGTACGTAATTTTCATATCTTATCTGTGTCAATCTTCACCTTCATCACTGGTGGGTGATTACAAGGCATTAGGCATTTGACCCCAATGTTGGTCGGAGCTGCTAAAGAGAGTGGACTTTAGATTCTGCCTCGCTCTTGTCAAAGACCTGAATTTACTTGTGGACATTTCCTACCCCTGCCCCTTCTCCTATTGCGGTGTTTGCTTGTTGTGTGCTCAAGGATCACTTTGTCTGGCCATTCTTAGTGCAGCAGTCCTTGGAGGGTGGTGAGAGTACCCATTTTATTATCTTCTTCATATTTGCAAGTTACTATTGGCCTCTTTTTTTATCTACTGCATGAGAGGCAGTGGTGGAACTGAGCTACTGTTTTACCCAGACTGGTGAGAGCTGTCCGAGTATTGACTTTTATACTACTTAGCAGTTTATGTGGTGACTGGTTGCCCCTCCTTGATCCGTTGTGTTGACTTTCTGCAATTTCTGGACTGGTTTTCGTTTTGTCTATTTTTTTTTTTTTTTCTGTAATTGGGGAGTGCCTTTATTTTATTATTTGTTTCTTTTTCTTGTAACTGGGGGTGGTGTTTTTTGTTGCATAGTGGATTAGCTATGAGTGTTCTGGCTTTTAATAGGATGTGTTGGCATTTGGCTCTCTGGGTCAGGCACTACTCTTCCTCCAAGCTCCGGGGCCTCCAGCCCTTTAATTGTCCTCCACCCCAGCCATTGTATACAGGTGGCATAGGGCCTCTGGAATAGTGAGAAAAAGGAGAAGGAGGGCTGGAGGCTCTGGACCTTGGGGGAGGAGCAAGCTGGGGGGCCGAATTGAGGTAGTTAAGGCCTGGGGACGCCCTGGGGAAAAATAGAATCCAGATTGTGGTCCATCGTGTCTGGTTCCCATACCCAAGGGCTCCTGTATTACAGGGCTGATAGCCCGGTCGGCTCTGGAACCTCGTCCATCTCAAGTGGTGTTGTGCAATGCCAGGTCTGTAAAGAACAAGACAGCTATCATTGCCGATCTTGTTGGAACAGCTGATCTGGCATGCATCACCAAGACCTGGCTGGGTGAAAATGCCGGTTCAAGTTTGGAGGCGGCTATTCCTGTCGGGTTCTCGGTGATACACTACTCGAGATTGGACGGCAGGGGTGGGGGTGTAGCTATCTGTTTTAGAATGGAACTGGGCCTTATGGAGATTCCAGCTGAGGGTCCCAGATCATTTGAGTGTACTGTGGCTGCAGGTGTGGGGTGCAGGACCATTCTCATCTACCATCCACCTGGGGGTGAGAAGAGTTCCTGCAGGAAGTCGCAGACTTCATTGCCAACATGGTGTTGGAGTCATCCAGGTTGATGGTGCTGGGTGATTTCAATGCCTGGATTGATGATGAACTCTTGCAATTTGGTCAGGACTTCCTTCAGCTTATGAATATGTTGAGCTTCACACAGGTTGTCTCTGCAACCCATATTCACGATCACTCACTCGATCTGGTTTTCCTCCTGGGAATGGAAGTCTCTGACTTGGTGGTGGAACCAGTTGGATGGTCTGACCATTATACTGTAAGATTCAATTTCTGATCTCCCCCTTATAGGCCTGCCCCTGTGGAGATGTCAGATACCGCCCTTTGAGGGATGTTACTCCCTCTGGTCTCTCAGCAGTTCTTGACCTATCAGTATTTACGGATGCCAGCGAGGGTCCAGAGTATCTAGTCTAAGCCCATAATAAGGCCGTGGGGGCTGCTCTGGATTCCATCGCACCTGTCTGAGTTCGCCCCCTCACTCTCCGCCCTCGGTCTCCTTGGTTCAATGGGGTCTTGAGGGAGCTGAGGCGTGTGGGGCGAAGGCTAGAGTGCTGCTGGCGGAGATCTGCCCTGAATGCCGACTGCCTTAGATTGATGGAACATTATCGAGTCTATCAATCAACAATATCCCATAAGAAGGCAGAGTTCCTGTCCAGGGAGATTGCTGTAGCTCAGAATCGACTGGCTCAGCTCTTTCGAACCGTGGACAGACTGTGCAGTCCAGCCTGTCTTCAGGTCCAGAGAGCTTTTTCACAAGATAAGTGTGATGAGTTTGCTCAATTCTTTGCTAATGAGGTGGCCGACATTAGAGCTGAGATCCATTCAGCGCACTCTATGGGGGTTTACAGTGGTCGGTGTATGGTTACTATGCCTCAGTTTTCTTGGGACGACTTTGACCTGCCAGCAATCTCTGATGTCGTGCGGATTGTCTAAGGTATGCGGCCTACTTGCTGTAGCCTCAACCCGGGCTCTACACACCTCATTCTGGGGTGTGTGGATGTCATTGGCTCTGTCTTGGCAGAAATGGTTTGGTGTTCTTTAGAGTTAGGCGAGTTTCTGAACTCCCTGAAGGAGGCGGTGGTTACAAATCTTCTCTGGACCTAAACTGTCCTGCCAATTACAGGCCAATCTCTAACCTCCCCTTTATTGGGAAGTTGATAGAGAAAGTAGTTGCCCTTCAGTTGGATAACCATTTGACCATCCATGACATCTATGATTCCCTCCAGTCTGGTTTTCGGAAGAGGCACAGTATGGAGACCGCTCTGGTTCGGGTGCTCAATGATCTCCTCATTGCTAGAGATCAGAAGTGCCGTTCAATCTTGATTCTTCTTGATCTCTCTTCAGCCTTTGACACCGTGGACCATGGGGGGCTGCTTGAGTGCCTGAGGGACATCTGTGGTCTGTCAGGTACAGTCCTCAGTTGGTTTAGATCTTTCCTCACTGGCAGAACTCAGAGAGTGGTGTTGGGGATTTATTCCTTGGCTTCATTCTCTCTGCCATGTGGGGTTCCTCAGGGTTCTGTGCTGTCCCCTATGTTGCTTGTGGTGTATTTGCTGCCATTGGGAGACACTGAAAGAAGGTATGGGCTGCAGTTTCACTGTTATGCAGATGACACCCAGCTATACCAGTCTTTCGCCCCCAACTTGGATAGTGTGGTCTCTTTTTAATAGCTGCCTCATGGAGCTCCAGGACTGGATGCAGGCCAGTTGGTTAAGGTTGAACCCCAAAAAGACTGAGGTGCTGGTGATGGATCCAGATCACGGGATAGAGAGGACGGGAACATGGCCTGCCTCCGGGCTTTGGCTTGGAGGTAGTCAGCTTGTGCCCTCTGTTCAGGTGCGGAATCTGGGCATGATATTTGACAAAGGGCTGACACTTCATATGCAGGTGTTGGCTGTAGTCAAGTCCTCTTTTTACCATCTGAGTAACATTACCCGGATTAAGCACCTTGTTCCGTCTCATGACCTTCCAGCGTTGATCCACGCCTTCGTGACCTCTCACCTTGACTACTGTAACTCCCTATACCTAGGGCTTCCGGGGGTTGATATCCGCCGCTTGCAGCTGGTGTAGAACACTGCAGCCAGGTTACTGGCAGGGGTTACTCCTGTGCTGCAGAAACTGCATTGGCTGCCTGTTCAGTGATGGATCACCTTCAAGGTCAGTTTACTACACGGACTGGGTCCTGGCTACCTGCAAGAGCTTCTGGTTCCTTCTGCCCTCTCTGACCCCTCCACTCAGCTGATGAGGGATTGCTAAAAGTTCCCAGGGTCTGACTGAAACCTTCTGGTGCTAGAGCATTTATGTATGCAGCCCTGACCCTGTGGAATTATCTACCTCGTCAGATTAGAGAGTGCCTGACCCTGGAGAGCTTTAAGACAGCCTTAAAAACGTATTTGTTTACCTTTGCCTTCAGGGTTTGTTCTTGAAGACCCTGATATTTTATTCTATTGATGTATTTCTCTGATGTTTTATTGTCTTACTTATGTTTTATCCTTTTGTATAGCGCTTTGATATATACTGAATTGCACTATATAACTAAATGCTATTATTATTATAATTATTACCAAGCCCCCAGAAGGGGACCTGGAACCTCCCTGAGGGATGGAGGTCCCTCAGCCACCTATGGGGGAGACACTGGAGGGGGGGAACCCTCCCAGGTCTAATTAGGTCTGAGATTGGTCTGGATGAGGTGGGGTTCTCCCCTGGCCGGGAGAAGGAAGTTGCCCCTGAAGTTCCTGCCTCACCCTGCGGGAAAAAGGGTGAGTTTCCCAGAAAGAGGAAGCAGTCACCCTTTGCTGGGCCACTGGTGATGACCAGGATAGACAAAGCCATGCCGTCCGCCTTATGCAGATAGCTGTCCCCGCCAGACTGGATGCCACCTCACTGGCATCATACAATGCCATTTCTTGGTGCCTCGCAAGCTCCAGACCCCATGCGGACAGGGCAATGGCTTGTTTGGTTGCCTCCGAATCAGGCAAAGATACTAGGATTTGTCCTAGTAAGGAGCACAAGTGCCTGTTATAGACAGCATGATGAGCCTGATGTGCTGAAAGAGATAGAGACGTACTAAAGAAGACACTCTCCTCCCCCAAAAGTCAAACTCAGCAGAGTCTGTCACTTGGGGTTGGTCACATCTCAGGCATCTATGCCCAGAAGTGGTATCGCGCCCGGAGAGTGAGCTAAGGCTCCTGGAGACCCTAGGGATGTGCAACACCCGTGCTGGCAGTCCCTTGGGGCTGGAGAGGGGGCAGAAAAAGTTCTCCAGGTGCGGTATGACACCTCCCTGAAGGAGAGGGCCAGGTGGGAACCAACAGGTTTGCCGCATTAAACTCATCTTAAAAGGCGCATGCTGTCCGCTCAGGATTTCAACTTCCTAATCTAGAAATGTGGAGCTCGTCGACCAACCCTAAAAGGAAGCGCTGATAACTGGACAGGTCAGCAGCTGGGGATAGGTGGACGGAGAGATCCTCTCCCTGAAGTGAGGAAGATGAGGAAGCCGACGAGTCTGGAGGGTCAGGCACTGGCTGCACAGGAGAATGGTGGAACATCTCTCTGTCCATGGACCTATAATAGACAGGGAATAGTGCAGCCATGGATCTGAACTGTTCCCAGGTCAGGGGTCCTGTAGGACTGGAGTGGCCTGGGAGAGAGGGAGGGATTGGCAGAGGTAGAGGGGCCAAACACCTCCGAGGGGGGGTGACCTCTGCCAGGGCTGGGAGACCGAACAGGTGACCTTAAAGCTTGAGAAGATCCATTGGTCGAAGCAGTCGAAGGCCATTCAACCGAACTGGAATGGTTAGGACTGAGCCCTAAAAGAGAACCCTCCTGCGAGGTGACTGGGGCTGCATGAGCCCAGAAGGGTGGCCCCTAGTCTCTAAAGATGAGATTTCTCCCAGGGAGAAATTCAGGGGAAAATAAAGACTGGTGCTGAGACTCCTACCCGAACCCCTGTGGCTTACAAGGGAGGGACGCTGCCCCTGATTCTGTCCCCTTGGCCCCTCAGACTCAGAGAGGGACCTCTTCCTCAGAGTCAACCTAGGCAGCTCAATAACAGTAGCCTACTCCTGAGAGACAGCCGCTGCAAGAGCACCCTTCCCTGCTCCAGGTGCCCTAGCTGACCCAGAAATGGGCCCAGTCTGAGCACCCATAGCAGGGGGTACACCCCTTACAAGAGTAGGAGACCCACCGACTCCAGAAGATCCTCCGGTGCCACCCCCAACACTGGAAGACTGGTCGGGACCACCAAAACTGGTACTGGTAGCAACTGCCAAATCCAAAAGGGGGGGGGGTTGAACCGGAGTCATTGTGCTGGGCAAAGAGGAGTCGGAAGACTCCGAAGAATCTGGGAGCCAGTCCGGGTCTGCCTCTGAATCGTCATCCTCCCTGGAGGCACAGATCCAGACCACTCCACAAACTCCTCCGCTTCCGGTACCATGAGGCGGCCCTGCCACAATCCCCTGCACTGCACGCAGCGCCAGGATCAGACAGCACTGAAGACCGGCTCTGTACCGCCCATGGTGCCGCCTGAATCTCCAGTGCCGCAAATGGTGCCGGGATCCGAGGTGGCACCAACAGGTGGTGCCGAGAAAAATGTCGGGCCGGGCCCAGAGGCCCTAGGCCATGATGCCAGGAGCCTTTGCCTCCAAGGAGGCGATAGCCAGGACGGTGCCTCTCGTCCGACTCCTGGATGAATCAGACAGGGCCTCCTGCACTATGATAGGGGTTTCCGCTGAGGCCAGGCTTGAAGAGGCAGAAACCCCCTCCTCCTTGGGCCATATAGAACCAGGAGGGACCCAGAGTAAGGGTCAAGAGACCTGCACTTGGTGTCCCTGATGCACACCTGTCCAGCGAAAGTCGGCAGCGTATGTCCGACTTTAAAGGCACAAATTTCCAAAACTCGATGGTCCATGAAAAAACAGGCATCTCAATGATCCATATTGTGGTTTGGGCCCAAGCAGGTCAAGCACTGGTCATGCTGGTCTGAGACGAAGAAAAGCCAGCTGTAGGGACACTGCCACATAGGAGGCTGGCCGGCCTTGGAAAGTTTCTTCCTGTTCCCCAAACAAGACATAACCGGATGGCAAAATAATAAACAAAAACAGTACTCAGCGTTGTCGGAAAAAGAAAAAGGACGAGTGCCATGCAATGCGTCGGCCTCAGGGGCGGCGCCATCTCAACGTCGGCTCCTCCCCTTTACAGAAAAAGGAAAAAAAAAACCCTACGGGGTCCTGATCCTCTGGCCAGAACCCACCAGTGATGAATGATGGAGATTGACACAGATAAGATCCACATGTTCTGCTTGAGAGATTGTATGATCTGAGACAGTTACCATCCTAAATGTGCAAGACCTGAGAAATTGGTTCAGGTTGTGCAGATCTAGAATGGGGCATCAGTCCACCATCCAGGAAGTACCTGGAAATGAACCCTGGGTTGACACGGGGGATCTGTGACTCTGGCCACTACCTCCTTGCAGAGGAGTTGAGTGATGTTGTCTCGGAGAGCTGAGTGTGTGTGGACACCATCTCCTCCCATGGGGTGTGGGCTTGGCTTGGTGGTTACTGCTCAAATTCCAGAGGCAGCCCCTGGCTGACCAGTTCCTGAACCCACCTGTCAGTTGTAACAGCGGACCAGGCAGAAAGGATGAGGCGGAGCTGGCCCCCCACGGGAGGACCCAGAGCTGGTGCGACGGGTATGGGGTTGTCAACCTCCATCCTGTCACTATACAGGCTTGAAGGGGGATGATCCGGTTTGGGGACCACCAGGACCTTTTCCTCTGGGCTTACAGGCCACTGTGGGCCCTGACTTGGGCCGAGGGTGCCAAGGTTGAGCCTGCTGCTGTTGCTGCCCCGACTGGAAACAGGGCTGCTTGGCCACAGGGGCAGAAGGCTAAAAAGGCTTTCTTTTCTGCTTTTTGGAACCTTGGGGTTCCATCTGAGCAGAAGTCACAGAGTCCAACGTGGCGTTGGACTTCTCTATGCACTGGAGGTGACCATCCACTCCTGAACCGAAGAGACTGGTACCCAGGAAGGGGACGGCTGTCAACTTGTGCCAAGTGTCTGCCGTGAAGGTGAAGACCCTCAGCCAGGCCCTGCAGTATCCAAAATGTCCAGAGCTATCTGGAGTTGCTGCTTCGCAACTGCTCAGCCCTGGTCACAGACCTGCTTGACTGTGGTCTGCGGGGAGGTGTGGGAGAACCTCATCAACAGAGCCTAGAAGGGCATGGGTAAAATGCGCCATGATGACAGCCGAGCTTGCCTGACGAAGGCCAAGTGAAGAAGTAGCATAAACTTTCCGGGCCGAATGGTCCAGTTTCTTGGACTCTTTGTCCGGGGGTCTATCAGTGTCTCCCGAATTTCCCGAGCACCTGAACACAGATTCAGTCACCAACCCCTCAGCCAAGGGGTGCTCTGTGAATCCTGAAAGGGAGCTGATGGGGACCATGTATTTGCAGGCCATGCAGGCTGAAGGCACAGGGCAGGAGGCAGGGTGCTGCCACAGCTCCAAGGCCGGACCAACAATGGCCTCGGCCACTGGGAAGGCCTCTGTCAGAGAATCCCTTCATTTGAGGATATCCGTGAGGGGGTATTCAGCCCGTTTCTGAACAGGCTCCAAGGGCATCCCCATGGATTTGGAGATGAGACGGAGATACCCATGAAAGAAGTGGGGCCTAGACCTTCCCAGGTCTTGCCTCTTGATCTGGTGCTCCTCCTCCACTTGATGGGACCGTGGGCCTCTGGGACAGTATTCCTGGGCACTCGCTGCCCTGATGCTGATTCCCCTGAAGGTCCTAGCCCATGTGACAGATCTACTGCGGGGGCTAGAAACTTTTCAAGCCTAATTAAATGTTCAACTAAACAGTCTAACTGTACAAGAATGATTATTAGAACTCAAAATAAAAATTCCCCCCCCCCCTTTTTTTTTCTCTCTCTTCCTCTTATATAATTACTAATCTGGGTCCGGTCGAACGAGATGGGGTTGGAGAGAAGAAGGGGTTAGCTAAGTAAATAACTCCTTAAGATTGGGGTTCTAAATGAGGGCACTTTACCTCGGTTCCCTGATTCCACATAGTAGACACAGAATCTCTGACCCAGGGCTTGGTGACCCTCCTGAATTGTCTCCTCCCCTCTCCTATACCAGGTTACCCAACATAGCAGACATCATAAAGCTATAAACCTTAACTAATTCCCCCAAGGGGTTTATAGGGACATGGAATTCGGAGACCATTCTCCTTTATGATTAACGTGTAGGTACTAGGAGCCTAGTAGATAATCTAACCCTACTTTAACAGACTCATATAACAAACATACTTAAGGCATGTTATATCCCCCCTTTTTTCCCTCTTCTCCTCTCTCTCCCTCTCCCTTTCTTATATTTCCTGAGAGTTTTCTACTCTCTAAAGAAAATAAAGGAGCCTACCTACTTAAAATCTGAGCTGAACTCTCCTACCAATGTTACCTTCTATAACTTCCTTAGTTCTATTGGAACCATACCTGAGTGATTTTTTAATCACTCATTTAGGGGTTCTTTTACTGATCCTGAGTTAATATATATTCAGGATTGGACTGGGAACCTCTCATCCTTCTCCTTCTCCTTCTCCAATTGAAGCGGGAGACAAGATGACTCAGGAGGAGCTTGTTGGGGGCACCTCCCATATGGAGGTCAATCTGTATATAGGTTTTATCGGTTTGTTTGACCGCCACTTGGTAAACAGAGATTTAATTGATGAGGTAGTTAAACCTCAGTTACTTTCTTTTAGTTTACAAATGTATAAAATTTACAATGTATTTTGGAATGTCTATCCTCTCCAGTTTGTACTACATGTAGAGGGGGGTTAAAAAAAACACACACACGGACAGGACAAATAAACTTTATTTACAGGTTTTATTCAATAATCTGTTCAACACAACACAATTAAATACTTTACAATATTCATATTGTCTGTGGCGTTGCCGGGAGTGGTCCGGGAAAACCTCTTCATTCTCATTCTGGTGGGAAGAAAGGACAGGAAAAAACATTAATAATTATAAAAAATGGGAGCAATAAACCCAATAATAATCATGTCTCATAATATTAATGGGTTACATGATCCGATAAAAAGAGCAAGGCCTATGCAACACCTCTAAAGATACCCATCAGATCTGATCTTCCTTGTTGAGTACCTAGAGGCCAGTGGGGCACAGGACCCAAGACAGCATGGATTCATGATGGGAAGGTCGTGTCAGACGAATCTAATAGATTTCTTTGACTGGGTGACCAAAGTAGTAGACCAGGGAGGGGCTGTGGACATGGCCTACCTAGATTTTAGCAAGGCATTTGATACAGTCCCACACAAAAGATTAATACACAAGTTAGCCAACCTTGGAGTGGGCCCCAAGGTGGTAGCCTAGATAAAAAATTGGCTAGACAACAGGACACAAAGGGTAGTAGTAAATGGAGTCCACAGTGAAGAAAGGAGGGTTACTAGCAGGGTACCGCAGGGTTCAGTACTGGGACCGGTCCTTTTTAATGTCTTTAAAAGTGACATTGCAGAGGAACTGGAAGGAAAAGTATGTCTCTTTGCAGACGACACAAAGATCTGCAACAGGGTTGATACACAAGATGGAGTGGAAAGGATGAGAAGGGACTTGGCAAGGTTGGAGGAATGGTCAAATGTATGGCAGCTCAGATTCAATGCAAAGAAGTGCAAGGTAATGCACATGGGAAACAAAAACCCAGGGGAAGAGTACACAGTGGGAGGTGAGATACTGACAACAGTAAAAATGGAAAGGGACCTGGGGGTAATTATATCAGATGACCTAAAGGTGGGCAAGCAATGTGAGAAGGCAGTAAGGAAGGCTGGGGGGATACTGGGTTGCATAGGAAGAGGTATCAATAGTAGAAAACAGGAAGTTGTTATCCCTCTGTACAGACAGTTGGTGAGACCCCATCTGGAGTACTGTGTGCAGTTCTGGAGACCCCATCTCCGCAAAGACATAGACAGAGTGGAGGCTGTCCAGAGGAGGGCAACCAAAATGGTGCAGGGTCTGCACCAGAAGACATATGAAGAAAGACTACAGGAGCTTAATATGTATACCCTTGAGGAAAGAAGGGAGAGAGGGGACATGATAGAAACTTTCAAGTACCTCAAGGGAATCAACAAAGTCCAAGAGGGTAGCATCTTTCAGAAAAAGAGATGTGCAAGAACAAGGGGCACAATTTGAAGATAGAGGGGGATGGCTCAGAGTAATGTGAGGAAGTATTTTTCACGGAGGGTTGTGGATGCATGGAACAGCCTCCCTGAGGAGGTCGTGGAGTCAAGAACAGTGGGAGAATTCAAGAATGCATGGGACAGACATAAGGTAGTCCTATTGGGGGGTTGGAGGAAGTAAGCTGTTGGTTAACTAGGATCTGCAGCTTATCTGTTAGGTAGGAAAATGGGCAGACTAGGTGGGCCAAGCGGTCCTTATCCGCCGTCAAATTCTATGTTTCTATGAAACCCATCTCACAGAGTTAGAACACACCAAACTAAATTGGGGAGGGAGATCGAGTGGTGACTTCATCGCATCCTAGGGGAAAAAAAAGGGGCACCGCAATATTAATCCCGAGAAACACATCTTTAGAGATTCGGCAAACACATCTTGACTCCCAGGGTTGCTACATAATTATAAAAGGGATACTATATGAAAAACAAGTCACACTGGCTAGTGTTTACTTTACTCCTCAATCAAACTTTCCTATTTACAGGAGCTTTATATCCAAATTATTAGAAATTTTGTAGGGCCAGTTAATATTGGGTGGTGATCTAAATTGACCCTAACCCCAAATATAGATAGTTCCAACCCATTAAAACATAGAAACAATGCCACTACAAGATAATTTAAAAAAAAGCATTGAACATTTGGGTTTTGTTGATATATGGAGACGATTATTCCCTTCTAACCCGGGTTATACCTATCACTCCCCCAGATTTAAATCTTATTCCAGATTAGATTACATGATTACGACATGTGAAAATCTATCAGTGGTTCAAGATTTAAATATTGGCCCTAAGATACTTTCTGACCACCACCCACTGATTTTATCCTTGGATCTGGGAAGACAGAGGAAGACCACCCTCTGGAGACTCAACCCCTCAATTCAGACAGATAGGGAACTGCTGGAGAGCCTCACCTCTAGACTGTCTCTTTTCTTCTCAGAAAACGCAGATCCTGATATCCCAATGAGTGTACAATGGGATGCGGTGAAAGCCACCATTCGTGGAGAATAGCATACTCTTCTAAAAAATATAAAGAGAGAGAACAAGAATATCAAAACTCACATCACGCGTGCCGGCGGTGGCACACTGAGGGTTAAGCGCTGGGCGCCACACTCATGCTACGCTGGCGGCCCAGGTTCCCGAGGAGCGGACTCGGGCAGCTGGAGGGTCGGCGGGAGAGGAGGATTGAGCGCCTAATGGCTGCTCTCCTCCCTCTGGGAGGAGGGATGCTTGTCCCGTGGCTCTACTGCCACCTGGGTGACCACGGGTGGAGGTGCAGCGGGACTGCATATAGATGGGAGGAAGGGCGTGGGCGGAGATCGGGCGTCACATGCGTCTACGATGTGCGTCACACCTAGGTCTCTAAGCGTGCTCACATCCTGGGGAGGGACAGAAAACCGGAAAAAGGAACCTGTCGTGGAGGACGGAGACGGGACCCGACTGCCCCAGACAACCCATAACTGGGCTACCAATGGATGCTGCAGATGGACCTCCTGACGCACACTAATGGACTGGAGGGGGGTAAGATAGGGGTATCCCCCCTCCTCCCCGCCCGGGGAGGTAGGCTGAGGCAGCATGGAGGTAGGACCGAGCGACACCATGGTAGATACCCAGGGAGAGACTAGGGGAGCACAGTCTAGGGATTCCCTGAAGAAGATCCACCACGACAGAGGAGAGGGGCCTTAAAAAAAAAAAATCACATCACAGCTGGCAAATTACCAGCTGTTATATAGAGAGGGTGATGTAGAGTTGCAAAAATTAATAAATAATACAAAAGCTGACTTACAACGGATCATGGATAACAAGGTCCAGCAGTCCCTCTACTACCTACGACAATCAATCCATGAGGGGGTCCCAAGGCTAATAAGAACTTATCCTGTAAACTACGAGCACGAAAGGGGTCCTCTATTATACTGAGTCTTAAGAATCCAACATCCGGTAAGGTACACCACTCATTGGAACACATCCAACAGACCTTTAGTGACTATTATTCCAAACTCTACTCTCCCTCCCCATCATTTACACAAAGCGAATCAGCATACTTTTTAAAAAGCGCTAACCTTCCTACACTCACACCTTTTCAAATTAAAAAACTAGAATCTCCTGTCTCAATACTTGAGATAGAAGAATCAATCAAAAAACTTAATTCAGGGTGTTGCCCCGACTCTGATGGATTTCCGGCGGAATGGTACAAAAAATTTAATAAAGTATTATCTCCAAAACTACAAACTGTATTTAATGATATTTACCGAGGTGGTCTGTCCCCCTCATCTTGGGATTATGCCACTATTGTCCCTATCCTGAAACCAAATAAGGACCCCTTGGATCCGGTGTTCTATCGCCCTATATCTATTCTCAACGTTGACTATAAAATCTATATGGTCATACTAGCCCCTAGACTTGAAACGATATTACCCCAAATCATACATCCAGATCAATCAGGATTTATAAAAAAAACAGGAACACTTTTGATAATATACGTAGAGCCCTGAATTTACAGGAATATGTTCTAACAAGACAAATTCCATCTGTATTCCTTAGTCTAGACGCAGAAAAGGTGTTCGACCGGGTCTCTTGGCCCTTTTTATGGGACACCCTCAGATTTTTCAAATTTCCACCACAGTTTATTGCTACTTTAAAAAAATCTATATAAATCCCTGCAAGCCTATATCCGGGTTAACGGATCCTTATCCCCTCCTTTATCAATGGGAAGAGGAACTAGACAGGGATGTCCTTTATCCCCATACCTCTTTGCCTTATTTCTAGAACCTCTGGAGGCCCTGTTTAGAAATTCTTCCCTTATCGAAGGTATACCGATAGGACAACAAGACCACAAAATCTGTTTATTTGCAGATGATATTTTGTTAACCCTGATAACTCCCTCCCAATCTGTCCCTGAGGCCTGGAAGATTCTATCTAGTTTTGAAAAAAATTCTAACTTCAAACTAAACGTTACCAAAACTGAAATATTATTATTTAACTATTTCCCCCACCAAATCATTGAAAAAACTATTCCCTTTCAAATGGCGTTCCATAAAATTAAAGTATCTGGGAATTTATATCCCATCTGATTTCGGTTTACTTGAAATCTGTAATTATGAACCTCTCACAACACAAATACAGACTGACCTGGAAAGATGGGACACAGCTTTCCTTTCCCTACATCAACGAATCTCTATCATACGAACCAATATCCTCCCTCGGATTTTATACTTGCTCCAAAATATTCCTTTCTTCCCCTCTAAATATTATATTAAATCCTGGAATAAAATGATATTGCACTTTATATGGGAAACAAACCAAGAGTTAGACTCTCTATCTTAAAATGTCCACTTTCCCAGGGTGGGCTGAACCTCCCGGACCTGAATTTGTATGCCCAAACTTCCTTTATTAGAATAGTGATCCTATGGCTCACTGATTCTTAGTTCTCCCCTTAGAAGAATATAGAATTTCATTTAAATGACCTCTTTGATATAAGAAGGATTCTGTTTTCTTCCGAGGGGAGATCGCTTAAACCCTCAACTTTAACCGGAATCACATCACAACCCTATAAAATATGGAAAAAACTGAGGCGCTTTGCAGCCCTATCGATTGTATACGAGTATTGTAAAGTGCTATCACAGGATGAAAGTGTTGTCCCAATATTCATGGACCATACATTTTCTCAGTGGAGATCACTGGGATTGACCCATGTATTTCAACTCTTGGGAAAGGAGGGGATCATCCCATTTGATGAACTCCAACTCCAATATCACCTTAACACCTCAGATAAATTTCATTACTTACAGTTGCGTAACCATATGTTATGTAACAAAATTATTCAGCCCACCCTACCTTCCCCAATGCCGGACCTACTTAAGCTCTTTACCAAAGCCTTAAAAGGTAATATGAGTGCGCACTTAATAGGTACTATATACAAAGCCCTGAGAAACAATTTTTCATCATCTAAGGCCTCCATTTTGAGTGGATGGAACAGAGATCTAGAAACAGAGATTACCATGATCGATTGGTCTCAATTCTCATTGACCGAAATAAAATCAGTTACATCCCCTCATTGGAGGGAATTTTCATGGAAATGTCATTCCAAATTTTTTCGGTCTCCCTCTATCCTGCAGAATTATCTCCCTGAGAAATATGGGCAGTGCTGGCGAAGCTGTGGATGTTCGGTTGCCACCCTTGGGCATATTTTCTGGCAATGCCCTCAACTTATGCCGTTCTGGATTTCATTTCAAAATGAGCTCTCAAAATTATTTTCTGAGCCAACTGAAATAACAGCCAAACAATTTCTTATGGGGATTTTCCCGGACCATTCCCCTCAATGGGGACATACGATTTTACCAATCTGCTATATCGCTGCAAAGAAAACAATTACCAAAAGATGGATGATGTCCCTGATTACAACAATGCAAGAATGGAAACAAATAATGTCTGATATATACAGAACAGAGATCTTTAATATTGAATATAGGGGGGAAATCCAAATTTAGCATTGAAATGGCAAAAGTGGGTTCACTATAAAACATCCACTGACCAGGACTTCTGTCCATGATATCCACCCCAAAAGGTTTGTGATTCAAACTATGAACAGGTCAAATTAATAATTGAATAAGACTAAACAAACCCAAAGGGAGAAGAAGGGTTTTATCCTAGACTATGAACTTTAATACCTGTATAGGATAAATAAATGAAGTCTACTCTGTTTAGCCTACTTGTAACATTAATATTGTAATAATTTATATGCATTCCTGTATGTATGTGTGTGAAAAATATAATAAAAAGATATTAAAAAAAAAAAGAAGAAAGAAGCGGGCCCTGTTCTGTCAAAAGACTCCCTACAGATTCAAGGGACGAGAATGCAGGTTCGAGTCCTCGGACTCTGGATAGATTGGCCGGCCACCGGAGTCGCCTTCCACCCACCTAGGACAGTTGGGAATGAGGGTGACAGACAGCCTCGGCAGAAAGCCCGAAACGGGCCTAGACCCCTTGGCAGAAGCCCTGGAGGTGGGCTGTTTTGGTGGCGGTTCCACCCGAATTGATGAAAAGGCCGGTTTTGCCTGAGCTGGGAGGCTTTTGACTGGCTCTGTAAGCTGAGGGACAGTGTTCCTGAGGAGTCAACGTCGGCCTGGAGGGCAACAGCCAAGTAATGGCCAGAGAAGAAGCTGGGGTCGACTTCTGGCCAGACATAATCAGCTGCTGCCACATCAAATCCTTGCAACATCGATGCAGCCTGCATCAAAGCCTTTCTTTTTCAACGGAGGATGAGGAAGAATGGCGGCGGTGCCGCTGTTTTGAGCTCTAATGCACCTTCTTTGGCCTGTGGGTCAAAGAGGTCTGAGACCTAGACTTGGACCATCGGGGGGACTGACAGGGTCATTTAGAAGGAGCCAGGGAAAACTGTGGCTTTTCAGGACTGGGACTGAGATGAGGTTCCCAGCTGGCTGGGTCTCTTCCTCAGTGGGTCCAGGCAGGACTGGGGTCCTGAATAAGGAGTTTTCAACCTCATCCAGCAATGACAGGTTGATGAGGTCGATAATTACTTTGACCGGATCATCGTCCCACGTCTTGGCTGGCTGGCCTGACGGGGATACCGTGAAGCCAGTGGCCGAGGCCGCAACCTCAACTGAAGTTGAGACAGCAGATTCCTGGGACCGAGATCTCTCATGATTCCAGGAATGTTGTCGATGAGACGAACCTTCTTTCTCCTTTTCCTTTTTATGGGAACGAGAGAGAACTTTGAGAAAATGAGAGAGTGCCACAGTAAAGCACTAGCAAACAGGCAAGAAGGAGGGGTGGAAGAACAATTGGGAGTAATCAAAACAGCCATCACAGAGGCAACAAGCCTTTGTGTAAAGCAAATCAACAAAACACAACGAGGGAAAAAAACGCTATGGTTCTCAAAAGAGGTGACAGGGAAGGTTAAGGAGAAAAGGATAGCATTCAGGAAATATAAGGAAACACAGAAAGAGCAGGACAGAGAACTTTATCAGTTAAAGCAAAAAGAGGCTGGGAAGGCAGTCAGAATAGCAAAGGCCCAAACTGAGGAAAGGATAGCCAACTCTGTTAAGAAGGGGATAAGAACTTTATAGGTACATTAGGGAGCGAAGAAAGACCAAAGGAGGGATACTGATGCTTAATAAAGGGAAGAGAATGTGGGTAGAGGGTGACAGTGAAAAAGCAGGGATAATGAACGAATATTTCTGCTCAGTATTCACAAAGGAAGAGGAGGGAGGTACCTAAACCAAACAAGAGAAACACTCTGAAGACGGGGGTCAATACCAGTCCATTTACAGAAGAAAGGGTTCTGAAAAGCTAATAAAATTGAAGGTGGACAAAGCAATGGGGCTGACAGGATTCACCCAAGAATTCTAAAAAGAGCTAAGGGCGAACTAGTGACACCGTGACTACCTCTATACAAATCATGAGAGGATGGGATGGTACCTGAGGACTGGAGGAGGCGGATGTGATTCCTCTTCACAAAAGTGGGAGCAGGACAGAGACAGGAAACTACAGACCAGTTAGTTTGACCTCAGTGGTAGGGAAAACGATGAAATCACTTTTGAAGGAAAGAATTGTTGAGTACCTAGAGGCCAGTGGGGCACAGGACCCAAGGCAGCATGGATTCACAATGGGAAGGTCGTGTCAGATGAATTTAATAGACTTCTTTGACTGGGTGACCAAAGTAGTAGACCAGGGAGGGGCTGTGGACATGGCTTACCTAGATTTTAGCAAGGCATTTGATACAGTCCCACACAAAAGATTAATGCACAAGTTAGCCAGCCTTAGAGTGGGTCCCAAGGTGGTAGCCTGGATAAAAAATTGGCTAGACAACAGGACTCAAAGGGTAGTAGTAAATGGAGTCCACAGTGAAGAAAGGAGGGTTACTAGCAGGGTACCGCAGGGTTCAGTACTGGGACCGGTCCTTTTTAATGTCTTTATAAGTGACATTGCAGAGGAACTGGAAGGAAAAGTATGTCTCTTTGCAGACGACACAAAGATCTGCAACGGGGTTGATACACCAGATGGAGTGGAAAGGATGAGAAGGGACTTGGCAAGATTGGAGGAATGGTCAAATATACTGCAGCTCAGATTCAATGCAAAGAAGTGCAAGGTAATGCACCTGAGAAACAAAATCCCAGGGGAAGAGTACACAATGGGGGGTGAGATACTGACAACAGTAAAAATGGAAAGGGGCCTGGGGGTAATTATATCAGATGACCTAAAGGTGGGCAAGCAATGTGAGAAGGCAGTAAGGAAGGCTGGGGAGATACTGGGATGCATAGGGAGAGGCATCAATAGTAGAAAACAGGAAGTTGTTATCCCTCTGTACAGACAGTTGGTGAGACCCCATCTGGAGTACTGTGTACAGTTCTGGAGACCCCATCTCCGCAAAGACATAGACAGAGTGGAGGCTGTCCAGAGGAGGGCAACCAAAATGGTGCGGGGTCTGCAGCAGAAGACATACGAAGAAAGACTAAAGGAGCTTAATAAATATACCCTTGAAGAAAGGAGGGAGAGAGGGGACATGATAGAAACGTTCAAGTACCTCAAGGGAATCAACAAAGTCCAAGAGGGTGGCATCTTTCAGAAAAAGAGATGTGCAAGAACAAGGGGGCACAATTTGAAAATAGAGGGGGGAGCGGCTCAGAGATAATGTGAGGAAGTATTTTTTCACAGAGAGGGTTGTGGATGCATGGAACAGCCTCCCTGAGGAGGTCGTGGAGTCAAGAACAGTGGGGGAATTCAAGAATGCATGGGACAGACATAAGGCAGTCCTAGTGGGGGGTAGGAAGAAGTAAGCTGTTGGTTAACTAGGATTTGCAGCATATCTGTTAGGTAGGAAAATGGGCAGACAAGGTGGGCCAAGCGGTCCTTATCTGCCATCAAATTCTACATTTCTATGTTTCTATGAGAGATGTGCACACCCAAGGGACCCTTTGGTAGGGAGAGGCTGACATATCTCCTTAAAGGAGCCTGAGAAAGTGGAGCCCAGACTGACTGAAACAAAAACCAAGAGGGAAGAGGACCGGTCAGCATCCTGTGCCGCCTCCTCATTGAAGGCCTTCATCTACTTTAGCTGCTCAGTGGACCCACAGCCATGGAGACCGCCCAACGGGCTTCCTTGGATTTGACCGGTGGGTTCCGTTTCTCCAGTCTGCCCAGGTGCATTCGTGCGAGACGATCATCCAGAATGTTGGGATGGAAAGCACGACACATTTTGCACGCTTGGGTGTCATGCTCGTGACCCAGGCAATAAACGCACGAGGCATGCATGTCGGTCCGAGGCCTCTTTTGCCCGCACAGGCAGCGGCGGAAACTTGGCCAGTTCTTGTCCTCCATCACGGTCGAGATTGCAAAATGATTAGAAGAAACACATACGAATTTTAGTTTTGGTAAATCCAGAGATTTATTCGTCAAGGCCTACAGTAACACGTGAGCAATAAGGAGGGAACCTGAATCTTCCAGCAGAAAGGACGATTTAGCATAAAGGGGCGGAGCTGAGAGAGATACCACCCGGGTGGGTGGGAGGAGCCAGCTTAAAGACCTTTCGCCAAAATTCTTAAAGGGAAAGGACATGCAAACAAGTGTGGATAAAACAACATATCCACGATCCTAGAACTAACACTGGCTCCCCAACCTCCTCAGTTCTGCCTGCAGGAGAGGAGACTCAACAAGATAAAAAGGAGGGTGGAAAAAGGAAGCACAAGGGATAGAAAAAAGGAAAGGATATAAAAATAGATCTGACCACAGATAAGAGGCAAGAACTCTGGGTAGGGGCTTCAAGACTAGTGGTGACCAGGGCCACTAGGCAGACCAAAGAGAGAGAGAGAGAGAGAGAGAATCCCTTGTCCTCAGTCAAGAAGGTGTGACAGAAACTGGCTCCCATTTCAGCTAGGAATGGTTCACATCCTAGGAGCAACTTAGGTGAAGAAGGTGAGCCATAGAAGGTGCAGCTTAACAGGGATTGCAAGGAAGAAGTACTCCTCTGGTGGGCTAGAAACACCGGAGAGTGAGCCCTGCCTGTAAGAGCATTTTGTCTTCTAGGGACCCTTCGAGGTGGAGGGAGGCGTAGAAGAACCATCTTACATGACCACAGAATATAGGGGGAGACATAATTACTCACCCTATTCAGGATAGCAGGGCAGGGGGTTAGGAACTCATTTTTCTTTTGTAAACAAGGAGGACAGATGTGTTTAGGATAGACTGAGAAAAGGATCCTGCCCTGAAAGACAGGAGGGGTTTGTGCCTTCTAGAGAAGGCCGTTGGAGGATGCTAGCTAGAGAAGCTGGAGACAATAACCAGCAGGCCAGCGGGTCAGGCAAGTCCACCAAAGAGGTGGGCAACTGTGCAAAAGTGAGGGACTCAAATCCGAGATTTACTGTACTTAGCCCAGATAAAACAGATAAGTCCAACAGCCACTACAAGATCCTCCAACTGACCCAATCAAATAAGAAGGGAGAAGGGAAGAATTCCAAAACCAGGCAACGTCTGTCAGTGTGTGTCTGTCTCTCTCAAAGAAACCCCCTAGAAGAAGGGACATTTTTTTTTGTAGGGCAAGAGATTGGAGGAGGGTATAGAGACATATACCCAAATATACAGGTGTAACCCCTAGATGGCGCTATCCCAGGGGCTACTACCCCTGCCTGATTTGCCACTAACAGGTTGAGGGGCCTGGATCCAATGGCGGGTGCCTCCACCCAGAGGTCAGGGTTTGCAATAGTTAAACTAACTTGGTCACAGCCCTCTGGGACACTGCAACCCCCCTTTCTTCCCACTAGTGGCCCACACAATATATCAGAATTACCTTCACAGTATACACTTACCCCCAGGTCTGGTTCCGGCACTGGGACCTCCTGTGAAATGGAGATACAGTGCAACAATCACAGTACAGTACTTTAACATAGACAAATACCTCAGGCAGTATAACTTTCTGAAACAAGCAGCCTGATTTATTTAGGGGATATAACAAGGACAGGGGAAATCAGGTTAATTAGCTTATCACTCTAATAATCTACTCTATGGCTCTGTGCACAGGCCTATCCCTATCAGTTACTGTCCCTGGGTACCCAAGCCCTAGTGGCTAGTCCAAACCGTGGCAGCTGGTAGGGGCCCTTTCACACAGAGAAAAGGAGAATTAAACAGTCAGCAGTACAGTAATTCCATTTGGATTTAATGTGGCAATTCAACAGGAGCAACCCTGAATTAGTACTCACGACCTCCAAATAAGATAGGGTCCTTCAATGTCAGCAGGGCTCACTTGAGGTACACAAACCTCTTCACACATCCATATAAAAGAAAGTACTATACCAGGCAGGCTGCATCTGTATCCCGATCACAATTACTGCACAATACCTGGAGAACACACAGCAGATTCAGTTCCCTGACAGACCGAGTGCATTTTCAGCAATTCTTCCAGTCTTCTACAGGGTGAGCCTGGTTTCTACTCTTCAGAGATCCTTTGATTCTTTCACAGGACGGATTCAGTCCTAACAAGCTGTTACAAGCTGCAGACCGAACTCTGGCCTACACACGTTTTTGACTAAAACTGCACACTGAAAAAGCACAGGGCTCCTTCCTTCTTCACTGCCAAAGCTCAACTGAAGCTCCAACCGACAAAACTGGGCACTTCCTTTGAGTTCCTCCCAGTTCTTGACTGGATTGGCTGTCACTCACAATAGACTGCTGCTGTTGGTCCAAAAAGGCACTGAAGTCTAAACTACATCTCCCAGAGTCACTGCCCATACAATCCTCTTGTGGCTGGCTCAGATTATGAGTCCAAGTTCTGATTTGTCCAAGGCACCATTTAGAGCTAGCTTACCCCACACTGATTGGTCCAGTTCAGCAGTTCAAAACTAGAATGGGAACTAGCAGACACAGTTCTGACTGCAAAGAAAGCAGGTTAGACAAACTGTAATTTCATTATTACTCTAAATAATTTCTGGCAAACAGTTACATCTTTCAGATAGGTTCCTTTGCACTCCTAGTGACTGCAAAAATGAAGTGAATTAGCAGCAGCTCAAGTGGTACTCAGAGAGCACAGTCCCCATACAAACTAATTATGTCTGCAAGCAGACAGCTCTTAAAGAGACAGTACCAGAGGCTCTAAAACACTCACTGATAAATGGCTTAAATGCCAAACACCATTCAGGCTTGGAGCATTCAAGCAAGCTCCTGAAGTCTTTTGGGAACCCCCATTTGCAGGGGGTTACACCCTTCCTGTTTGGGAAAGCTTGACGTCCAACAGCAAGTACCCCCATAAGTTTCAACTGCAACCATATACATTTGCATTAGGCTCGCACATGTAATCATCAGTCAATATATCATTTTACCAAGAACACATTTCTGAAACATTGCAGTACGCCACTTTACACAGTATTACATACACATTGTACCATAACTCAAGTTATTACCTCTTGTACATGAAACCTGAAGAGAGGGGCCCTTCCTATCAGTTACCTTGGGGCTGGACGGCAAGGGCACCATACTTAGAGGGCAACACAAGTAACTTGAGTTAGCACTGACGCTCAGTTTGGGCAATGAGCTCGGGACACATACACTCCTTTATGGACAACATTGAGAGGCAAATCCACAGGCCTCCCAAGGGAATCATAACTGAGGTGCACCACAGGCTTTACAGCTCGACCAGTCTTTCTAGGGGAACTGTTACAGTCTCTGCACTCTGAGCCTCATTTTCAGCATTGTCCACACTTGTCAGGGAGTCTCCATGGGGTAGAGAGGCTAGAACTTGGGGCACTTTCAGCTCCAGGAGTTACAGTTTCTGAGTCCACAACATTTGGCTCGCATGGAGCTTTCTGACACTGGCAGTGGACTGTCAGGGCACTCAAAATACTCTTCTTGTTCGGGTGTATCACCAGTCTGCCCCAATCTATCATTTTCTCCCTGAAAGCTCAAACAGTTCAACCATGCACAATGATTCCATTTCATCTGATCTGATGCTTTGCACTTCACTTTCTGGGAGCATTGGCTCCAGGGATGAAGCTGGGGCTTAAACAGTCCAGAAGGCCCAGCTCTGTCTCCAGTATTGACTAGGGATTGCCTCAAACAATTGACTCAGTTCGTAAGAAGGATAGTATTCAAAGTCACTCTCACTTTCTTCCGATATGGACTGACAGTCATGCTCAACTGGGACTTGTGAGGGAACACTTTAACTTTGCTTCTGTAGGTGCAGACTTTCTTGATCTTTTCTTAGCAGCAGCTCTAGTCACTGGTCCAGAGGGGCATCTTCTAGGGCTCAGACTCAATTAAGATTTGTCCAATGGGCAGTAAATGATTTCTATGCATTGTTTTTACATCTTTGAATTATTCTCAGGCCTTACTTTGTACACTGGCAGATCATCTAGTTTGCCCACTACAATGTGAGGGAGATGGTGCCATCTGTCAGCAATCTTGTGCTTGCCATGCAATCCCAGATTTCTTAGCAATACCCGATCTCCCTCCTGGAGTTCCTAGTGCTTCACCTTTTATCATACCTTTCTTTGTTGGCCAGATTTCTTTTGGCAGCCATGGTTTGAGCCAGTTGGTACGCATGAGTTAGCTGGGCCTTTAACTTTGCACATACTGTAAATAGTTGTCAGCTTGAACCCCATCAGGAGAGACCCCAAAACACACATCTACTGGTAGTCGAGCTTCTCTTCCAAACATCAGGCGGTAGGGGAGAATCCAGTGGCATCACTTTGGTGCAGTTATAAGCATGTACCAGGGTGCTAATTTGTTGGCTCCATCTAGGCTTGTCCTTTGGGTGCAGGGTGCCTAGCATATCTAGCAAAGTGCGGTTGAAACGTTCAGGCTGTGGGTCCCCTGGGGTGGTAAGGAGTGGTTCTGGACTTTCACTCCCCACAGAGAAAGCATCTCTTTGATCAGACGACTCTCAAAGTCTCTCCCTTGATCAGAATGGATTCTTTGTGGAGCCCCATAGTGAACAAAAAAGTTTTCTACAAGTACTTTGGCTACAGTGGATGCTTTCTGGTCTTTGGTGGGGAAAGCTTGGGCATATCTCGTGAAATGGTCAGTGACCACCAGCACATTACTGATATTTCTTTGATCTGACTCCAAACTTAGAAAATCAATACAGACCAGCTCCATGGGTGCACTGGTGGTTATGTTAACAAGGGGGGCAGCCCTCTGGGGCAAAGCTTTCCTCTGTAAGCAGCGACTACAAGTTCGAATGTGTTGCTCCACATCAGCCCCCATCTTAGGCCAATAGAATCTGGATCTCACCAAGTCAAGTGTTCTGTCTATACCAAGGTGCCCCATGTGGTTGTGCAAGGACCTCAATACTGAGTCTCGAAAGGCAGTGGGCAGCACTAGTTGTTGTTTGTCTACTTGTCCCCCTCTGTCTACTGTTTCTCTGTATAACAGTTTATTGATCAGTTTCAACTTAGGACCTTCTTTGTATAACAGTGCAGTTCTCAAATCAGTGGAGCGTAATTTGGACACATCTTTTCCTGCATAGAGGGCTTCTAAAGCTGCTTTGATCATGGGATCGCGGGATTGAGCCCGCCGAATACTGTCATTGTCCAGCTGAGGCAGTGCACCAATGTCTATTGCAGAAAAGTGCAATAAGCAGCAGGTATGCAATTCTCAGAGGCTCCCAAGCAATCCACCATGCAGTCCACTGCGTCCGTGGACATTTGTTCCTCCCTGTCAAACTTCCAGCAGAGTGCCCGAATGTCAGGTTCTGCCAGTCGGACCCAATCATTCTGGGGAACAGGCCTCGGAGAGAGCATCAGCATCTATGTGGTTCAGACCTGCTCGGTATTCGAGAGCATAGTCATATGTAGATAATGCAGAAAGCCACCTATGGCCAGTGGCATCCAACTTAGCTGAGGTCTGCACATAGGTCAAAGGATTATTGTCAGTTTTACTAGTATTTTAGCCCATCAAGTACTCATGGAATTGGTCAACAATAGCCCACTTCAAAGCTAGGAACTCTAACTTATGTACAGGATAGTTCTTTTCGGATGGGGTCAGGCTTCTACTGGCAAAGGCCACTGGTCTCAGGCCATTCTCGTGCTCTTGGTACAACACAGCCCCAACCCTTGCAAGCTAGCATCAGTGTGCAGGACGTAAGGTTTTCTTGGATCGGCATAGGCCAGCACTGGAGCATGGGTAGTTGATATATGATCTCATGAAAAGCAGTCTCACAATCAGGAGTCCAGCTGGCCCCAAATACTTCACTCGGATGAAAATACACTCTTTCAGTCTTGAGGATGCTGACTTTTGGTATTTTTGTGGGTTGGGGATACCCTTGAGTAAGGTTAAGTAAAGGGCGGATCACTCTTGAATAGTCCTTTGATGAAGCTACGATAATAACCACAGAATCCCAGGAATCTTTGCAGTTCTTTTAGATTTTGGGCTGTGGCCAGGTGGTCAAGGCCTCAACTTTACTTGGGTCGGTCTCTATTCCTCGTGGATACTATGTGTCCTACATACTTTACTGATGTTTGAAAAATTGACACTTATCAATGGACAGTTTAAGGCCAAAGTCCTCCAGTCGGTCCAATACCTTAAATAATCTGCTCTCATGTTCCTCCAGTGAGCTGCCAAACACAATAACATCATCTAGGTATACCAGGCACTCTAGTAAGTTCATGTCCCCACTGCACGCCCATCAATCGTTGAAAAGTGGCTGGGGCACCTGAAATCCCTTGAGGCATCCTCATGAATTCATAGAAGCCAAGCGGACAGATAAAGGCTGTCTTTTCACGGTCCTCTGGGGCCATCGGATCTGATAGTACCCACTCGCGGAGATCCAGCACAGAGAACCACTTGCTCCCGCTTAGGCAGTCCAAAGCATCCTGAATGCGGGGCATTGTGTACTGATCAGGATAGTCCGCGGTTTAAGGTGCGATAATCACACACATCCTTACTGTTCCATTCTTTTCCTCACTACCACAATGGGGAAGCATAAGGGCTTCTGGATTCTTGTATTACACCAGCAGCTAACATCTCTTGCAGATGCCTGCCTCACATCATCTATGTCAGCAGGTGCCAGGCGTCGAGACCTCTCACGAAATGGTTTCGTCATGCAGCCGGATATTGTGCTCAGCTCCTTGCACGCATCCTACATCCCATTCCTTAAAGAAAACACCTGGTCTCTGGGCAAGCTTCTCACTGATCTTCACTTTCCATTCAGCTGGCAGCGGGAGTCGCCAAATCAAACAAGTCAGGCGTTACTCTGTCATTCTTCCTTGAACTCTGCTGCTGGGTAGCACTGCAGTGTCTGCACAATGCACATTAGCCAGGATGCAACCTCTGTTTACTCGAATGTCTCTTTCAGACACATTATGAACTTGGACCATTACCCTTCTGGCATAAGCATGGGCTCTAGCGGGCAAAATACTAGGCTTGACCAGCAGTCCCTCTGGCAATTTTCCATCGCCTGGTGCATCCAACATTAATATTTTATTCTTAACATCCTTTCTGATACGGACCTCTCCTGTAAGGTACACTGGGCATTTGGCGCCAGGATCAGAGACTCAGGATCCTTCTTCCATACAATTCCGACCGGTTCCTCTGGTTCTGTTTTTCAGCATCTCTCTGTGCCTCATAGGCCTTCTTAATTAAAGCCGGAACTCTTAAAGCTCTACTAGTCTTTGACCCTGTTTTTCATAACACAACTGTGCCAGCCTTCCGAACATATGAGCATTTGTTCCAATCAACAAAGGACACCATCATACAGTCCAGTGGGGGACACACTAAGGCTAGGGTCTCTACTTGTTCGCCACTCCAGCCACGGAGGTGGGGAAAGACAGCCAAATTCGGATATACCCGAATAGGGTAGGCCTTCTCACTTAACCCCATACATGCAGTCCTTCTAATGGTTGTAAGGTACGTCTGACAAATGCTTCTGATACCAATCTTGGAACATAATTGTCACTTGGGAGCCACTGTCTAATATAGCTCTTGTAGACACTCCGTTCACTTACAGTGGTCTCCATGGAGGACCCACTATTCTGGACCAGTCTGGAGAGGCGGTAGTGGGGGCCTGGGCAACTGACCTTGCCACAAAAGGACGTGAATTAGCATTTTTGGTGCCCTCACTGGGATCATGTCGTGCACCTCTTAACCACTGATTTCTTCTCCGAAGCTCTCCTTGTAGCCTATATGCAACTTTGTCAGTGTCTTTTGGGGACTGGCATTCCCTTTTCATGTGCCCATCTTTCCCACAATTATAGCAAAACATACTTTCTGGAGTTTGAGCTGGCCGAGGCGCCACACTGGGAGCCAGGGCGGGGGTATTACTAACTGGAAACCTTGGTGCCATCTCTGTCTGCGACGTGATAAGCATTTGGAGACATCTCGTCAGTTTCTCCACTTCCATGGTCAAGGAATCGAGTTCAGAGCTGTTATCAGCAGGAGATACATGGGTGGGTACCCCCACCTAGCAGATGCAGTCGGATATAGGTCAGGGCCCGTGACGTAAGTAAGTGGCCTTCATAAAGGACTGTTTTGAATTCCCGGATCTCTCTCAACAGTTCGCCCCATTGTGACATATCTTTTCCTTGTCAGAGCACTCATTGACTGCCAACCTCTGCCCCTGAACTTCACTTGATGGGTCACCCTCAGTCACTCGGGTCGTAGCCGCAGCTATTGGTGCAGGTCCCTCCCGAGGTCGTCTTTTCTCAACTCCTCGAATTTCTCTCATTAACTCATCATAGGAGGGTGGGGATTCCAGTCGATCTGCCAGGTGTAACTGAAGCAACAGCAGTTCTGAGAAGGGGGCAGACTTAAGGATCCTGTCCAGCCTGGTTCGGTCCAGTTCAATCGCTGGCAAACTACCTTTTCTGAGGCATTCTTGCAACAATTTTTCCAGCCGAGATACATACACAGACAACAACTCCCCTTGGTACTGTTGTGCATCTCTTACTCTCCACCATAGGTCCTCATCAGAATCTGGGCTCCCTACACATTCTCAAGGCCTCAAGATAGGCCTGTGCAGTCGCTTCAGGGTTACTGGCCCATTTAGCACGGATGGTGGCAGGGCAGGACCTCGGAGGGCTCTCACACTAACCCTCTTTTCGCTTTCACCTTCCGAGCATTGCCATTTCTAGCACTTGGGGCAACATAGTCTATCCAGGTCTCCCAGTCATCCTCCCTTGGGGGTGGGAGGGTGCCAGAGAAGATCCTCAACCTTCGTAAGAGTCGTGACTAATGGCAGGTGCAGAAATAGGAGTCTGCATTGGTTCAGCCACCATTACGGGCACTGGAGCAGGAGAGGGTGTTGGGGGAGGAACACCCCCAGGTGGCAAGAATAGTTTCTTCAAGTCCTCCACAGTTTTCCCCTCTCCCAGCAACCATTCAGCAAATTTCTCCTCAAAAGTTTCAGATAGTGGTGGGGGCTGATTCCCCCCCGGGTCTTTACTGTCCTTAGTTATCACTCTCCAAGCAGTGAGGGCTCCCTCTGGGGTAATGGTCTGTGGCACTTTGGAGCTATCTATGGGATCCTTAAACTCTACTAGGGCCAGGAAAGTGTGGGTGAGCAGATTAGCATGCCGACCCACCACCACAGGGTTTTGTAAACCTTCCACCTTGAAAGTACTCCCTGCACAGTGTCCGTATTGATACAGGGGATGTCCAGGATAAGCATAGCATTTTGGGGGTCGATCTCCTCCCCAGTACACCACTCCACCAGCCGGTGCACAGCCACTTCTGTCGGGTACCCATTTTTCTTAACAGTGGTTCTTAAATATGGCCACTAGAGGACACACAATCCCAGCGGTGAGCCTCCAAGATGTAACCCTAGATGGCGCTATCCCAGGGGCTACTACCCCTGCCTGATTTGCCACTAACAGGTTGAGGGCCTGGATCCAATGGCGGTGCCTCCACCCAGAGGTCAGGGTTTGCAATAGTTAAACTAACTTGGTCACAGCCCTCTGGGACACTGCAACCCCTTTCTTCCCACTAGTGGCCCACAATATATCAGAATTACCTTCACAGTATACACTTACCCCAGGTCTGGTTCCGGCACTGGGACCTCCTGTGAAATGAGATACAGTGCAACAATCACAGTACAGTACTTTAACATAGACAAATACCTCAGGCAGTATAACTTTGCTGAAACAAGCAGCTCTGATTTATTTGGGGATATAACAAGGACAGGGAAATCAGGTTAATTAGCTTATCACTCTAATAATCTACCTATGGCTCTGTGCACAGGCCTATCCCTATCAGTTACTGTCCCTGGGTACCCAAGCCCTAGTGGCTAGTCCAAACCGTGGCAGCTGGTAGGGGCCCTTTCACACAGAGAAAAGGAGAATTAAACAGTCAGCAGTACAGTAATTCCATTTGGATTTAATGTGGCAATTCAACAGGGAGCAACCCTGAATTAGTACTCACGACCTCCAAATAAGATAGGGTCCTTCAATGTCAGCAGGGCTCACTTGAGGTACACAAACCTCTTCACACATCCATATAAAAGAAAGTACTATACCAGGCAGGCTGCATCTGTATCCCGATCACAATTACTGCACAATACCCGGGAGAACACACAGCAGATTCAGTTCCTGACAGACCGAGTGCAATTTTCAGCAATTCTTCCAGTCTTCTACAGGGTGAGCCTGGTTTCTACTCTTCAGAGATCCTTTGATTCTTTCACAGGACGGATTCAGTCCTAACAAGCTGTTACACAAGCTGCAGACCGGAACTCTGGGCCTTACACACGTTTTTTGACTAAAACTGCACACTGAAAAAGCACAGGGCTCCTTCCTTCTTCACTGCCAAAGCTCAACTGAAGCTCCAACCGACAAAACTGGGCACTTCCTTTGAGTTCCTCCCAGTTCTTGACTGGATTGGCTGTCACTCACAATAGACTGCTGCTGTTGGTCCAAAAAGGCACTGAAGTCTAAACTACATCTCCCAGAGTCACTGCCCATACAATCCTCTTGTGGCTGGCTCAGATTATGAGTCCAAGTTCTGATTCGTCCAAGGCACCATTTTAGAGCTAGCTTACCCCACACTGATTGGTCCAGTTCAGCAGTTCAAAACTAGAATGGGGAACTAGCAGACACAGTTCTGACTGCAAAGAAAGCAGGTTAGACAAACTGTAATTTCATTATTACTCTAAATAATTTCTGGCAAACAGTTACATCTTTCAGATAGGTTCCTTTGCACTCCTAGTGACTGCAAAATGAAGTGAATTAGCAGCAGCTCAAGTGGTACTCAGAGAAGCACACAGTCCCCCATACAAACTAATTATGTCTGCAAGCAGACAGCTCTTAAAGAGACAGTACCAGAGGCTCTAAAAACACTCACTGATAAATGGCTTAAATGCCAAACACCATTCAGGCTTGGAGCATTCAAGCAAGCTCCTGGAAGTCTTTTGGGAACCCCCATTTGCAGGGGGGTTACACAGGGATATCGATATGCAAGGTATATCTACTTTTAGGGGGAAAAAGATAAAGGAAGGCATGGTTACCAGGAGCAGTTGCCTTCCCCCCATAACTAGGGAACCAAGATGAAGAAGAAGGAAACCTAAGCCTTTAGATGAAGAGAAGCAAGGATTCCCTCTGGGGATGCCAGCTTTAGGTTTCGGTCTCTAAGTTAAAATGGGGATCGCAAGAGGGAGGAGGCACTGCCAAGAAGTCTGGCCATGAGGGGAGGAGGGCGGAAAGCAGTAATGAATGGTGAAGATATCCCTGAAGATCAAGAATTACGGTGAGTACATACTTTTCATATCTTCCAAGGATCAATTGTCACCATTCATTACTGGTGGGTGAGTACCAAGGATCAAGCTTCACCATTCAGTACTGGTGGGTGAGTACCAAGGATCAAGCTTCACCATTCATTACTGGTGGATGAGTACCAAGCCACCTTAGCGGGTGCTAGCACACCCTGAGGGAAAAAGGTCACTCAGCTTCCTGCGGGGGAGACACAAGAGGAGGAGGAGGCCCCACACAGGCCTGGCAAGACCAGAGATGGGTTAGGGGCAGATGGATACTCCCGAGAACTGGAGGCCCCCCAGAATTGTGTGGCAATCACCCTATGCTGGGCCAAGGGTGACAACCTAGAAAGGCGAAAGCCATGCCATCCACCGAATGCGGACTGCAGTTCCCACCAGCCTGGATCATACCTAACTGGCATCGTAAGACACCCTTGCTTGGGTGTCTTGCCAGCTCCAAGTCCTGAGTGGAAAGGTGAATGGCTCACCTGGTTACCTCACTATCAAGCATGAATGCTAGAAATTGTCCTAGCATCATCCACAGCTGCCTTGCATAGGCAGCCTGGTGTGCAGCAACACAAAGGAATAATGAGTGCTGCCGAAAACACCCCACCGCCCTAACGACTGAACTCAGTCGAGTCAGGATCAGGAGGGCGGTCGTGCCTTGGGTGTCAATGTCCGGAAGGGATGTTGAGGAGCTCCACTCCTGAAGGGGGGGCATGGCTCAAGGAGACCCCACTGGGCACAATACCTGTGCCGGCAGTCCCTCAGGGCTGGAGGATGGGCATAGGGGCAATGCCAGACATTGTGCGATGCCTCCACAAATGGCTGGGGCCATGGTGGTATGACTGTGGTGTCAGAGCTGTACTCCCCAGGAAGAACAAAGCTGCATAAGTAGGACTGTGAACTATGAAGGGGGAGAGATGCAAGTCTTCCATCATCCTTGAGAGGAAACGCTGATAACTAGTGAGTTCAGCGTCAGCAGAGTAGTGGTGGGAAGAATCCTCTTCTTCAGAGGAAGATGAGGATTCAGAAGAACTTGCCTCAAGGGACAGCAGAGCCAGGGGTTGAGGTCAGAAAACAACCTTGTCCATGGCTCTGAAGTATCTGGGATAGGCAGCTGCAGTGGCCCTGAAGGACCAGAGAACCCAGGGAGAGTGGTGGGGGAAAGCAGAGGAAGAGGAAAAGGATCATGGCAGGCCAAAGAAGGTCCTCTGCCAAGGCTCCAGGAGTGAGCAGGGGACCCCTCCTGAAGGAAGGGGCTGTGCAACCCAGCCACCACAGAGCATCCAACCATGGCAGGGCGGGGAGGGTGGTGCCCAGAGGGGACCCCCCAGGTGAGGAGCTCGGAGCCATTCGTGTCCCACAGGGTGACCCCACTCCCCACCTACTGCAATACCACTTGTATCCTCAGGGGAGCAGGGAGGGTTGATTCAGCACTGCAGCTCCATGTAGGGTCAAGGTGGAATGACTTACTGACACAGCCCTACCAACCTGAGTCACCGGACAAGGCCCAGCCCCTCGGAGAGGGCCTAAAAGCTTGAACAGAGCCAAGCAGAAATGGAGGAGTGGACCTGGCAATGCCTATGGTGCTGGAGAGTGCCTCAGTGCTGCCCAAGACCCGAGAGCCAGAAACGGTGTCACCATAGGCATCCGACACTGACATAGTATCGAGGGCAACACCGGAGCCCCTCCTGCTGTAGGACCCGGCACCATCATCCCTGTTGACGCTGGAGTTGGCACCAGAGATGTCCCCAGCACTGCATGCAGCACTGAGGGACATAGGGGAGACGGCACCATGGTCAGCACTAAGTGGGGAACCCCAGGACTCCACAGGCTGCTAAGGCCTGGAACTAGGCCCAGAACAGGCCAGGGACTCTGAAGAGTCTGGTTGCCAGTCAGGGTCATCCTGTACATCGGCCTCCAAGCTGGAGGACAAGATCAGGGAGATCTCCAGTTGGGGAACCCCCTGAACCCTACCTCTACCAATGCCATGAGCAGCAATGGGAGGGAAACTCGCTGCAAGGCTGGCATCGTCTCGCTCACCGACACTGGAGGTGGTGTCAGGAGCTGAGGCGGCACCGGACTGCGCTGCTGATGGCTCCGCCAGTGCAGGTGCAGCATATAGCTGTGACGCCACAACCGAGGAGGCCCAGGCCTCCAAGGAGGTGCCAGCCTGCAAGGGGTGCTCAACTGACCCCCCAGAAGAGGCCAGCTCTCCAACCGACCCCTCGCCCAGACCTCCGGTCCCAACGAGACCAGAAGTGGCAGAGGCCTGCTCTCCCTCGGTACATACAGTACCAGGGAGAGGCTAAGGAGAAGAGCCAAGAGACCTGATGTTGGCATCCTGAGTGTGGTACCACCCTATGAAAGTCGGGGGGTCTCACTCCAACTTCAGCGCACAGATCTGAAGTGTGCGGATGGTCATAGAAAAGCACGTGTCGCACTTATCCATATCATGGTTCAAGCCCAAGCAGGCAAAACAACGGTCGTGGTGGTCCACTGTGGTCATGGGCATTCCACAGGGGCACCGGCGCATGGGGAGAAGCCCCAGCTTAGAACGTTGGATCGTTTAGGTCCCGAACTAGACTTGACTGCAAAAACCTGGAAAAAAATAAAAATGACAGAAAAAGATGCCCAACACTGTACTATGAATGAAAATAAGGGGGAATCGAACTGGGAAGCAATATCGAAAAACTATTGAGACAGCATTGAGCGAAGTGAGACAGAACTGATGGTGCAGAGGCAATCTTCAAAGCAACTCCCACGGAGATCTAACCTCAATGACGAGAAAAGCACAACTGAGGAGGCTGGGGAGCTGGCCTCGGTTACTGGCCAGTCCCTGAGTACCACATTATGAGTCGGCCTCATGGGTGACACCGTCTCCAATGTCAGCTCTCCTCTAAAATCTTGAAGCTACATGCTCTAGCTGGGTCCTGCACCTCTGGCTGGTGCCCACCAGCAATGAACGGTGAAAATATATCCTTGGAAGATCAAGAATTACAGTGAAGGGGGGGGGGGCACTAGAGAGCCATCTCCTAGGCAGGACATACCCAAACTGAGCTCCTGTTGGCAGTGAGATGTTTTACGAAAAAAATGTACAGTTACGTAAGAACTTACTGTAACAGTAGATCTTCGAGAAAAGCTCTTGCAGCAAGTAAAACACATAGGACTGATGCTGGCTGGCGGCAGGACACCAGGGCAAACTTCTTTCTAGCAGTACCTAGCGGGACTGCCCCTCACTGATTTTGGCTCTGCCCCTGACGTCCCACCCAGTACATAAGAGGAGGTGGTCCCAGCATGCTCCAGTTCTTGTACCACCAGAAAACACCAGCAGTGTGCATGCAAAGATGCAGATGAAAAAAAATGCTTCCTCATCCAGCAGGCAACCTAGAGTCCTGTCTCATGCAGAGAGAAGTAGACCTCCAGAGGGAACGGGGGGTGAATATACCTGCTGCAAAAGCTTCTCTCAAAGATCTATCATTACAGTAAGTTCTTACGTAACTGTACTATCTTAATTTGAAAGGAAGCTCTTGCAGCAGGTAAAACAGATAGGACAGAGTCCCAAGCAGTAAGAACTAAATACAACCACCTGGGGAGGTAGGAGAGGACAAGGAATGAGACGGAAAGAGACCCCTCAGGAGATCAGGCCCTTCAGGATCGCAAGGCCAAAGCCCGCTGTGTGCCGAGAGGCAATATCCAGGCTGTAGTGCTTAACGAAGGTATGGATAGAATGCCATGTGGCCGCTGCACAAATATCTGAGGCGGAAACCCTCTCGAGAGTGGCAAAGGGAACAGCAACAGCCCTTGTAGAGGGCCCCTTGACTGGGCCCGATAGGGGCCTGCCATGTTTCTGATAGCAGAAGGTGATGCAGTCCACCAACCACCGCGAAAGGGTCTGCTTGGAAACTGGGCATCTTAAGGAACGTGCGGCAAAGGACATAAAACAACTGGTCAGACTTCCTGAACTCCTTGGTCCTAGACAGATAAAAATGAAAGATGCAATGAACATCCAATGTGTGGAGCAGCGCCTCCCCTTTGTTAACATAATTGGGGTAGTAAACAGGGAGATGAGCTTCCTGGTTTAGCATCACTTCCGACACCACCTTAGGCAGAAACTTAGGATTAATACGTAAAGACACCCTGTCTTTATGAAAAACCAAATAAGGCTCCTTACACATGAGAGCCTGAAGCTGGAAATCCTCCTGGCCGTGGTATCGGCAACTAAAAATAATGTTTTCCAGGAAAGAAAATGCAGCTCACAATCCATGGCAGGTTCAAAAGGAGGGAGGGTAAGCTTTTCCAACACAAACAAAAGGTCCCAAGGGGGAACAGGATCCCGAAGGGGGGGTCTTATATGAAAAATGTCCCCTGAAAAGGACTTGGACACCTTCAATTGAGCTACAATTCTGCCCTGGACAGGGACATGATAGGTGAAAAGGACAGCCAGGTGTACTTTGACGGAGGAGTAACTCAAGCCTGACTGATACAGAGAGCAGGTATTCTAGCAATGTGTTGACCGGACAGACCAACGGATCCAATTGTCTCGCTGCAGCCCAGAGACAGAACCATTTCCACTTCATAACATAAGCTGCTCTCATGGAGGGTTTTCTAGCCTCCACCAGGACTTTAGCAACCTTGTCCGAGGCTCCAAACCTAATCTTGACTAGGTCTTGAGGAGCCAGGCATGAAGGTGAAGGGAACGCAGATTCAGATAAACTAGACACCTGTGGTCCTGAGAGAGCAGATGGGTTGAGAGTGGCAGCGATATGGGTGGTACCACTGCTAGCTGCTGAAGCAACAGAAACCAGATTTGGTGTGGCCACAGCTGAGCAACCAGGATCAAGGTGGTCCCATCGGATTGTGCCTTCAGGAGAACTCTCTGGATTAATGGAAAGGGGGGAGACATACAGAAACCTCCCCCTCCAAGAGATGGACAATGCGTCTTGCCAAAAAGCACCATGCTTGGGATCTAGCGAGCAGAAACTGGGCAGTTTTGCATTGCATTAGGATGTGAAAAGGTCCAGCTCTGGTGTCCCCCACCTGGCCAACAGGTCATCGACCACGGACTGAAGGAGGGACCATTCGTGAGCCTGTGACCTCGATCTGCTGAGTGCATCTGCAAGATCGTTCTGGACCCCTGGAAGGTGAACTGCGGAGATGGTCACCTGATGGGCTATGGCCCATTCCCACACTCTCATGGCCTCTCGGCACAGAGGGTAAGAGTGAGTGCCCATTGTTTGTTGAGGTAGTAGACCACCGCCGTGTTTTCCATTTGGATGAGAAGGTGGCCTGGTAAGATCACTGAGTCCAGCGCTTGCAGAGTATACAGGACAGCTCTCAATTCCAGGACACTGATGTGCAGAGACTGCTCTACTGGAGACCAAGATCCTTGAGTCCTGTGACTTCCTAAGTGCGCTCCCCATCCCATGTTGGAAGCATCTGTGGATAGAATCCGGCCAGGAACATCCGTCCGGAAGGGAGTGCCCTCCAGTAAAGTTAGAGACGACATCTGCCAGAGGAGTTCCCAGCGAACCGTCCCAGTAATGGCGACAGGTGCATCCAAGTCATCCCGACTTTGGTCCCACTGAACCTGGAGGGTCCATTGGATGATCAGCATTCGCAGCCTGGCGAATGGGACGGAGACAGTGGCAGCTGCCATGTGGCCCAACAGGCAAAGTAGGAGCCTGACGAGCACTGAGGAGGCTGAAGAGAGTTGTCCGACTAGAGCTCCTATGCGCTCTGCCCAATCTTGAGGCAAGAAGGCTGTTCCCTGTACGGTGTCCAGAAGCACCCCTATGAACTGCAAAGTCTGTGTAGAAATAAGAGATGACTCTGAATGATTGATCGTCATGCCCAGGTGACTGCAAAGGGTGCAGATGTCCTGGATTGTATCCTGGAGACAGTCCCTGGAGGGAGCCAGAAGGAGCCAGTCGACCAGGTAAGGGAACACAAAATGAGCCCTCCTGTGAAGTCCTGTGGCTACCACTGCCAGGCACTTCGTAAAGACCCTTGGGGAAGAGAAGAGGCCAAAGGGAAGAACTCTGAATTGAAAATGTTCTCCTTGATAAGCGAAACTCAGGTATCTTCGGTGATGCTTGGTGATCCGAATGTGGAGATAACCGTCCTGCATATCCAGGGTGGCCAACCAGTCTCCCAGGGAGAAGGTTTTGAAGGTTAACCATCTTGAAGTGTCTGTAGGTGACCCAGAGGTTTACGTCACTGAGGTCGAGGATTGGTCTTAAATCTCTGGACTTCTTCGGGACCAAGAAGAAGTGAGAATAGAACACGGAGCTCCTCTCAGCAGGGGGAACTGGTACTATAGCCCTTTTGGAGAGCAGAGCTTGACTCTCCTGGAGAATGAAGTCTCTGTGTCCCCTTGGATGACGGGATGGGGGTGGTCTGTCCGGAGGAAGAACCACAAACTCGATAGAGTGCCCGTGATCTAGAAGTTTGAACACCCATTGGTCGGAGGTCACTTGTCTCTAGGCCTCTGGATAGAGAGAGAGAGAAGTGACCACCCACCTCCTCTCCCAACAAACTGTCGTGGAAAGGTGAGTTGCCAGGATAGTCAGGCATTTGGAGGGGGGGAGATGGCTTGGGCTGGCTTAGCCTGTTAGGAGGTAGAGGCCGAGGAACCCCTGGCTCTGCCTAGCCGACCAAAGCTTCCCTGCTGAGGCTGGTTCTGAAACCGGGTTGCTGAGGCTGATTAGGACATGGATGAGGCTAGGGTGCTCCACACCATGGGATTCAATCAGTGGTTGAAAAACTGGTGCAGAGCTCAGGGATTTGGCTTCATTGGGGATGGGGATCCACCTGGAGTGATGTAGGCCTATACTGGCGTGATGGTCTGCATCTGTCTAGGAGCGGAACCAGGATCCTAGGTGATAGGTTTAAATGCTTCATTGGCAAGCATTTAAACTAGCCAAGAGGGGGAAGGCACTGGAAAGGGCAGGGAAATCCTAACCCCCCCAAAAAATCAGGATAGTAAGTGAGGTAAACACCAAGATAGAGATGTTGATAGGGAGAAGGGCAGGGGTAAATGGAGAAAATGACAAAGGCAATAAGGACAGGGATTGGGCAAAAAGGGGTAAGGCCATCAAGAAATAGAGGGTAATGAGTACCAATGCCCATAGTCTGGGCAACAAGCTCCCTGAACTTGTGGCCTTGATGGAAGAGGGATGCCTGGATATCGTAGCAGTCACAGAAACATGGTACACAGAGAACCATGACTGGGATGTTAACATACCAGGGTACACAACCTACAGGAGAGACAGGGAGGGTAGAAGAGGGGGAGGAGTAGCTCTCTGTGTAAGGGAAGGGATAAAAGCAATGTAACAAAAAAGTGAACAGGGAGGAGAGGAGGCACTGTGGGTCACCTTAGAGACTGGAAATGGCACCACAATCCGCACAGGGGGTTGTATACAGACCCCCATGTCTGGGAGAGGGAATGGACAAGGATATGATAGAAGGCATCCTTAGGATGGCAGAGAAAGGGAAGATACTGTTGATGGGGGACCTGAATATGCCAGGTGTGAACTGGAGCACCTTTGCTGCAGCCACATCCAAGAGCAGAGCCATTCTCGATGCTCTACAGGTGGCATGCCTCAGACAGCTAGTTTTGGAACCCACTCGTGAGGGAGCAATCTTAGACATTGTACTCTCAAATGGTGACAGTGAGAGGATCTCAGATCTAGACATGGGTAGCCATCTGGGAACAAGTGACCATCAAACAGTGTGGTTCATGATAAACTTAGCTAGAGTCAAGCCATACAAAAGTGAGGGTACTGGACTTCAGGAGGGTTGACTTTGGCAAGATGGGAGAGTGCTTTAGAAAAGGACTAGCAAACAGGCAAGAAGGAGGGATGGAGCAACAATGGAGGAACATCAAAACTGCCATCACAGAGGCAACAAGCCTTTGTGTGCAGCAAATAAACAAATCAAAATGAAAGAAAAAGCCACTATGGTTCTCAAAAGAGGTGGCGGGGAAGGTTAGGGAGAAAAAGATAGCATTCAGGAAGTATAAGGAAACACAGAAGGCGCAGGACAGAGAACTGTACCAGTTAAGGCAGAAGGAAGCAGGAAGGGAAGTCAGAATAGCTCAAACTGAGGAAAAGACAGCCAACTCAGTTAAGAAGGGGGTTAAAACCTTTTATAGGAATATCAGGGAGTGTAGAAAGACAAAGAGAGGGATAGTGAGGCTGAATAGAAAGAACGGTGGGTGAGCAGAGAGGGACAGTGAAAAAACAGGGATACTGAATGGATACTTCTGCTCGGTAGTCACAAAAGAGGAGGAGGGGGAGGTGCGTAATCCAATTAACAGAAGCACTCTGGACAGGGGTGTTGATCCCAGTCCTTTCACACAAGAAAGGGTTCTGAAAGAACTCCTAAAACTGAAGGTGGACAAAGCAATGGGGCCTGATGGAATTCAGCCCAGAATTCTAAGAGAATTAAGGGGAGAACTAGTGACACCACTGACTGCCCTTTTTAACAAATCATGGGAGGATGGTGTGGTACCTGAGGACTGGAGAAAGGTGGATGTGATTCTCCTTCACAAAACTGGGAGTAAGACAGAGGCAGGAAACTACAGACCTGTTAGTTTGACCTCTGTGGTAGGGAAAGTGATGGAATCATTTCTGAAGGAAAGAATTGTTGAGTGCCTAGAGGAAAGTAGGGCACAGGACCCAAGGCAACATGGGTTCACAGCAGAAAGGTCACGTCAGACGAATCTAATTGATTTCTTTGACTGGGTGACCAAAGTAGTAGACCAGGGAGGGGCTGTGGACGTGGCCTACCTAGACTTTAGCAAGGCATTTGACACAGTCCCAGACAAAAGATTAATAATCAAATTAACCAGCCTGGGAGTGGGTCCCAGGGTGGTAGCCTGGGTAAAACACTGGCTGGACAACAGGACACAGAAGGTAATTGTAAATGGAATCCATTCTGAAGAAAGAGGGGTCACTAGTGGGGTACCACAGGGTTCAGTACTGGGTCCAGTGCTTTTTAATATCTTTATAAGTGATATTGCAGAGGGACTGGAAGGAAAAGTATGCCTCTTTGCAGATGATACAAAGATCTGTAACAGGGTTGATACAGAAGGAGGCGTGGAAAGGATGAGAAGGAACTTGGCAAGGTTGGAGGAATGGTCAGAAGTATGGCAGCTTGGATTCAATGCAAAGAAGTGCAAAATAATGCAACTGGGAAACAAAAACCCAGGGGAAGATTACACGATTCGGGGGGGGGGGGAGTAGTAACAACAACAAAAATGGAAAGGGACCTGGGGGTAATCATATCAGATGACCTTAAGGTTAACAAGCAATTTGAGAAGGCAGTAGGGAGGGCTGGGTGGATACTGGGATGTACAGGGAGAGGCATCACCAGCAGAAAACAGGAAGTTGTTATCCCTCTGTACAAACAGTTAGACTTCATCTGGAGTACTGCGTCCAGTTCTGGAGACTCCATCTCTGCAAGGACATAGACAGGATGGAGGCAGTCCAGAGGAGGGCAACTAAAATGGTGCAGGGTCTGCAAAAGAAGCCATATGAGGAGAGACTAAAGGAGCTTAATAGGTATAACCTTGAGGAAAGGAGGGGGGGGGGACATGATAGAAACTTTTAAGTACCTTAGTGGAATCAACAAAGTCCAAGAGGGTAGCATCTTTCAGAAAAAGAGATGTGCAAGAACAAGGGGACACAATTTGAAGACAGAGGGGACGGCTCAGGGAGGCTGTGGGTCTAAAACTGTGGGAGAATTCAAGAATGCCTGGGACAGACATAAGGCAATTCTTGTGGAGGGTAGGAAGAAATAGGCTGTTGGTTAACTAGGATCTGCAGCTTATCCTGTAGGTAGGGAAATGGGCAGACTAGGTGGGCCAAGCGGTCCTTATCTGTCATCAAAGTCTATGTTTCTATAATTACCCCCCCAGCCACAAAAACGGGACCTATGAAATTGTTCCTGCTTCGGGTGGTACATCGACTGCACGGTACGGAGAGCCTTACTGGAAATGATCTTCTCCAACTCTTCTCCAAAGAAGACCGAGCCCTTCAAGGGCGCATCCAGAATGTTGGACTGCACATCTGGCACGAACCCGGAGACCCGGAGCCAGGAGTGGCACCGAAGACAAATGCCCGTAGCAGCTGTCCTTGCCGATGTGTCCGCAGAGTCGTATACAGAGCACAGCACGTGCATGCCCATGTCTGATCTGGTCTGGAGTAACTTAGCAAGTTCTGCCTTCTCAGGGCAGTCAGGCACAACTTGCAGTATGTCCAGCCCTTGTTCCCAAAGGGCATTCCGAAACTGGACCACATGTGTCAGTAAGTTCAAACTCCTGACACTGCAAGTGGTAGACGCGTACGCCTTTCTGCCCATTGAATCCAGCTGCTTGGACTCCCTGTCCGGAGGCTGGGTGCTCAGGTGTTTAGGCCTCTGTAAATGATCATGAGTCACTGAGATGACCCCCAAATCCACGGCGGGTTTCTCAGCAAGAAAGGGATGTTCCTTAGGAGCCTGGTATAAGCAATAAGCCTTTTTGGGGACTGATGAAGAGGAATAGGGGTGCCACCAGGTGGCTTGAGTCACGTCTGCAAAAGTGTTCACCAAAGGCAGAATAACCATAGGCTTGGGATACTTTTGCCGGAGATACTTGACAAGCCTTGAGCATTCCGGGTCGAGGGCCTCTGTGTCCCAACCCATGTTTGATTGGATGTGCCACGTGACCTCCATAAATGTGGGGTCATCTGGAGGTGATTTTGACTGGTCTTCAGGCTCTCCCGAAGGTGGATCCTCCACCAAATAGAAGAGGAATCTGTCGGGATATAGGAATCTGTTGGAAAAGGAGAGGGAGAGAGCGATGTCTTCTCCTTTTGCGTCGGTGCCCATCTGGAGAGCTGGAAGGGCTAGAGCTGCGAGACCTGCGGTGCCTCCTTTTGTCCAGCTTTTTCTTGGGAGGTGAACGGCGCCAGCCCCTACCTTCATTAGAAGGGGAGGCAGGATCTCTTCCCCTATGGGTGGGGGTTCAGCCCCTCCTTCCGGAGTCGGGAGGCCGGCTCGGGCTAAGGTGGGACAGCTGGAGCAGGTTTGGCAGGCATCAGGTCAGGTTTTATTGTCTCCCACCAATGGGAAAAAAGTTCCTTCACCCGACTCATATTGAGCCTTAGTGAGCCTGGAATGGGGCTCAGAGATGGTGGGTGGATGCTGGTGCCAGTACCGACATCGGAAGGGTTCAGCATCAGGGTGGGGCGTGCGGGCAACGACGGGGTGTCCTGGGCCTGGGGACCATCATTGGGCTCAGAAGGTTGACGAGCCAGCGTCTGCTCCACCAATGACAGTAAGCCATCTGCCGTGTCGGGTCTGGCCAGCGGTGGCGATGTCCTGGCTGGTGGCAGCACCGCGCTGTACCAGAGGTAGAAGTGCTGTCAGAGGACTTATGACGGTTCGACAGAAGCTTGTGGACCTTCTCCACCAGGCACTGGTCAAACGCAGGCGTCTGACGGTGTTTATCTTTTTCGGAAGACTTAGACTGTTTAGGTGGGAGAGAAGAAGCCCTGCCCACCAACAGGTGTGAAGATTTAGATATCTCCCGGGAGTCAACACTGAAGACAGAGGCTGACTAGGAGGAAGAATGGGCCTTACCCGGATCCGAAGAGCTCCCTGAGGCAGCGGGAGGAGGCCTAATCTTGAGCAACTGGAGGGCAGGAGATTGCCCCGAAGTCTTCTGAAGAGAGGCCACCCCACCAGGGGCCAGGGCAGGCTTCAGGGCCGTGAGGCGGGAGTCCTGACCAGAGGAACCTGACCTGGAGGCCGTGTGAGATCCAGAGGACCAGGACCTGGAGTGGGATCTCTCTCTTTTTTTGTGTCTCTCTCTATGCTGCTCCTTGGATTTGGAGGAATGGTGCTTCATTGAAGAAGATTGATCAGGAGATTCCCCCAAGACACCGATGGCTGATTTTTCAAAATTCACAGCGCAGGTCCTTTGGACCTGGAGAAACCTTAAAACTAACAAATCCTTTAAGCAAATCATCTTTTTTTTCACATTAATCTCCAGAGATGAAAAATTCTACCCATTAAACCTAGATTCAACATTTAAGGCATGGCGCAGGTTAGGCCTAAGTTACTATTATCAATTCATTAATACTTCAGGAGTAATACCCTTCTTAGACTTACAACGAAAATACTCTCTTCCTGAAGGAGACCAGTATCGTTACATCCAGGTAAGAAATGATATCCTACGACAAAGAGATTTTCCCACTCATTCCCCTAACCCTTTGCCAATTTTATGGACTTTACTAAGAGATACCCTTATGGGTGACCCATGGGGGCATCTTATAGGTCATCTGTATAGAATACTGAGGGATAATACAGGAGATTCATCCCTCTTGACATTAGAATCCTGGAATAAGGATTTACAACTGGAAATCCCCGTTTCACTTTGGCAGGAGGCAACTCAGAAAGCGATTAAGGTCAAATCATCGGGAATCTGGAGGGAGTTTGCCTGGAAATCCCGTCTAGGTATTTTTGTTCCTCGGCAGTTTTGGCAAAATATTTACCAGCCTCATATGGGAGACGTTGGAGAAACTGTAACTGCCTGCTGGCCACCTGGGTCATATTTTCTGGCATTGCCCAGCTCTAACACCTTTTTGGATTACACTCCAAGTGGAATTGGAGAGGTGTCTCGGTGAACAAATTGAATTGACAGCGGAAATGGTAACATTGTCCATTTTAACCCCCCACAGACCAAGTTGGACCAACACTTTGCTCCCTCTTTTTCTGTTGGCAGCAAAAAAAAAAAAATCACCCGTAAATGGATGTCCTCTCTTATCCCCTCAATTACAGATTGGCATAGATAACAGAAATGTACAGACTTGAATATATGACAGCCAAATTTCATAACAAACAGGAAAACCTGGTAAGGAAATGGCAGAGATGGATAATGTATTATTTACAAATTGACTCCTCTTTTGTCCCTTAAAATCCATAGCAGGGGAAGGTGGAGGGGTAATGGTGGGAATAAAAGATTTTCTCCTCTCCAGTTTAACTGGCTCCATGCTCCCCTCTCTGCCTGAACAAGGGGGACAGAAATAAATGATAGCTCATTACATTTAACTCCACGGTAGAGCCGGGAGGGGGAGGGTGCTGCCGCCTGCCTAGGATACATATGGTGGGTAAAGGAAAGCAGAAATAAGGCATTTCTAAAAGGAAAAGTGTGTGTACATGGTTGTATTAAACTGTGATGATAAATTGCAGAAAGACCTAATAACATGATAAGGTGTAAAGAATGAATAACAGCCAAAAATGTTTAATAATATGTGGTCAACTGTAATAACTTGATGTACATAAATTGTCTCACTTAATAAAAATGAAATAAAAAAAAAAAAAAGGAGATTCCCCTGAGGACAATTCCCTCTGCATGGCGGCAAGTTGTTTTTGGGCGAGGAAGGCCTGGAGACACTTTTGCCACCGGATTTGGGTCCTGCTGTTAAAGACCTGGCAATGGAAGTAGGCGGCGGTGCCGTGGTCTAGGCCCAGGCAGAATAAACAGGCCGTGTGGCCATCCTTTGAGAGAATCTTACGTTCACAGGCACACTTGTTCGCGTGCCCCGTAGGTATAGACGACATGCAGGAGATGGTTGAGTAATTATGGTGAAAACAGTAGTAGAGATCAGTACTGGCAACAGACGAGGCCGAAGAGCCAACAATCGCGTGCAACGGGGTGCAAAGAACTGGAGCACACTGGGACCACTTCCTCTTATGTACTGGGCAGGATGTCAGGAGGCAGAGCCAACGTCAGTGAGGGGCGGTCCCACTAGGTACTGCTAGAAAGAGTTTGCTGTGGGGTCCTGCCACCAGCCGGCATCAGTCCTGTGTGTTTTACCTGCTGCAAAAGTTTCCTTTCAAAGTAAGATCTTTTATTGAGTTTAAAACTTTGCATTTTGGAGTTAACCAACTTTTGCAGCTTGTTATTCCGAGCAGAACAAACCTACTTTTGCTATGGGCAGACCCAAGGGGCAGCAGCCGGGTCTGCCTAAAGATGCACAGTAGTCTACCAGCAAGGCCACAGGCATTATAAGAAATGCTACAATGTCACCAACAGAACTCCCATGGCAGGCAATATTGAGTCCATGCGGGCCATGGATTCTAAAATAGAAAGAACATTGCAGAAATTGAAGTCTCATGATTCCACACTTCAGGCTCAGTAGCAGATTCTGAAAAACGGCTCATGACTACCGCTACAGCAGTGACCAATCTTACCAAATAAAAATGGGCAACTCAGATACCGCATGGAATCTATGGAAAATGAAATCTGTTCTGTTAACATTCGGGTAGTGGGAGTACCAGAAAGCTCTGAAGGCCCTAACCTACTACAATTCCTAACACAGTGGTTGAAAGAAGTTTTACCAAGCTTATCAGATATGGATTGGTCAACTTGTAAGAGGGCTTACCAGGCGAATCCACGTGCCTGACCTGACTTGCTAAACCAGCCTCACACCATATTGATTAAAACATCAGGATCGGAGATTCGAGATATGTTAATCTCGGCAGCAAGAGCAAGGTACCCAATCCAGATTAATGGAATAGATATAAAATTGTTTCTGAATCTATCATTCCAAACAGGGGCCCATGGCAAAAGGTTTGATGGGGTATGCCAGAGGCTCTGAGCACTGGGCACAGTGCATTCCTTTCTCCTTCCAGCTCGTCTCCGGGTAGTATATGGGGGTAAAACATGGCAGTTCACAGACCCTCATGATGCTGGTCAATGGACCGAAAAACAGTGGCCAAATTTGCTGCTCACCAGGAACTACGGGGAATGCAGGAACCAGAAGACTTTGAAGACTGAATGATGTGAGACAGTACCTTGAAAGTTTTGACTTTCTACGAGTTTGCGTGTACTATGCTTATTATAGCCTTTCTCTGAAGTGTTTCAAGTAAGCTAGTTTATGTGGAGGAATTTTTCCAAAGTAAAACCTTGGGGAAGGGGAGTCTTTATCCATATGGTATTTTTACTTTTTGGGGAATGCGACTTACAGTTGTGGTGGTTTTCTTTTGCTGTCATTGAAGGCTCTCACCCGCTAGTATTCTAAGTTGTCACCTGTGTTAGGTAACATTGCAGTCCATTCAGCCATAGTTAACTTTTCATATTTCTTGCTGCAAATGTTGTGTAATTCATTTTAAACAGTCACTTTTACCTTTCTATCTTTGTATGTAAGAGTACTATAATACAAGGGGTATTTCTACAACGTTACAAGTGCATGTAAGTAGAATCAGTTAGGGGCTATATTAGTTGATTACATCCCTAATTTAGCAGTACCTAGCGGGACCACCCCTCGCTGACGTTGGCTCTGCCCCCCCCCCAATGTCCTGCCCAGTACACAAGAGGAGGTGGTTCCAGCATGCTCCAGTTCTTGTACCACCGGAAACACCGCAGTTCGGGATGTAAAGGTCCAGATGAAAAAGACACTTCCTCATCCAGCAGGAAATCTGGGAATATACTCAGAAGAGCTCTCAAAATCTACCCACGGTAAGTTCTTACGTAACTGTACTATCTTATTTCGAGAGGAAGCTCTTCCAGCAGGTAAAAACACATAGGACTGCGTCCCAAGCAGTGTGAACTAAATACAACCACCTGGGGAGGAAGGAGAGGATGAGAATGGAGACAGAAAGAGACCCCTCAGGAGATCAGGACCTGCAGGACCACAAGACCAAAGCCTGCTCTGCGTTGAGAGGCAATATCCAGGCTGTAGAGCTTAATGAAGGTATGGACAGAATGCCATGTGGCCGCTGCACAAATATCTGTGGTGGAAACCCTCTTGAGAGCGGCAAAGGATGCAGCAACAGACCTCGTAGAGTGCCCCTTGACCGGGACCGATAGGAGGTCTGTCATGTTTATGATAGCAGAAGGTGATGCAGTGCACCAGCCACCGTGAAAGGGTCTGCTTGGAAACCGGGCATCCTAAGGAAGTAAACAACTGGTCAGACTTCTTGAACCCATTGGTCCCAGACAGATAAAAATGCAAGATGCGATGAACATTCAATGTGTGGAGCAGCACCTCCCCTTTGTTAACATACTTGGGGTAATAAACAGGAAGATGAGCTTCCTGGTTTAGTGTCATTTCCGACACTACCTTAGGCAGAAACTTAGGATTAGTACATAAAGACACCCTGTCTTTATGAAAAACCAAATAAGGCTCCTTACACATGGGGGCCTGAAGTTTGGAAATCCTCTGGGCTGAGGTAACAGCAACCAAAAATAACATTTTCTAGGAAAGAAAATGTGGCTCACAATCCATGGTGGGTTCAAAAGGAGGGATGGAAAGCTTTTTCAACACAAACAAAAGGTCCCAAGGGGGAATAGGATCCCGAATGGGGGGTCTTATATGAAGAATGCCCCTGAGAAAGGTCTTGGACACCTCCAATTGAGCTACAATTCTGCCCTGGACAGGGACATGATAGGCAGAAAGGGCAGCCAGGTGTACTTTTTTTTTTTTTGTTTAACCAGGTATAGCACACTAAGCTGAAAGCTTTTTTACAGGAGCAACCTGGGAGCACAAGGAGGTTAAGTGACTTGCTCAGGGTCACACAGTATGCAAGTGGAAACTGTGGAATTCAAACCCAGGTCTGGTCTGCTGGATGTCACCAGATTTGCAGCTCAGAGCCTTAGACCACTGTGCTATACTGCCTCCACTTTGATGGAGAAGTAACTCGAACCTGACTAACAAGAGCAGGTATTCTAGCAATGTGTTGACTGGACAGACCAACGGATCCAGTTATCTCTCTGAGGCCCAGAGACAGAACCGTTTCCACTTCATAGCATAAGTTGCTGTCATGGAGGGTTTTCTAGCCTCCACCAGGACTTCAGCCACCTTGTCCGAGACTCCGAACCTAAGCTTAACTAGCTCTTGTGAAGCCAGGCATGAAGGTGAAGGGAGCACAGATTTGGATGAACTAGACATCCGTTGTCCTGAGAGAGCAGGTGGATTGAGAGTGGCAACGATATGGACGTTGCCACCGCTAGCTGCTGAAGCAATGGAAACCAGATTTGGCATGGCCACAGTGGAGCAACCAGGATCAAGGTGGTACCATCAGATTGCACCTTGAGGAGGACTCTTTGGATTAATGGAAAGAGAAGGAAGACATACAGAAACCTCCCCTTCCAAGAGAGGGACAACGCATCTTGCCAAAAAGCACCAGACTTGGGATCCAGTGAGCAGAAGCTGGGCAGTTTTGCTTTGAATTGGGATGCGACAAGATCCAGCTCTGGTGTCCCCCACCTGGCGAAAAGGTTGTTGACCATGGACTGAAGGAGGGACCATTCATGAGCCTGTGACCTCGACCTTCGGAGAGCATCTGCGAGATCATTCTGGATCCCTGGAAGGTGAACTGCGGATATGGTCACCTGATGGGCTATGGCCCATTCCCACACTCTCATGGCCTCTAGGCACAAAGGGTAAGAGTGAGTGGCCCCGTTTGCTGAGGTAGAAGACCACTGCCGTGTTGTCCGTCTGGACGAGAAGGTGACCTGGTAAGATCACCAAGTCCAGCACTTGCAGAGCATATAGGATGGTTCTCAATTCCAGGACACTGATGTGCAGAGACTCCTCTACCAGAGACCAAGATCCTTGAGTCCTGTGACTTTCCGTGTGCTCCACATCCCATGTTGGAAGCATCCATGGATAGAATCTGGCCAGGAACGTCCATCCGGAAGGGAGTGCCCTCCAGTAAAGTTGGAGACATCCACCAGAGAAGTTCCCAGCTAACTGGCCCAGTAATGGTGACGGGCACAGCCAAGTTATCCCGACTTTGGTCCCACTGAACCCGGAGGGTCCATTGGATGGTCCTCATTCGTAGCCTGGTGAATGGGACGAAGACGATGGCAGCTGCCATGTGGCCCAACAGTTGAAGCAGGAGCCAGGTGGGCACTGAGGAGGCTGAAAAGAGTTGTCTGGCCAGAGCTTGGATGCGTTCTGCCTGGTCCTGAAGCAAGAAGACTCTTCCCTGGACAGTGTCCAGAAGCACCCCTATGAACTGCAAAGTCTGTGTGGGAACAAGAGATGACTGAAGGATTGATCGTCACCTCCAAGCGATGGCAAAGGGTGCAGGTGTCCTGGATTGTTTCCTGTGGACAATCCCTGGAGGGAGCCAGAAAGAGCCAGTCATCCAGGTAAGGGAACACAAAATGACCCCTCCTGTGAAGTGCTGTGGCTACCACTGCCAGGCACTTCGTAAACACCCTTGGGGCAGAGGAGAGGCTGAAGGGAAGAACTCTGAATTGAAAATGTTCTCCCTGAAAGGCGAACCTCAGGTATCTCTGGTGATGCTTGATGATCCGAATGTGGAGATAAGCATCCTGCACATACAGGGACACCAACCAGTTTCCCCGGCTGATCATGGGGAGAAGGCTGTGAAGGGTAACCATCCTGAAGCATCTGCAGATGACCCAGAGGTTTAAATCGCTGAGGTCAAGGATCAGCCTTAAATCTCTGGACTTCTTTGGGACCAGGAAGAAGTGAGAATGGAACCCGGTGCCTCTCTTGGCAGTGGGGATGGGTTCTATGGCCCTTTTGGAGAGCAGAGCTTGAATCTCCTGGAGAATGAGGTCAATGTGTTCCCTTGGATTACGGGATGGGGGATTGTCTGTCTGGAGGAAGATCCACAAACTCGATAGAGTGCCTGTGATCTATGAGTTCGAGAGCCCATTGGTTGGAGGTCACTCGTCTACAGGCTTCTGGATAGAGAAGCGACCTCCCACTTCCTCTCCCAGTGAACTGTCATGGAGAGGTGGGTTGCCTGGATAGTCAGGTGTTTGGAGGGGGGGAAGACGACTTGGGCTGACTTAGCTGGTCGGGAGGTAGAGGCCGAGGAACCCCTGGCTCCGTCTCGCCAACCAAAACTTCCCTGCTGAGGCTGGTTCTGAAAGCTGAGTTGCTGAGGCTGATGACCACCTCGACCATGAAAACGGGACCTATGAAACTATCCCTGCTTCGGATGGTACATCAACTGCATGGTATGGACAGTCTTGAAGCTTGCAAATGATCTTCTCCGTCTCTTCTCTGAAGAGAACGGAAACCTTGAAGGGCACATCCAGGATGTTGGACTGCACATCTGGCACAAACCCGGAGACCGGGAGTGGTGCCGAAGACAAACGCCCGTAGCAGCTGCCCTTGCTGATGTGTCTGCAGAGTCGTATGCAGAGCACAGCACGTGTGTGCCCATGTCTGATCCGGTCTGGAGTAACTTAGCAAGTTCTGCCTTCTCAGGACAGTCAGGCACAGCTTGCTGTATGTCCAGTCCTTGTTCCCAAAAGGCATTCTGAAACTGGACCATGTGGGTCAAGAAGTTCAAACTCCTGACGCTGCAAGTGGCAGGCACGTACACCTTTCTGCCCACTGAATCCAGCTGCTTGGACTCCCTGTCTGGAGGCTGGGTGCTCCGGTGTTTCGGCCTCTGCGAACAATCATGAGCCGCTGAGATGACCACCGAATTTGTGGTGGGTTTTTCAGCAAGAAAAAAAAAATTACTCACCATAGTAATGTTGTTTCTTCTAATGGAGTCTTGCTGTATTCTGACAATATGCAGTTAGCCCCAGCACTTGAATTGCTCCAGAGAGGAAAGGGTTAACTCTATGCAGCAGCATAGAACATTGAGCTCGAGCTTGGTTTTCAAACCTCTGTCTCTGGTACATCTCAGTGTAACCGTCAGATTCTTATGAACAAACTAACTATAGCTATGGAAATTGCTTAACTTTAGGCCAAAAGGCAACAAACTTGGGTCCAAAAGACTCAAGCCGAGAACCCAAGAAAAAAGGTAGTGAAAATATATAAATATAAAAGCAACAGTAATAAAACATCTTCCCCACCCTGAAGAGGGAGGGTACAAGGTACACCCCTGAGGTGCAACAATGTACTTGCCAGACCATGTCCCAAAAACTAGGTTCTGAGAGGGGAGGCAGGGAGAGAGGTCAGAATACAGCAAGACTCCATAAGAAGAAACATTACTATGGTGAGTAATTTTTTCTTCAAACAACATGAAGTCTTGCTGTATTCTGACAATATGCAGACTACCAAGCAGTTCCCCCCAGGAGGAGGGGACAGAACCTTACTTTGGGAACAAGCTCTGCAGTACTGCTGTACCAAACCTAGCATCACTCCTAGCCTGGATGTCCAGAGCGTAATGCTTGCTGAATGTATGGACTGTTTTCTAGGTGGCTGCTTTACAGATTTCTACCAAGGGTATATCTCTGGCAGCAGCCAGAGAAGAAGCTGTTCCCCTAGTCGAGTGGGCCCTCAGGCCTGAAAGGGGTTCTTTGCCCAACTTGGCAATGCAGAATTGTATACAAGAGACAATCCACCTGGCAATAGTTATTTTAGTAGCAGGCTTACCTTTTCTCACTTCCCCATAAGTGAGAAATAATTGAAGACAGTCATTTCTGTGTGCTTTAATATGCTCTATGTAGCTAAATGCCCTTTTAACATCCAAACTGTGTAATCTTCTTTCTCCTGAAGAAGAATGATCAGTGAAAAATACAGGCAGAGGCGCAGATTGGTTCAGATGAAAATCTGATACCACTTTAGGTAAGAACTTCCTATTTGTTCTAATGACCACCTTATCTCTATGGAAGGAGATAAAAGGTTCAACTGACAGGGCCTGTAATTCACTAATCCGTCTGGCAGAAGTGATAGCTACCAGGAACACAGTTTCCCAGGTCAAGTACTTAAACTCAGCCAAAGCCAGAGGTTCAAAAGGTGGCTGCATAAGCTGAGAGAAACAGACATTTAGATCCCAAGCCGGAATAGGCTGTCTAAAAGGAGAGTTGATGTGAACCAGACCTTTGAAGATTACTGAAAACAGGATGAGATGCCAGGGAAGAGCCCTTCCCTGCCAAAAGGACAGCTGCTAGGTGAACCTTCAGAGCTACAGGCCTAAGGCCTAAACCATTAAGGTGAACCAGATAATCTAAAGCTGTAGCAATGTTTGCAGTATCTGGCTGAATGCCCCTCTGAGAACACCAAATGCTGAATCTTCTCCATTTGGAATTATTAGTTTTTCTGGTAGAAGGTTTCCTAGAGACCTTCAAAATATCCAGTACTCCCTGAGAAAGATGCAGGCATGCATATTCTAACTCTTCAAGAGCCAGGCTTTGAGACTGAGAGACTGGAGATTGGGGTACCAAATTCTCCCCTAAGAGGAAGATAGGAGATTGTGTCTCTTGGGAAGAGACAGGGGGAGAGACACTGCCAGGGACAACAGCAGAGGGTACCAAGGTTGTCTGGCCCAGTCTGGAGCCACTAGTATCAATGTACAGGGTTGAGACCTGATCTTGACTAGAACTTTGAACAACAGGGGGAAGGGGGGAGGCATAGAGGAACCTGCCCCTCCAATCCAATATAAGAGCATCCAGAGGAACAGTCCCTATGACTGGAGGTCTGCAGCAGAACAGGGGAAGTTGGTGATTGTCCAGGGCTGCAAAGAGATCTATCTCTGGAGTGCCCCATCTGGTGAAGATTACTTTCAGGATGAGGGGGTCCAGGGACCATTTGTAATGGCCCTGGGAGATTCTGCTCAAAACATCTGCTAGCACATTGTCCTTCCCTGAAAGATGAACTGCTGTCAGGGAAGCCTGAAGGGAGTAGGCTAGAGGCCACAGTTTCATGGCCTCTGTGCACAAGGCTGTGGAATGAGTGCCCCCTTGCTTGTTGATGTACCACATTGTGGTGGTGGTGTCTGTCCTGACCTGCACACTTTGCCTCTGACTGAGTCTGAGAAAGTCTGAAGGGCTAGGAATACTGCCCTGAGTTCCAGGAGATTGATATGAAGGAGAGACTCATGTGGAGACCAAACACCCTGGGCCGTGAGGGCTCCCAAATGGGCTCCCCGGCCTAGGAGAGAAGCATCTGTGGTTAGGACCAATGAGGGAGCCTGACTGAGGAATGGGACACCTTGTCTGAGATTGTCCTGATCCAGCCACCACTGGAGAGCTTGGACCAGAGTCTGAGTCACTGGAACCAGTTTGGTGAGAGAGTCCTTTTTCTGAGACTAAAAAGACCTTAGGTGGAACTGAATGCCCCTCATCTGAAACTGGGCTCCTTGTACCACTGCAGTGGAAGCTGCCATGTGGCCTAGGAGTTGAAGAATGTGTCTTGCTGGATGAGAGACCAGAGAGCGAAATGAGGAAGCGAGATCTGTAAGAGCCTTTGCTCTTGCTAGTGGATGGAAGGCCTTTGCCTGGACAGTATCTACTTCTACTCCTGTAAAAGTAAGGAGTTGTACTGGTCCGATAACTAAGTTGGGAAGACTGAGGAGGAACCCCAGAGAGCTGAGCAGGTTCTGAGTGATTTCCAGAGCTGACTTGACCTGGTCAGAGGACTGACCTACAATGAGCCAGTCATCCAGGTAGGGGAAGATAGATACACCCTACCTTTTGAGGAAGGCAACTACTACTGCAAGACGCTTCGTAAACACCCTTCGAGCTGATGTTAGGCCGAAGGGCATGGCCCTGAATTGATAATGGCCTGAGGGCAACTCAAACCTGAGGTACTTTCTGTGGGAGCACCTGATAGGAATGTGGAAATAGGCATTCTTGAGGTCCATTGATGCTAGCCAATCCCCTGGCCTTAGAGGGGGAAGAATTAGTCCCAGAGTCACCATTTTGAATTTTGGTTTTGTGATGTGTTTGTTCAAATACCTTAAGTCTAGGATGGGTCGCCACTCCCCTGTGTTTTTTGGGGTAAGGAAGGATCTGGAGTACAGACCTTTGCCCCTGTGTTGAGTAGGAACTTTCTCTACAGCTCTGAGAGTCAGTAGAGAAGAAACCTCTGCTTCTAGAGCGATGGTTTCTGAGGTGGTTGCAGGTGGAAAGGATCTGACCCTCATTTTTGGGAATCTTTTGAAACTGAGAGCCAGTCCCTGGCTTACTACCTCCAGGACCCACTTGTCTGAGGTAACAGCCTTCCAGGCCTGGAAGTAGTAAGCCAGCCTGTCTCTTACTGGAATAGGGGAGTCGACCCAGGCTGACACATCAGGGTGTCTGGCAGGAGCCTTGGGCTGAGAAGAGGATGCAGCCCTGCTCATCCCCCTCCTATCTCTTCCTTGAAAGAACCCCCTCTGTGGGAAAGAAGAGGAAGCCTGGACTTGGTAAAAAGGCCTGTGAAAAGGCCTGCCCTTGCCCCTAGACTGCTGCTTTTGAGGAATGGTTTGCCTTTCTCTGGCCTGTGCACTCCTGTAGGTGGCCCTATACTCCTGCATTTTTTTCATGTAAGCCTCTGTCTGCTCCCCAGAGAGTTACCCACCACAGGGAAATCCATGGCCTTAGCCTGGGTGTCCTGGGAAAGGCTAGTACAGCTGAGCCAAGCAAATCTCCTGAGAGACACAGATGTAGCCATGACTCTTGATGCCACATCATTAGAGTCTACAGCAGCGTGGAATTGTACCTTGAATGCCTCACTTCCATCAGCAGCCACCTCCTCCAGCTCTTTGGCCAGCTTGGGGGAGGAAGTCTGTTGAGCCAGTTCCAGAACCGTATTCCACCTGGACTTCTGGTACCTGGCTGTGTAAGCCATCTAATTAGCCTGCCTCAGCCCCAAAGAGGATGCCAAGTATTGTTTCTTGGCTATGGCATCCACCTTACTGGAGTCATTATCTGGGGGGTGTGAACCCAAAGGAATATTAGCTGTCACAGGCTGCAGCCTGCACTACCCCCACATGGCTGCAATGACTGCATAAAAACTCCATACCTGAGCCTGATAACATGTACCTCCTGTCCATTCTCTTATCCAGAGGAGGTAAGGAATTAGGTGTTTGCAAAATCTTTTTTGTCTGTTTCCCCAAAGATTTATGAAGAGGGATAAACAATCTCTTGGACTCTGGGATGGCCATCATTTCAACAAAATCAGGCTCTTCTTCCTCCTCCTCAGCAGCTTCCACCATTGGGAGCTGGAGAGTTTCAGCCACTTCTTTGTAGAACAAAAAGTGGGAAGGGGACTCAGAAAGCCTGGGAGGAGAGACACTGGAAGGCCTGTCTGGGGAGATGTCTAGTTCAATAGGCACATCTAGGCCTCCAAAGTCATTGTCATCATCATCGTTGGGATACTCTTTGTCTCCCTCCCACTCCACATCATAACATGCATCTGGATCGTAATCCGATGGAGTCGGATCCGACGGAACTGACAGTTTAACTGGCGGCGACGGTTTGGACGGAACCGGCCAAAGCGACTGAACAATACTGATCGCTATGGCTATTTTCATTGGCGGTTGGAGTATGTGGTACTGGATCCAAACTGGCTGACTTATTTTTTCTTTTAGCCAGAACTGACCCCTCAGAGTAGGATCTCCTTTTGCCTGAGAAAGTATCGCCCAGGTCAGTAAGCACCTCCTCAGGTTCGTCTGAAACTGAACCGGGCTGGCCATCCAGATCAGCGGACTTCTTGGCCTCCTTTTCCTTTAGCCTACTCAATCTTTTATCCAGAGTGGTTTTAGGAAAATTCTTGCATATCTGGCAGTCTGTTTTGAGGTGGTCAAACCCCAGACAATAAACACAGATGAGGTGGGGGTCAGCCTTGGTAAAGGCCTCCCCACACTCAGTACAGTGTTGAAACCCAGTGGGACCATTTTTTCCTTGGGTTTGTCAGACAGGGCCACACTACACAATTTACCCTTTACAGCTTTCAAGCCAGGTAAAAGTCCCCTATCGGTTACCAACTGTGTCATGACTGTGTAAAAAAACAGATAAAGTCTGTTTTTTTGAAACTGATAGGAACCGGACACCACTACTAAATCCTAGAAAAAATTCAAACACAAACAATGATTGGTTTCCAACCGGACCGACCAATAGGAAACCGAAGAAAAAACAATTTCCACAAAAACAATATCACCATCTATCCTACAATACTACCTGTACCATAGACAGAGCCTTGATACCAAAAAATAATAAATGGGCTGAACAACCGAACGCTTGTTTTACTTTTACCGAACTGAAGCAAAGGAGAGATCTCCGGAGCAACTTCTCAGTTAGGCAGAGTAAAGAATCTGACGGTTACACTGAGATGTACCAGAGACAGAGGTTTGAAAACCAAGCTCGAGCTGAATGTTCTATGCTGCTGCATAAAGTTAGCCCTTTCCTCTCTGGAGCAGTTCAAGTGATGGGGCTGACTGCATATTGTAAGAATGCAGCAAGACGTCAGGTTATTTGAAAGGGATGTTCCGTAGGAGCCCTGTATAAGCGGTTAGCCTTTTTGGGGATCAATGAAGAGGAATAGGGGTGCCGCCAGGTAGCTTGAGTCATGTCTGCAAAAGTATCCGCCAAAGGTGGAATAACCATAGGCTTGGGATCCTTTTGCCAGAGATATCTGGCAAGCCTTGAGCGCTCCGGGTCAAGGGCATCCATGTCCCAACCCATGTTTGATTGGATGTGCTGCATGACCGCCATAAAAGTGGGGTTGTCTGGAGGTGATTTTGGCTGGTCTTCACATTCTACCGAAGGTGAATCCTCCACCGGAGAACGAAGAAGAATCCATCAGGATATAGGAATCTGTAGAGGGCAGAGGGAGAGAGCGATGTCTTCTCCTTTTGCGTCGGTGCCTGTCCAGAGAGCTGGAGGGGCTAGAGCTGTGAGACCTGCGGTACCTACTTTTGTCCAGATTTTTCTTGTGAGGTGAGCGGCGCCTGCCCCTACCTTCATTGGAAGGGGGAGGCTGGATCTCATCCCCTGCAGGTGAGGGTTCAGCCCCTCCATCCAGAGTCGGGGCTGGCTTGGGCTGAGGCGGAGCAGCTGGAGTAGGTTTGGCAGGCATCAGGTCAGCTTTAATTGTCTCCCACCAATGGGGAAAAAAGTTACTTCATCTGACTCATACTGAGCCTCGGTGAGCCTGGAGTCGGGTCCGGTGACAGGTGGGCGCTGGTACCAGTTCCAACGTTGGAAGGGTCTGGCATCGGGGTGGGGTGTGCGGGTGACAACAGGGTGTCCTGAGTCTGGAGACCATCGTCGGGTTCAGATGAAGGCCGATGAGCTGGCATCTGCACCACCTACGATGGTAAGTGGTCCGCCATAACGTAGCCAGAGGTGGTGGTGTCCTGTCCAGGGGCAGCACCACTGTACCAGAGGTAGAGGTGCCGTCGTTGGACCTTCTCCTTCGGGCGCCAGTCAGACGCAGGCATCTGATAATGTTTATCTTTTTCAGAAGACCTAGACTGTTTAGGAGAGAGAGAAGAGACCCTGCCCGCCGACAGGCCTGAAGACTTAGATCTCTCCCGGGAGTCAGCACCGGAGACAGAAGCTGACCAGAAGGAAGAATGGGCCTTACCCAGATCTGAAGTTCTCCCTGAGGCAGCAGGTGGAGGCCTAATCTTGAGCAGCTGAAGGGCAGGAAATTGCTCAGGATTCTTCTGAAGAGAGGCTGCCCCAGCGGAGGTTGGGGCGGGCTTCAGGGCCGTGAGGCGGGAGTCCTGACCAGAGGAACCCGACCTGGAGGCTGTATGAGATCCAGAGGACCAGGACTTGGAGTGGTATCTCTCCTTTCTCTGTGTCTCTGTTTCTCCTTGGATTTGGAGAAATGGTGCTTCATTGAAGAAGAATGATCGAGATCCTCCCCGAGGATGATTCCCTCTGCATGGCAGCAAGTTGTTTCTGGGCGAGGATGGCCTGGAGAGAATTTTGGCACTGGATTCGGGTCCTGCTGTTAAAGGTCTGGCATGGGAGCAGGTGGCGGTGTTGTGGTCTGGGCCCAGGCAGAATAAACAGGCCATGTGGCTGTCCTTTGAGGGACTCTTGACATCCGCAGGTGCACTTGTTCATGTGCCCTGTTGGTGGAGTAGACATGCAGTAGATGAGGCGAAGAATTTCAGTGAAAACGGTAGAAGTGGTCACTACAGGTGACAGAAGAGGCCAAAGAGCCAACAATCACATGGGATGATGGGAAAAGAAGCTGGGACCGCCTCCTCTTATGTACTGGGTGGGGCGTTGGGGGAGGAGCAGACGTTAGCGAGGGGCGGTCCTGCTAGAAAGAAGTTTGCCGTGGCGTCCTGGCACTGGGTGGCATCAGTCCTATGTGTTTTTACCTGCTGCAAGATCTTCCTCTCGAAGTCAGACATGCTATGACCCCAGATGTTAAACTCGTCGGAGTCCGACTCCGGGGGACAGTTGCGCACTGGGCGTCTATGCCCAGAGGGAGTGTCCAAGAGCTGGACCCCAAAAGAGGGGTGTGGCATGACTCCTGGATATCCCAGGGGTGCGCAATGCCTGTGCTGGGTGTCCCTCGGGGCTGGAGAAGGGGCAGAGGAATGGAGCCAGACGCCTCTGCAAACAGTCAAAGGCCATGGAGGTATGACTGTGGAGTCAAGACTGTACTCCCCCAAGGAAGGACAGCATCAGACAAGCAAGACTGCGGCCAGAAAAGTGGGAAAGTTGCAGCTCCCTCATCATCTCCGAAAGGAACTACTAGTAACGGGTGTACTCAGCATTGGAGGAGAGATGTACTGAGGAGTCCACTTCCTCGGGGGAGGAAGATTAAGAAGAAGAGAAGCCGGACTCAGGGGGTGGCGATGCCAGGGCTTCAGACTGAAAAACTACCTGGTCCACTGCCCTCAGGTAGGTGGGAAAGGCACATGCCAAGTCCTGAACTGCTCTCAGGTCAAGGGTCCCATAGGACCAAAAATGCCTGTGAGAGGAGGAAGGACAGGCAGAGGAGGAAGAGGTGGGTCATGACGGATCAGGCCAGGTCCTCTGCCAAGGCTACAAGAGCGAACAGGGGACCTACCCCAAGGGAAGGGTCTGTGCATCTCGTCCACCTCTGAATGCCTAACTGCAGATGGGCGATCTGAATTATGCCCTTGGGGGAACCCCCAGGTGAGATCGGAGCTGTAGTAGTCCCACAGGTTGGCCCCATATCCCCACCTGCCACAGGCCCAGACAGTTCTGCGGGGAGGGGGAGACACCAGAAGACCAGAGTCAACACTACAACTCCTGCTACAGCCTCTAGACATGGAGCGCAGTGTTGACCGGGATCTACCAGCTCCCACCTTACCTGAATGGGCTCTGCCCATTAGGTTAGGCCTAAGAACCCAACCTGGCATTGGAGATGACACCAGAACCCAACCCAGTGCTGTGCTTGGCAGTGCCATCCACTCTGGTGCCGGAATCGGCACCAGAAGCGCGTCTAGTGCCGCAAGCGGCACACAGTGGAGGCAGCACCATGGCTGGCCCCAGGCCGACAAGAACTCCTAGGCGTGAATGCTAAAGGCCTAGGGCTAGGCCCAGAAAGGTCTCCTGCACAAGGGCTCAGAGGCCAGTCAGGATCATTCCCGTCCTCACCCCCCCAGATCATCCGACTGCTCGGAGGACAAGATCCAGAAGATCTCCAATGGGCAACTGGCTCCAGAGACCTTCCCTCTCCCACAGCCATGAACGGCAGCAGGAAGAGACCCGGTCACATGAGTGGTGCTGCCTTGCTCACCAGCACTGGCCTTAGTGCCAGAAGCATAAGTGGCACTGGACCGCAGCCCCAAGGGACCCATTGGTGCAGGCCCAGCTTATAACTGTTATTCCACCACCAGGAGCATCTGGTACCCTGAGGGTGTACCAGTCTGGGAGCGGTGCACAACTGACCCCTTTGGGGAGACGGCTTTCCACAGACCCCCCAAGTCTCCTGTCTTGTGCAAGACAAGGACTACTGAAGGCATGGTCTCCCTTGGTATGTATAATACCAGAAAGGGGCTCAGGGGAAGAGCCCAGGGACCTTACCTTAGAGTTCTGAGTGTAATGCCTGCCTCCAAATGTGGTGGGGGTGCCATCCCCACCTTATCACGCGAATTTCCAAGGTGCGAAAGTTCATCAAGAAGCAGACATCGCAGTGGTTCATATCATGGTTTGCTCCAAGGCAGGTTCAGCAACAATCATATCGTCCCAGACGGACAGTTGTTCTACAGGGCACTGATTTACGGGGGAGGGGGAGTCTGTTCTCTTTGGTTGTTTTCTTCTGCTTTTTATGCCCCTGGGATCCGGATATGATCGACTCGTGGAAAACAAGAAAAAACAGCAAAATAAAGGGCTTGGCACCATACAAAGGATAGAAGAGGAAAAGGGGGCAACGAAAGACTGAAAAATGCTATATAGCATCAAGCGAGTGGCAGCAAACAGAACTTGAGCCATGTGATGCAGCAAAACTGGCAAACGCTCCCATAGAGTGCTTTCCTTGATGGCAGGAAGAACAGAACTGAGGAGGCAAGGGGGCCGACGTCGGTCACTGACCACTCGTGAGCACCACGTCATACCTTCACCTCGTGGGTAGCGCTGTCTCCATCGGTCCCCTACCTCCAAAGTCTTAAAGGCATACACTCCCGTGGGGTCCTAGTGCCTGCGGCACAGACCCACCACTGATGAATGGTAAAGATTTATTCTTGGAAGATAAAGCATTGTCACATACAGTACACCTAGCAGAAGTTATTTTTATCACGAATAACTTATGTGGAAATTAAGTTCACCTTATTTCCAAAACCAATCTAGTATACATGTCAAACTGGAAACATTAACATCTCACTCACTACTGAGGGGAAGTATAATTTTTAAATTGGTAAATGTAAACTTTATGAAAGAAACTTCAAGGCTTTTTTTGGCAGTTCATGTGCAATCTGCAATCAAAAAAGAAATTCGCTAGTTTGCCTCCCAAGCCGCAATAGACCATTACTGATACAGCAGTGTTCCTTCCTTGAGGCCCTAGTCATTCAAAGTCAACTGAAAGGAAAAGACTGGGTTGGAGCAAGAAGGAAAGAACTGATATCTGTTATTCTTTCAGACACTCTCATTTAACAATAAAATGATAATAAAACGCATCCCCCTCTGATTATAACCCTGCCCATTGAATAACAGAACTTACCTTTTTCCACAAACTCACTCTGGGTCGCCTACCCTCGCGCATCATCTCCCTCTTCCCCTATCCAGCCTCTCATGGACCACTAGATGTTCCTCCTCCCTTTCCTTCACCATTCCATTCTGCAGTACCACCCAAGGCCAAAACATCTTCTCCTATATAGGTACTAAACTCCACAACAATCTTCCCCCCGCCCCGGCACACTCTCATTGTCCCTCTACTGCTTCTTTTAAATACAACCTCAAGTGTCACCTTTCCAGCACACTGACTTGTAAATGCCCTAGGCCTTAACTGGCTCTTTGAACTTTTTAACTACTCTAAGTAAGGATTAACCCATGACAGCGCGTGGGTCTCTCAGGAATTAATGTATGGCTGGGGGAGGGGGTTGGACCATGAGGCTGAAGGCTGAGTGGTTCCAACCACCCAGCCATACATCAATCCCTGACAGACCCACGCTCTGGAGTGGGTTAATCCTCTTGTAACATGGGGAACAGAAAGGGTTCGGCACTCTTTTTATGTTTCTCTTCATGTTACATTTGCATAAAAGTAATTATAAAGTGCAAAATTACAAGGGTTCTGGGAGGATATTAAGGTTCCTACCATGAGGAAGAGAAAGGGAGTTGCATCTGACTGGAGAAACTACATGCTGAACTTCTTTATATTGTGACTGCAACAGTGAACAACTACTGATTACATGCAGATGTGAACGACATTTCAGAATATGTGCTCATTTTGACACAGTTTTGTAAACTGTGGAATCATCTCCGTTTTTCTGCTATACTGTTTTGTTTTTTTTTTGGTTTTTTTTATATTTTAAAAAAGCCGGAGGCAATCTGGGAAATCAGACAATCTGGAAAATCATATGTGGCATACATTACTGTGTAGTTACTGAAAGGGTATGTGTTTCTGAGCCAGTAGACCAAGTTAAAAAAAAAACACACATTACATAGTCATATAGATGTTTTCAAGCTACTTATGACATAATTACCAGAAATTTCACTTAAGCACATCTATTCTTGTTTGACAGTCATCTGTTGGCTGGCTGTGAATTGCAGGCTAAGACTGAATGGTACTACTGCATCTGTAAGAGGTTCTTGTGAGAGAGGAAAGACAATGTCAGTGGACACAACCATACATTAATTAAGGATTAATGTATGGTCAGCTGATGCAGGGTGACCAATCCAGCGCAACCCTTTCTCTTCCCAGTGTTACAATTATACTTCCCTATGAGTTCCCGGTGTACCCTACCCGTAGCCCTTTTATGAATGACTGTTAAATCGCACCTTACTGAAAGCACTTTGTACCATCTTATGCCATTTGCCATGTAATGCACTTTTTCGTATTGTACTGTATCCTGTATTTTCGTCCTTAACTGGATGCCAGTTTTTCTTACTGCATCCATTGTTTATTTGCCCAGAACTGGACACTTGTGAAAACAAGCAAATTTTGCTCAAATGCCTTTCCAGTATAAAAAATAAACTGAAACTGAAACAGGACATCCCCTTCTGAACATAACCCTGCCCCATGAAGAACATAACACATCCTCTTCTGAACATAACCCTGCCCATGAATAACATAATGCATCCCCTTCTGAGCATAACCCTGCCCAGTAAATAACGCATCCCTTTCTGAGCATAACCCTGCCCAGTGAATAATAACGCATCCTCTTCTGAGCATAACCCTGCCCAGTGAGCAACATATCCCCTTCTGAGCATAACCCTGCCCAGTGAACAATATAACGCATCCCCTTCCCAGCATAACCCTGCCCAGTGAATAACATAATGCATCCCCTTCTGAGCATAACCCTGCCCAGTGAATAACACATCCCTGTAACAGGGTTAAATAGGACCCTGTCCCAGCTGTTATGGAGAGTTTGAATGCAGGGATCTGTTCTGTTCTTTCCTTTCCTGTCTCTTGTCTGTCTGGTTGCGCAACCAAATTTTCCCGTGAAACCTAGGATTTGATCATCCCAACAGTCTTGCAATTCTCTGTCTCTCGCTCTCAGTCTTCCCTTGCTATTTGTCCTTTCCTCCCTTGCATATTTGCTGATATAAAAATATATGCAAATCATTATGTGGAAATGTAACTGATATTGGGATCCTTTTGTTTAGAAATTATATAGTGTTACTGTTGAAATGTATAAAACTATAGTTTGCGATGATTGTAAAAAGCTATTGGAAACTCAAGAGGTTACCTTAGTGCAATTTTTAAGCCTTTTGCAAGAGCTGTGGAAAAGGGGGCCTCTGTTCTAGGACACTGTGTTCTAGTAGCACCTGCCTGATACTTACAAGGACATTTTAGAAAAAACAGGATGCTTGTTAAGGGGGGGGGGCTGTTACGAGGGGGCGTGGCCAGCAGCTGAGCTAGCAACAGCTCTTATTGTGAGCTCTGTTGAAAGAAACTTTTCTCTAAAGCAACCAAACAGTAAAACTCGTCAAAAGAAAAATATTTATCTTCCATTCGACAGGATTGCAACCTGCTACACCCAGATACTTTTCTTCTGAAATTCAAGCTGGGAGAACTGAAGTTATGGGCTGGACAAATAAAGCCGTGCCAAGTTGGAGAAGGAGCCTGCTCCAGAGAAGCTAAATCTGGGCCCAGCAAGGACTCGGCAGTAGGAGTGCTAGAAGAGCCCAATCAGCAGTGGCGGCTCTACACCAGGGCCTGCCAGGGCACGTGCCCCAGTAAAAAAATGCTGTGCCCCAGTTGGTGCCCCTTATGGTGCAGAGCCTCCCCCATAGTAACAATATATCAGTGCTCTGGCTGCCATCTGTTGTGCCCCAGCTGTGCCCTTGTAATCTTTTGTGGCTAGAGCCGCTGCTGCCAATCAATCCACAATCGCCGCACTTCTCAAGGCAATACAAAAATTAGATGGAAAGATGGAGGAATTTGCTCAGCAATTCAAAAATATGGACACTAAAATTGTTAAACTGGAGGAGGAAACCAAAGCGGCAGTTCAGACAACCTCCTTGGCGATGACAACCACATTGGGCCGGTCAAAGAGAATGGGGTGATGAGAAGGTGCTTGGAGAATCTAGAAAATCTTTCAAGAGCGGCCAATATCAGGATTCTGGGACTCCCAGAAACCGTTGAGGGGGAAGATCTTGCCAGATTCATAGATATGTGGCTCAAAGAGACTTTTAGCAGTTTGGAGAATTGCTCAGTAATCAAGGCCTACCGTATTGCTCCCTGAGGCTCCAGACACCGCATGGCCACAGGTCAGCTTCCTCCACGCACCATTCTCACAGTCTTGGGTCTGCTGTTGAAAAAGACCAGATTATAGCTCAAGCAAAGAGAAGTGGAACAACAGAATGGGAAGGGAATAAACTTCATGTGTTCCCAGTCCTGAGCTATGCGACAAGGCAAAGGAGATGCAGTTTTGATGCAGCATGAGCCCGTCTTTGACAACTCGGAATTCAACATGTCCTGGTGATGCCAGCAAGCCTGCACATTTTCTACGGGGGAAAAACGTACCAATTTGCAGAACCTGTGGAAGCGGGTAACTTTATAGACTGGGCAGAAAAAGAATTTCAAGCGAAGAATGCTGATTCCAATAGTGAAGAAGCGGACAGTGATTGAGAGACTGGTAAAGTTATGTATTGGGACGTAGTGTTCT